>CM070030.1:21211707-21954207 GCA_036247105.1 Cirrhinus mrigala
TTGTGGTGTTTTGCGTGTGTTGTAGTGTTTGTGGAGGTGTCTTCGGCATGTCTTTGCCGGTGACACTCCAAGGAGCGCAGCAGTCATCCAGCGCTCTGTTGACTCACTCACATCACAGCATACGGGCTGCTGGAGGACGCCAGACCCACGCCTCTCTCTGTTACGCGCACATACTGTACGCATAACGTCCCGTTGTGTGTCGTGACACCGCCAGCATGCGTCCCGCCCTCTGCACACTCCCACACCCCAGACTGGAGCACACTTATGTCTTCAGCTCTTCTCTGAGAGCATGGATCTGCTTCAATTCATGAGTCACTGCTGCCCATCTACTCCTGCTCAGATGTTCTTTTCTGACATTCACTGTTTGCTGTGCTTTTTCAATATCTTTGTTCTTTTTATAGATACCATACTTTCATCTTAAGTGTTTCTTCCTATAAGATCATAAGAACATAAGAACACAAGAGAGTTTTATGCTAATGTGTTCAGAAAATTCTGAAAAAAATGCTGGATTTTGAAACAAATTCTGAACTGCAGCGAAGTAAACTTGCGATTGCGATAAATAAAGTAAGAATTACGTGTTAATATCTCACAATTCTCAGTTATTTCACAATTATGAGTTTAAATCTTGCAATTCTGTCTTTTTTCTCTGCATTGTGACAAAAAAATCTGAATTGTGAGATTAAAAGCCTATTTTTTTTTTTAAATAAAATATTAATTATAACAATAGCAAAGATTTTAGTATTAAATATTGCAGTTATAATAATAATTGTCGTGGTTGTTAGTTTTCAGAGGTGTTAAAAGATCTTCAATTTTTTTTAAAAAAAAAGGTAAAACTATTAATTTTTTCTTTGTTTTAAGCTGTCTAATGGATATTCTGCACATTTTACATTTGTTAGCTTTTTTTTGCAATTCTGTTTATATATCACAATTATATATTTTTTTTTTTCACAATTCTGACTTTTTTTCCACATATAAACTCATCGATACATTATATAAATTTAGATTAAGCTGGTTGCAGATATATTTATTTATTTATTTATTTATTGAGTGGTGTAAATTTAGATGTAATTGTGGAATTCAGAAAAAAAAAATGCAGAATTTTAAGACAAATTCTGAACTGAGAGATGACTTTAAATGTTATAATTATACATTTATAGAATGCTTATTTATATATATATATATATATATATATATATATATATATATATATATATATATATATATATATATATATATATATATATATAAATAATATATATATATATGTATATGTAATTATTTTGTTTTTTAATTAATGCTGTTCTTTTGAACTTTTTATTCATCATAGAATCCTGAACATAAAAATATTGGGCAGCACAACTGTTTACAACAGTGATAATAAGACGAAATGTTTCTTGAGCAGCAAATCTGCATATTAGAATGATTTCTGAAGGATCATTTGACACTAAAGTTATGATGCTGAAAATTTAGCTTTGATCACAGAAATAAATAATTGTTTACAATATATTAACATAGAAATCCGTCATTTTAGATTGTAATAATATTTCACAATATTACTGTATTTTTCATGAAATATAAGTAGACTAGGTGAGAATAAGAGACTTCTTTCAAAAACATTAAAAAAAAAATTGAATGGCAGTGTATTTTAAAATTATATAAAATTACATATTTTTTGTAAATAGCAACAATAGCTGGAAATAATGTTATTATAATTGTGAATTTAAAGCTGTCTTGGAGCTTGTATAAACACTTTCACTGGAAAATTCTTATACAGTGCAGGTAAAACATAACTGATTGTCACTGATAATTTTTTGCAAGGCATAAAAATGCATATGTTGATCAAAAATGTGATGTCTAAAACATTGCATCCAATTCCATATGTGAAAGCATGAAAAATGAGCCCACTTTATGTCTCTGCAGGAACCTTCTTCTAATGTGTTTCACATCACTCTCTGCCTTGTAGATTTTTTTTCTCTGACCTTATTTTAAAAGATACATAAATCTATTTACCAGTTCAGTCTAATCAATTGTTTGCATTTGATGAGCAGCACTGCCATCAAAAGACTAAAACAACCAATCACCAGTAGAACTACATTCATTTTACATTGTATTTTCGAGACATAGATTGAAGATTGTTTATTTTGTCTCAGATTAGCTGAAGCGAGTGTCTTCCATGTCTCCTTCCTTGGTGCTCTGTGTTTTCCAGGGCTAAACTCTGGATTATATTTCTCTTGTGGAGCTCCAGTGTATTGGCTGTAACTCTACTTTTGTGAGTGCGTTCTGTGTGTGAAATGCCTGTCTAGATGAATTCAGGGCTTTCCCGTCTTTACGTCCCACTTCAACTGACTGCGGAATAAAGGCTATATATTTTCCAGGACCAAAATGAGTCTGAGTTCATAGTGGTGTGTGTAAATTAGGCCATGGAGATGACAGGACTTCCCATAAACAACAAGAGCGACACAGCTGTGTGTGTGTTCTCTCCTTTACCTACTTTAGGTTTTGTTAGAGTTTTGCGTTAAAATGGATAGGGACTTAAAACAGAATTGAAGTCGTAGGTGGGATAAAACTGTGCAATGTTAAATTCACATGTGGAACCATTAGCCAATCAGAGCCTACTCTGTGTTGCTCTGTAGCCAATCAGAGCAGAGCTCATTTACATAGAGAAGTTCTAAAGCAACAGCTGTCCCAATTCAGAGGCTGCATCCTTCAAAGGCTGCTTTCAAAGACTGTAGCAAAGGTTGTCCCATTTCAAATGCTTCTTTAAATGCATCCTTCGTTTATCCATGAAGAATAAAACGATGTTGCAGACAATCCCAAGATTCACTGTGTGCCGGTAACAACAGGATTACACTTTAAAATGTATAGAGGTATTGTAATAAAATACTTCTGGTAATAAAGGTATTGGGTTTTAGCTTACTTGAATATCTAATGGTTCAAATATTACAACAACAACAACAACAACAAAACCTTTAAAGCAGTTTAAATATTGACTAATATCTAACTACACTGACCAAAATTATAAACGCAACACTTTTGTTTTTGCCCTCCTTTTTCATGAGCTGAACTCAAAGATCTAAGACTTTTTCTATGTACACAAAAGGCCTATTTCTCTCAAATATTGTTCACAAATCTGTCTAAATCTGTGTTAGTGAGCACTTCACCTTTGCTGAGATAATCCATCCACCTCACAGGTGTGGCATATCAAGATGCTGATTAGACAGCATGATTATTGCACAGGTGTGCCTTAGGCTGACCACAATAAAAGGCCACTCTAAAATGTGCAGTTTTACTGTATTGGGGCGGTCCGGGGGGTTCTGAAAACCAGTCAGTATCTGGTGTGACCACACATCTCTTTTGCATAGAGTTGATCAGGTTGTTGATTGTGGCCTGTGGAAGGTTGGTCGACTCCTCTTCAATGGCTGTGCGAAGTTGCTGGATATTGGCAGGAACTGGAAAACGCTGTCGTATACACCGATCCAGAGCATCCCAAACATGCTCAATGTGTGACATGTCCAGTGAGTATGCTGGCCATGGAATTTTGGAATTGTGGGAATTGTGGGAATATGCTGGCCATGGAATTTCCAGGAATTGTGTACAGATCCTTGGTTATGTGTACATCACATAAGAAAGATTGGTGGGATCTCTAACTTGTAGAACCTCTTCTGTATTATCAACACAAGGAAGACACAAGCTGTAATAAAATAAATTTTATTAACAAAAGATAGACAAGAGTAATCAACAGCTACTAAATGAATACCATGAATGAAGAAGGAATAAAGTGCATCAGATGCATAAAATGCAAGTGATTATGTTGGGTGTTGCAATGTCAGAGCTATGTTATCTGGATAGATAAACTGCTACTCTGAAACAAATAAGCTGAATAACCTTACTATGCATCAAACAAATACGTGTAAGATTTGTTATCAACTGCAGTCAGCTGTATAATATCTAATGTAAATTAGAAAATCATATACTGATAATATACAACAATGCTAAGGTCTCTGGAAGAGGTTTGGAAGTGATATTTACATTCGCTGCGGTTGAGTGAGCAGTCCGGTGGCGGCAACTTCTTCCACTGGTTGCGCTGGTGGCAGTACAGTGGGGAAAGGAGCAGGAATCCGTTTCGACAGCCTTGAGGATGAAGAGCTGTAGGACGCTGATCTCCTAGAGCACCAAGGGTCCTCAGATCTGGAACACGCAGATGTGGCCCTGGAGTAGGTGCTGAAGGTCCTTAGCTTGGAATACGCAAGCAAAAGTACCTGAACTGAAGGTTTGCTCGCCGGAGCTTAACCTTGTTGCAAATGTCTGTGTGTCTTCTGCCTCTCTGAGCTGGAGACTCAGAACTTGGTCAATCCGCTTTGTCTCTCTAGGATGGAGACTCAGGATGCTGCATCTGTTGTTGTTTCACTGGACAAAGACTCTGGACGTAGATTATCTCTTTCCTCGCAGGCTGGAGCCTCAGAACGTGGTCATATCTGTTGCTGCCTCAAAAGCTGGAGACTCAAACTTGTTATCTGTTGTTGTCTCACCCTTGTGGGTCCCAGACTCAGAACTGGTTGTTGTGTTGGCGTCTCTTCCCCTATGGGACTCAGACTCAGAATGAAAGCGATCTGTTGCAGTCCTTTCCCTTTAACAGGCGGCAGACTCAGAACGAAGGTTCTTTGACAGACCGCAGACTCAGAACGTTGGTATTTCTGTTAACGTCCACTGGACGTGCCGGAGCCTCAGAACTTTGTTGATCTGCTATCGCCTCACCGGATGGGAGACTCAGAACGAAGGTGATCTGTTTCTGTCTCTTCCCTTACAGAACTGAGACTCAGAACAAGGAGTGTCTTTTGGAAGGGTACCTTTGTCCCTTTCCGATGAGGAGGAGATTGCAATTTGGCGCTTCTCCATTTTCGTGTTGTGATTGGCTGGTTCCATCAGAATGGGGGGACACGTGGTGGCCCACCCTTCTTTCCTCCTGTGGAATATATTTTGTCACGGGTGCGGAGCAAACGACAGACACAGTGGGCGTATCGTCAGGCCTCGGAGAGGCTTTTATTAAACAATAAAAGAAAGTGTCCAAAAAAGGGGGAAAAAGTGTCCAAAATAAACAGGGGGATCTGGTGTCCTCGACGTGATGGGGTTCCGTGAAGGAGGGGTAGTGTTCCGAAGGGAAGGGTCCAGGTAAGGGGCGGAGTCCGGCGGCCGCACACGCTCCCCGCTCAGGTCCGGGGTGCGAGGGGCGGCGGCTTCTCTAGCGGCATCGTCCTCCTCCACCTCTGCGGCACTTCTGGGGGATGAAACGGCCCGGCCTGGCCCGTGAGCCGTCACGGGTGCGATCCTCATCCGGACCCACGGGGTCCGGCAGCTCGTCCTACGGCGGCGCTGGTTCCCTCTTCACCCCTTCCTGGACCCACGAGGACACCAGCGTGCATGCACGGGGAAGAGACCGGTCTCCTGAGGAGAGGCGCGCTCGGCATTTTAACAGCGGCGGTGATGAGGCTTCATTCACATCAGGTGTGCCTCATCACACGCCGCCAGCCCTGGAAGTTTCAGCGCCCCTCCTCCTCCCACACGCCCACTCCCGTCGGGAGCCTGGTGAAGGGCGGCGATTGCCGACGGGGTGAAGCTGATAGTTAGGGGGGAGGCAGCCGACTCGTCACAATTTGCATAGTCCAAACAAAGTCTGAAAAGTGTCACTAAAGTTTTACCGGTGCATTTATCACTTTCCAAACCATAACCAGGATTCATTTGGCAATGTTACGAACACATTAAGTCCAAACATGATGGGAAAAGATTGAACTGTCATGCATGCATTCATTTGTCCATTAACAGCTACGTTTGTGTAAGATGTTGCACTACACATTGCTGTCACAAGGAATACTTATTTCTCTGAATAAGTATAAGATGTGTGTTGTAATGTGCATCAGTTTTAAGGTTTGAAAACCTAGTTATGAATGGAATTGGATGGATCTCCATGATCTCTCTTAGTTTCACCCACTGCTGCTGCATCTGGAGGTCCTAAGGAATTTTTATGGTCGGTCACAGGCCAAACCCTTAGGAATCAGTCTCAAGGTGGGTGAAGGGCTCAAACTGCATTTTGACCAATAGGAAGTTCTGTCCTTCCCAGGTTTTGTATCAAAGGTCTTCTTGTTGCCCTTTAAGAGATGTCTGGCTGTTGTCCTGGCATCTTTATCTGATGGAGTTGGACAGTTTGCTTATATTAGTTCACCAAGATCCAATCAAAATGTAGCAAACCTCTGTCCAGTATTGTGGTCAGGGAGGGCCCCTGCCATAAACTGGGCCCTGGAATGTGCTGTCCACTACAATTATCATGTTGCAACATGAGGTGATGGTTGTGGATGAATGGCACAACAATGGGCCTTAGGATCTCGTCACGGTATCTTTGTCCATTCAAAATTTCATCAATAAAATGCACCTGTGTTCGTTGCCCATAGCATACACCTGCCCATACCATAACCCCACCGCCACCATGGGCCACTCGATCCACAATGTTGACATCAGCAAACCGCTCACCCACACGGCGCCATACACGCTGTCTGCCATCTGTCCTGTACCGGGATTCATCCGTGAAGAGAACACCTCTCCAAAGTGCCAGACGCCATCGAATGTGAGCATTTGCCCACTCAAGTTGGTTACGACGATGAACTGCAGTCAGGTCAAGACCCCGATGAGGATGACGAGCATACAGATGAGCTTCCCTGAGACGATTTCTGACAGTTTGTGCAGAAATTGTTTGATTATGCAAACTGAGCTGTCAGGTGGCTGGTCTCAGACGATCTTGGAGCTGAAGATGCTTGATGTGGAGGTCCTGGGCTGGTGTGGTTACACATGGTCTGCGGTTGTGAGGCCGGTTGGATGTACTGCCAGATTCTCTGAAACACATTTGGAGACGGCTTATGGTAGAGAAATGAACATTCAATTCACTGGCAACAGCTCTGGTGGACATTTCTGCAGTCAGCATGCCAATTGCACGCTCCCTCAAAACTTGCGAGATCTGTGGCATTGTGCTGTGTGATAAAACTGCACATTTTAGAGTGGCCTTTTATTGTGGCCAGGCTAAGGCACACCTGTGCAATAATCATGCTGTCAAATCAGCATCTTGATATGCCACACCTGTGAGGTGGATGGATTATCTCGGCAAAGGAGAAGTGCTCACTAACACAGATTTAGACAGATTTGTGAACAATATTTGAGAGAAATAGGCCTTTTGTGTACATAGAAAAAGTCTTAGATCTTTGAGTTCAGCTCATGAAAAATGGGGGCAAAAACAAAAGTGTTGCTTTTATAATTTTGGTCAGTGTACTATTAATTTTATAGATGGTTTATGTACATTTTTTATCTACATAAATGAACTAAGGTGAACATATTCTGAAAACTATTTTGTTTTCAGACTGTTGAATGTCCTTTTTTTAAAAAAAAAAAAAAAAAAAAAAAAACCTGAAAACGACTGAAAACTACTGCGACTATGAAAAAATATTTAGGAGCACCACTTTGATTGACCTGATCAGCATATTTGTATTTGCACTAAGGGGAGCTTCAAGGTTTCTATGTGTTTTTGCAACATTGAGTAATGTATCACAGACATATCTCACGAATCCCTTCATAAACAAAGTGTAGAGAGAGTGTAAATAAGAGCTTTGTTGATTATAATGGAACTTTGTGAGATCGCAATGAACTAAGTGACATGAGTGACAGCTTGGGAGTTTGTAAATGTGATATTGATGTAATACAACAGTTCAATAAACAAGAAGTTAATATTAAGAGGCTTACATTGTATGACTATAACTCTATTGCCTGATTTTGCTCTATTTCGTCATCAAAAATAGTTTGAAACAAGTCACAACTGAACCACTGCGCATCTCCATTCAAACACAACAGTGTTTTGTTTATAAATGAACGTGCATTTTTAAATGAATCTAGTGAGTTAGTGATTCAAATTCCCATTCATAAAGACAGCCACTTGCTTTATTCCTGAATGAATCAGCCATTCGAATTAATCAAATGAATGAATGATTCAGTAATTAAATTGTTGACTTGCCGCCACTACACATTTTTAAAGTATCTTTTCAGTTATTCAATTCGTTTAATATTTCTATATTCAAAATTTTGTTTAAAACATTCATCTTAACATGAATTTATGAATTTGATTTCACTCATGCCACCTCAGAGCCTCAATAGACATATGAAAATACATACAATTTGTTTTTTTTTTTATTATTATTATTATTTTTATTTTTTTTTTTGACATAAAAGATGACATAATTTTAATAAAGTTAGAAAAATGCCATTACAAAGGTAAAAACAAAATTCCCCTGTAAATCACTTTAAGGAGTCAAATATCACCTCGTAATGGAAAAGGCTGATTTTTGATCAGATTTTTAGATTATTGATTAGAAGGTGCTCCTAAAATGTTTACTGTGCTCCTAAATTTAAGTTAAGTAAGTATAGAGTCCAGCGGTCCTCTGTAGGCCAGATCATCCCATTTAACAACCCTCTGTCCAACCTTTGTAGTCTTTGAAGGTTGCAGCCCATGAAATGGAACACAGCCTGTGTGTTGCAGGCATGGTTAGTTCAGACACATTGGCTGCTCATGTAGGAGGTTTAAGTTCCATTTTAACATTTTCACTTCGTCCCTCAATTTTTCTGTCCTCTTGTCCACATTATTATGTGACAAAAGAGTATAGCATGTCCTCTTTAAAATTATATAAGAATAAAATAATTGAAATATAATAATTCAGTTCTTATTAGTATGCAAGACACACTTTACTCTACAGTGTGAAATGCGCAACACAACAGTGCTGTGATTTCATCAGTGCTGTCCTGTGTTGCGCCACAGCTGTGAGAAATCTGTCCTGAAGAGAGACAAAAAATACAACCGCTAAATTCTCTTGAGAGCCAGTGTCAACGCAATCAGGCTTTCTACTCATTAATGCATTTGACATGACAGATAATTTATGTTGGTCTTCGTTTTGAACATGATGAGCAGATCAGAATGATTCAGCAAGTTCCAAGCAAGATCAGGCTCTTGATGGAAGTGAAAGAAAATCGAACCAGATGAGTGGACAAAGACACATGAACAAATGGCCTAGTGTTTTGTTAATTTCTTGGAATAGTCCACCCAAATATGAAAGCTTGATAAAGGTTTTTTGATCAGAAAACATGGTATGTCTCATTCCATCACTAGCTTACCAGTGGATCCTTTGCAGCGAATGGGTGCCGTCAGAATAAGAGTCCAAACGGCTGATAAAAACATCACAATAATCCACAAGTAATCCACTCCGGTCTATCAATTAATGTCTTGTGAAACCAAAATCTGTATGTTTGTAAGAAACAAATTCATCATTAAGACATTTTTAACTTCAAACTGTCACTTCTGGCCGAAATATGAGTATGTAATCCATAATAACACTTCCTCCTGTGAAAAAGTCCATCTCCTGTTGTCCTTCACATCAAAAATCCAACCACATATTTGATTGGAGCTGTTTTGGTCTGTTTTCACTTGTGCAGATTTCTCTCCTGATTCATACAAGACCACTTTTTCACTGGAGAAAGCAATGTTATGGATTTTGGACTCGTATTTCAATTGAAAGCAATCAATTGGAGTTAAAAATGTCTTCATTATAGATTTCTTTCTTATAAACATGCCACTTTTCAGTTCACAAGATGGACTGGAGTGGTGTGGATTACGCTGTTTGGACTCTCATTCTGACGGCACCCATTCACTGCAGAGCATCCATTTATGAGCAGGTGATATAATGACACATTTATGTTCCAATAAAGAAATAAACTCATTACATCTTGGATGGCCTAAGGGTGAGCAAATTTTCAGCATTTTCATTTTTGTTGAATTATTCCTTTAAGCTCGACGTATACTTCTTGACAGTCATTTTCTCTTTAGCTCAGCTCTTGCATAACAACCTAAAAAAAGTTCAGACAGAAGTGTTCTGTACTTTTCTGTGGGAATAACCCTTGCTTTCACCCCATATAGGGCGATGCATTCATATTAGGTGTTTTGAAAAAATTGCAACATAATGTAATTTTATCTTTCTCTGTTTGATGGCTTTGACTTGCAGCAAACATGTTTTCCTCCCCGTGGAATTGTGCATTTTGTTTTCTGTCACCGTCTGAACCTCCCTCCCAATGCACAGAAACACACACCTTCAAAGCCACTTTACCTTTGATCCAGATTACATTTGTATCTCAAATGTGAACAGACATTTAGTGCGCTATCACGCTTGTGTTTGTGTGTGCAAGTGTTTTTTTTATGGATGGTTGCCAAAGCAAGCCTGTCACAGCGTATGCGAGGCCTCGGTGAGGATATTGACTGCGTCTACGGCCATGACTTCCATCCACTTGTGTTTGAAATACAGTATTGATGTGATTTACCTCCTCAATGCTCTCTTCCAGATTATCCCCTGCTGAACAATCAATCTCCACTAACTACTGCTGAAAGTACTCAGTGTCAAAACCTCTCTGCTCTTCTCTTGCTACAGAGATGAAATCTGACTGCTAATGTGACTTATGGTCCACAGGATCTTTATCCTCGCTGAATAGCTAACGATAAATGTGTGGCCAGAGAATCAGCGTGGTTTTTTTTTTGTTTGTTTGTTTGTTTTGCATTGCATTGCATTGCAGTGGATTTTGTGTCAAAAATAGGAGTGATGCAGCTAAAAAAAAAAAAAAATCTGTTCAGACATTTGGGGTCAATACATTTTATTTTTTATTTATTTATTTATTTGGAAATTAATACATTTATTAAGCAAAGATGTCTATTTCCAGTAAATGTTGATCATTTTTCATCAAAGAAAAAAAAAAATCCTTAAAAAAATAAATAAATAAAGGTTTCCACAAAATTATTAAGCAGCACAACTATTACTACTACTACTAATAATAAATCAGCATATTAGAATGATTTCTGAAAGATCATGTGACACTGAAGACTGGAGTAATGATGCTGAAAATTCAGCTTTGCATCACAGAAATAAATTACATTTTAAAGTATATTTGGGTAAAAAAATATTCATTTTAAATTGAAATAGTATAATAATAAATAATATAATTTTGGATATATTATTTTAATATATTATATTAAAATAATAAATAATACTGCTGTTTTTACTGTATTTTTGAAGACAGAAAAAAATGCCATTGAATTAATAAACGAATCTGATATTTCAATACCAACTGATAATAGTCCCAATATCAAAATGAGTTCTTTCTACAGGGAGGACTTTTTTTTCTGCATAATTTTATGCTTTTTTTTTTTCTCCACCTTTTGATTATAGTATTTGAAAGGAAAAAACACACATTTTCCACATTTCCTCCTGTATTTTACCACAACATTTAGAGTCCTTATGGCAGCTTTTCAAACCACATCACGTCTCCTCCCAAGATAAAGGAGAGATATTTACCCGTTATGTTGGGTTGACGCCATATCCCGAAAATAGCTTCCTCAATCCAACAACAAATGCTGTTTTCAATGCAGATCACAGATCTATGAACAGTAATATTTGGTGTTTACTTAGCTCTCAGTTACTGCTGTTAAACTGCATTAGAGTGACACATTTGAAGCTTTGACTAGTCTTTTGTGGCACATAAAAGAAGAAATTTGTTTGTGCAAAGTTTGTGCTGATCGCTCATTTACATGAAATTACAATAATTGGGGAATGTTTAAGCATCAAAATTAATACAGAAAGGGATATGAGAACTTAAATTTTACACTATTCCTTTATGGTCTGTTTTATGTTCCTGTTTGTTGCTGAACAACACCAAGCATAAGTGTCATTTCTCATAGTCCACCCAGTCAATCAGCAGTGGCTACACTCTCCCATAATTGATTGTGTTTTGATTTCGCTCTTTGGATTCAACGGTTGGCTCAGATTGAGCTTCCCGAACACTTCCTCTAGTGTTTGGTAATAATGCAGTCAAACACCTGTGGCAGTATTGCCTGTAAAACGCCAATAAAAGCAGAATGTTTCATAAAAAAACAATGTTGTGTGGAGAGCTGAGCAAGCAGAAGGAATGAATATATTCCCCTTGAGGGAACTTCTCACCTCTTAATACAATGCATTTCTCTCAACACATCCCTGTGTTTATCTAACCTCTGCTTCAGTGCCCGAAAGGAGAAATGAAAAGACTGTGGCAGGGGAATGAGTGCGGTGTTTGTCTTTCTAAGCCTCTTTTGCTTTTATTTGTGAGTTTTTTGTTTTTTCCCCTCATTGTCTTTGGACTGGGCAGAAATAGTGTGTGTGTGTGTGTGTGTGTGTTTATGTGTGTGTGTGTGCGCGTTTATCCTCATTTCTTTTGGATTAGGCAGAGATGTTGGCGTCCCATGGGCCTGTGCTCAGGTGACTGTGAACTGTCCATGGTGTTGAATTAAGTTGCCTCTGTCCATGGTGCTGAACCTCATGTTTGTTCACTATATACTAGAGAAACTGTACTCTGTTCTTTTGTCTCTTATGGTTTTTTATCCCTGATCCCCATATATGGGTCATTCTTTAATTATGGCAACTTTTCTACATCTACAATGTTTTTAAAAGGATAAAAAGTACAAATCTGTCATCATTTACTCACCCTCATGCTGTTCTAAACTCTTTGCAGCTAACTTTTTGGAGAAGATTTTACTTAAATTTGAATCAAACCTTTGAGTTAAATTTTAAAAATGTTTTCTCTCTCTCTCTCTCTCTCTCTCTCTCTCTCTCTCTCTCTCTCTCTCTCTCTCTCTCTCTCTCTCTCTGTCTCTCTCTCTCTCCTCATTTCTTTTGGATTAAGCAGAGATGTTGGTGTCCCTTGGGCCTGTGCACTGTCCATGGTGCTGAATCTCATGTTTGCTCACTATAGACTAGAGAAACTGTATGCCTCTTATGGTTTCTTAATCATGATCCCCGTATATGGGTCATTCTTTAATTATGGCAACTTTTCTACATGTATAATTGTTAGTTCTCCCAAAAATTGCAAATCTGTCATCATTTACTCACCCTCATGTT
Source organism: Cirrhinus mrigala (assembly GCA_036247105.1). Lineage (NCBI taxonomy): Eukaryota > Metazoa > Chordata > Actinopteri > Cypriniformes > Cyprinidae > Cirrhinus > Cirrhinus mrigala. The sequence goes on from CM070030.1 coordinate 21,224,703, forward strand.
GTTCAAAACTCTTTGCAGCTGACTCTTTGTAAAAGATTTTACTTAAAACTGAATCAAACCTTTGAGTTAAATAATAAAAAAAAAAAAAGTATAAAAAAATTCTTGTAATTTATTCTGTTAGAGAATGCTTATTTATTTATTTATTCCTTTTTTATTTATTATTTATTTATTTATATTTTGATTTGATTGATTGATTGATTGAATTATATATTTCTTAAGGATCATGTGACACTGAAGACTGGGGAATGAGTGCGGTGTTTGTCTTTCTAAGGCTCTTTTGCTTTTATTTGTGAGTTTTTTGTTTTTTCCCCTCATTGTCTTTGGACTGGGCAGAAATAGTGTGTGTGTGTGTGTGTGTGTGTGTTTATGTGTGTGTGTGTGTGCGCGTTTATCCTCATTTCTTTTGGATTAGGCAGAGATGTTGGCGTCCCATGGGCCTGTGCTCAGGTGACTGTGAACTGTCCATGGTGTTGAATTAAGTTGCCTCTGTCCATGGTGCTGAACCTCATGTTTGTTCACTATATACTAGAGAAACTGTACTCTGTTCTTTTGTCTCTTATGGTTTATTAGCCCTGATCCCCATATATGGGTCATTCTTTAATTATGGCAACTTTTCTACATGTATAATTGTTAGTTCTCCCAAAAATTGCAAATCTGTCATCATTTACTCACCCTCATGTTGTTCAAAACTCTTTGCAGCTGACTCTTTGTAAAAGATTTTACTTAAAATTGAATCAAACCTTTGAGTTAAATAATAAAAAAAAAAAAGTATAAAAAAATTCTTGTAATTTATTCTGTTAGAGAATGCTTATTTATTTATTTATTCCTTTTTTATTTATTATTTATTTATTTATTTTTTTAATTGATTGATTGATTGATTGAATTATATATTTCTTAAGGATCATGTGACACTGAAGACTGGAGCAATTATGCTGAAAATTCAGCTTTGATCACAGGAACAAATTATATTTCAAATTATATTCACATAGAAAACAGTTATTTTAAATAAAAAAATATATTTTAAAAGAAGAGACTTCTTTTAAAAACCTATAAAAATGTGAACTGCAGTGGGCAAATTTAAATTTACTGATTATTAACATTAACATGAACTGGAATGTATACACTGTAAAAATTATTATTATTTATAGTTTTAGGTAAAATAAAGATGATTGGAGTGCTGTTAACAAGAAAATACTATTTCATTCTTTCTGCTTAATTTTTTATAACTAGTATTTACTTGTGTGAACTTTACCCTCCAGTTCAAAAAAGGCCTTACAATTGACAACCAGGTCATTATCCATAGTCAGAACAAATGGCATTAAAATGAATAGAAATGCTAGAAAGTTTTTTTTTCTTATTATAGGCTCGGTTTACTCACCCATAAATCTGTTATGTCTCTGATTTCCGTAATTCATTTCTTCATTTTCTCCACTTTTCTTTCATACAGTTTCTTCCTCGTTTCTTTATCTTGCTTACTCTCTCATTGCCGGCGAAAAGGAATGGGAAAGTAAAAATACTTTAACATGTTTTTAATGAATTTCCAAGGGCTTTCAGTTGGATTCCAGAGTGTTTGTTCCTTTTCCCGGAAATCTGCCGCCCCGCAGAGTGTAGCTTCAGTCTTGATCTAACAAACCTGCCTGTAATTTTCAAGTGAACTCCTAAGACCTTCAGCATTGTGTCTGATTAAAGCTGAAACTAAACTCTGCTGGAAATTAGATTTATAGGAGCTAGATTGTTCTACCCGGCTTTAATTAGATCTTAAAATAGAGGTTTAGATGAGAAAAAGGAGAATAAAAAATGATAGCACCTTCCCATCATAGCACTGATAATCATTTGATAGCTTGATAGTAGTAGTTAGTAGTTTAAATACTTACAATTACAAATAACTTTCATAATAGCTCAAAGACTACTGCAGAGGAGCTCGCACTTTTTGGGGCACTTTGAGGACAGCAAGCAAACCCTCGACTCCTTTGGGCTTGCGGGTGGCGCACAGACAGATGGGACTGATCCTGACTTTGCGCTTTAGCAGCGACTGCACAGCCACCCTCTGTTTCATATTCATTGCAGTTTTACTCTATTCTAATTCCTCTGTACCTCTGACTTGCCGTGCCACCCCCCTGGGCTCTCCCGCTCAGCACTTTTTCACACCGTCACCAGCATATTGATTTTGTCTGTCTATTCATATCCCTCCCCAAAGAAACAGTCAGCTATTCAGAGGAGATTGTCTCGCATTTCTATTGTTTGTTGATTTTAATCATAAATGTTGGATAGAAACAGTAAAAAGATCTACACTGTAAATATATTTGGTCAGTGTTATGAAAAAAAATCGATTCACAAACAGACATATGGATAAAAGGCCTTATTGATTTGATACAATGTGTTGTATACCTTCCAAAATATAATTTATTATATAATATATAATATAATTCTGCATCTGTATTTTTTTAAGATAAATTAAGTCTTATTTTCAGAATCTAACTGAATGAATGTTTTCCCCCATTTCAGTTTCCTTATTTAATATTTTTCTCATTTAAAAAAAAAAAAAAAAAAAATTCCATTTGAAAGAAAATTTTGAATTTTGGAAGAAAAATGGGAAAATAAATATTTTGGAAAATAAATTACATAATAAAATAAATAATAATTATGGTATATAAACAGTGTTATTTCTTATTATTAGTATAGTTATATAAAAAAAAGTCATCTGCAAGTAGTAATTCTGTTTTTAAAAAAATGTTTCTGAAGTAAGCGCATCTTGTTTTGGTATTTTAAGTAAATAAATAAATATTCTTGTTATTTGTGTCTTGTTTTCAAAACATTCTTAAATCAAGATACATTTACTTAAGAAGCAAAATGACTTAAGATATTAAGTTTGGGAGTTTCTAAAACAAAATTTTATCAGTTTATGATTAAAATCAAGAAGAAAGAAAAATCTGCCAATGGGGTAAGAAAAACAATGCTTAAAATTAAATATTTTGATTAATATAAAAAATATGATTATTTCTCTCTTTGTTTTAGGCTTAAATTTGTTTAATATTAAATATTTATCCCCCCTGAAAATACAACTTAATATTTTGCTTTTCAAGTAAATGTGTGTTGATGTAAGATTAGATATTTAGTTTAGATATTTATGGAAAACAAGACAAAAATATTGAGTAAGAAAACATTTATTTATTGCAGTGCATAGTAAGATAGAAAACAAAACAAAACAAAAAAAATCACTTGTTCTAGTGATTCACAGCCTGGATTTGAAGCTGTCATTGTACATCTGAAGCACGTACATTGATGAATTGCAGTGGTTATTCCAGCTGTGTTAAGGGCAGCGGCAGGGTAATAACTTCATGATAAGTTTGTTATGAGACTAATAACTCCGTCAGTTTTCCCAGGAGAGTGTGGCACGCTTGACGGATGTGTGACTCTGTAACGAACGCTGAGGAAACAGGAGTCGTGTCTATGAAAATCCACTCTGACCCTGATAGGAATCTCACTCAGAAAAGTGTTTGTAAATACAAAAACACTGTGGAATTGTGTTGTCATAGTTATTACCTGAGGAATTACTCGTTGGCTAAGCACCAGGTTCTAGTATTTCAGCTTGGATGAATTAAAAAGGGTCGACTGGCAGGAACTGCAAATCTTTTAAAGATTGGAGGCTACTATGGCAAATGTGATTTTTAAAGGGATCCATTCTTCTAAAAGCAATTAAGAGGTCTGTAGACATGTCATATAAAGCTGAGAATCTATCATTTGGACAAATGGGTAAAATAGCTTTGCCCAAAAAAATCTATTGGTTGTGCTGATATTGTAATGTCAGGCCACTCAAACAAACTGATTGTTATTTGGTTTAGTGCTGCTGATGGTGCAAAAATTACACCTTTAAACAGACATATAAGAACTTCTAATACATTTTACCTCAAGGAATATTTATTTACCATTACAAATTTAGCTTGCTATCCAAAATTGATTTACACATTATTTTCAGACCTCTGAAAATAATCAAAGGTGACTAAAGATCTGTGCTGTTTGCATTTTTAATACATTTGTCATGATGCCAAGTAAAGGGAGAAGGCAAGGGAGAAGGCTTCTTTTTTTTTTTTTTTTTTGTATAATTGTTTATAATTGTTAAAGGAGAACTCCACTTCCAGAACAACAATTTACAAATAATTTACTCACCCCATTGTCATCCAAGATGTTCATGTCTTTCTGTCTTCAGTCGTGAAGAAATTATGGTTTTTGTGGAAAGCATTTCACAATTTTTCTTCATATAATGGACTTGATTGGTGCCCCGATTTTGAACTTCCAAAATGTAGTTTAAATGCAGCTTCAAAGGGCTCTAAATGATCCCAGCCGAGGAAGAAGGGTCTTATCTAGCGAAACGATCAGTCATTTTTTTCGAAAAATACAATTTTTAATACTTTTTAAGCACAAAAGCTTGTGTAGTACAGGCTCTGGGATGCGCGTTCATGACGCTACGTACTATGGAATCACGTCAAGCAGGTCAAACGCTGTTTACAAACAAATAGGTACAACGATGTTGGACGATCCTGAAGTTGTAGGAGAAAATAAGATGGAGTTTTTCACCATACTCTACTTTTTTGAGCCGGAATACACAGATGATGAACTTAGACGTGATTTGTAGTAGTGATGGGAAGTTCGGATCATTTTACCGACTCGGACCTTTGAGTCTCGTTCAGCAAAATGAACAAATCTTTTTTCGAGTCATTTCGTTTATTTTAGTAAAATATAATTAAAATGTTACGTGCTACTTCCTAACACATCAACTGTTTACACAAACGTTGATCACACTACAAACAAGACAAAACTATAATGCTATAAGAAACAGAAAAGATTAATTCATTGTTTACCTTTAGTCTTTAGTCTATGATTAGCTCACCTCTTATCTGACAAGTTTTAGGGTTTGAGTCGTCGTTCATCACGTGACAGCCCTATAAGCTTAACCTATGCAGTGTGAGCCAGAAAAATAATTGATTAGTTCATCTCTCGAGTCTTCGGGTTCGAGTTGTTCGTTTATTATGTGACAGCCCCATAAGATAAACGAACGACTCGAAAAACCCGAAGACTCGAAACAGGTGAACTAATTCCAGTACAGAACCTTATAGGATGTTGCACATGCACAAATGAACGAATCACTCCCCGAAACGACTCGTTCTTCCCGAGTCACATTAAAGATTCATTCAAACGACCCATCACTAATTCGTAGCATCATGGACGCGCATCCCAGAGCCTGTGCTTCACGAGCTTTGGTGCTTAAAAAGTATAGAAATTATTATTTTTCAAAAAAAATGACTGATTGTTTCGCTAGATAAGACCCTTCTTCCTCAGCTGGAATCATTTAGAGCCCTTTGAAGCTGCATTTAAACTACATTTTGGAAGTTCAAAATCGGGGCACCAATGAAGTCCATTATATGGAGAAAAATCCTGAAATGCTTTCCACAAAAAACATAATTTCTTTATGACTGAAGACAGAAAGACATGAACATCTTGCATGACAAGGGGGTGAGTAAATTATGTGTAAATTGTTGTTCTGGAAGTGGATTTCTCCTTTAAATATAACCAGGGAGGTTTCTACTGTGACAAAAATAATAACCAAAATTGCCAACCTGGTTGCATAGAAGAACATCACTAATTTGTGAGATAGCAGTTTTGTATTGATCCAGTTGATGTCATTCATACGGAAATATACAATAAAGTAAATGTGAAAATAAAAATATAATAAAAATATTTTTAAAAAGTAGAGTTTTAAAAAGTAACAGTGTATGAAGTCATACAAATTCAAAAGCAGTTCACCAAAAATGTAAAATACTGTAGTTAAAGGAATAGCCATGAGTATTTGAGTGAAACTCGTATATTTTTGTGTGGTGGTCTGATCAGAGACCCAGGACTATATTTAAAACCTCCTTAATGTCTTTGCACACTATAAATATGAGTGAATGTCCCTCCCGTCCTCTCCACATGAATACTAATCAACCACACTGAGCATCCTCATAAAAATCATCCTGATGAAGGGTGGGTAAAATGGGCAGTTCAGATTAATGACTTAATAGTTCCTGAAGTCCCAAAGGTCACTCACAGTTTTTCCATTATTCTTTTGTTTAATGGTGATATATGCCATTTTTGATGTTCAAATACTTTCTCCTGTCCCAACAAAAAAGGATTAAAAAGTGTGCATTCAGTCATCATTTACTCACCTTCAGGTCAATCCAAACCTGAATGATATGTCTTCTTCCTTTTACATGCAGAGACATCAATACGTGTATGTTCTTTCCCAAGAAATCAAAACACTGTCTGTTTGAAAATCCTGAAAGTCAACCTTAGCAGCAGCTCAACCAATGGGATGAGTTTTGGGGGTGTGGCTAACTGATGGTCTGACCAATAGCAGATGGGGGACGGGTTTAGAAAACCTGTTTGTTAACAGAGTTTATGTGATGTTTGTGTGACACTCTAATGTACTTATTCCTACATATTCATGGTGCTTCAAAGAGTTAATTATAATAAAAACAAAATTGCAATATGGCATAGTTTAGTTTCAGAGTGAAGGGCAACTCTGTGTTCTTTTTGACGCGAGCAGCTCATTATCCAGTGTTCCAGTGATTTTGAGCGGCTCACTGCGTTTTTGAGTTTAGTCGCTTACAACGTGCACTTAGGAACATAACATGCACCGACCATCTTCCCAAACATGTACTGAGAAGTGCTTATAAACAAGCTGTTGTCTACAAAAGAGAAGCTTTAAGAACATCCTGCTGTTTTTAGACAAAATAAAAACTTGAAGGTTTAACATTTGAAAATGAATAAGGCCGACATAAATATTACTGTTGTACTTTAGAATGAAAATCATCATTACATTTTTCTTAAATATTTTAGTCAGTTATTATTATTATTATTATTATTATTATTATTATTATTATTATTATTATTATTATAGCCATACTGATATTCTTTTTATTCTTTTTTTTTTTTGCCAAATTGTGCAACTCTAAAACAAGTACATCATTTTAAATTGCAATTGTACGGAAGCCCATTTCTACTAAGGAATAAAAAAAAAAAAATCTCACGTTTTTTTCCCTTCAATTCTGAGTCTGTTTCTTAAATTTTTTTGTTGTTAGGGTTAGGGTGATGTAAACTCACAATTGCGAGAAAAAAATGTCAGAATGAGTAAAAAATGTTGCTTTTAGATTTTTAATTTTGTGGTGGAAACAAAAACATAATTGCGAGATGAAACTCATTGCAAGAAAAAAAGTCAGAAGTCTAAATTTGTATATTGCAGATCGGACTATTTCTCTGAATTGTGAGGTTATATCATGAAATTCAGATGTTTTTTTCCCCATAATAACATGCTTACATCATGAAATTCTGTTTTTTTTTGTTTTTGCCACAGAATTAAAAATAAAGAAGTTTAAAAAAAGAGTTCATATCTCAGATATAGTCTGAATTCTGAGATAAAAAAGATAAAAAGTTGCAAATGCCTTTGTTTTTTTTTTTTTTTTGGTTTATTTCCGTGGCGAAAACAAGCTTGAATACAATTTACATTTTTATCAGAAAAATCGCAATTTGTTTTTTTGTTTTGTTTTTTTCCCTTCATATCATGAAAATATCAGGGCATCCAAAACAGCACTGTATTACCATGATTCAATGTCCTAAAACTAGGCCATTTTTTAGCTTAAAGCAAAGAATAAGTCTGTTTCCAGACCGTTCCCAGACTGTTCCATTTCCGACTGGGTTTTTTCACAACGGAAAGTTTAGTCAGTCCTCCAGAGTTTAGGAATGATGAGTTGATTTGTGTTTGTTGTTTACTCTCTGTGAGGGGGATTGTGGGAAAACAGAAATGTTGTTTCTCCCCTTTTTACTTGTGTTTGTTTCCTAGCGTGAGCGCGATTGCGTGTGCGACTCTGAGGGTTTGATCGCTCACGCCGTCACGTGCAGCAGGTGTTCCCCTGACCTTTCATATATCTCTCTTCCCTGCGTCTTTAATCCTGCCCAAACCCCCCTACTGACGTGCGCTGATCCATTCAATTTTCTGCTTTGCTTCCCTGTTAGCAGCACGGATTCATGGATACATCATCTGCATATTAGAAATCTGACGACTGCCGTTCACACACTCTTTCACTGCGATTAAACGCGTCCCAGACAGAAGATGACGAATTAAATCCAGCTAATGCCTCAGAGCCCCGAGTGCTGGCTGTCGTCAGCACAGAGATGTTTTGAGATGGACTGTAATGCTGAATGACTGGATTGTCTTGTTATGTTTGTTGTTAGCATAAGCGGGGTGTCATCAGTGTCGCGTCGGGCTGAATGGCTACAAGTATTAGCTGTAATGGAGGGCATTTTGCACAGATTTACAGAGAATGCCAGACAGACAGTAACGAACTGTTTGATCAGCCTCTTTATTTGAGAGATGATCACATCAATCACTCTTTATCGCTCAGGCTTTTTCTCACAAATACTTACCATGCTAACTGTAGTTTCCGTCCAGGTACCAGAGTTACTACAGTTATTATTAGTAGAGTAAAACTGTGGTATTTTGCAATTAGCCACATCAAAGGTTTTTTTGTCCATTTTGTGGACATTTAGGACTGTGGTTAGTGTGTATACAATGTCGTTCAAAGGTTTGGGATCAGTAAGATTTGTTTAAATAATTTTCTTATGCTCATCAAGGCTGCATTTATTTGATCAAAAGTCCAGAAAAAAACAGTAATATTGTGAAATATTATTTCAATGTTAATTAACTGTGCTAATATATTTTAAAATGCAATTTATTCCTCTGATTAAAAAGCTGAATATTCAGCATCATTACTCCAGTCTTTAGTGTCACATGATCTTTCAGAAATTATTCTAATATGCTGATTTATTGAAAAATAGTTGTTGAACAGCTGTTGAAAACAGTTGTGCTGCTTAATATTTTTTGGAACCTGTGACAATTTTTTTCTGGATTCTTTAATAAATAAAAAGTCAAAAAGAACTGCATATATTTAAAATATAATTTTTTTTGTAACAATATAAACTAAACTACCATTTAAATGTTTGTGGTCAGTACATTTTTTTTTTTTTTTTTTGAAAGAAATTAATATTTTTATTCAGCAAGGATGTGTTAAATTGATAAAAAGTGATAGCAAAGACATATTTAATGTAATGGCTGATGAAAAAGCTTTGGATCACATGAGTAAAAAGTATTATAAAATATGCGCAAATAGAAATCCTTTATTTTAAACTGTAATAATATTTCACAATATTATTTATTTATTTATTTATCTATCTCTTTGTCTAGTTATTTATTTATTTATTTATTTATTTGTATTTTTGATCAAGTAAATCCAGCCTTGATGAGCATAAGAGAATTATTTTAAAAAAAAAACATTAAAAATCTTTATGTATATATCAACCTTTTTTATTTATCAGCCTTTTTTTGTTTGTTTGTTTGTTTGTTTTTTGACATGGCGCCATAAAACTTTTTGGGCATAAACCCATGGTTTATGGTATTTGAATAATATTAATACACACGATGCACAGATGATATGTCAAACAGTAGCATCCAATAATCTGATACATCACTATACTATATTACCGTTAAAGTACTTTCCTGTCAAGGACTGGTTGAAGTTGATAACGTATTCATTTATAATGCTATTTTTGTTAAAAAAAAAAAAAATAAAAAATATATATATACACTTTTTTTTTTGTTTTTTTTTTTTTGTTTTTTTATTCTGAGATACTACCAGTTTGTTGTTCCCTGAAAAGGTGTGCGGTTTTCGTCTGTCCTGTTTCACATTTACGTGCACTCATTTGTTTTCATGTTCTCATTCTCTGTCATCATCTTTCACTTGCTGCTTGGCATCCTATGGCTCTCGCGTTCTTTTATCATCCCGTGAGATGATGTTCTCAGTCTACATCTCTGTCTGTCAGCCATTACATACTTCATTGCTGCTGTATAACTGCTGCTCTGTGAGTCTTCTGGAAGAGTCTCACATCTTCATTTTCCATTTGCTTTTTTAACATGGTGCTGTGGTAATACCACATTCTGGATATCTACCATTGAAATGCAATGTTTTGGATTTTGTACCATGGTAATACCCAATATTTGGTCGCGTTAACCAAATATTGTCTGTCATTGACAGAATTTTTATTTTTATTTATTTTTTTATCAGTGACGGAAAAATCTGAAGCCTGTCTGTCCCTTTGACAGATTACACTGAGTCTGATCTATTGTAAATTGTAGCTGTCATTCCCACCCCTGACCAGTTGGTGGTGAGTGCGCTCCAGTCTGGCAGCAGAGCACAGGATCCAGAACAAAAAGGAAACTGTCACGAATGTTTTTCTATGCATTTGATTACACACAGGCAAGTACACAGAAGCTACAACGATGTATCACGGCACATTAAAGAGTGCCAAAATGGTATTTATTGCTTGAATTTCCTGATGAAATAGACAGAATTTGAAATCTGAGACTTTGTTTCATATAAAAAGTAACACAAAGCGTACCTATTGCTGTTTATTAGAAGGCAGAAACACTGTACTGTTCATTCATCAACTGAAAACAGCATAGACCTAAAGAGCGATTGGGATTTAAGAATCAGTATCAGTTCATTAAAATGAGTATCTGTTAAAATCGAGAAATCAATTTTTGTTTGTTTGTTTATCCAGCCCTAGTGTATTTTGTTGTTTTCAAAAAAAAACACTGCGCTGTCATCCTGTAGGTTCATGATTAAAAATGAAAATGTGAACAAAAATAAAAGCAATTAAATGTGTTATTATAATTAAATAGATTATGACAGAATTTTTAGGACCCTGTCAGTTTTTTTTTTTTTTTTTTTTTTTTTTTTTTTAAAAGAAGTTTCTTATGCTTATCAAGGCTGCATTTGTTTGATCAAAAATCCAGAAAAAAGCTGTAATATTGTTAAATATTATATCAATGTAAAATGACTGTTTTCTTTGTGAATATGTTTTAAAATGTAATTTATTCCTGTGATGAAATGCTGAATTTTCAGCATCATAACTTCAGAGGATCCTTCAGAAATCATTCTAATATGCTGATTTATTATCAATGTTGAAAAAGTTGTGCTCCTGAAACTTCAGTGAAGATCCCTGTTATGTACATTCAGAACCCTTTCAATAGGAAACCAACTAAAATATGTCAATAAATGTCATTATTGATTAATTGGATATATTGGCTAAACAAAAAGAATACATTTTGAATATTGCTGGTATTGGTTGCTCCTTTTCATGCAGTTACAAAAAAATAATCATTGAGTTGCGTGTAAGAATAAATCAGCCTGAATTGTGAATGAATCATTCTGACCGATTCTGTGACATGAATCAACTGATTCTTTGAGATTTTCAGTGAATAATGAGTTACATTTTTGTTTATTCCTCAAACATTTTTCAGAATAGTTCATTGATTTGTTTAATAATTTATTTATTTAGATTTGAATTTAAATTTTTGAATTTGAATTTGGAGCTCAAGTGGCCAAAAATGTAATTTATATTCCCCAGAAGAAGAAGAAGAAAAAAAAAAAAAAAAAACAGATTTGGAGCAACATGAGGATGAGTAAAATGAGTACATTTTTGGGTTTAATTAAAATTCATGTACAAAGTTCAGTATCTTCCTTCATTTCACAGTATCATTTTTGGTTTTTCAAATTCCATGTAATTTAGTAAATGAATGCTCACAAAATTGCTGACTAAAAGTTAAAAATGTAACTAAAATTAGCATATTTTGGCCAATTTATTTGAATGCTTGTGTAGTTCAGAGCATTTCAAAATGCTGAAAATAAAATGTGACTTTAAAATCCAATTAATCCCAGAAGTGACCAGCGGATTTCTGAGTTATCCATACAGTTGTCAGTTGCAGCTCTGTCTCACGCCGACTCTATCTGTTCATCTCTAATTCGTTTTCTGCATCAGAATCCTTAATTCCTCAGTCTGTGTGTTGGCCTCTCGTTCGCTGTCTCTCCTCCAGAGCCGTAGGGGGATCAGATGGCCTTTTAGCCCAGCAGTAATGCGGTCAGCTCCTCGTGTTCACCGGGGACCGGAGCGTGTCTGCCGTGTCTGTCTGCCAGTCCTCATTGATTACAGCCACTCGAGGAGATGGGACTTCAAGCATGTGTCTGCTCTTATAGAGTCAACACGCTGAAACTTCCCTCCCAGACCCTCTCTCCCGGAAAAATGAGAGCCTTTTGGAGACGCTAAACGGCCTGCGCTCATAGAAGTGAACTTTGTAAGTGCGGTAGGAGGGAAAAAAGTGAGAACAATGTGAATTGAAATGGCCGTTATCTGGGCTGGCTATTTTTAGCACGGCAGCAGTGGAGGATCACCACGTCTCTCCCTCTCGCTCTGTGTGTGTGTGTGTGTGTGTGTGTGTGTGTGTGTGTGTGTGTGTGTGTGTGTGTGTGTTTTTTGGTTTTTTTTTTTGTCTGAGGAAACTCTGAAAGCGCTCGGCTGGGTTTCTCTGGCTCCAATTAAACAGAGTGTGGAGTGTGATGAGCTATGAGAACGAGACGCTTTCTACTCGCCTCTCTCATGCTGCAGAGGAGCTGTCCTTATTACATTCATCTCATGCTCGTCCATGTGTGTGGAGGGATTTCTTTGAATTCTCCTTGTATCATCAGGGTACATTGTATGTAAATCCACAGTGTGAGTGTGTTTTACAGTGCTGTTTGTGAAGGGCTTTTCTCAGTAGAACTGTGCTGCTTCTCTAACAACAAAATACAATGGCAATGCAGTGGTTTTCTAATTGCTTTTCTAATTTTAATCTGATAAATGGTTTCATTCTAATTCCACAAAAATAGGAAGCATCATGTTCTTTATCATTGATACTAATGCTTGATACTAAGTTAGTAGAAGCAGTAATAATATCAAGAAGAGGAAGAAGAATATTTTTCTAATGTTATCATAATATTATATCAAAGTATTATATCTAAAATTATTTATTTATTTATTTATTTATTTATTTATTTATTTTAAATACATTTAATTATTGTAAAGGTAGTAGAAGCAGTAATAATAATAATAATAATAATAATAATAATAAAAATAATATTTTCTAATGTAATATAATATTATATAAAATCATAAATTGTTATATAATTATTTTAAATACTATTTTGCTATTTTTTTGCAATTCCTGCAGTATATATCTTGCAATTCTGCCTTTTTATCTCAGAATTGCAAGTTTATATAAATTCTGAGTTCATATTCATTTCTAAAAAAAGCATTTTTGTGACATATAAACTGAGAACTGCAAGAAGAAAAATAGAAAAGCAACAACACAATGGATTTCATTGTTTTAATAACTTATAAAAATTATTAATAAAGTGAACATTTCTATTGTTATATATAAAAATGTAAAAATATATTTTAATTGATACAGAATATCTGCTGGTTATTTCTTTGATTTATTAGATTAAAGAATTGTCAGTCATTTATTACTTTTTTCTACCATCATAATACTATGTTGAGTATTTCATGTACAGCAGTATATGAATATCTTTCATTACCGTGGCATTCTGATAGCGTCACTACACCATAATACCACTGCAGTACTCTTTTGTAAGGGTTAACAGTCTTTCTCTAATGTACCCACTTTTATAGTGGGTACATTAGAGCAGTAGTGTCTTAGCAAAGACCCACGGGCTTTTAGGTGCTAAAATCTTCAGAATAATTTGCAACAATGCAGATATTATTCCATTTATGTTGCAGTTTTCCCAGCTGCTGTCATTTGCTCTGTGGCCAGAGTGTCTTTGACTACAGAAGGATGCAGAGCTGCTTTTAAAGGTCAGCCGTCCCGCAGGGCCTGCGGAGACTCTCTGATACAGTCGGCCTCATTGCTCCACGCCGTTAGCTTTTAAAGGTAACTGCCTCGGCAGGAGTGAGAGGCTTGTTAAACCCGCTGACGGGGGACTCGTTTCCGTGCGCTTTTATATATAATTCATTATTCATCAGAACACAGCAAGAAGGGCTGACTTTAATTTGGAGTTTACAGGCTTAGCCGGGCCAGATGATATAAACAACATCCATTTACGTGTGGATGAAACGCACGACAGCTGAAGCGCTGCTGTTATGGAAGGCCGATCTTAACAAGGAGCTTTTCACTTGAGCGTTAGCATGAGCGCCTGACGCTGTGATACTGGAGTGTCAGCATCGCTGAAATATACTGTGGGACAGTTTCATAGAGACTGCAATCAAGCTATCACATATATTTGCCATGATATGCTTATTGAAAGGAAGCGTGTAGGAAGCATGAAAGTAGAGACTTTATACAGATAGTAGTCTAAAATGTGTCTATGTGAGAACGTGAGATTTTTATAGTAACATAATACTATATCATATATTTCTGTATATGAAGGTTAGCCAAGCATAACAGAGAACACTTATTTAACTCTTTCTTTCTTTCTTTCTTTCTTTCTTTTTCTTTCTTTTTCTTTCTTTCTTTCTTTCTTTCTTTTTCTTTCTTTCATTTTATTCATTCTTTTATTTTAAGGTAAAGGTAATAATAATAATTTTCTAATGTTAACATAATATTATATCAAATTATATATATAAATGTATTTATTTATTTTAAATGTAATGTAATTTATTTATTTATTTATTTATTTTAAAAACACTTAATTAAGGTAGTTAATTGTTAAGGTTGTAGAAGTGGTAATAATAATAATAATAATAATAATAATATATTAAATTATTATATACAATTTGTTTGTTTGTTTGTTTGTTTGTTTGTTTTAAATACATTTAATTATTGTAAAAGTAGTAGAAGCTGTAATTATAATAATTATTTGTTTGTTGTATTATATTAATTTTTATTTGTTTGTTGGCAAACAACACAGGTTATTTGTTTATTTGTTTGTTTGTTTGTGAAGGTAGTAGCACATAATAATAATAATAATAATAATAATAATCTTTCTATTGTTGTCATAATATAATTGTTTTGTTTGTTGTTTTCATTTTTATAGTGATATGATAATATTGTATTGTAGAACATTGTAATATTAAACATAAAAATAAAAAATACAATTATTGATTGATTGATTTGTTTGTTTGTTTGTTTATTTGCATGAATACATTTGTTAAATGTAGTAGTAGTAACAGTAGTAATATAAAAGTAATATAAAATTATATAAAAATATAATGTATAATATTATTGTTATGCTTTATTATTTATTTATTTAGTTTGTTTGTTAGTTGTGGCTGTTGTTGGGCTTTTAAAGTTTTTTTTGTTTGTTTTTTTGTTTTGTTTTTTTAATACAGTGACGTGTTTATATATTGAAACATGTATTAATTAATTTATTTATTTATTTGAACAAATAAATATTTATGTTAAAGGTAATAATAATAATAACAACAACAACAACAACAACAACAACTATTATTATTATTATTAGTAGTAGTAGTAGTAGTAGTAGTACTATATAAAATTAATATAGGGTGAATTCAGGTTAACTTTCCCAGTCATCTGAATGGTAAAAAGTGTCCCAATTTACCTGATTTGACCATTGAAATGCTTTATTGTGGATTTGGTGTTGTTTGGGTGATTAACAACCTTATTTTATACCAAAAGTACAGAAATAAGATAAATGTAACATTGTGACTGGAGTATTATAATTACATTTCAGTGTGAGTCTGAATGTGATTAGTTAATTCCAGACATACTCCAGAATTGCAGATGTGTCGAATATGAGCCCTTTAGGTGATGTAGGGAGCCTGTACTCCTCTAGTTTCCTTTGCGTTGTCTTGTTTCATTTTTTTTTTTTTTTCTATCTGGGTGTCTTGCTGAAGGGCTACACATCTACTGAATGTCAGTTCAGAGCCTTCATGCAGTATGCATTAAACGGCTGCTTAATGCAGGCAGCCCATGGACTGCATAATGCATGATGGGATGAGGCCGGTGTCCTCCCTGAAACACTCACATCACACCTCAGGGCAGGCGGAGGAAGCTTTCCGCCACAGTAGCGGCCTTGCCCTGCAGATGACCTGAGAGACACACATGTAAACTCTCATTCGACTGTCTTCCGTCGTTCGTAGATCCGAGGACTCGCTCTCACAATTCCACTGACCTGCTTCAGTATTCACACTCCTGCCCCAGAAATGACCTTTCACCAGCATGTTATGTCTGAAGGAAGGTTAAGTGGGGAGTGTAGTTGTATTCTGCTTTGTTTTTAAACAACAGAGAGCAGAATCTGTAAACTTGGTGCTGCTTTGGTCTGATGTGACTTTCTGGGTGTTTACAATGCAGTATCAGGAATGAACTTTATGTGTGAGTTACAAGTGAGCAGCTGTTCTTGCTTATCTAAAGTGAGCGATTGCAATCTGTGTTAGAAAATATTTAGTGGATGTTATAAAGATAGCATGTCTGCCAAAAGTTTAAAAAAAAAAGGCTTATATTTTCTTATTGTACATAGAAGCATGTATGTTTGTTTGTTTACCCCAAACCTTTCAATGGTAGTTCAAAAAAAAAAAACTATATATATATATATATATATATATATATATATATATATATATATATATATATATATATATATATATACAGGGGTTGGACAATGAAACTGAAACACTCGCCAATATAGTATTGGAGGTTTCATGGCTATATTTGCGCTGTCTGGTGCCCAATCTTCACTTATTGTACATTACACCAGTTAGAGCAGTGTAAAGTTTCATTATGTGCACCCAATGGTTCAAACATTGTACCTTGAAGGTAGTGCTCTGTATCAGGATAATAATGCACCAATACACACAGCAAGACTGGTGACAGACTGGTTTAATGAACATGAAAATTAAGTTGAACATCTCCCATGGCCTGCATAGTCACCAGATCTGAATATTATTGAGCCACTTTGGGGTGTTTTGGAGGAGCGAGTCAAGAAACGTTTTCCCACATCAGCATCACATAGTGACCTGGCCACTGTTCTGCAAGAGGAAAATGGCTCAAAATCCCTCTGGCTGCTTTGCAGGACTTGTATTTGTCACTCCCACGATGAAATGATGTTGTATTGGCTGCAAAAGGAGGCCCAATATCATACTAATTGTGATCTAAAACCAGGTGTTTCAGTTTCATTGTCCAACCCCTGTATATATAATGCTAATCATAAAAATAGTAATTCTAGTGCTATAGTATCATAATATTATGTAAAATTATATTTAGTTTTTATATTAATTAATTAAGATTTTTTAATTTATATTTATGTATTTAATGGTAGTGTGCATATATTAAATATATATTTTAAACACTATTATTATATATAGATATGCATAATAATTTTATTGATAATATTATAGTTAAATGATTTATTATATTATCAGTTATTAAATTATGAATAATATTATAGATAAATAATTAAAGCAATACCAGTATTTTATTTTATTTTATTTTATTTTATTTTATTTTATTTTATTTTATTTTATTTTATTTTATTTTATTTTATTTTTGGCCAAACATAACAGGTTAGTTATTTGCTTGTTTGTTTGTTTGTTTGTTTGTTTATGAATTAATTAATACATGTAGTATGAATGAATAAAGTAAATAATAATAATAATAATAATAATAATGCTATAGTATCATAGTTTTATATAAAATTATATTAAATTATTTGAAATGAAAATACTTTTATGCTTGCATTCTTGTTTTGTTGTTTTGTTTTGTTTTAATTAATTATCAATTATTATCAATGTTGAAAACAGTTGTACTGCTTCATATGTTCATGTAAAACATGATACATTTTATTATTCTGAATTCTCTGATGAATAGAAAGTTCAAAAGAACCCCATTTATTTGAAATAGAAACTTTTATATCATTATTAATCTCTTTACGGTTGGTTGTGATCAATTTTAATGCCTCCTTGCTGAATAAATGTAGTATTAAAAAATCTTACTGACCCCAAACTTTTGAACGGTAATGTGTATTTTGGAATATGTTGACCTTTAACCTCAGTATGATCATCTATAATAGCGATGCTTGCCTCGGTGAGCACCACTAACAGGTCACGCAGAGTCAAAAAGCAGTAATGCAGAAGGATATTTCATACTCCAGTCAGTTTACCAGCCTCTGACCCGCTTGTGTGTTTGTGTGTGCGATGAAGCGCTCTTTGCCATATGTTTGTGAATGAGTGTGTGTGTAAGCGTGCTCTCGTGGGTGTCAGCAGAGTGCCAGTGTGGGCGGCTCTCATCCCACACGCAGCTTTTTAGCCCGAAGGCTTTTGGCATTGTTTCTCCGAATCCCATTTTCATATCATGTGCATCTGAGAGCCGGCTGGTGGAGGCACATCATTAAACTGCAGTGACTGCTATGGTAATGAGTGCTGAAGGCAGCCTGACCGCGGCAGACCCTCAGCACGTACACATGCATAGAAAACCGCGAGGAAGACCGTACGAGAGCGCATCAGTCCGCCGAGACGCCGCAGCTCTCAGTCTGTCATAAGCTCCACGTTCATTGCTTTCCTTATCCTCATCTTCCTGACAGACAGGTTGGCTTCAGACATTTCTTATTGAGGTGAAATGAGAGATTTTGCGCTTTGACCTTTGAGTAGACTTTTCACACTTTGTCCCAGGGATAAGCAACATTTCACAATTTTGAGGTGCATTTTAACTCATTACTATAAGTTTTGTACTCATTACTCATTACTATTAAACCAACCGCACAACAAAGACACAGAAACAAGCATGAAAATTTGATGAAAACATATTCACCTTCAGGTCATATAAGATGTAGATGAGTTTGTTTCTTCATCAGATTTGGAGAAATTTATTGCTATACATCATTTGCTCACCAGTGGATCCTCTGCAGTGAATGGGTGCCGTAAGAATGACAGTCCACACCACTCCAGTCCATCAGTTAACATCTTGTGAAGCCAAAAACTCCATGTTTGTAAGAAACAAATCCATCATTAAGACGTTTTAACTTTCAAACTGTGGCTTTGGCCCAAATTTGACTCCATTATAACACTTCCTCCATTGAAAAAGTCCATCTCCTGCTGTTCTCTCTAGGGGTCAGTCGATTATCGGCACCGGTATTAAACATTTATGGTTATCGGTATCGGTCATTTTCAAAACAGATTTGCCGATACAGTAAGTTCACAAATCTCAATGTATCATTTCAATCACTCGAAATGGACACAGTGGATCTTGATTCAAGAGCTCGCAGGCTTTACGATTTTCAGTAACTTTAATTTTGGATCATTACAGCGTTTTCTATATTATTATAGTATTTAGTAATATTTTAAAGTGCCTTTTATTTCAGTCCATCAGTTAACATCCTGTGAAGCCAAAAGCTGAATGTAAGAAACAAATTAAGATATTTTGACTTTAAACTGTTGCTTTTGGCCCAAATTTGACTCCATAATCCATAATAACACTTCCTCCAGGAAAAAAGTCCATCTCCTGTTGTCCCCTCTAGGGGTTGACCGATTATCGGCCTTGCCAATATTAAGTGTTTCTGTGGATATCAGTCATTTTCAAAATAGATTTGCAGATAAAATGGTTTCATAAGTTCACAAATCTAAATGAATCATTTGAATCAATCGAAATGGACACACTGGAGCTCACTGGAATTTTGGAATTCTGGTTTTTCAGTATCACAACCTAAATTTTGATTCATTAGTGTTTTCTATTCTATCATTGTATTTATTAATATTTTAAAGTGCCTTTTCTTTCAGTCCATCAATTAAAATCTTGAGAAGCCAAAAGCTGCATGTTTGTAAGAAACAAATCCATCAAGTCATTTTAAACTTTAAACTGTCGCTTTTGGCCCAAATTTGACTCCACAATCCATAATAACACCTCCTCCAGTGAAAAAGTCTGTCTCCTGTTGTCCTCTCTAGGGGTCCACTGATTATCGGTGCGATATTAAGCATTTTTATGGTTATTGGGGGTTTGGTCATTTTCAAAACTGATAATTAAAAAAGTTCACAAATCTGAATAAATCATCTGAATCACTCAAAATGGACATAGTGGATCTTAATTTAAGAACCTGCTGGAGGGGAAGATTTTCATTATAATAACTTAAATTTTGGTTCATTACATGTGTTTACTATTATAGTATTTATTAATATTTTAAAGTGCCTTATATTTCAGTCCATCAATTAGCATCCTGTGAAGTCAAAAGCTGCTTGTTGGTAAGAAAAAAAAAACATTGTTAAGATGTTTTTAACCCTTAAAGACCCAGGACATTTTCAGGGCACCTGACACGCCTGCACCTCTCTTTGTTTTGTTTTTTTTCAGACCTATTCTAGCAATCAGCATCAAGTGCTATATATCACTGTAAACAGGAGAACTTGAAGTTTCAGTCTAGCTAATTTTAAGTCCCAGTTTTCCTTTTGTCTTCTCTAAGAATGAATGAATTTCCAAAATTTTAAGAAAATCGCAAGCAACAATTGGAGGTTTTTCCCTGTGTACTCAAACAGAAACTCATGAAGTTTGGATTTTTTTTCTTTAGAAAGTTGTATTTGGGTGTTTTAAGCTTCAAAATTAAATTTTATCTACATATAATATTCCTCAGTATTCCTCAATTCCTATAGCCATTTATTACAATATTGTTATAGGCGCTTTTCACACACTTTCACGCTTTTCAGATGTGTTCAAAAATGTTTAGGAAGTAAAATAAATGGAAACAGTATTATGTAATAAGAAAACACAGCAAAAAAATAAAAGGTGAGGTTTTCTTTTTTTTTTTTTTTTTTTCCAGAGAAATATTTTCAGAGTATGAACAACAAATGCAAGCAGTGCAGCAAGTACTGAAAACAATTGCACAAATGGTCTTATGCAACAAATATACAAACAGTGCAAATGATTCACAAACTGCACACAAAATGAGAGAAAAATATACAGAGTGCAACAGAAAAAAAAATTGTGCAAATGATCTTTATAAACTAAATGAGAAGAATTACCATAATATAACAGCCAAATGGATTGATCCGCTGGCTGTATTCGCGTTTTAGCGGGACAGCGCATAGCCACGTGAAAACTTGAATTCCAGTGCGTTATTCGATATGTACCGCTGTTTCATCCTTGTTTTTGTTGTGTGTTTTTCTATGCATTTTCAGAGAGTGCTGTCATGCAAATGTGTTATTTTGTGTTTGTTTTCATGCACGCACAACATACTTTACTTTTCACTTTGTTTGTTCAAATTTCCAAAGAAACATGCTAACTGGTGGTTCAGAAGTCAAAAAACAATGTTTATTGGTTGAACAGATGAAAGTTTGAACCAATCTTGGCACGGGGGTGGGACTAAGCGTCAACAATCGTTCCTGCTTAGCTGAGAGGAACCAAATGCATTGGTTTCCTCTGACGAATCAATGCGATCAAAATGTGATGACGTAATCATGCTTACTCCAGAGCCTCTGAATATCCAAATGAGACAAACGTGATACAGTTTACAGTTTAATAACAAACAAATTAAGATATTTTGACTTTAAACTGTTGCTTTTGGCCCAAATTTGACTCTATAATCCATAATAGAACTTTCTCCAGTTAGAAAGTCCATCTCCTGTTGTCCTCTAGAGGCTGATCGATTATCGGCATTGCCAATATTAAGTGTTTTTATGGGTATCGTATCAGTCATTTTCAAAAACCGATTTACCGATAAAATAGTTTAATAAGTTCACAAATCTGAATGAATCATTTGAATCACTTGAAATGGACATAGTGAATCTTGATTTAAGAGTTCATTGGAAGGAAAGATTTTCAGTACAACAACTTAAATTTTGCTTCATTACAGTGTTTTCTATACTATTATAGTATTTAGTAATATTTTAAAGTGCCTTTTATTTCAGTCCATCAATTAACATCCTGTGAAGCCAAAAGCTGCATGTTTGTAAGAAACAAATTAAGATGTTTTGACTTTAAACTGTTTAAACTTTTGGACAAAATTTGACTCTATAATCCATAATAGCAATTTCTCCAGTTAAAAAAAGTCCATCTCCTGTTGTCCTTTTTAGAGGTTGATCGATTATCGGCCTGGTCGATATTAAGTGTTTTTATGGGTATTGGTATCGGTCATTTTTTTTTTTTTAACTGATTTGCAGATAAAATAGTTTAATAAGTTCACAAATCTGAATGAATCATTTGAATCAATCGAAATGGACACAGTGGATCTTGATTTAAAAGCTCACTGGAGGGAAAGATTTTCAGTATAACAACTTAAATTTTGGTTAATTAGTGTTTTCTATACTATTATAGTATTTATTAATATTGTAAAGAGCCTTTTCTTTCAGTCCATCAATCTTGAGAAGCCAAAAGCTGCACAAGCCAACAAATCCATCATTAAGACGTTTTAAACTTTAATTTTTGACTCCATAATCCATAATAACACTTCCTCCAGTGAAAAACATTTGTCTCCTGTTGTCTTCTCTTCGGGTCAACGGATTATCAGCGCTGATATTAAACATTTATATGGTTATTGTATTGGTCATTTTCAAAAGGAAAGATTTTCAGTATAGCAACTTAAATTTTGGTTCATTACAGTGTTTTCAATATAGTATTTATTAGTATTTTAAAGTGCCTTTTTTTCAGTTCATCAATTAACATCCTGTGAAGCCAAACGCTGAATGTTTGTAAGAAACAAATTAAGATGTTTTGACTTTAAACTGTTGCTTTTGGCCCAAATTTGACTCCATAATCCAAAATAATCCTCCAGTCCATCACCTGTTACCTTCTCTAGGGGTTGACCGATTATTGGCCTGACCAATATTAAGCGTTTTATGGGTATCAGTCATTTTCAAAATCGATTTGCCTATACAATAAGTTGAAGTTCACAAATGTGAATGAATCATTTGAATCACTCAAATTGGACACAGTGGATATTATTATAAGAGCTCGCTGGAGGTGAAGCTTTTCATTATAATAACTTAAAATTTGGTTCATTATGATGATTTCTATACTATTATTGCATTTATTAATAATTTAAAGTGGCTTTTATTTCAGTCCATCAAGTAACATCCTGTGAAGCCAAAAGCTGCATGTTTATAATAAACAAATCCCTCATTAAGACGTTTTAAACTGTCGCTTTTGGCCCAAATTTGACTCCATAATTCATAATAACACCTCCTCCAGTGATTCGCAGATACAGTAATTTAATGAGTTTGCAAATCTGAATGAATCATTTGAATCATGTGAAATGGACACAGTGGATCTTGATTAAAGAGCTTACTGGAGGAGAAGATTTTCATTATAATAACTAAAATTTTGGTTCATTATAGAGTTTTCTATTCTAATTTTCTATATTAATTTTTACACCAGACATATCATTTCAAAGCATCGGTTATCGGTCTACTTTATCTGTAATAATCGGTTTCGGCATCAACACTGAAAAACACCTTTCGATCGACCCCTAGTTCTCTCACAACAAAATCCACCCACATATTTGTTTGGAATTGTGTTGGACTGTTTTCACTTGTAAATGGTGATCCATGCATATTTCTCCCCTGATTCAGATCAGATAACTTTTTCACAGGAAGGAAGCCTTATTATGGATTATGGACTCTTTATTTGGTCTGAAGCAATGGTTTGTAGTTAATAATGCCTTATTGATGTGTTCATTTCTTACAAACATGCAGCTTTTGGTTTCACAAGATGTTAACTGATGGACTGGAGTGGTTGGATTATTACTTGTGGATTATTGTGCTTTTTTATTTTTGTCAACTGTGTTTAGACTCTCATTCTGACGGCACCAATTCACTGCAGCATCCATTCACAACTTGTGTGCAAGACAAGTTTCCAGAGTGATGTACATTAACAGAAAAAAAACCTGTGCAACATGACTCCTAAAGTGTTTGCAAAGCCAGCCAGTCCCACTAAAGCTTGGCATTTTGTGAAAGCACTTGCACTTTTATAAGACATAATATACATCAGACAAGGTGTAACCTGTCTGCAAGTGCCATCTGCGGCTGAGACTAGGGTTTCTCCATCTGCCCCTCACCATCACTTTTTCAAGGGCACGACCTCCTCTGCCACACCGCCGCTGTAATTGAAGATGAGGGGGTAATCGAAGCAGTCCTGGGACCCCCTGAGCGCCGATGCCTAGACTAGATACTCGAAGGATGAGACAAATGGCCAAAACTCAGGGGTGGATTCCTGTCCTTCTCTCCTCTAGTTTTTCTGCTGATTGTTTGCTCGCCCCTCCCATGAGCCTCTGAGGAGTTACTGCAGCTTACTGTAGGGAGGTGTTGTGTTGCGGATATGTGTGAAAAAGCTTTGAGGAGGAGGAACTACCCCATCCTGACCTTAAACAAGCTGAATGTTTAAGCAGCCTATGCAGTAGAGGTTAAATGAATTTAATGATTATTTCTCACAAAAATGACAATTCTGTCTATATATTTACTTACCCTGACATTGGTACAAACCTGTATGAGTCTTTTTTTCTTTTTTTTTTCTTATGTGGAGCACAAAATAATATATTTTGAAGGTTGTGCCGGTCGTTCTTTTCCATTCAGTTAACAGTGAATGGAGACCGGACCTTTTAAGCTTCAAAAACTCAAAGTCAAAGTCAAAGTTCAAAGTCTCCACACCTGCCAGAGCTTCATGAGATTAGCGCAGGATTCAGATATTTTTTAATGTTTCTGGCTGACAAAAATGATTTGTTCACAGATTATTTATTTTATTTTATTTGTATTTTTTTTATTTATTTATTTGCTTTATTTTGCTTTATTTTATTTTATTTATCACTCATTTAAAGAGCTTACTTGAGAGAAAGATTTTCAGTACATCAACTTAAATTTTGGTCCATTACAGTATTATTTTAGAATTCTTCATATACTAGTGTAGTATTTAGTAATATTTTAAAGTTTGAAAGTCTTCACAGTCTTCAAGTCTTCTTTTTTTTTTTTTTTTTCATTTCCAATTTATTTTAATTATCAAAAGCCATTTTTGATAGTTTGTTTTAGTTTTATTTTTCCATTGCAACTCTGGTCTATTCCTCACACGTAGCTATCATGTAACTTCAGAAGACTTTTATGATACTTTTATGGTGGTTGTGTTCCCTTTCTGAAGTTTAAAAGCTTCTCATTCATTGCAATTGCACAGAAAAAAGCATCTCCAGATTTTCTCCGGTCGCCCTTCACATGGGTTTGAAATGACATGAGGGTTAATGAATGATGACCTAATTTTAATTTTTGGGTGAACTGTTCTTTTCAACAAACTGAATTTTTAAGCAGCCTGTGCAGAAACGCAGAGCTGAAGGTGATGGAGGTCGAGAGAACCACGTTAGTCAGTTTACTACTGGCGTTCTACTCCAGAAATGCAAATGAAAAGGGGGAAGAGCTTTTTGGGGAAAGATGGAGAAGATCTGAGGAGACAGCTGGATATAATCTTTCTGTCTGTCTCGTACTTCAGGGTCTGTTTATACCTCTGAAAATTTCAGTAGGAGGCAAAATGCTTGCTTTAATTTACTCAAGCTCGTTGATTTCTTGATGCCAGACACCCTCCCCTCACGTCTGTCATCCCTTAATTTCCACCATCCCACTCCCAAACCGCTCGTACGGCGCTCCAAGTGCTTCATTAATGGCTTGTAATGCCTAACAAGGGCAGGGGAGGCGTCTGATAGGAATGGCCCGCCAGCGCATTATCCAACACCCACCGCCAAAAGATTGAGGGTTTGCGCGGGAAGAGCCAGAGGATTTGTACAGACTCCACATTCCCACATTCGCAGGTTTATTCCTGGCCGCCGCCGTTTCCACAGTAACCCGTACCTGCCAAACGCACACCATCATGTCTCGCATGGTGTTTGATAATAAGTGAATCATAAAAATAACTTTCTTAACCCCTGAGAAGACGCTGTTTTGGAAATGCAATAGTGTATTGGGTAACACTTTAGTACTGGCTAGTTGTTTATTATTAGCCTGCTTATTATAACATATTGGCTGTTTATTAGTACTTATAAAGCACATATTAATGACTTATTATGTGTGACTATTTTTTAGATCTCTTAATCTTCCCCATACTTAAACTTTAAGGGATAGTTCACCCAAAAAATGAAAATTCAGTCATTATTTACTCACTCTCATTTTGTTCCAAACCCACAAGACCTTCATCTTCAGAGGACAAATGAAGATATTTTTGATGAAATTCAAGAGCTTTCTGACCCTCCATAGACAGCAACTGACATGTTTAAGGCCAAGAAAGGTAGTAAGGACACTGGTAAAATAGTCACATCAGTGATATCAGTGGTTCAACCTTGATTTTATGAAACTACGAGAATACCTTTTGTGCGCAAAGAAAACAAAAAAACAAATTACTTCATTCAACAATTTCTTCTCTTCTGTGTCAGTCTTCGTTGCCCGTTCATGAGAGTACCATGACAAGTATCTTACTGTTAATAAGCAGCAAATTATGAGTTTATTGAGGCAAGTTAACAGTTAGTTAATACACTGTAAAAAACAATTTGTTGAGTCAACCTAAAATAATTTGTAATCTGACTGCCTTAAAATTTTAAGTTCAGTCAACTCAAAAAAGTTTATTCAACTTGAAATGTTAAATTATACTAAGTGACAACTTTAATATTTGAGTTGAATCAACTTAAAATTTTAAGGCAGATGGTTTACTTACCCATCTGTTAAGTTTAGCAAACACAAATATCTAAGTTGTTACTTAGTTTAACTTAACATTTCAAGTTGACTAAACTTATTTTAGTTGACTGAAGTTAAAATTTAACAAATTATAGCAGGATAACAAATTATTTTAAGCTGACTCAACAAATTGTGTTTTTTTTATTTTTTACAGTGTAGTACGAATTAGACCTTAAAATAAATTTGTACCCAATAAACTAATTTGTGACGAAAATGTCACAAATGTTTTGCTACGTGTTTAAATTCGCACAGGCGAGTACACAGTTTAAGCTACAGCGATCTATCATGCCACATTAAAGAACGCCAAAACGATATTTATGGGTTGAATTTTCTAATGAAATGGACAGAATTTGAAATCTGAGACTTTTTCATATCAAAAGTAACAAAGCACAAAGATTGCAATTTATTGAGGAAGCGCACTATGTACTGTTCATTCATCAACTGAAAACCTAAAGACCTAAAGACCTAAAGACCATAGACCTAAAGATCGACTGATATTTAACAATCTATATTGTTTCATAAAAATGAGAATCTGTTAAAATCGAGAAATATTTTAGTGTCCTTCGTTGTCCCTGTTTGTGTGGTGTTAAACAAGAGAAGTGACGCAGTCTCGGTTAATCTATTCCCTTCAAAATAAATGTATAAGCCTATATCGTCCTGTAGGTTCATGATTAAAAGTGAAAATGCAAACAAAAATAAAAGCAATTAAATGTGTTATTATAATTAAAATATGAATTAATTAATTAATTAATTAATATGACGGGTAATAGATTTTTTTTACGGATATATTATTATATCTCATATAATATATTTAATGAAAGTAGGAATTTTACAAAATATCTTCATGGAACATGATCTTAACTTAATTTCCTAGTGATTTTTGATTTTTAGCATAAAAGAAAAATCAATAATTTTGACCCATACAATGTATTTTTGGCTATTGCTACAAATATACCCGAGCGACTGGTTTTGTGGTCCAGGGTCACATATATATGTGTATATGTGTTACCATTTATTGAAAAGACAAATTATGTATATAGAGTATTATATGCCATTTACATCTCAGAAAATGTGACTATGAAGGGAGAAATGCCTCAGTTCTATTCAGAGGCCTAAACTGAATAAAAATATGAAAATTTGTACAGATGTTGATATTTATATGTCCAAAAAGTATGATTTTTTGATTGTAATCTGAAGCAATGAGATTTTTATAACAGTATAGCAGACTACTTACATAAAATAATATAAATATCAGCCGTCACACTATATCTTTCAAAAATATGCCTTAAAAAGATTATTTAAATGCTAAGTTTTGCGATCAAAATAGGGCTATCACTAACAATTATTTTGGTAATCGAGTAATCTGTTGATTATTTTGACAATTAATCGGGTAATCGTAATAAAAATAGATCTAAGTGAACAATAGCCTTCAAAATGACTTAAAATACATATATAATAGCAATGAGTCAATAATAATTAGTTCAAAAGCAAGTAATGGTATGGTTTCGTTAATAAACTGTTAAAAAGCATAATGTATTATAAACAATAGAGCTAATGTACATTACGCATTATAACCTTAATTATATACCTGCAGAGGGCGCCTTGTTTTTACACATTACTGTGTGATCCAATCCTTGTTTAATATTGACTAAACAATATTTAAGTCAAATGTCCTCTTAATCTGTAATATTTCGCTGTTTCTTTATGATAGTGGCTACAGCCACTGTAACTTCTGTAACTGAGGAAATTGCACATGTTGCATTCCTAGATGAATGTTGTAATAAACCCAAACTCACAACAATATGCAGAGATGGAGTTTGAGATGCTCCACGCATTTGTAAATGTTTGTGTGGAGCAGCATTTACTGTGAACACCGTTGCTCTGAAATGCATGTACATAACCTAAACACATATAAAAAAAAATAAAGCGCATATATTAAACCTGCATTGCATATATTTATTGAATTTAATCACAGAGTTTGTGAATTCTTAATAGCATTATGCTTTATAATGATTTTTAAATGAGTTTCATATGTGGAATGCGCCACTTCCGGTATTTTGTCGATTTCTCAACACAGACAAAATGCAATTGAGGATTTTTTTTTAAATGGAGTGCTCAAATAGAATCAAGGAATCATTGCAGCCCTAGATTAAAACATATAATGCAATGCAATACAATGATAACTAAAAGATACAAATAAACAAATGAACAAATAAGCATTCCTCAAAATTTTTTTATGTTTTTAAGGCTTGGGAAGATCATTCCTCCACTGAGGAACAGTGAAGGTTAAGGTTCTGGAATTCAACATTCCCCAAATGCCTGATGATCATATTTGAGACTCAGATATGTCAAACATGACTCAAATGTCTGGATAATCAATTGAAGTGATGTTCATATGGAAATATTAAACAATATGTGACCCTTGACCACAAATCCAGTCATAAGGTTCAGTTTTTCGAAATTGAGATTTATACATCATCTAAAAGCTGAATAAATAAGCTTTCTGTTGATTAATGGAAATTTGTTATGCTAGGACAATATTTGGCTGAGATACAACTATTTGAAAATCTGGAATCTGAATCTGGAAAAATCGAAATATTGAGAAAATCGCCTTTAAAGTTGTCCAAATGAAGTTCTTAGCAATACATATTACTAATCAAAAATTAAGTTTTAATTTATTTACTGTAGGACATTTACAAAATATTTTCATGGAACATGATGTTTATTTAATATCCTAGTGATTTTTGGCATGAAAGAAACAAATATACCTATGCTACTTATGACTTTTTTCCTAATTAAAATTCTTAGTAAAATTCTTAGAAATCATTAAGGATTCCTCAGCAAAAAGACACATGAATCAGAAGCTGAATACTAAAAGCCCTTTTGGTCATACTTTAGTTTGGGGACCAATTCTTACTGTAAAACCTCAATTAACTCCTAGTTTTCTGCTTATTAATAGTTAGTAAGGTAGTTGTAGGTTAGGTATGAGGTAGAATTAAGGGATCTAAAATATGGTCATGCAGAATAAGGCATTAATATCTGCTTTATAAGTGTTAATAACCAGCCAATATGCTAGTAAAATGCATGCTAATAAGCAACTAGTTAATAGTGCAAATGGGTCCCTACACTGAAGTACTGCCACCCTTTTACTTGCTAAATAAGTCAAAACTATCAATTACATGACAGAAGGCTTGTAGTAGATTGTGTACAGTTTAACAGGAAAGTTTTGATCATGTTTATCATTTAGACATGTGCGTATCAAATATGATAAAGTAGATACAATACAGGCTTCATAGGGTTAAAGATACAAACAGTCTGGTCATGAATAATGCGCTGCGGGCCACTCAAATGCCCTTCAGGTGCCCTGTCCACTTTACTAGAAAACCTCAGTGCACTCTGGGATTGAATTCGTCAATCACTATGCTCAAAAATGTCTCTGGGTGTACTATATGTTAAAGTAGATTGGAAAATATCACATTAGATTTGATTCTTGAATCATTTGGAGGTCATTTTGACCTGACTTTGAAATCCTCCGTTCCATTTCCTGTATGATTTTAACGCAGCGTACGCCGGTGTACTGTTTGCTAAAGGGCGCGGTGGGAAATATCTGATGTTTGCAGCAAAAGTTTAATTTGAACCTGTGGTCGCGAGTCTGCATTGCAAATGAATTCTCACCTGTCCTTGCACTCGTTAACCTTTCCCTGCGAAATGTTTTATTATCTGCGGCACTAACTGCACGTGAGCCAGTCTAGTCACAGGCGAGTCGTCCGCACATCTGCATTCCCTTAAGGAATAGCATGTGAACGTGTTTCATTGTCATTTCCAGTGTATGGCTACCACAGTTTTTCTGCAGTGTCTGCAGTTGATCCACAGGAAAAAAAGAGCCGTGTGACACCTCTGTAGTGTGTGTGTGTGTGTGTGTGTGTGTGTGTGTGTGAGAGAGAGAGTGTGACTGGGAATCTGCAGTGTGACATCCCAACAATGGGGTGCCTGCTGCAGCCGCATCAATTAACATGAGGCAGTGCCTGCTGTGCTCTGATTGGCTGAGAAACTTGTCATGTCAGTTTTTCCTCCCGCCCTCACAGCTCCGCCCCCCCAATGCGAGTGGAGGAGCAGGAGCGGTGGAGCACAAGGACACGCCCACTGTGAGTAGAGCAGAGTCTTTTGTGTGTGTGCTGGTGTGTGAAGTGTAGTTTTAGCCGCTGCTGCCCCCTAGTGAATCCATTTGGAAGAGCCTCAGGCTGTGCACACCCACACTTACATGCTGCATACTCATTTACAACCCAATGATCAATTTGGTATATTTTAAAGGGTACTATGCAAGAATGATTGTCCTAAAGGCTGCTAAGCTTGTAAATGTTCATTGTCTCAGTAATTGCTGTAGTTAATGGAGGGCCAAGCCAAAAACGTCTTAACCTTCCTGAATCTTTCCCAAATGCAGTAATTGATGTCTTGTGGCCTATATTATATTATAATGAAGATATATTTAATACAATTCAATAAAATTCGAAACTTTTATTGTAATGTTATTTTGAATAACTGTGATTAATAATGATAATAATAATAATAATAATAATAATAATAATAATGACACTATATACTTTTATTATTATTATTATTATTATTATTATTATTATTATTGTTGTTGTTGTTGTTGTTGTTGTTTAGAAACCAGGCTGGCTAATGGCCAATATATGATGATATATTTAATAAAAATTAAATAAAATGTAAAACTATTGTTAAAATATGTTATTTTTTTTAATAGTAGCAATAAAAAAATAATAATAATAATAACAATGATAAGAAGAAGAAGAAGAAGAATGGTATATACTTATAATATTAATATTATTATTATTATTATTATTATTATTATTATTATTATTATTATTATTATTATTATTATTATTATTATTATTTAGAAACCAGACTGGCTGATGGCCAATATAATGATGATATATTTTAAAATAAATCAATAAAATTAAAAACTTTTAGTTAACTGTGATGATGATGATGATGATGATGATGATGATGATGATGATAATAATAATAATAATAATAATAATAATAATAATAATAATAATAATATTAATAATAACAATAATGAGTAGTGCTGTCAAACAATTAATGGCATCCAAAATAAAAGTTTTTGTTTACATAATATATGTCTATACTGTGTATATTTAAACACACACATACAGTATATATTGAGACAATATTTACATGTATGTACATGTACATTTATATTATATATAAATATTTTTTTAATATATAAACATAACATTTTTCTTAAATATACGTGCATGTGCATGTGTGTTTATATATATATATATATATATATATATATATATATATATATATATATATATATATATATATATATATATATATATATATATATATATATAATATAGACAGTACACACACATTGTTTTTCCATGTTTTATGGGGACATTCCATAGGCGTAATGGTTTTTATACTGTACAAACCAGATTTTCTATTGCCCTACACCTACCCTACACCTAAACCTAGCCCTCACAGGAGACTTTTACTTTATCAAAAAAACTATCAAAAAATTCTGCATGATTTATAAGCCTATATATATATATATATATATATATATATATATATATATATATATATATATATATATATATATATATATACATATACATGTTTTATTTTGGATCTGATTAATTGCGATTAATCGTTTGACAGCACTAAATAATAATAATAATAATAATAATAATAATAATAATAATAATAATAACAACAACAACAACAACACTATGTACTTACATAATACATTGAATTATTAATAATAATAATATGATGATGACGATGATGATAATATTAGTAAAAGTATTATTATTATTGTTAAATATATAAATGTAATATTGTTATATTATTATATTATATTATATTATATTGTATTATATTACATTACATTATTTTCCTATACTATATAAACTGTATTTATTTATTTATTTATTTATTTACAAAAGAAATACTTTAATTGAGCAAGGATGTATTAAATTTATAAAAAGTATATTACTTTCCATTATTACCTTTGCAATGTTGCAAAAGATTTCTATAGATGATGTTCTCTCAGATTTCCTGTTTATGTATCTGTGTTTATGTAAAAACAAAAAAATAACTTTTACCTCAAGTCCAATTGTTTTCAACATTAATAATAATCAGAAAAGTTTTTTTGAGAAGCACATCAGCATATTAGAATGATTTCTGAAGGGTCATGTGACACTGAAGACTGGAGTAATGATGCTGAAGATTCAGCTTTGTGTCACAGTAATAAATTAAATTTTTAAATATATTACAATAGAAAAGACTTATTTTAAATTGTAATAATATTTTACAATATTACTTTTTTATATATATACAGTTTTTACTGTATTTTTGATCAAATGAATGCAGCTTTTGTGCATGTTTTTGAGCATTTCATATTTTTGAGCATTATATTATATTATATTATATTATATTTGAAACCTTTATATTTAGCAGTTAATGTCTTTCCTGATGTTTAATAGGTCATTTAATGGGTTATATCAGTTGAAGTGATATATTGATGTACACTTTTTCCTCACGCTGTTTGCAGTGCTGTTTAAACTGAACGTTTAGCCTGCGCTCCCTATGCTCTGGTATACAACCCAGCGGTGTGTGATGCTGACGTAATCATGAAGACCTTGATTAGCTTGTTTAGGTGTGCTCAATAGCCTTGTACTAGACTTTCTTATTTGTTATGTTATGATTTATTTAGGCACTCAAAAGCACCCTCTTTGGCTGCCCTGTGCTCTCTGTAAGTATGTGAAGTAACATAAAGGCCACTGTTTTCTGGAAAATAATCCATTAATGAATATTTGCATGCTTGCTTTGGCACATCTCTGTCCTTAATGCCATAAAAACACTCACTTGTGGCGCTAAGTGTAGTAATGCAGCTTCCATCATGAGGCTACACATATATTTGCGCCATCTGGTGATGTTTAGGTTTGGTTCTCAAACGTATAGGACAGCCAGCTGTAGTCTCCCAGAATCCCCCATCTTTGACAAACAGGCAGCTGTTGTGCTGTCTTTGAAATTCTGTGAAAACATCTGCCACCAAACCTACAGGGAGCACAAATATAGATGCTGGCTTCCTCCAAGGAGCCTTAAAGAGCGTGTGCGAGTTTAAGGAAGCCATCATCTAGGATTGATTTGAAGAGTCCCAACTTGATATATGTTGATTCTCATGCACTCTTATAGTCCTGTAGCATCAGTGTTACTCAATACATTGAACTTTAAGCAAAGCATCAAATTCAAGCAGCAAAATAATGCATATAGGTCAGCTATTGTAATGTGACAATCAAAATTCAACCATTTCAACCTTGACCTTCCAAAATCTATATTTTATACATAAAGTTACACATTTACTCAGAAATTTAGTATCATTTTTTTTTATTATTATTTTTATGTTTAAATTTTTCTGTTTTTGTTTCGTTTCATTTTGTTTTTGTTTTTTTGTTTTACGCTTTTAGTTTGTGTTTTTTGATTGTTTGTTTTTAATTAATTGTTTTATTTGTTTGATTTTTGTTTACCTTTGTTTATTTTTGTTGTTTTGCCTTTTGCTTTCTGTCTTGTTTTTGTTTGTTTTCGTTTTTTGTGATTATTTTTTATTTGTTTGTTTGTTTTGCTTTTTGTTTTTTGCTCAGTGTTTTTTTTTGTTTGTTTGTTTAGTTTTCTCTTGTTTGTTTTCTTTTCTTATTTGTTCAGATTTTTTTTGTTATTCATTTGTTTTTGTTTGTTTGTGTGTGTGTGTGTGTGTGTGTGTGTGTGTGTGTGTGTGTGTGTGTGTGTGTGTGTGTGTGTGATTTGCTTTTTCACTTTTTTTTGTTTTTTGTTTTGTTTTGTTTTTTGTTTTCTGTTTTTGATTTTATTGTTTTTGTTGTTTTTGGTTTGTTTGTATTGCTTTGTTTTGTTTTTGTTCTTTTCTGTTTTGTTTTGTTGTTTTTTTTTTCTGTTTTAGTTCTTGTTGTAATTTTTATTTTTGTTTTGTTTTGTTTTGCTTTGTTTTATCATCTGTTGGCAAAGCTGCTGACATCCCAGTGCTGTTATATTACATTTCAGCCAGTGGAATGGCGTTTGTCCAGTCATATAGCAGGATGTGAACATACCCTGGTAATGTCACATAATCTGTCTTTCGAGAGCTGATACTGCAGTTTTCATTCATTTGTATGTGTGATTATGGCAGGTGGTGTTTTGAGGTCATTTCTTAAAGTTCTCGGTCATATATTGATGATGTTGAGAGAGGGTGTCTGTGCTGGATGAGTTTGCACAGGTGCCTCCCTGGAGTGTGATGTACCCAGCATGCCCTGCTGATGTCAGGCAAAACAGAAAGAGCTGTGATGGCACAGCACAAACCGGTCCTGAGGAAAGTCAAGAGTCACTCCAGCTCTGGCACAGCCGACTCCATGCTGTCCTTTTCACTTTGTTTCACACCTTTCACTTTTCACTTAAAAACAGTCATGTCTGAATATCCATTAGTTTAAAGCCAAGGCGGTTTAGAGTCCTGGAAACATTAAAATCTTAGTATTCTTGAGAAAACGATCCTTTCTCGTAGAGAAAAGGCATTTTCATTGAAATCAGTTTCCTGTTTTATTTGTTTGTTTTTGTTTTGTTTTGCTTTTTTTCTCTAATGTGTTATTTTTGTTTGGTTTATTTTTTATTTATTTATTTTCTTGCTTTGATTTTTGTTTTCTGTTTTTGCTATATTTCTGTTGTTTTACCTTTTTTTGTATGATTGTTTGTTTTGCTTTGTTTGTGTTCTCTTTGTTTTCTGTTCTGTGTTTTTTGTTTTTTTTTGTTTTCCTGTTTTAGTTTTTTGTTGTCATTTTGCTTTGTTTTTTTTTTATTTCTTATTCTTATTTTTATTTTTGTGGTTTTGCATTTTTATTTTCTGTTTTGTGTATTTGATTGTTTTGGTTTATGTTTTTTTATTTATTTATTTTTTATTTATTTATTTGTTGTTGTCATTTTGCTTTTTTGTTTGTTTTGTTTTGCTTTTTTTAGTTTGTTGTGTGTTTTGTTTCTTTGTTTGTTATTTATTTAATTAATTGTTTGAATTAATTTTTTTTTTTATTTTAGTTTTCCTTTTTTCTGTCTTGTGTTTTTGTTTGTTTCGCTTTCTGGTTTTTGTTTGTTTGTTTGTTTTTCATTTTTTGTTTTGCTTTGTTTTGTTTTTTTTTTTTAATTCTTTTTGTTTTCTGTTCAGCGTTTTTTTGTGTGTGTGTTGTTAGTTTAGTTTTCTCTTTTTTGTATTCTTTTCTTATTTATTCAGATTTCTGTTATTAATTTGTTTTTTGTTTATTTGTGTATGTTTTGCTTTTTTGTTATTTTTGTTTGGTTTGTTTTTTTATTTATTTTATTGTTTTTTTTTGTTTGTTTTGTTTCTTTGTTTGTTATTTATTTAATCAATTGTTTGATTTTAGTTTTCCTTTTTTGTTTATTTGTTGCTTTGCTTTTTGTTTTCTGTCTTGTGTTTTTGTTTGTTTCGCTTTCTGTTTTTCTGTGCTTTTTGTTTGTTTCTTTTGCTTTTTGTTTTTTTTTTATTCTTTTTTGTTTTCTGCTCAGTGGTTTTTTTTTGTTTGTTTGTTTGTTGTGTTGTCGTTAGTTTGGTTTTCTCTTATGGTTGTTTTCTTATTTGTTCAGATTTTTCTGTTATTCATTTGTTTTTTGTTTTTGTGTGTGTTTTGCTTTTTTACCTTGTTGTTTTTGTTTGGTTTGATTTTTATTTATTTTCTTGTTTTTCTTTTTGTTTTCTGTTTAGTGTTTTTTGTTTGGTTTGTTTTCTCTTTTGTTTTGTTTTTCTGTTTTAGTTTCTTGTGATTTTGCTTTGTTCTTTGTTTTGCTTTCTCTCATTTGTAGTGTTTTCTTATTTGTTCAGTTTTTTTGTTTTTGTTTTGTATTTGTTTATTGTTTTCTGTTTTGTTTGTTTGTTTGAGTGATTTGTTTTCTATAGTTTGTGTTGTGTTTTGTTTTTGTTTTGTTTGTTTGTTGTTGTTGTTGTTGTTTAGTTTGTTTTATTTTATGTTGTGCTTTGCTTTGCTTTTAAAGGCTTACATTTTCCCCAAATTTGATTAATCACGTTTTCACTCATTTGGCACAATAGCAGGGTCAAATCAGTCCATAGTGGGGGAAGAAACACAGCGTGGGAATGCTCTGTGTACGTGTTTGGACACGTCCACCTTCAGTTTTGCAAACAGTGAAAAAAAATAGTGTTTTGGATTAAAAAGTGTGCACTGTGAGATTTTTCAAGCTTGTGCAAATATAGCAAACAGTGTTTCTCCATCACGTAAGATACCACAACAAAATATGTTTTACAGAATGATTTATCCATGGATGTCCTGTTGTATTTCTCTTACCCAGATTTAAAGCTACTTTTAACCAGCCATTTTCCAAGCTACAAGCAAACTACAAGCACCAATCTGCTAATATAAAATAATTTTTTAATAGCAGAGTAATATTTATTTGCCAGTAAATATCATTCCATAAAATAAATGATAAATAACAGTTTTCTAAAACAAGAACCTTGACTTCACATGACCTTTTCAGTATGTTTATAGTTTTTTTAATATTACATGAATTAGTATATCTTGTTATTTTTCCTATGGTAGAGTATTATCTCAGAAAATAAGGTTACAAAACTATCAGTGATACCCTTTCAATAGGTACTAATATGTACACTTTAGGTGCTAGTATGTACTTTTAAAGTACTAATATATAACTTTAAGGTGCTGATACAGTATGTCCCATTTAGGGGTAAATGAGGTACAAAGATGTGCCTTTTAACTTTTGTACCTTATGGTGCCACCCCAGTGACAGATTTTAACTTTTTTTAACTGAGAGTGTATGCTAGTGTTTGTGCATCATTGTACAAACTGATTGTTTGAAGCGTTATGTTGTTTCTCCAACAGTTTAGCATCAGTCTGCCCTTATATTTGTTAAACACTTGATTTAATTCAAACCAGCTGACCGCTTGACTCCTCCATTTGGCACCTGGACCATAATGCACCTCGCTCTCTCGTCACCCCATCAGTCATCTGACCGCGTCCCTCGAGATCCTGCGCCCGTCTGCGTCAGTGACCCGCTCTCCTCTGTTTTAAAGCGAGGTTATGGACAGGAGACACCAGGAGAGCGGCTGAAGTTGACAGATGGTTCGTGTCGCCAGGACGCAGGGAATATTTACAGAGGGCCGCCCCTGCTCCAAAATGGATCTTAATGTTCCTCTTTGCTGAGCCATCACTATGAAAAATGAACATGTGCACCTCCTTCGCCAACCTTGCATCTTTTCCTTCCGCTCTGACTTTTCCCCACGCCGGCCCGGCAATTTGCCGTGTGTTCTGGTGTGTCTTCCTAACCGATAGCTTTCTTGACTCTTTCTGAGACGTCTTTAATAGAGCGTCCGCGTGTCGCTTTTAGACGAATCATCGGTCAAACACAAAATGCGGGTGCGGTGGAGGCCTGTGGTGTGTTTATGGAGTGGACGAGTGATGGACTGCAGTGCTCCGGCTGGACTCATTTTGTAGTGTCAACAAATTTAACACAAGGGGATAATTAGAGAAAGATTATGCTTGTGCTGAGAAATCACTGCTACTGTATAAGGGTCTTGTCTCCTATTCTGCACCGATTAATTTTATATATGTATATATATATATATATATATATATAATAGCATGTTTACTTAAGATATTATGTATAACAAAATATTTTCAACACATTGAAAAAAAAAAATAAATAAATAAATAATAATACTAATAATAATACATATTATGTAAATGTATTTTAAATATTTTGTTATACATTTTTACTAAATGCCTTATGTTAACATGTTAACTTTGTCAACCCCAAAATACTAGTTTCCAGCATTAAATAATTGTTTTTATATTTGTCACTGTACTAAGACCAAAATAGTTAAAAATTATCTGGAAAATATTTAGTTTCCATTAACTTGACAGTGTATCTTTTACCCAATAATAATAACAACAACAACAACAACAACAACAATAATAATAATAATAATAATAATAATAATAATAATGGTGTTGTAGTTGTTGATATTGATGATGATATACAGTATATATTTGTAAATATTAATATTATATTTTTGTATTTCTAATATCTGTAAAACAAATACAATTGGATGATAATAATAATAATAATAATAATAATAATAATAATATAATAATAATATTGTTGTTGTTAAATTAGTATTTGTTTAAAAAAAAATATATTAAACATATTAAACTTTTTATTAACATGATAGTATATCTTTTTTCTACCAAACTAGTAGTAGTAGTAGTAGTAATTATAATAATAATAATAATAATAATAATAATAATAATAATAATAATAATGAAAACAGAACATTTTTAGCACATTTAGAAAATGCAGTTATAATGCATATCATAAATGCATTGAAAATATTTTGTTATACATATTTATTAAATGTAAATAGTAACTAAATGTAAAGGTAACATGTTAACTTTTACAGCCCCAAAATACTTGTTTAAATAATTGATTTTTATGTCCGTCACTGTACTAAGACCAAAATTAAATATTTTAAAAGTTATCTGGAAAATATTTAATTTCTGTTGACTTGACAGTTGACTTGACAATCTTTTTCTACCCAATAATAATAATAATTGTTGTATTATATTATATATTATTATTATTCATATTATTATTATTATTGTTGTTGTTGTTTTATCTTTGTAAATATTTATATTATATTTATATTTTTTTAAACAAATACACAATTGGATGATTACAATAATATTGATGATAATAATAATAATAATAATAATAATAATAATAATAATAATAATAATAATAATAATAATTGTTATTATTATTGTTATTATTATTATTATTATTATTATTATTATTATTATTATTATTATTATTATTATCATTGTCATTACATTTTGTTTTTGTTTTTAAAAAAAAAAATATTGCATAAAAATCATAATATTAAACGTAATATTAAACATTTTATTAACTGGACAGTATATATTTTCTCTACCCACTAGTAGTAGTGGTAATAATAATAATAATAATTATATCACATTTTTGTATTTGTGGTTTTAAAAAATATATATATATATGTTATTAAATTTCATAGCCTCATTTTTTATTATTTTTTTTTTCCCTTCAAACTTTGCTTGCAGCCCAACAGACCCTACTGAAAAGGATTCTAGGATTAGTCTTCTAATAATATATTATTTATTATTATCAAAATCATCTAACAGCCTTGAAAGCCTTCACTTGGCTGTTCTCAAAAGCAACTGATTTACATGCAATTTTTAGGATTGTCATTTCAGTCATTTTTGCACTACTTGTTTGTTTTTAAGTTCATTCTTGTTTATATTGGCATAATATCAGCTTTGACCACTGCTTGTGACAGACTGCAGTAGTTAGACTAATTATTTGCATTTGCCATCTTGCTTGTGTTTGCCAAACAGCAATGAATCTGAATCTGCTCTCGATGATCGGTACCAGTATTACCAAACGAAAAGCACAACATTCGACCACTGCTCCTTACATATTCATAACCAACACTGGACAAGACATTTTCAACTGCATCTCTTTATCAAATACTGATCAAATATTGCCTGTGCTCTTTGTGAGTTACGTGCTCCAGAGATGTTTTGCTCACATTTCATTCTCAGCAGTTTGACTGTTTATACAGTTTGATCAGTTTGTTCTTTTCTGCAGTTCTGATGATGGACACTGAGAACAGGCAGTTTTTCAGACATACACGGTTTGTCCTTGTTCATCATGAAGGCCGCATCTCTGGCCTGACTCTATGTTCACTATTGATTTAGCCTGCTGCTGGCCTCTGAAAACATGGACAAATAAGAATTACAACATATCCTTTGGACTTTAGGGCCTTTTTAACACAATTGCTCTGACATTACGTGCACATCTGCCATTCAACACAGCTGTGCTTTGTCTTACTCAAATATAACGCTGTGACATTCCTCTCATCGGTTTTGGTGAAGGTTGAAAGATACTAAAAGGTTTTTGGAGGGGTGCCATCACATTAAAACATTAATTGTGATCAATCTAATGTTTTTGTTGGTATAGCAATCGCAGAGTTTTTCTGAAGTATTTCTGAAATTTGCTTCTCATTATTTTCACTTTTACAAATGTGGTGCATTCATTAATTCTGAATGATGTACAGAATATTTAACAACAAAATAATACAGGAGAATTAAAGTAGATGCAACACACCAGAAACTATGAGAGATTTGTTTAAAGGAATAGTTGAGCCAAAAATGAACATTTGCTGAAAATGTACTCACCCTTCGGTCATCCAAGATGTAGATGAGTTTGTTTCTTTATCAGATTTAGAGAAATGTAGCATTGCATCACTTGCTCACCAGTAGATCGCCTGCAGTGAATGGGTGCCGTCAGAAGTAGAGTCCAAACTGCTGATAAAAACATCACAGTAACCCACACCACTCCAGTCCATTAGTTCACATCTTGAGAAGCCAAAAGCTGTGTTTGTCAGAAACAAATCCACCATTTTTAGAAAAATTAGCTAATATATGAGTTCAAACCAAAACAGTTCAAAACAAATATGTGGGTGGATTTTTGATGTGAGAGACAACGGGAAATGGACTTTTTCACTGGAGGAAGCATTATTATAGATTATGAACTTGTATTTTAGCCAAATGTGATGGTTTAAAATGAAAACATCTTAATGATCTATTTATTTCTCACAAACACACAGCTTTTCACTTCAGAAGACATTGTGATGTCTTGATTGTGATGTGTCTGGATTATTGTGATGTTTTTATCAGCTCTTCGGATTCTGATGGCACCCATTCACTGCAGAGGATTTATTGGTGAGCAAGTGATGCAATGCTACATTTCTCCAAATCTGATGACGAAAGAAACTCATCTACATCTTTGATGGCCTGAAGATGAATAATTTTATATTTTAATATTTAATATTAATTAAATATTTTAATTCCTTTAAAATGTAATATTTAAGGTGCCAAGTAGGGATTTTTGCAACAATGCTGCAGAAGAACCAGTTTATATATATATATATATATATATATTTATATTATGTATGTATGTATATACAGGTGCATCTCAAAAAATTTGAATATCGTGAAAAAGTTAATTTTTTGTTTGTAACTTACTTCAAAAACTGAAACTTTCATATATTCTAGATTCATTACATGTAAAGTAAAACATTTCTAAAGTTTTTTTCATTTTGATGATTAGAGCTTACAGCTCATGAAAGTCAAAAATCCAGTATCTCAAAATATTAGAATATTTCCTAAGATCAATCAAAAAACGGATTTGCAAAACAGAAAAGTTCAAGTTCTTTAAAGTATCTTCATTAGTTGAAGCTGAAGAAGTGAAAAACAGTGGCACTGTGAACCACTCTCTGCTGGAGAGGACTCAAAAATCCCACGTTTCGGGCTTGTTTCAGTTGTTTCGTCAGAGACAGGCTCAACCCAGCGGGTGGGTACAAAAAAAGAATCCAGCGTTAAAAATGACCCAGCAACTTAGTTACAGAAAAACTACCCAGCACCTGGGTAAACAAAAAATATATTAAAAATAACCCAATAAAATGACCCAGCAAGTTGAACCCAGCATTTGAGTTAAAAAAAATA
Source organism: Cirrhinus mrigala (assembly GCA_036247105.1). NCBI lineage: Eukaryota > Metazoa > Chordata > Actinopteri > Cypriniformes > Cyprinidae > Cirrhinus > Cirrhinus mrigala. The sequence continues at coordinate 21,266,939 of CM070030.1, forward strand.
AAATAAAAAAAATAACCCAGCACCTCCGTAAAAATATTAAAAATAACCCAATAAAATGACCCAGCAAATTGAACCCAGCATTTGAGTTAAAAAATAAAAAAAATAAAAAAAAAAACAGTGCCTCTGTAAAAACATTAAAAATAGCCCAATAAAGTGACCCAATGGGCTGAACCCAGCATTTTTTAGTGTATATAGGATACATATTTTTTTTCTTTTTGACCAGTCATTGGAAATCACACAAATGTGTTGTGTATGACAACAAAATCAGAATTCAATAATTTCATGATAAAAATGATGTAAATGTTAACGATTGGAACCTCAAGTAATATGATATGATCTCTGTCCGCAGGTGTCCATAGGGAAGATGTATGAGATCCAGAAGACGGTCATCGAACAGGAGGAAAAGAAGAGCGCTTGATGTGCTGTGGGAGCGAAGGTCAATGTTCTCTGATTATACAGGACCGATGAGGGTTTGAGGGTCTTCTGTCTGTCTTAATGTTTCCTCTTTAAACATCTGTGTCAGGCTGGTCACGATAAACCTGTTTACACAGTCACTTCAGATGCAGTGTGCCATGAACTGATATATAAGGCGGTGTGTTGTCTACATACAGTATATCTTATAGAAGATGCCATCGAAATTGTATATAATGTATTATTTTTTCATTCTATGTTTGTAGGTGTTACAATAAATTCATGTCAGTTCCATTTCCTTTGTGTGGGTTTTCTGTGACCGTTTTCACTGATTTATTCCTTCATGGCTGGTTCTACAAGGGTTAAAGGTGTCTGACAAGGCCAGGCTAAAAATAGCTCATTCTGTTAGTTTTCAGCCAGCGATGGCCTAGTAAAAGGTGACGGGTATAAAGATCACATTACCCAACACCTCCAAACAGATTGTGGATAGCAAAAGCAAGCAGTTTTGCTAAAACTCATATGTTCGTAGCCTACACATATGGCCTAGTTATAAGTGTATTGTGTAAACAGATCTAAATGAAAATATGCATGTGCATTTACATTTATTCATGAAGCAGATATTGTTGACAGAAGCAACTTGCATTAATCACACAGTGTTAATGAGAATTAAAATAAGATTTTTATTTAGAGCCTTTTATTGTATTTGATATTAAAGTGACATAAAAAACAATTCAGTCATATTCTTATATATTTGTTCAAATTTTTTTTTTTTCTGAATCTAGTTATTTTGTTATCATTTAGTGTCTTAAATATTCATATTTACATAAGACCTTTTTCTAAATGGTAACAAAACCATTGTTCCTATATGTAATTTTGATTAACGACCAATTCTTACATAATTGACATTTGACATTTACTTGAGCTGTTTATTTACAGAGCTGGAATGTCAGGCTTGATATCCATTTCAAATTTCACAATGTTTCATGTTTTTTATTTAGAGTTTTGCTTTGGTTTATATTATACTGAGAGTGCAGATTTCCTATATGCAAAGAAACATGAAAAATATACAGACTAACTGGTACCACAAAGGTTGTGATTTCATCTTGATAATGAACATAAACATAATCTGGAAAAAAAGGAAATGGTTACATAACATTACAAAAATGCATTGCGTTGCACTTTGTCAAGCATCATTTGCTGAGTATAATCCCAGCTGCTATATGAAATCATGTGTGCACTCATAAAGAATATTTGCATATTTTTAAACAAACATTTGCATATTGCAAAACAGATTGTCATCTTACATGTTCATAGTCAAACAGATGCATAGACAGAACAACCCTTGGAGGAGAAACTGCAGCAAATCTGGACTTTAGTTGAAATGATAGATAGCTTATCTCATATGTGTACATACAGACCTATTATAGACCTGCTTTACTTTCAACACAGCCAGTCTTTCTCCTCACCTTGACAAAACTGTAAACATTATGTTTTGATCTCTTCCAGCTCTTTATGCTATGGAAGCATGTTTTCACCACAGCATTTAAAAAAAAAAGAAAACAAAAAGGTAATTGGACTTTTTCACATCAGACTATTTTTCTTGCAATTCTGAGAAACACAATTGCAAGATATAAGCTTGCAGTTGCGGGAAAAAAAATCACAATTACCTTTTTGATTAGGTTTTAACTTTTTATTAACTTTTAATTTTAATGAATATTTTTTATTCAGTGGCAGAATTGAATGACTTAAACTCATAATTCTGAGTAAAAAGTCAGAATTGCAAGAAAAAATGTTTATATCTTGCGATTCTTTTCTCGGAATTTTGAGTTTACATTTTTAGTATTGCGAAAAAAGTCAGTTGTGAAATATAACGTTGCAATTACCGTTTATATTTTGTGGCAGAAACGGCTTCCATATTATACTTCTATCAATGTAGAATAACACATTCAGTCTACATAGAATGATTTCTACATTTCTAGAACTTTAATCAAGTCTGTTGTCTGTTTTTGTTTCTTATAAAATGAATACATTTTGATTTGAATGTGTTTGAGTTTTGACTTAAGTAGGTCATTGATAAGCTTAAAGTCCAACTCAACTAAGCATAATTGGTGAATCCTGCTATATTTAGACGTACAGATTTCCCACAATGCATTGCTGCATTGTTTTCTCTCTGTTAGTTCTCTTCATTACAAAGAACTTCACCTTGTCAATAACCGTGCACCCCATGACGGAAACAACACATTTCACATGATTAATAAATGGTAACTCATTTTTTGAAAGAAAACTCAAATGTGTGTGATTCCCTGCATCATTTAAAGTAGTTCACCATTTCAGTCAGTAGTTCAGTCATTTCACACTATATGACTGACTTCTTCTGTGAAACACAAAAAGAGATGTTTTGAAGAATGTCCACGCTGCTCTTTCCAATAAAACAAAACCATATACTGTAATAGCGTAAACGGGCTTTTGAGCTTTTAAAAGGACAAAAAAAACAAAAAAAAAAAACAGCTTTGTTTGAGTGATAAAAAACTTCCCCTGCTCCATATCTAATGTGCATAGTCAAAAGTGTCAAATTTCACTGGTTCCATGGGCATAATTGGTTTGAGGCATATCACAATGCCTTTGAATGCTCTGGTCTAATAATTCTCATATTGAAGACAAAAACTTGCAGTTCTGAGAAAAAAAAAAAGTTGCAAGATGTAAAAATTACTTATTCCCACAATTATGAGTTTAAATCTCACCACTCTTATTTTTTTTATTTTATTTTCTTTTTTATTTTATTTATTTATTTTTTTTGGTCACTGAATAAAAAAAAAAAAATGCTGACTATTTATCTCACTGTTCTGACCTTCCTTTTTAGAATTGCAAGTTATATCTCACAGTTCTGAGTTTAGAATTGCTCCTTACACAAGTAAGTGACGTTAGAATTTTAGAATATAGCACACAGGACAAATGGACTACATTTATGGTACTTTATGGTGTTTTTGGAGCTCAACAACCCTCATCCGCTTTCTATGAGCAGCTTGGACATTCTGCAAAATATCTTTACAAGAAACAACATCAGACGGGTTTGGAAGAACATGGAAATGACTGAATGACAGAAATGTCATTTTTTGGTAAACTATTTCTTTAAAACAGATTTTATTTTATTGCGACATGCCATTCCACGGTATATGTCCTTCAGCCTTGAGCGCTGAAACCTCCTTGAGAGCACATAACAGTCCTGCGTAAAACGCGCCGATGAATCTTTGCGTAAAAGCGCATCACTTCATATGACGTGGAAAGCCGCGGTGTCACTGGATGACGAGCTGCGGTACTTGAGGGAATAGTTCATCCCATCGTTGTTGTCCCAGAACTCCGAGTTATCTTCCCTCATGTACACGGCGAAATGCACAGCAGCGCTCGGACCTAAGAAAGGAGGCGTGTACATGGTGAAGGAGAAGCGCTCTCCTTGCGTCTTGTCCTCGGTGGGCACAAGGATGGCTTGCGCATCCACGAACGACAGCCAGTCGTTGAAAGTATACCTGACCCCAGTCTCTCTCCCACCCGTCGCCCGTATGATTCCACGGACATCAAACTGCGTGACCGTGACGCTTTCCAGCGCGACGCGGCAGCGCGTCAGCCGCTTCTCCAAGTCACCGGTGTCCACGGGCGTCTTGAACGCCGGGACCAGATAGCCCAGTGCCAGAGAGGACTTGATGTTCACGCACAAGTCATCCATGAACTCCCTTTCCTTATGGAGAGGGAAACTCTTCAGCCTGGTGAAGACTTTGGCTGGAATCTGAGGATCCTCGCTGGTGCTGAAGTGCTTGACGCTCGCCAGATTCAAGCCGAGCGCGTCCGCGAACTTCACGCGTTTCCTGCAGCTCTGCGAGATCTGGTGGTACAGATTCACCTGCTCTGGATACGCAGGTAGAGACTTGGCTCTTCTTCTGTCTTTCAGGTACTCGGGAATCTCCTCGGGCTGAAGATCATCATCGGAGTCCAGTCCGTTCTCCATCTGCTCCTGATCCATTATGTCCATCATTCCAGGTTTGTAATCTCCAATGACAGAATGTGTCATTCCAGGAGAGAATCACTGCAGAGGCGCATATATGTGCGGACTTAAGAGCTACTAACAGCTGCACGGCAACATATATGTGCAGCCCTATATTGGTGGTTTTTGTCTAGTAATCAGTTACATGCTGGTTACGCCCACCACCGCAGACTGCTTTATACTAGACAAATTCAATGAGTCAAAAGTGAGACAGATGAGAACACGCGCCTCTACACGCACAATCTAGCTTCTGCAGGAAGAAAGTAACTTTTTTCTATTTTTTTTTTTTTTCTCGAAGTTTATATATACAAACAAGGTCTTCAACGACAGGGGGAATTTTTAGATCCACGGACTCCCATCTATATTGTAAGCCAACCACAAATATAAAAAGCAAGATTTCCATATAGAATATTATTGTAACTAATTATAGTGTAAAACATTTTTTATATATAGAAATGCAAAGTGTAATGTTATGTAAATCACTAACTGTTGCAGAAACAACCTAAACTAGTACATTTAAACTACATACAGTACATTAAATGAATTACAAATATACCTTTAATATACTCCAGATATATTTGTGTATTTATTACAGTTGTTTGTTTTTTCACATAAATGATTAAGCTCATTTGTTCCCCAGTATATAATATAATATCATATAATATAACATAATATAATATAATATAATATGTGACCCTGGTTCACAAAACCAGTCTTAAGTATAAATCACAGGTCAAAATTATTGATTTTTCTTTTATGCCAAAAATCTTTAGGATATAAAGTAAAGATCATGTTCCATGAAGCTATTTTACAAGTTTCCTACCATAAATATATCAAAACTTAATTTTTGATTTTAATTTGGACAACTTTAAAGGCAATTTTCTCAATATTTTGATTTTTTTTTTTTTTTTTTTTTTTTTTTTTTTTTTTTGCACCCTCAGATTCCAGATTTTCAAATAATTGTATCCAAATATTGTTCTGTCCTAACAAACCATACATAATGGACAGATTATTTATTCAGATTCTAGATGATGTATAAATCTCAGTTATGTTTTTTGGGTCCAGGGTCACATATAATATAATATAATATAATATAATATAATATAATATAATATTTAAAGTAATGTTTACAGCATTACAGCACTTTTATTTATTTATAATTAAATTTATACATAAATAAAAATAATTTTAAAACATTTTTAGAAATTTCTAAATTATAGCATGACAGTGCTTTTGCTTAATAAATAAATAAATAAATAAATAAATAAATAAAGTGTATAATGTGTTATCTAATGCACTGACCATCTCAGGAATAACTTAACACATACCTTAAATATACAATAAATATATGTTTAATATACTCCAAAATATATTTGGGTGAAAATACAATGAATAAAAAAATAAAAAATAAATGGAACAATTGGACCATTAAAATTGTTTGCATTGTGACATTATTTAAATGATTGAGCTTATTTGTTGTTGCCCAATATAATATAATATAATATAATATAAAAGTTAATACATTTATTTATTATAAATTATTTATAAATAAAAAAAAAATAAATAAAATAAAAAATAAACATTTTTCACAACATATCATTAAAGTTCTTTAAATGATAGATGGATTAGAGTTTAGCTCCAACCCTGATCAAACACACCTGAGCAAGCTAATCATTGTCTTCACTAAGGTTATAGGCATGTTATTTTTATTTTTTTTTTTTCAGGGTTGGAGCTAAACTCTGCAGGACAGTGACTCTCTAGGACCAAACTTACCTACCCCAACCTATTCACCAGCTCTTGTTTTAGATTTCATTGCTCATGCTGCACTCAAATTTTTATATACAGTACAGATATATAGTAGTCAACATTTGAAGTGGATCAAAAAAGTTGTCCTAAGACAAAAACAGGCATTGTTTTGGTTTTAGGACAACGTTGATGAAAGTTGTTTTGATCCACTTCAAATGTTGACTGCTGTACATCACTGGGCTTTCTCACACTTTGTATCACTCAACTTGTCTGTTTTCACTTGCCGTTGTGTGAATGTGTGTGTGAAAATTGTGGTCACTCAAAGCTTGCTGTGCCAGAGCTGTACGCTGCTGGTGATATATGTAACGCTTCATGCTTAGACAACTTATTTATTAACATTTTTTTCTCTATAAACTTTGCCTTTGGTCTGAATATTACCGGTTGTGATTACCTGCAGTGCTCAGGGACCTACAAGAGATGGACATTCAGTAAAAGTGTTTTAAACTGAAACATTTATAGTGCAGTTGCTGGAAATTGGCAACAGGCTTCAGCGCAGATGTAACCAGCCGAAACGTAAACAGGCTACAAAGTGTCCATATGTGTCGGTACACCAGCTTCCTTGAAAGCTGTTCTGGCTGCTGTCCCATCTAATGTCCACAGGTCAGTGAGATCTTCAAAACACGCTGTTATCACAGACAAAACAAACACACTGTTACAACACCAGTAATGTCCAGCTACAGCTCCAGTGCACAGACACACTTGACCTAAAATGGCTTTTATTTACATGTTCACATGTAATGAACACACGACTTGTGTAAAGTACATAGTCCAAAGCAGATCGAATGTAATTCTAGGCTGAAAGCACAATACATGATATGATGAGGACTTATGATATTTAATAATCACAATAAAATCTAATATTAAATATAAGAGTATATTCTGGCTTTACATTTAAAGCTATTTTAACTGTAACATACATGGACTGAACAGGCTGAACACAACAATTACCACACCAGATCCAAACAAGGAGGATGAAACAAGGCCTTTGCAATGAGGTTGTACCAGCTCTACTTCACCAGCAGATGTCAGTGTTGTAACATTTCTGGGCTACTAAAGGTCTAAAATTTAGTGGGTTCACAACTATCTCACACTTGTGAATGTCATTCTGTTAGATACAGAATATCTGCGCTTACAGAAATAGTTCACTCAAAAATTAAAATGTGTTTAAAATGTACTCATCCTCAGGTTATCCAACATGCAGATGATTTCTAATGTTTCTTGATAAAAACAGATTTGGAGAAATTTAGCACTACATCACCTGTTCACCGGTGGATCCTCTGCAGTGAATGGGTGCAATCAGAATGAGAGTCCAAATAGCTGATAAAAACATTACAGTAATTCACAAGTAATCCACACCACTCCAGTCCAGTGCAGTCCATCATTAAACGGCTTGAGAAGCCAAAAGCTACATGTTTGTAAGAAACAAATCCATCTTTCAGATGTTTTTTTTTTTTAATTCTGGGTAAATTAGAATGTATAATATAACTTTTTCTCGTAAAAGGTTCTCTCATCTGAATCAGGAGAGAAATATGCACAGATCAAACACTGTTTACAACCCAAAACTGCTCTAAACAAATATGTGCATTTTGATGTAAGAGGACAACAGCGGATGGACTTTTTCACTGGAGGAAGCGTTATTATGCATAAAGTTTTAAAAACCTTAATGATTTATTTGTTTCTTGCAAACACACAGATCAGCAAATTGTTTATTTTGGGGTGAACTATTCCTTTAAACGCTGCTTTCGCAGAGCTAGCATTACATTTCAGAGCCACCAAGAAGTCTGAAGGTGATTTTTACTTCATGTATCAATGAGTTCACACAGGTGTAGTTCATTTACATCAACTATGGACATGATCCATGTACAGCTGAGGTCAAAAGTTTACATACACCTTGCAGAATATGCAAATTGTTCATTATTTTACCAATGTAAGAGGGATCATACAAAAATGCATATTGTTTTTTTATTTAGTACTGACATGAACAAGATATTTCACATAAAAGACATTTACAGTACACAAGAGAAAATAATAGTTGAATTTATAAAAATGACTCCGAACAAAAGTTTACATACGCTTGATTCTTAATACTGTGTTGTTACCTGAATGATCCACAGCTGTGTTTTTTGTTTAGTGATAGTTGCTCATGAGTCCCTTGTTTGTACTTAACAGTTAAACTGCCTGCTGTTTTTCAGAAAAAATCCTTCAGGTCCCACAAATTCTTTGGTTTTTCACATTTTTGTGTATTTGAACCCTTTCCAACAATGACTATATGATTTTGAGATCCATCTTTTCACACTGAGGACAACTGAAGGACTCATATGCAACTATTACAGAAGGTTCAAACACTCACTGATGCTCCAGAAGGAAAAACGATGCATTAAGAGCCGGGGGTGAAAACTTTAGAACAGAATAAAGATGTGTACATTTTTCTTATTTTGCCTAAATATCATTTTTTTCATTTAGTACTGCCCTTCAGAAGCTACAGAAGATACATGCATGTGTCCTAGAAGACAAAAAACGTTAAATTTATCCTGATCTTCAAATTTAAAAGGTTTTCACCCCCCGGCTCTTAATGTGTTGTTTCCTTCTGAAGAACAGCGGGCAGTTTAACTGCTCAGGACAAACAAGGGATTCATAAACAACTATGACTAAAAAAAAAAACAAAAAAAAAAAGCACAGCTGTGGATCATTCAGGTAACAACTTTTGAACAGGGTAATTTTTATAAATTCAACTATTACTTTCTCTTGTAGGTAACATGTAAATGTCTTTTATGTGAAAATCATATTCAGGTCAGTACTAAAAAAAGTAACACACATTTTTGTATGATCCATCTTATTTTGGTAAAATAATTAACATTTTGCAGATTCTGCAAGATGTATGTAAACTCACTGTACATAGTGTCCTTATAAAATGTTGCATTATAAAATGCAATTGTACTGGAATAATTTTACAGAAAGTCACGTAATCGTTTCTTTGTTTATTGGGACACAAAGCTGAATGATTTGACTGCTGCATTTCAGTCAACATGACATAAAACACTGGCACACGTTACAATGTGTCAATCTCTCATTAGCATTAGTGTGGTAGCAGCACTGAAACAGCAATAAACACACTGTAAATATCTGGAAGGATGTTTCTATGGGAAAGCTGCTTCATATACAAGTCTATTACATTCAGTTTTGTTAAACAAAAAAGGGAATGTGTAAGCACCGTTCAGGGTGATACACTGATATGCATTTAATTAGCACATCAATGTATAACTGGCAGCAAAAATGTGTTGCTCTTCACTACAGATAATAACATGTGGTGACTTCTAGCTGATTGTCTAATGAAGCACATATTTTTGGTTAGGTTGTGTACAATCACATGTTGAACATGTCCGGTTCATATTTCACTCCAAAGTCAAAAGAAAAATCTGAAAGAGATTTGTATAATTTCTCTCCGGTCCAAGTACAATCAACTTGCAATGACATGAAGATTAACGACATTTCAGGTGAAACTAAATTATTTCTTTTGTGTTTATGTATGTGATAATATTCAGGATATTCAGGACTTCAGCTTGGATATTTCAACTGAATAAATGGTATACACGTAGTATTACACAACAGAAAACAATTAGACAATTAGACAATCAAAACTTCATCTTTAGTATGCATATTTATAAAGCTAGATCTAAAATATACTTTCATACATCATAAAAACATCTGCACATTTCAGCATTTAAATCTCAAGGGATACGATTCAAAAAACATTGAAACTAACACAAAAGTTGCCTTCATTAGTAGAATCTTTATGTTAATGGGAAAACCTGAAATGGATTATGGGTACTGTAGTTGTAAGCAAAGGGAGAAAAACATCCCATCATGCCTCCTCTGCCGTGTATATACGGTACATCAACGTGACGATTATTGCGGCGACAGCAGGTATCAACCAGTTTGACCACCAGCTGGAACGAGAGACCAAATGGAAAGTTTGGAACAAAGCACTTGGTAATTAACTTGAATTATTAATTAGAATCTTTCTATTTCTGTACTACAATGGAAAGTTTCTAACAAGAATAAGAGAAAACAGACATGATCACTCATACAACAATAAAACATGAAGTGTGTTACAAGTTACAACACATCACATTTCTTAAAAACGTCTTAAAACTTTTAGCATTGTGTGGCTTACATTTATATATAAACCTTAGGCATAGTATTTGGCCATTCATTTGAACTTACCTTGTGCTTTCTTGTACGGTAGTTACAAGTGATTCCTGTTAAACAGAAAAACAAATGCGTGTTTAGATGTTGGCACCCAATGTAAGTCCAAAACAAAGACAGTGCAGTGCATTTGAAAAATGATTTACGTACCGGTGGTTTGGCAAGCTTGTCCCTGTCATCCTGTGAGAAAGGCAGATGAGAAGAGGTGATAAATATCACAAATTGACAAATCAACAAATGAATTAGCATGTCTTACAGAGCACACACTTACTAAAACACATAAATCAACTTTATAGTGGCTGTCAAAATAACTACTGAACAGGTTTGAGCAAAATTCTGAATGTATATATATATATTTCATAAGTAGCTATCTATAGTGTGTGTAGATATATATTTACAGTATTGTTCATTTTATTTTATGTGTTAAAAATAAACCTCTTCTACTTAACAAGGCTGCATTTGTTTGATCAAAAATACAATAAAACAGTAATATTCTGAAATATTATTATTACAGAGTATTATAACATTTCAATTGTAATTTAAATATAATTTATTCTTGTGATGAACAAAGCTGAATTTTCAGCATCATTACTCTAGTCTTCATTGTCACATGATCCTTCAAAAATCATTCTAATATGCTGATTTGCTGAAACATTTATTATTATGAATGTTGAAAACATTCATGTTTTAATCCCCCCAGGATTCTTTGATGACTAGAAAAGTTCAAGAAGTTCAAAAAACAGCATTTATTGGAAACAGAAATCGTTTGTAACATTACAAATGTTTTTATGACACTTTTGATCAAATGAATGCAAAAATATTTCAAGTATATTTTTTTGAAGTATTTTGCTGAATAAAAATATTTATTTCTGGAAATCAAGTAAAAAGCCTTTAGTTTTTCATTCTGGCTTAGTGATGTGATGCTGTTTTTGAAATTGGAGAAGATTAAATATTATCTTAGAGGATCTACCAAACATTTTTATTCAGTATGGACTCCAATGATTTTGAAAAGGGCGTAACTCTTTCCCCCAAACTAAAATTAACAGTGAAACTAAAAAAGGCCTGTGCGCATTGTAACGGTTAACACAATCAGACACAATGGGTTAATAGTGATGTCAAGTACTTCCTCATTGTTTGTAATATGAAAACTTTGAAATTTTGTTTTGGAATTAAGAATTGTGTGTGTACCTGGTATTTATCACGTTATGAGGACCAAATGTCCCCACAAGGATAGTAATACCAGTAAATTTTGACCTTGTGGGGACATGTGTGAGGTCCCCATGAGGAAACAGGCTTATAAATCATGCAGAATGAGTTTTTTTGAGAAAGTAAAAGTGTGCACAGTCTCCTGTGAGGGCTAGGTTTAGGTGTAGGGTAGGTGTAGGGCCATAGAAAATACGGTTTGTACAGTATAAAAACCATTACGCCTATGGAATGTCCCCATAAAACATGTAAACATAACGTGTGTGTGTGTGTGTGTGTGTGTGTGTGTGTGTGTGTGTGTGTGTGTTCTGTGGGGTGGGTTGTGGGAAAAGGGGCAAAAAAAGTAAAATCAAGAGGAGCATTTTTAATTTTTTTGTATATAATATCACATTGTCCTTCCTTTAATAAACAAAAAAAAAGAAAAAGAAATGTATTATTCAAAGTAATGTAACATATATATATATATATATATATATATATATATAATAAAATAAATATACCTTAAAAATAAATACTATAAGCATGAAATAGTGAAATATAAAAACATATTATTATTATTATTATTATTATTATCATGTATTTATTTAAAATATATATATTATTTGATCATCCAGTTTGCTACTTCACTTTAAATTCAGAATTGTACTGGAATATAAAAGTCGCTCTCAGTTCAGTTCTAAAGAGTGTATAGCCCTTCTCCATTCCTGTGACAGAAACTGTCTGATAGTATCTGTGCTGAATCCAGCAGCATTACAGAAATAAAAATGGATTCCAGGTTATTGATAGTATCTTAAGCCCCTGTAGGTTTAGGAAAACATCTCAGATTTCATGAGATGATTGTTTTTTTTTTTTTTCCTAAAAACACATATGTACTCATTCGCATCCACATGTGTGATGTCATAACTTGAAACTATAAATTGATAATGACCTTATGGCTATTCATGCCTTTTTGTATACCAGTGCTGACTGATGGCTGCAAAGCAACACAAGCAAAACAGACACTGAAAAACATGCAGGGTTCACTTTAAAATCACAACCACTGAGAGCTAGCTTTTTAGTTTTTTTTTTTTTTCTATTTTCAGTAAGTGTAATATTGTGAATATGTGTTTGAATCCATTTCTCAGAAAGCACACAGGAACTTCATCAGCTGTGTTTGACACTATCTGATGTCTTAATGCTGTACCACAACCACAGAAAGGCCTTCTTCACACTATTGCTCAACAATAATACTGTGTTCTGGCAGACTTACTGGGTGCAGCTCTCCTATGACAAAAGAACTGGCCATCTCGCGTGCATCTGTCGAGTGGCCGACATCCTCGAAACTCTCTGTGGCGTCTCCACCCGCCTGCTCTCGCAACACCTCCTCTCCGCCCGGGTGCTGCAGACACCAGAAAATCAGATTATCAAGATGAAACTTGAAGGCAAACCTAGTAAAGCTGACTTCTAATATCCTTTTGACCTTTGAAAAATGTTGCTTAAAAAATTATCAGTTGATTTAAGAGTCAACAGTGCACTGAGTCATGCAACTTAAAATACCTTGGGTGCATATTTTGATCTAGCAAGTGTTACTAGATTAGGCAGTTCCCTAAATCTAGATAATATGGAATGTTAGGTTAAGATGGTTATATAAACTGTCACAGCAAGGTAGTGTGTGATGGAACTACTGCTTCCCTTCACATAAATCTGAGCAGATTTAATCAAAAATAACCGTGCATTTGATCTTTAAGCAAGTTATATTAGGTTAATATTAAATATATTTTAGCATGGTTACTACACTAACGCTAACTCCACACGTAACACATTAGTTGGCAGCTGATGTAATCTCTTCAGTCCAACTTTGAGGGCACTTAGCAAAGGTCACTCCATTCAGTACTTACTTTATGCAGCGCAAACTTTTGTACTAGGAGTTTTAAGCTGACTTTTTAAATGTATTCATTAATAAACATTATAACGCATGTATATTTTAGTCCTATTATTACACAATTCCAGTGCAACGTTGCTGTTTATTTACAAAGTGCAATACACGTAATGCATGCATTACACTATTCCAAAACGACAATACCTTAATTCGAAAATGAACATTGAGGCTGTGTTTCAGAACTCACCTCCTCGAGAAACTTTGTGACGTCGTACACTTTATTATGAATGATAATCCATGTGCTTTTAAAAGAGTTCCGTTCCTCCACCTCTGACAGTCGATAATATTTAACATCCTTTTCGTCTGTTCCGTTGTTTCCCATTGTCTTTTTTTTTTTTTTTTTTAACAAAAAATGTGTGTGTATTTGTTCGGAAGGTTACGGAAACTCTCCAAAGTTCCCTTGCGAATCGCCCACCTCACGTACTTCTATACTGGACTTACCAACAATTGTATTTCCCAACTCGCCAAGCAACGCCCATTCCGCTCAAGACGAAATCTGATTGGATGATATCATGCTCGCGTTGCCTAGCGTGTCTGTTTTGATTGGACCGAGGGCTGTCAATCAGCTCATTGGGTCATATGTTTCGGTGAAGCGCACGAAGTAACTCGGCAGAAGTTCACGAAAGTTCACGAGAGCATAGTTCTCACGCAATACGGAAGCGTTGCCGTTTATCGCCATCACGTTAATCTAGTGATGTCCGTTAGTCAAGACGAAGTGGGTTGCCCTTAAAGCCATTTTAGCCGCTTGTTGTTGATCTTGTTTAGGTGTTTCAGTCAGATAAGAGTTTAACTTGAAACACTGGCACGCTAGCCTCAGTGACTCTTCACTCTTGCCGCTAAAAGTAACGTTACCTCAGCACTTATTGTATAACCTAGTTTTATCAAACTGAGGTAAAACTAATTCTTTCTTTTTTTCTTTATTTCTTTCTAAGTAAACACACGTATTACCCTATCGTTTCTTTCATAGATAGTTATAATAGAGTTTTGTCTCATTTGAAGTAATTACTGAAAGAATGGGATTTCATTTTTTTCTTTGTATAAAATAGTCTCTGATAAACTAATAATTGCTCATTTTAGTCACAGATCAGTGACTGTATTGTTTCGACCAAATTAACCCTCAATTTTCCTTTCAGAATGAGTGGAAGTGGGGCACAGTCTTTGTTTTTCCTCGATCTTCCGGACCTGAGGAATTTATGTTGTGTAAATCTGTTCTTCCCGAACAGTGATGATGAAGGAGAGTTGAGAAACAAACAAGTGCAAACCTGCAGGTGAAAAGAAATATAATTTGTGCTGGTTATAAAACTATAGTTTTTCTTTTTCACATATTTACTAAATTTGTGATTGATCTAGAAATTTAAATCTTAAGAGTTATTTATTTATTTATTTTTCTGAAGATTTATACATCAAAGCTGAATAATTAAGCTTTCCATTGATGTATGGTATGTTAGGAGAGACAAGAGATACAACTCTATGAAAATCTGGAATCTGAGGGTGCAAAAAAAAATCGAATTTAAAGTTGTCCAACTGAAGTTCTTCGCAATGCATATTACTAATTAAAAATCAATCTAATTTATAGCTACGGTAGAAAATTTACACATGATCTTTCCTTAATATCCTAATGATTTTTGGCATTAAAAAAAAAAGATAATTTTGACCCATACCATATTGTTGGCTAGTATACCCATGCTACTTATGACTGGTTTTGTGGTCAAGAGTCACATATCGTCGCCTTAGAATTATATGGTTCTATCTGACATTTTTGTCAAAATTGAGTTATTCACATATTCTTATTCGGTGACAACTTATTTACAATATGTGATGTGTCTTTTGTAAGCCATGTACATTTGGAAAACAAATATGGTTCTATCTTACAGAAGTCTATGGAACGCAAAAACTTTGCAAAAACTTTGAAGCTCAATATCTCAAAATGGCTCTGAATGTAGATGGAACCTTATAATTCTAAGGCGACGATATGTAAATAAAGGCACATTTAGTGTGATTAGACCCTTGTTATTAGATCTTTATATTTTGAGGCTTGACACTAAGTACCCTTTCACCCATATTCGATTTTTTTTTTTTTTTTTTGTAACTGGCTAAACTATTAATTCCTTTTTGAGATTTTATGGCTTTTTCTTATTTACATGATTTTTGGAAACGCCATACAAAACCATGCCTGTTTTCATGGGATTCACCAAAACAACACAAGACACCAAGAAAAAAACAACACATTTACCCATTTTACCCTCACAAGAGTTTGAGAAACTGACTAAAAACATAAAAGCAAAGGCTATTTACACCAAGTGCAAATACAGATAGATAATATTTATATAGAGATAGAAAATACTATTTAAGTACAAATAATGATGCATACTGTACCATTTATACTTAGTTGTAGTTTTGTGCACCACATTGTGCAAACAGTCACTACAATAAGCATAAAAAAAAAAAAAACAACATCAAGGAAATTTTTAACAAAAATACTGGGGTCAAACTGACCCCTTATCACAAAGGAAAGATCTTTTTAACACAATAAGAGTTCACGTTTTAACACTTGTATATTTTATATCTCTTACCAGCTGCAATAGATTTTATGTGTAGTTAGTGTTTTTCATATTGTAGATTTTTGGCAAATTGCATGGAAGCAAATAAGGGTCAGTTTGAACCCCAACACAAAAGGGCTACCCAAATGTTTCAACACAACAGTAGGGTTAAGTATATAAAACAGTACACCACTGCTTCGGCCTGTGAAATCAGCTGAACAGACCACATTGCTGTTTTCTAGAATGATTATAGAATATTTTATTATATTGACTTCTGAAGCCTTTTCCCTCTGTCTGTCAGGGAGCTTGTTCTCTTGCATTCAGACGTTGTTGCTTTTCCTGTGTTGGGCCATTTTGGATGCATCACTGCTATAATGCCGGTAAGTATGATGTATTTTGTGATTTCAGTTATATTTTATATTTTAAATCAGTTTTAATTAAAAAAAAAGTTGTTCAATTACCTTTTAAATTTTTTATTTCATGGCTGAAAAAAAGGAAACAACAACAACAACAAAAAAAACAATAGTGAGATGATAAACTTAAAATTCTGAAAAAAAGTCAGTTGCAAGGGGGACAAAAGGCAGAATTGCCAGATATAAAAGCCACAAGTACCTTTTTTCATTTTTTTCTTTCCATGGCAGAAAAAAGATTGCATAGATTCATGATAAATGCATGCACAAATAAGGCTTAAGAAATATTCATTTAGTACACTTAGCACAGCCATAATTCTGTGCCTCTCAATTGTATTCTTACGTAAAGTACACTGAAGGCAATTGCTCTTGATCAGAAAATTGTTTTTAATAAAGTGTAACATAATTATATTTAATTATATTTGAATTAACGCCAAAATGGAAAATGTAAAAAATAAATCCATGCCAGGCAAAGCATTTATAATTTATACTGCTTTTCCTGTCAAAACATGTTATTATTCCTTTCTTTTCCTCAGTGTTCGTGATATGTGCATCACCTTGCGTGCATGTGCACCTGCCAGTGAAGTTTGTGCCGTTGCATATGCGTGACTTTTCATCTGAGGGTGCATGTTTGTGTGCGTGTCAGCACAGCTCGTGCAAAGGCATGTCCCGTGCGAAGCAAAATATTTGAGGCACATTCCACACACTCTGTCATCTCCTTTCCTGTCCTGAACTAAGGCCAATTAAATCAGCACTTCACACAGTGTGTCAAAAGCAGCTAACAAGATGCCAGTGATACCTTCAGTAGCGCATTTGATTTGAATCAGATGCACATTTTACAAATGTTGTGAATGTGCTGTCAGACTTCAGTGGGTACGCTGGTGAATAATTGACTATGTTGTGCTTATGTAACTTCCATGGCTTTTGTACTTGTGTAGCCAAAAGGGGTAAGGCGGCATGCCTTTGTAGCGATGCTACTCAATGAAATGACTGAATGAAGTTTTGTGTGTTTTTTTTTTTTATTCAAGTGATTGTTATCATTGGTCTTCATTTGATGTACAGTAACATAAACGTGGTATTTTTGTTTTACAGTCCATTCTAATTCTCTTTATTCCCTGCACTTTGTCTTAGATCGCATTTTACCACAGCGGTGTCATCCAGGCTTTTGCACAGAAACATGGTCTGCAGGTTAGCATGAGAACATTTACCTGTCTATATCAGCAGCTTTTAATAGTATATGTTTGTCATTCAAAAGGAGAAGCCGAAACATGGATATGAAAATATTTGCATATTGGAATGCTTGGGGATGATCACGTTACATTAGAACAGCCTTCTGTTTGTGCCTCCTTCAATTACATACTCGTTATCATCACTTTAGCTTTATTACTCACCTTCCTGCAGAGTTTAGTTCCAACCTTAATCAAACACACCTGTCTGTAATTATCAAGTGCTCCTTTAGATCCTAATTAGCTGGTTCAGGTGTGTTTGGTCAGGGTTGGCACTGAACTCTGCAGGAAAGTTGATCTCCAGGACCAGGGTTGAGCGCCCCTGATATAGATATTCGTACTTGCATTTAATGCCTCAGTTTTTATGGGTAAATGAATTCAACAGACAGAAATTCAACAAACACACACACTGTTAGACTTTTATTTGTGCACGTAACAAATCTTTATGAGGCTTTATTTGCACATCACTACTGTAAACTTTTGAATGAATAAGTGTCACATCCCGCTTGTTTACTTTGAACCGTAAGAAGCTCCCACAGTCCCACTTTTGACGCAAGGCCTCATGGGGCATAGGAAACTTGTGGATAGAAACAGGCAGTATTCGCAAACCCGTGCTCATGACTGCCCATGCGCATTGGCTGCTCTAGCCTAAAAAATAATCCTTTTTTAATGATATTGGAGAATAAGAAACAACAATTATGAGGCAGTTGTTGTCAGATTTCATTGGTGATTTCAAATATGAAATTTAATCGTAAGCTTGGTGAACCATTTTGGAGAGTTTTATGTTTCCCTATTCAAAGACATAGGAGCTGCACTTGCATGCCCGAGAGGCATTTCAAAGATGGAGGCCGAGTAAAATGACTTGCCTTAAAGGGACTTTGGTGGAACACACTAAACAAACTTGCCCGACAGTCGCTCACCGACAGCCTGACGTTGTCCGATGGCCGACCGTCGGCTTGGTGTGCCCTGGGCTTTAGAGCGGCCCGCCATCTTACAATTGAAAGACTGCTGCCAGTTAAATAGGGTTTGTCAGATCATTAATAAAATTAGCACCAGGTGCCAGATTAGCACCAATAACTTGGAGGTATCTATAAGTGTTCTCTAATTTTGAGTTCTTTTTCAAAAATCTCATTTAAGTTTTTTTTTTTTTTTTTTTTTTATATGGTGCTTCAGAATACAAATATGCTTAAAAACTGCCCTTCTACTCTTGTTAGGATAACTTCAAATAGGACTAAGCAGTGACCTTGGAATTTAGGAAATTACAGATTGTTCTGTAATTTTGATCTGCACTGTGTGTGTGTATATATATATATATATATATATATATATATATATATATATATATATTTAGTGAGTGAAAAGTCACATAAATAAATATAACTGCTCAGACTGAGTTCATATTGCAAAACGTCAGACCTGTATCTGATTTAGGACCACAAATGCTAGAATCAAAAAGGTCCGTTTTCATGTGAGTTGTGCTATTCACACTGTTATGAATAAACAGATCTGAGTCTCATGTGAGCAAGGATAATCGGATTTGGGCCACTTTTGCCTGCTGTGTGAACATAGCATTTGTGCTCTTTCTTTTTGTCTTGTAGCTTAACGTTTCTGAAAGGGTATTTCCTGGTATTCTGCAGACGTGTTTGTCCTATTCTCTGACTGCTAGACTGGCCCCTAAATGGAACAAAGCGGGCCAGTACCTAATAGCAGGTGAGAGTCAATATCACAGAGACTGTATACTTACAAACATTTCCCTGTTATTGGAGAAGCTGAATTTTGCCTGTGCATAATACAGAAATTCACTGAATGTGAAGGCAGTTATTAACTAGTGTAGGCTGTGGGTAAAGTTCACTTTGATTTAGCTGGTGTGTAATCTTAACTGTCGCTTCACCTTGAGCCTTCTTTCTAGTGCAGGCATGAGTAATTCATGTAGTCTAATAGACTGGATGATCCCTTCGTCTCCTTTACTGAGCTAATATTTTTATTACCTTGGCACAAGGTCAGTAAGTGTCAGTTCAGCCCAGTTTAAAAGAAATGAGCACACACATTGAATTTTGGAGTCAGCAGTGTAGCGAATAGTCACTGTGTCAATTTAACACTGCATAATTATAGTTACTAATTAAAGTAATGGTAATTAGTCTGAAAAGACTATGTTTGATGCTTATAATTAGAAGTCAGTTTGTCAGTCATTCACTATTGTTTCTTATCCAAGATTGATATATAATTGTGTAAACTAAAATGAGTGCATGGTAAGATAATCAGACAATTTGATAGCCTTGAGTTAGAGGCCATACCTTGAAAATGTGTGTGGTACTGTCCTTGAGCTTGGTTAAAGCTGCATTCATGGCTCTCTGAAGTTTTTGGAGTTCTCTATCAAAGCCCAGCAGAGAGAATTCACTATAATTACAGCTCTCTTAGTGAATATGTGTGAGAGTTTTAAAACATGTCATCAAAAATTCTTCATAATGATCTTACCAGATTGTAACACTCCCCCATCACATAGTTTTTAATGAATTACCCAGAAATCTCAATGCAGTTTGTTTTATCATCTTAGAGTAATAGTTATTTTTCCTTCTTTCCCAGGAAAACATTTCCTCAGTGACTCTGGAAAACTCAATGCGGCTGGTAGGTGGGAGGCGTCTGTATACATTGGCACGAGACTCTGCCGTTTATGTTCACATTGTTAGACTGGACTACGGTGGTTGAGCACTTGTATAGAAAAACACTCAGAATCATTTACACTTTCAGAGTCACGTTTATCATGTTACACTCTACCCTAAAGCCTAGATGCCTTTCACAATTCACTTAGTAATTGATGATGACACTGACAGATGTTTTCTCATTCTTGCTGACTCATGCTTACGTCTATACTCTTGTATATTCTTTCACAGTGCTTGAGCTGAGTATCACTGAGACTCAACTGTGTGTCAGTGTGGAAGCCAACACAGTCAGACTTCCTCCAGCTGTGGTAAGAATTCAAGCACTTCCAGCCTGCATTCACATTCTCCAGTCTAGTTTCTTGTGACCTATGAACCAATTTACTGCCATTGTTATGCGTTACACATTTGCCTCGGTTCATGTCCTATGCCTTAGTTATCTACCTTACGTCAGCCTGATTGTGCTGAGTGAACAGGAGAAGGAAAAGCTTTTCAATGTTTGTTGCTGTTGATTCAGGTGACTAGCTGCACCCAAGTGGTGTGCTTGTTATTTTTATTCATAAGAACAAGAGATAAGATTATTTAAACATTAATGTAAACTATTTAATATATATACAGTGCTGCTTGAAAGTTTGTGAACCTTTTAGAATTTTCTATATTTCTATATAAATATAACGCAAAACTTCCTTAAAGTTGACAAAGAGAATCCAATCAAACAAACAAGACAAAAATATATACTTTGTCATTTAGTTATTGAGAAAAATGATCCAGTGTTAAATATTTGCGAGGTGCAAAAGTATGTGAATCTTTGCTTTCAGTATCTGTTGTGACCCCTTTTTGAAGCAATAACTGCAGGTAACATTTTTTGTAACTGCCGATCAGTCCTGTACAATGACTTTTAGCCTATTCTTTAGTACAGAAACACTTGAATTCTGTGATGTTGGTGGGTTTCCCCCTAAGAACTGCTTGCTTCAGGTCCTTCCACAACATTTTAATTGGATTAAGGTCAATTAAAAGGTCACAACTATTTAACGCTGGATAATTTTTGTATAATAAATAAATGACAATGTATATATTTTCATCTCATTTGTTTAATTGGGTTCTCTTTCTTTGTCAATTTTGTCAAATCTGATTAACTTTTTGGTCGTATCTATGCAGAAATATAGAAAATTCTAAAGGGTTTACAAACTTTCAAGCAATATATATATGTGTGTGTGTATATATATATATATATATATATATATGCACATACATATACACATGTATAAAAGGTAAGTTAAATATTAATTTAAAGAATTTGCCTATAAAAACATATACTTTAAATAAATGAAATCAAACATAAATCATATGTGACCCTGCACCACAAAACCAGTCATAAGTAGTTTTTTTTTTTTTTTTTTTTTTTGCACCCTTAGATTCCAGATTTTTAAAAAGTTATATCTCGGCCAGATATTATCTTATTTATTCAGCTTTCAGATGATATATAAATCTTAATTAAAAAAAAAAAAAAAAAGACCCTTATGACTGGTTTTGTGGTCCTGGGTCACTTATAATAATTTCAGTAATTACTTATATGTACATTTCAGTATATTTATTACAAATGAATACATCATACATCATCATCAAGATACATAGGTCATATATTTGCATAAAATCATTTGGTAAATGTTTATTTTAATTTAACAAATAGCTGTTAATAATTGACATAAGTGAGATCAGTTATTCACAATAAGATGTGAACTAGCCAAAGTTTGTATTGTTGGATTGCAATATTTTCTGTTCCTGTTTTTGTGTAAGGTATTAATTTACACTCATCTGTCTTCTGACAGATAAAGGATTTTGATATTCCTGCTCCTGTGGTGAAAAACTTCCTCCACACTAATGATGGTGTGCTGCACACAGTCATGCCAAATAACTGGTGCCATGTTCTGCCAAGGTATGTATGTGTGCATGTGCAATTACACCGCTTTCTGCTCTGTTGTCACACTTTCTAGAGCTGTATTATTACTCTGATGTACCGATGGGCATCATGGAGGAAAAGGCACTAATCATAATGTCCTTTGTTAGATTTAGACATATTAAATCAGTACTATTCCTGCATTGTTTTTGTGTGTGTGTGTGCGGACAGTATGAAGAAAGGCCAGATCATTAGCATCAGTCACAGGATTCCACAGGAAAGCCCATTCCAATCTTACATGGAGTTTCAAAACCACTGGAACAACATGGTAAACACTACCACCTGAGGAAAATAATAGTGCACACCTCTCCTCAACAAGCACCATGATTTATTTCATACCTGTAGAACAAGTGTTGTTCAGACTTCATGTCAAAGTTCAAACAAATAGTTCACCCAAAGAAATTTACATTTGCTAAAGATATACTCATCCTCAGACCATCCAAGATGTAAATGACTTTGTTTTTTCATCTGAAGAGATTAAATGATTACCAATAGATCCTCTACAGTGAATGGGTGCTGTCACAATGTCGAAACATCTGATAAAAACATCACAATAATCCACAAATAATCCACATGACTCCAGTCCATCAATTAATGTCTTGTGAAGTGAAAATATGCAATTTTGTCACAAATCCATCAAGGTGTTTCCTATAAAATGTTTTTTTTTTTCTAACTTTAAACCCTCTCCTCAGGCAAAAAATATAAGTTCATAATTCATAATAACACTTCCTTCTATGAAAAAGTCCATTCCATGTTGTTGTCTCATGTCAAAATTCATTAACATATTTGTTTAGAACTGTTTTTGCTTGTAAATTGTGCTTGATCTGTGTATATTTCTCTCCTGATTTGGACAGGAAGACTTACTCAGTTTAGAAAGCATTATTATGGATAGAAGTTAAAAACATCTTGATGGATTTGTTTACTGCGAACAAACAGCTTTTCACTTCACAAGATGTTAATTGATGGACTGGAGTGGTGTGGATTATGTGGATTGTTGTGATGTTTATGTTTGGACTCACATTCTGACGGCACCCATTCACTGCAGGGGGTCTATTGGTGAGCAAGTGATGGAATGCTAAATTTCTTCAAATCTGATGAATAAACAAACTCATCTACATATTGGATGGCCTGAAGGTTAGTATGTTTTCAGCAGATTTTCATTTTTGGGTGAACAATACCTTTACAAGCAATAGCAATTGTGATGCTTGCCTTAGCAAGCAGCATGAATAACTGCGTAAAGTTTAGTGACGAATTTGCTGTTTAACAACTAAATGCATCATAGTTCATCTCCAATGGATTCAGAACAGTTTTTCATTGAGTTATTAAATTAGAGCAAACAATTTACAGATCATTAGAGAGTGATTTATTCACAGGACTGCACTCCAATACAACAACATGGATTGACAGTGAATGGTGTCTCGGTGTCTGGCACAGCTTTTGTTGCTTACAGTTTGTAAACTGACTGTCATCCTGGTGCTAGATTACTGAGACTCTGGAAGTGTTGCACTCTCTTGCCAGTCTGTTAATATGTGTGTGTTTGTACATGCAGTACAGTTTGTTTGTGTGCGCGTTGTTCAGGTATACTCTACGTTATAGGGACAAAATGTCCCCACAAAGATTGCAGTATCCAAAATCCTTGTCCAGGACATTTTTGATCCTGTGAGGAAACAAGCTTACAAATCATACAGAATAAAAAAAAAAAAAAACCTCTATGGAAGGTCCCCATAAAACATGGAAATCCAACATGAGTGTGTGCAAATGTGTGTTTTCAGCACTCTGATCCTCTTCTGTTTGGTTTAGAGGTCACATTGTAACCTTTGATCACAAACAGACTCAGCTTTATCAAACAAAATTTTTATGTATGTGCAGACATGCACGCTTACCCATTTATACTGTATATACACCATCTGTTCAAACCTAAATCGCATCCAAATATTTAGTTTGAATGTGCTTGCTTGTTTACAAATATACACAAACACAGACAAACACAAGATAATCTGTCCATTAAAAAACTTAATGTCACTAAACTGTATGAATGGCTCCGTCTTGCTCTTCTGTCTGCCTCTGTAACTGTCTCTCTCTTGTTTTAGTATGGATATCAGCTCCCTTCAGCAAGCGAAGAGGACGTCATCTACTGCAGCGTGTACTTTAAACCAATAGGTGACAAGCTGTTCACGTATCCTTTAGTAAAGGTTCTAGTTTATGGTCAGTTCCCTGTTAATAAGATACTGATTTCAGCTATGTTTTGCACAAATTTTGCTCTCAATAAAATGGCATAAACTCAGTTTTAATTTTATGATCAATCTGAAGGCATTGTTGCTAAAAAAAAAAAAAAAAAAAATAAATGTTTTTCAGACTGGTGGATTACAAAATGAATGTGAAAAGTAGTAGAGCAGTCTGTCTTGATTGACGTTCATGCAACATGATAATGACACCTAGTGGACATGAGCCGGTTGAAATGGGTTGAACTCCTAAGACTTGCATCACATACTGCGCTGCAGTATATAGACTGAACACTGCCAACATGTGGAACAGTTTGCATTATGCAACATTTCAATCATTAGTATGATGCATTTTTGGCATGTGACCTCATTTCATTGCATTAATTTCATCAGTGATGTACAGTACAGTTATCTTCTTAATGATTACATGGTTATTTTGCATATTTAATCCAATTTAGGGAAAAACCTGATAGCTGTATAATCAAATGATGGATCAAGAATAGAATGTTAGAAATGATTTCTTGTTTGTTCATAAATGGAAGGTGTTTTTTAAAAGTGTTTTTAAAAGTCTTGCATTTATAAAAAGGCTGCATTTATATGATGAAAAACATAATAAAACAGTAATATTGTAAAGTATTATTTCAATTTAAAATAACTGTTTTCTATGTGAGTCTGTTTTAAAATGTAATTTTAAGCATCATTACTCCAGTCTTTAGTGTCACATGATCCTTCAGAAATAATTGTAATATGCCAAATTGTTGCACAAAAAATGTGAAGAAAAAATGCAATAAATAAATAAATAATAACTTAATAAATGTACTTAAAAAATATGCATACTATACTCAGTATACATACTTTAGTTAATTGTGAAGGAATAGTCAGAGTAGCAGCTGTCATCTGTGTTTCATCACAGTATATGCAGTGAGTCCCAGAACTCTGTAAATTCACTCCATTCCCAAACAGGTTTCCTATTATTAATATTACATAACCACCATTTTCACATTTGGGCTAGATCTCTGCACATAATGAATCAGGTCTGCATTTACATCACACAGTGCAGGGACAAATTAAGGATTATAAACAAACCATACATTTTAATGATGCCCCGTTTGCATCTTATTTATTTATAACTGCTTTGTTCTTTGTTTTTAAATAGGATAAATATCCTTGACTTCCTGTTCAGATATCCACTGTGCTGTATCCGCACTCAGCCAGTACAGTGCGTTCCCAGAGTGGACCTGCAGGGGGTGCTGGGAACCTTCGTATCAGACCTGCAGGCCAGACTAGAGAGTGTGTGTGGTTTTCCAGTGCGGATGACCTGCAAGCCTTGCTACTACAGCAATGAACTGAACAGACCTGACACTCAGGTACTGCATACACGTATGCATGTATCCATAAATACAAACATGCTGTCACTCAGCCTACTTTCCTGCTGACAGAAATGAAGTAGCAATCAATTGGATTTGACATCAAGTACTGCACTCTGCTTCTTAGTATTACTTCTGACATTGTCCAATTTGTTATGACTGTGCTCATCTGCAGCACAGATGCAATTGGATGCGTTACATTATGGATGTTCCAAAGCCACTGAGATGCATATGTTATCCAGATTTTACATTCATGTTGTAATAGTGGATTACGGAGACAGTCGAAATCCTTTTCAAATGAAATTAGAAACATGGTTTGTAGACTTTAAATTCTTTTGGAAAGCTGCCATGTTGAGTGGTGTGGCATGTTATTCTAAAAATAAAACAGATTATTTGATACAGCATTTTTTTTTCTTTTTCTTAATTATTATGTATGCAGCTACTATGGCCTGATTAAAAAAAAAAAAAAAAGAAAGAAAGAAAGAAAGAAAATACACCAGTTACAAACAGATGATATGTTGGAGCAATTTCATATTTTATAAATAAAAATGAAATATTTATAATTATTAAAATATTAATAGACGTGCAGTAAACACTACTACTTCGTGGCAAAAGAAAAATATTATATTATTTAAAAAAATATGCCCAAAAACTGCATGTACACAGCCATATTGCACACATTTAAATAAAATACAGCAAATAAATTAAAATAAATGGTGATCAGTTAAAGACAGATGATATGTACATTCTCTTGTACAATCTTTGTTGAAGCAGTTTTATATTTTATAAATAAAGATGAAATATTTAAATGTATTAAAAATCAGTGGACCTGCAGCAGATAATTTTTTTTAAGCAAAAGAATATAAAGAATATAAAAATACAAATAAAAAATACTATAATTAACCCTTATTCATTAAAAAGTTCATTTATTATATATGTTTAAATCTTCATTCAAAACTAAAATATTTTGTAAAGCAATTTTTTAATTATTATGCATGCAGCCTTGATGGCCTGATTTTAATTAATTTGTCACACCGAAGTTAGAATCTAGTAAAGTTAAAGTTAAAGTCTAGTGAATGTGATGAATTATAGTGAATAAATTAAAATAAATCTTAGCCATTTACAGACAAATGATAAACATGTTCCCTTAAGCATGTTGCCATTTTTCTTTATTATTATGTATGCAGCTATTATGGCCTGATTAAAAAAAGAAAGAAAAAACACCAGTTACAAACAAATGATATGTTGGAGCAATTTCATATTTTATAATTAAAAATGAAATATTTATAATTATTAAAATATTAATAGACCTGCAGTAGATACTTCTTTATGGCAAAAGAAAAATATTTTTAAAATAATATGCCCAACAGATACCAGTAATACCAAATAATATGCCAGTTACAGATAGGTGATATGTACATTCCCTTTTACAATATATGTTGGAGCAATTTTTTATTTTATAAATAAAAATGAAATGTTTAAATGTATTAAAATTTTAGGCAAAACAAAAATATTTAAATAAAAAAAAAATATATATATTTTTAAGCCTTATTCATTAAAAAGTTAATTTAGTATATACGTTTAAATCTTCATTCATAACTAAAATATTTTGTAAACTAAATTTCCTTAATTTTTATGCATGCAGCCTTGATGGCCTGATTTGAATGAATTTGTCACACCAAAGTTAGAATCTAGTAAATATGATGAATTATAGTGAATAAATTAAAAGAAATCTTGGCCTTTTACAGACAGATGATAAACATGTTCCCTTTTACTCCCATATAAATCTAAAATGTTGATGCTGATTGAAGTCCTTGGATACGTAATACATCAACCGCCCACATCACACTGATCAAAAGAGACAGCATCTCAAAACACTTCACTGCACATGCAATGCTTATTAATGACTGCAGCTTACAACAAGACCAGAACCATCCACTTCAATTGCTAACAGCAATATTTGTCAAATATGTGGCCTTGAGGGTGGTGCACATACTCTGACAGGATGCGCAATGGTGTATCAGTGACCCAGATCAGGCTAATGTCATTTCCTTATCACATTTCCCCTCTTCTTCAGAGTTTTCTTTCTTTACTCTCGTTGTCTATAAAAATGCAAAAGATAAAATTTGTAAACTTATAAACAGAGTACAACTGAGTATAACTTTTTAACCCTTTAACTGTCACCGTCCACCCTGTGGGACACCTAAGTTTACTTCAGCATATTACAAATAAATCCTAATCTAATCATGACAAAAAATACATTGTTGGAAAGGTCTAAGACTCCTGAATAGATATTTTACCATATTTTTGTGTTACAAATTATGTAGGAAAATTAATAGATTAATATATGTCAAGAGTGCAACTTAAAAAATCTACATCATAACATGAATTCTGACCTTTGTCACAAAAGACTTTTTTCGTTGCCTTTTTCTCTATCACACTTTAGATATCATAAGAAGTTATATATCAGTTCAAAACTTAAAATCTCAAAATTCATCCTTTGAAAGGCATTTTAAAATCAGACATTGCATTACCACAGAAAATGTACATCAAAATCATATTACAAAATGTTTTCATTCATGAATCATAAAAATTTAAGTCTGGATAGTGCATTCTTATGTTTGTGTTCAAAAATGGGAGTGACACTTAAAGGGTTAAAGGACACATTATCAGCTTTAGCTATAATATCATTGCAAAAATGTTTGCACTGAACACTTTTTATATTGTTTCTATTTTTATTAAAGACATTATTTAAAAAGTTTAAACTGCAAACATTCAAAAATAAAAACCCTTTGTTTAGGAGATGAATTACAAAATCTTAAACTTTTTCAAAATATAACTTGCCTAAAAACTCACAGTGAAAGCGGAACGATTGACGTCACACAAATACTGGAAGTGTTTATATGGACAGTGAGCAAAGTGGTGTGGTCTGCCTACTTAAGCAATGCTCTTACAATTTAGGCATTTAGAATACAAGAGTTTCCAGTAAGAACAATACATGATACTACATTAGATAATTTCTTCCAGTTAGTTGTTGTTGGCGCATGGAGGAGAGCGTCACAGTCAGCCAGATGGGTTTAGGTTTAATTTATACTGGCCAGAGCTGAGAGTTGATGTTATTAAACTTTGACAAATGCTGTTGAAACACTATACGTGCCGTGTGTTAGTACAGATGGAAATCTGGCACAGAGGACGCCTCCGTTAATCTCAAAGACTGTAATGATTGATAATTGTAACATAAGGCAGCAATGATTAACTGACTGGTTAATTGATGTTGGATGTACAAAAGCATACTAACGCCAGCATCATTATAAGCATACATGTTCAACACAAATAATAGTTTAACTAAGAGGGGCCTTACAGATTTTGTTATCTAGAAAGTGTTTTCCCACGTCTGTGAGAAAGCTCACAGATGTGGAGATAGAGTCAATCTGCTTTAATAAAACAGGATGTTTTGGGGTCATTTAAGTGTTGCAATGCATGTTGGAGCAATTCCATATTTTATCAGTAAAATTAAATATTGAAACATATTTAAATGTTAATGGAGTAGTTGTAGTGGTTTATTTCTAGACAAATAATAGCCACATTTTACAATTTATTAGATACACTACCAGTCAAAAGTTTTTGAACAGTAAGATTTTTAACAATTTTTAAAGAAGTCTCTTCTGCTTACCAAGCCTGCATTTATTTGACCTAAAGTACAGCAAAAACAGTAAACATTTGATATATTATATTAGATATTAGATATTAATATTTCTATTTGAATATATTTTAAAATGTAATTTATTCCTGTGATTTCAAAAATGAATTTTCTAGCATCATTACACCAGTCACGTGATCCTTCAGAAATCATTCTAATATGCTGATTTGCTGCTCAAAAAAACATTTATCATTATTATTATTATGTTGAAAACAGCTGAGTAGATTTTTCAGGTTTATTTGATGAATAGAAAGTTCAGAAGAACAACCTTTATCTGAAATTGAAATCTTTTGTAACATTATAAATGCCTTTATCATCACTTTTGATCAATTTTAAGCATCCTTGCTAAATAAAAGTATTAATTTCTATAATTTCTTTCCAAAAATAAATAAATAAATAAAATAAAAATAAATTATTCTGACTCCAAGCTTTTGAATGGTATAGTGTATAATGTTACAGAAGCTTTTTTTTAATTATTATTATTTCAGATAAATGCTGATCTTTGGTTCTTTCTATCTTATGAAAAAAATGTACTCAACTGTTTTAAATAATAATAATAATAATAATAAAATTTTTCTTGAACAGCAGATCTGAAGACTGCAGTAATGATGCTGAAAATGTATCTTTGATCCCAAGAATAAATTACATTTTAAAATATATTCAAATAGAAAGCAGTTATTTTAAATAGTAAAAATATTTCACAGTATTACTGAATTTTGCGGTATTTTGAATTAAATAAATGCAGTCTTGGTGAGCAGAAGAGACTTCTTTAAGAACATTAAAAATCTTACTGTTCAGAAACTTTTGACTGGTAGTGTATAATAAATGTATCATTTTGTAGGTAAAATTATCTGAAATATTTATAATATCAATTTTGGTTTAAGATGTCATGTCTGTAGTGTTAGAGTTTTACGTATTAATCAGTATTATTTTAGACTAGTGATAATAATTTAAGAAATTTGAAATTTCATGAAAATGTAATGGTAAATTGAAAGGTGGACCTTTAATCATTTATTTTTAAGACATTGGTGGTTTGCAACAGCACAGAATCAACCATATTTGCACACTTACACAGGAACTTTACACAGGAAATGTTTCCTTATTCACAAACTCCTCTTTCTTTACATTTTTAGTGCTTTGGGCCTCTGCCTGCAAATGTGACAACAGAAAACAGCAGCAGAGCTGTACTGAACCAGCTTCCCAGCAGCTGCCCACGGATTGCAGCGCAGCCCCACTCCAGTCAGTGTGACTCAACTGGAAAACAGACTGAAACAAAAAAGAGATCTAGTTTGGATTTGTCTCTTGCTCAGAAAGGCTGGACGTCCTCCAACTTGGCAACTCAGCTCTCTTCCTCTCCCACTAATGTTCATTTTACTCACATCCAGCCACAATCTGCACTTCCGAGACCAAAGCTTGTGCCAATCTTCAAAAACAAATCACATACCCGCCATGTGAACGTGACTGAGATGTTTCCAGTGAAACAGCAGCAGGGGTTGGAAGGGCAGAAGCTGAAGGCAGTTATAAGGCCTCTGTCATCTACTTGTCTGTCATCGCCTCCAGCCCTGGAGCGGATGACTTTACCCTTTTCAAAGAGGAAGGAAAAGACCAACAGCGGTGTGACTAGGATTCTGCCTCCTTTACCTTTAGTACAGGCACAGCCTCAAATCATACCTGAGATCCCCAGCAATGGAGGAGTAAGTAAACTGTGCAAACAAGCAGCAATTTGTCCTGTACCAAAAATCTTTTGGATTTCTTAGAACCCTATCAAGTCCATTATATTTTTTTCCCCCAAATTCCATTCATTTTATTTATTTGTTTGTTTGTTTTCCCCAAAATATTGTATTTTTTTTTTTCTGGACTGTTTTATTGGTTAAATTACATTTTAGTAATCAATTTCCAATTATTTAAAATCATGAAATTTATACAATTTAAAAACGACAGTTTGTTAAATATATAACAAAAATTAAAATATTAAGTCCATAAAAATTACATTTATGTTTTTTTTAAATTCTTCCATTTTATTGGTTAAATTAAATTTTAGTAATCAAATGCACGTCTAATTATTTGAAATCATGAAATTCATACAATTTATAAACAATAGTTTATTAAAAGTTTAACAAAATTATATTTTTAAGGCCCTATAAAATACATTTATTTTTTCTTACATTCCATTATATTTTTTCCAAATATCGTGTCTTCCATTTTATTGGTTCAATAAAAATGTAATAATGAAAAAGTATGTCTAATCAGTTAAAACTTTGACATCTTAACATTATTATTATTATTATTTTTACAAATAATATATATATATATATATATATATATATATATATATATATATATATATATATATATATATATATATAATAGGGCCCTATGAAATATTGTGTGTTACATTTCTGGTTTTATGATTTAATACAAGTTTATTATCAAAAACAGTGGTAATTAAATGAAGGCATGAAACATTACATTTTAAAAGATTTATTAAATTGTTAATCAAATGAAAATTAAACAATTCCTTTTATTTTATGACAAACAAAGTACTGCACAACAGAAGTTTAGAGTTAAAATTAAAACATGGAACAAAAATTATGTGGTTATTCCTTAAAAAATAAAGTTTTAATACATGCAAAATTCTGTGACATTCCGCATTATACAGTAAATCCCATTTTTATGACTGGATTCCGTGATTCTGTCTGTGTTTTCCACATCTCAGATCTCAAAGGGCCCTAATTTGTAAGCAGTTAAACTTACAATAACTGAGCACCTTAGCAAATGCATGTCAAGTTTTGCACTGGCAAGCAGCACTTACATTTTCCCACTTAGAAAATGTAAAAATGTAGTTTGCAAATTGCTGTATTTCTAATGTGACAGCCGGTACGGGGCACAGATTCAGCAAGACTAGGCAAGTTAATCAGTGCAGTTTCCTGAAAATAATTGATGAACCTACATGAATGATTAAATCTGGTGTAGTGCTTCTAATGGATCCTGTCTCGACATCTTTCAGGGGGACGTGTTTGAGTCAAAACCAAAGAGGCTCAAACAGAGTGTGCAGAACGTGGAAATGTATGCGACAAGCAATCAGGTACTTTGGTGTATTACTTACAGTCTGTTTTTTTATTTATTTATTTATTTTTTTTACATTGCACAGGTATAAAATGTGCCATAGAAATAATCTTCATAAGAACATTTTGTTATGTTTAACTCAGACACTTTAAAGCCGCAGTTTGAATGTTTGAGTGTCACATTTCCAGGGCAGAACAGTCTGCTATAGTCCAGAAACCCAGCAGCGTGACTGCTTATTGGCACGCATAGTCTAAATGAAACCCATTACAAGCCTGGCATGTGTTCATGGTCTTGATTGAATGTCATTAAGAGAGAAGATGAGCTCGTAATTTTTCTTTATGATGGAGGCTACTAACAGGTGCAGCCATATATAAACTCATATCAGATCTTTAATTTGTGTGATGCATAATGTTGCCATTGCTGGTTCATGTTTTTGCTTGATGAGTGACCTTGGACTGTAGCAACAATAACAAGTGTACACCTTTTTAGCTTGTCTACAGCTTTACTATTGAAAAGTGGGGATTCTTTTCAAAATAAATTAATACTTTTATTCAGAAAGGATGCATTGCATTAATCAAAGTGAGAGTAAAGACATTTATAATGTTGCAAAAGATTCCTATTTCAGATAAATGCTGTTTTTTTATTCATCAAAAATCCTTAAAGTATCATAGTTTCCACAAAAACGTCAAGCAGCACAAGTGTTTTTAACTTTGATAATAATCATAAATGATTCTTGAGCAGCAAATCAGCACATTAGAATGATTTCTGAAGGATCATGTGACACTGAAGACTGGAGTAATTATGCTGAAAATTCAGCTTTGCATCACAGTAATAAATTACATTTTAACATAAAATAGAAAACAGATATTTTAAATTGTAATAATATTTTACAACAGAACTATACAGTACTGTATTGACTATTTTACTATGTGTTTTACTATAAATTGGTAATGTTATACGGTTTTGTAAAATTCACAAAAATCTGTTATAAAATTCTTCTAAACTCTGCCCTTTACGTTTTTGTTTATTAAATAATTATAATTTATAATGTATCAGCTACCAGTAAATGTAGTACTTGGTGCTTAATTTAGAACATTTGTATCATGTTTAAATCCATTCTTTACAACATTAGTGGAGGAAAATGTTGCAGATTCTGTCCGTTATTTATTGTGGTTGAAATTAAATCAGTTTTTAAGCTGCAAATGAAACTTAGTCAGGTTTTTTTTTCTGTTTTCAGCACTCAAAGGTCAACTCTGTGACTCTGCAGGCATGGTTGAAGAGTCGAGGGATCAATGTGCGCTCAAAGGATAAGAAAGAGGAGCTGGTGTCAAAGGTCATGAGGTGTCTAAGTGAAACTTAGTGTTGGGTTCGATTACTCACCTAAAAAAACACTAATAGAAACCTTGCATACTGAGTTTTTGTTTGTTCCATTGATAAACTCTGTTGACAGTACTAAACATTTGCTATGATGAGTTACACCATATTCACTGCACATGAAATTTGGCTTTAGCCTTTTGTTTTTTCAAGCAAGACCTTGTAAGCTAAAATCTGTTGTTTAATTGAATCCAGAGTTTGGAGAGAGCTGCAGATATAAAAAAATATATATATCTTTCTTTGTAAAATAGTCCTTTTTTCTTTACTTGATTTTCATTTGTCAACCCTGTTACGTTTAGTGCAACTGTTTAGTCAAATTCTGCTCTGACTTTAATCAAGACTTTGGAAAAGAACCAGAGGAAAGCATTAACTTTGTCTCAGATGTTTCTCCTAAAGTTCTTTAGAAGTAAAATCAGACACAAATGAGACAATTACTGACATGCAGTAAGATTACAGAGCTATAAAATTCATGAAAATAGCAGCTCAGGAATTTAATAGAGGGAGATTATCTTAAAATCTCATCTTTTGATTGCAGACGTCAGTAAAATAAAAATGCGATTTTGATTTTTGTTTCTTGCATGTTTTCGCAGCGATCTTGCCTAACATACAGAATTTCAGTTGGCAATAATGAACCCCAGCACTGCAGAAAACAATGATGCAAGGTGACTTTCCTCAACCCTAATGACACCGCAGACTCCCAGAGAAGAGTCAGAATCGAGTCAGAGGCTCTTGACTGAGATGGAAATCAGGCCCAGCCACTTTGATGGCTAATGATAGGGGCCAAATTACGCCGCTTTCTGTATCTTAAAAGAGCAAGATCACTCTTGCCTCTGCTGCCCTTTATACTGACAGAGCTTAATGATCCATACATATCTAACTCGAAAAGCTGTGCAGTAAGTAGGAGGTCATGCAGAAGCAAGAATGCACCTCTGCAGGGCAAATATTGTCAGGCTTGAAAAAGTGCCGTGCATTTTGCACATCAAAGATCTGAATGTGAAACAGACTCGCTACCCACCACGCTGTGACTAACAGCGTGACTGTTATTCATTACCGTAACGGCTTCTAATATCAGCATGTTTAATTGACGCATGGCTTGTTTATGGCGGCGAACAGGGGTTAGTTGATTTATCGACTCTTAGTTTAAGTCTTCAACCTCACGTCACAGATAAAGAAAAAC
Source organism: Cirrhinus mrigala (assembly GCA_036247105.1). Lineage (NCBI taxonomy): Eukaryota > Metazoa > Chordata > Actinopteri > Cypriniformes > Cyprinidae > Cirrhinus > Cirrhinus mrigala. The sequence goes on from CM070030.1 coordinate 21,302,215, forward strand.
GTTCCTTGAAAATAGTTCCCACGCTTTGCAGAATCAGACCTTTTTTTGGTCTGCATCAGCACATGTGGTGATTGATAGATGATGTGTTTGAAAGATTGCAATCGATGGTGTTTCTAAAAGACTGTCTAAATCAGTCGGTCATTTCTTTTCATGTATATTCGTATGCGGTCGCTCTTCTGTTATTTTTCGTAATTTACTGACATCAACGCACCCTAGCATGCACTTTTGTTAAGGTGCCAGTCGCCACAAGGCACGGTAAAAATTCCCGTCTCCTGCGTGCCGGTTCATGCTCTCATCTCGCAGTACAGGCCTCAGGACCGCTCTGATTTAGACTGTTTACCCCAGTTCTGACCTGCCAGATTGCACTTACAACCATATTAATATACAGAGTCAAGGAGTCCGCTGCTATAATTTATGAGCTTTTACAGTTAAAGTATTCAAGTACCATATTAACTGCTGGATTGACTGAAAAATGATAGGTTATTTATATATAATGCTGGATAACCCAAATTACTTATACTTACATTTTTTTTTTCTTTCTTTGAACTATAAAAGAGAGTTCAGTTTGGTCAACCAGGCCAACCAATCAGCAAGAAGTATGTGGGAAGATTGTATTCACTGTTTCACTCTTTTGCAATTCCCAGTATTATGATTCAGTCCTGATAAAACATTGCAAAAATCCACAAGTAATCCATACGACTCCACTACATCAATTAATGTCCTGAGAAGAGAAAAGCTGCATGTTTGTAAAAATCAAATCCATCATTAAGATATTTTAACTTTAAACCGTTGCATCCAGCCATAACCTGTGTCTGTATTATTGGTTTGTCCAACGAAAAGTCTTCTTGTCTGAATCAAAAGAGAAATATGCACAGATCAAGCACCATTTACAAGTGAAAACAGTTCTAAAAAATATGTGGGTGGATTTTGATGTGAGAGGATAACAGGAGATGGACTTTTTTAATGGAGGAAGCATTACTATGGATTATGAACTTGGCCAGAAGCAACAGTTCAAAGTTGATATTAGTTGTGGATTTGTTTTGTTACAAACGCAGCTTTTAGCTTCACAAGACGATGACTGATGACGATGACAAAAATAATACATTTTGTCTACAAAATACTACTATCCCTCAAGCTTTTAAATCCTCAAGCTAACAGAATATTGGTAAAATGCTATAAATTTCTGTCCTCAGAAATAATGAAAATATGCAAATGTGAATGTAAATAAAGTGAAACTTCGCACATTGCATTCCCAAATGCAGGTTAAACTGTGTACTTTTGTACAGTTGAGGTCAAAAGTTTACATACACCTTGCAAAATGTTAATTATTTGACCAAAATAAGAGGGGTCATACAAAATGCATGTTATTTTTTATTTAGTACTGACCCGAATAAGATATTTCACATTAAAGACATTTAAAAATAGTCCACAAGAGAAAATAATAGTTGAATTTACAAAAATTACCCTGTTCAAAAGTTTACATACACTTGATTCTTAATACTGTGTTGTTACCTGAATGATTCAAACCTTTTTTTGTTTGTTTGTTTGTTTAGTGATAGTTGTTCATGAGTCCCTCGTTTGTCCTGAACAGTTAAACTACCCACTGTTCTTCAGAAAAATCCTTCAGGTCCTACACATTCTTTGGTTTTTCAGCATTTTTGTGTATTTGAACCCTATCCAACAATGACTGTGTGATTTTGAGATCCATCTTTTCACACTGAGGGTCTCATATGCAACTATTACAGAAGGTTAAAATGCTCCCTAACGCTTTAGAAGGAAACATGATGCATTAAGAGCCGCAGGTGAAAACCTTTTGAATTTGAAGATCAGGCTAAGTTTAGCTTATTTTGTCTTCTGGGAAACATGCAAGTATCTTCTGTAGCTTCTGAAGGGCAGTACTAAATGAAAGTATGATATTTAGGCAAAATAAGAAAAACGTGCACATCTTTATTCTGTTCAAAAGTTTACACCCCGGGTTCTTAATGCATGGTTTTTCCTTCTGAAGCATCGGTGAGTATTTGAACCTTCTGTGATAGTTACACAAGAATCCCTCAGTTGTCCTCAGTGTGAAAAGATTGATCTCAAAATCATACAGGCATTGTTGGAAAGGGCTCAAATACACAAAAATGCTGAAAAATCAAAGAATTTGACCTGAAGGATTTTTCTGAAGAACAGCAGGCAGTTTAACTGTTCAGGACAAACAAGGGACTCATAAACAACTATAACTAAACAAAAAACACAGCTGTGGATCATTCAGGTAACAACACAGTATTAAGAATCAAGTGTATGTTAACTTTTGAAAGGGGTCATTTTTATAAATTTATTATTAATTATTTTCTCTTGTGGGCTATATGTACACATATTTCATGTGAAATATCTTATTCAGGTCAGTACTAGATTAAAAAAATAACATGCATTTTGCATGATCCCTCTTATTTTGGTAAAATAATTAACATTTTGCAGATTCTGCCAGGTGTATGTAATCTTTTGACCTCAACTGTGTGTAAATGAACTCATCAGTCTTTTATACATCAATTAAATCACAGCCTCACAACCTGATAACGCATATCGCTATTTCATGTAGATAAATTGCACAACCCCATTTGTTTTGTGTTACCCCTGTTTGGAAAAGCCCTGACTTGGTGAATAACTGATGTTATGATCACTAGAAAACGTACACAAACAACGCTGACTTGGTGATAACAAGCAATTATAATGCAATCATTTAAGCAGGTAAATAATAATTACATAATTTGCATGTGAATGCCAAAGTTTTATTAGCAGCACCTGGTTAAACTGGTTTGATGGTGGTTAAGAAGGCGAATGTTTTTTTAACTGAATTACTGCGCATAAAGTGCTGCAGCGGTTTAGTGAATTCATCCCACTGTGTTTTAGACATCTCAAATATGCTGAACACCCCACCTATATGCTGACATAGTTGACAAATGTATGTGGATAAATTCTTTCCCGAATAAAATTATCAAATTGAAGTGAAAGCAAATTGTAGAATACCACAAGCATGCCAGCCAGTGCAATAAAGGCGTGTTGTGTTGTCACTTCATGATCAATCTCTCCCAGCTGCTATTATGCTGGTGGAAATTGCTTAAGCATCCAATATAATTAAAACAATCTATTGTCAAATAGAATGAGTAGGTCAGTTTGTATTGTAGTTATTAATAATAAATTATTACAATGTATTTTTAATAATATTGCGTATAGTATTACATTTAAATGTAAAGTAGAAGCCATACTGAGGATGATGGGGTTAGATATACCAAAAAGGTGGGCAGGTTAAGGTCTTAACAGCAGGTTAATGTCTTGCAGCTGAACACCCACAGTCGTGATAAAATGCAGTTCGGTCACGCTGTAGTTCTCTCTCACATCCTCAACACATGGCTACATTTTGCTGCCAAGCGGAGAACGATCTCCATGCTTAATGTGCCCTAATGTATGAAATACCAGAGGGACGTTCCCAGCGCTGAACCTCAAAACGGAGCAGGTGGCAGCTGGTCGTCTTCACCAAGCTCGAAAATCTGCTCTTAACCCTTCACAACCCCAGTGTAACACGAAACGGTGCAGTGTCGTAGACAGTATGTGCTTGTAAAATTATAACAACGTTTTAAAAGAGGTTTGTGAAAATGTCGGTCGCATAGGTGTACACCCTCTGGCACATTCACGTGTAATTAATTTTATGTGCTGCTCCATTGGGCGTTCTCCGTATATGACACTCAGGGTTTAAACACTAATGAAAAACCAGAAAATGTTTTTAATTTAATAGGTACTAATTAATACGATAGCTTAAAAAGAAAATCATATAAAAACAATACATTTAACATTTTAAAATTAATATTTATATTGAAACATTAGTCATTTTAAATATGAAATTATGAAATTTAAATATTAATTATTGTTAACATATGAATATTTTAACAAGAAAATGATAACAAAAATGTTACATTTAGCATTCAAAATATTGCAAATTATTGATTCAATTGTTCCAAGTTCAACACAGTTTTAATGTTTTTTTTTTTGTTTTCTTTTTAAGTTTTGATAATTATAACAAAAGTAATTTACCAAGTAATGTATACCAAAACTATTACATTTAACATATAAAACATTTAACGTGCAAAACAGTTTGAATGTAAAGAGAAAAAAAAAACTATTATATTAAGTTATAATTAACATTAAAATTTAAAATTAAAAAATAAAATAGCATTTATTTAAAAAAAAATAATAATAATACTAATAAAACAGCATGTTTATAATTTTAAAGATTTAAATGAATTAATTTAACATTATATTTATTTAAATATTTAAATTTTATTAAATAAATTATTAATTAATTATTAAATATTATTAAAATATTTTTCTAGTTATTTTCTCAGCTTGGCACCCTATAGAAAATGATTTATAAAATCTTGATCCAGTAATGGGTAACATCTGGAAAAGTCATGGAACTATTAGCACAAAAAGCCCACAACCTGAGCATGCATCAGTACACAGCACACAGGCATGGGCATTGCATCATAAAAACTCAAACTAAACAGTAGCGACTACAGACCTACATGAAGTGGATTGAAAAAGGTCTACAAACCCATTTAAGAACTGGCCATCTGGCATCATGTTTGTTCAGGAAACTAAAAACATCTTTGCTTGCAAGATAAATCTGAAGTTTAAAGGCTTAGGAAGGTTTAGGTGCATTGTTTTAGCTTAGCTGCCATGTTTCCACATTTTATTAAGTGAATACTGAGGTGAAAAAGTTTCTTTTTAGAGGTGCGTCCGGGTCATTGTAAAGAGTTTAATGTCTTTTACTGTTTGTTTGATTTGTACTCATCTAGAGCAATGGCAGCATTTTGTCTGTGTAATTCATAAATGAATGGTTTTCATTTTTGTTCTTATTTCAAGAATTAATGTTCGCTAAGTCGGTCATAAGCTAATTTCAGAGTTTGTGGTTTGAGGGCTCTTGCGTTTTCCCTTGAGGCATCTGCAGACTATCCCGGTGTCTGGTTTCCATTTCCACACAAGAATGCTGACAGCCATTGCCTGAATTTTTGGAGGTTTTTGAGGAAAAAAATCAGTGGAAGAAATGCTCAGCGCTCATGCTTTCCATTAACTTCACTTTGCTTCTTTATATGAAATATCACAATGTCACTCTTTCAGTCTGGCTCTCACGGAGGGACTGGTTTATAGAGGTCAGCGTATAAAAACGCTCCATTGTGTTTCTGAACTCGCTGAACTGTGCCACCAATGTAAGAATGGGTTCTGTTGAAGCAGACTGCCTCAAGAAAAAGAAATGTTTTCAGCTGGATTTCATGCCCATTAGTTTAGAGCCACTGTGATATATGGGTATGTGTTAACATTTCACTCCAGGAAATACAAGACAAATTGAATGAAATTCTTGCAAATGTTGTACATTTTCAGATGTCGAAGTACTTTTTCCTACTGTAGTGTAATATGGAGAGACGCTTATGAGTAAGCTATTGGTAGGTTGACTTGTGAAGGGTATAAACACTTTAACATGTCACGTTTGATTACACCAGTGGTGTGAGTTTGGGGCGGGACTTCCATGGAGAAACCTGTTTTAAAACTTTTTTTAATTTTATTTCTTGCAGTTCAGTTTTATGCCTCTAGTGGTTGCTATCTAATAGCATTATTACAATCAAAATCAGTTGCATTAAAAACAAATGAAGAACGACTGGTCACCTATGGAGGTTTTATTTATTTTTTTTTTTTTTACTTTTAAGAAAAGTAATTGCTTGGCTGTGAAAAAAAAAAAAAAAAAATCCCTATGAAAGGTGTTTTTGGCAGTGTTATTTTAGTATTATTTGTGTACTTTTATTTATATATATATATTATTAATTAGAATTTTACTGTTATATTTTCAGTTTTCATTTAATTTTTAGTTTTAGTAATTTTATGTGCTTTTTTATTTTTATTATTATTATTTTTAAATATTTCTACATAGCTTAATTTTTAAGTTTTAGTTTTAGTAATTTTAGTACTTCAACTTATCTTCCGTTAGTTTCTAAGGCAACATTTGTAATTGCTATTGAAGATTTTTACATTTGTAAATTTTATTTCAGCTTAATTTCAGTTAACACAAATAATTTTAACAGTTTTACTTTGTTAACGAAGAAGTGTATTAGTATAAATGTTTAGTGTATGTAAGGTATTTAAGTGTGTCTAGTTAGATTACGTCCATTAATAGGTTTGGTATATGTATGTTTAAGTACATTTATATACAGCCGAAGTCAAAAGTTTACATACACCTTGCATAATCTGCAAAATGTTAATTATTTTAGAGAGAGCATACTAAAGGCATGTTATTTTTTATTTAGTACTGACATGAATAAGATATTTCACATAAAAGATGTTTACATATAGTCCGCAAGAGAAAATAATGGCTGAATTTATAAAAATGACCCCATTCAAAAGTTCAAAACATACACTTGATTCTTAATACTGTGTTGTTATCTGAATGATCCACAGTTTTTTGTTTAGTGAAAGTTGTTCATGAGTCCCTTGTTTGTCCTGAACAGTTAAACTGCCCGCTCTTCTTTAGAAAAATCCTTCAGGTCCCACAAATTATTTGGGTTTTTCAGCATTTTTGTGTATTTGAACCCTTTTCAACAATGACTTTATGATTTTAAGATCCATCTTTTCACACTGAAGGATCAAATGCTCACTGATGCTTCAGAAGAAAACAGGATGCATTAAGAGACAGGGGGTGAAAACTTTTTGAATTTAAAAATCAGGGTAATTTGAAATTATTTTGTTTTCTGGGAAACATGTAAGTATCTTCTGTAGTTTCTGAAGGGCAGTACTAAATGATAAAAATGTACACATCTTGATTCCGTTCAAAAGTTTACACCCCTGGCCCTTAATGCAATGTGTTTCCTTCTGACGCATCAGTGAGCGTTTGAACCTTCTGTAAAAAAAAAAACAAAAAAAAAAAGAAAAACAAAAAAACTACTTTTAAACCGTGTCATTTTTATAAATTCAACTATTATTTTCTCTTGTGCACTATATAGTATGTAAACATCTTTTAGGTGAAATGTCTTATTCAGGTCAGTACTAAATAAAAACTAACATGCATTTTGTATGATCCCTCTTATTTTGGTAAAATAATTAACATTTTGCAGATTCTGCAAGGTGTATGTAAACTTGACTTCAACAGTATGTATCATCGTGGTCCTGTGGTGCATGACATTTCATTCCTTTTATATTTTTCCACATATTTTCATGACAGTAAAATTCACTTGACAACACTGTTTCTCTTGGTGGTTTCCACTGCTAGTTCACTATTTTGGTTGTTTTGGTGTTTTGAGTGAGTTTTAACTTACGTTTGAGCACAATCAGGCAACAGGCAGCGGATCCAAATGCAGTGTAAGATCTTTTAATGATAATCCACAGAGATATATGTCCAAAATACATGACAGAACGAAGCAGGTCTCACAAGAAACACAGGAGGTAACATTTACCAACAACTCACCACAGACAATGGCAGACTGGGGCTTAATATACACACACACACACGATCAAACAGGAAATGGAACAGCTGAACCAGGTATACACTAATAAAAAAAAAAAAAAAAAAAAAAAAAAAAAAAAAAAAAACCACAGCATGATGGGAAATGGAGTCCATGACCAAAACAACAGGCAGAAACACAAAACCACACAGGAACACCCTCTAGTTGCCTCACTGTGGTGCAGACAACCGGGTGTGACATAGCCCCCCCTCTAAGGGCGGATTACAGACGCCCTACAATATCAAAGTCCAGGAGGGCAGTGGTACAGAGGCAGATACGGGGGAGGGAAGGAGGGCCAGGACCATGGAGAGGCACGGGAGGCAGAGGTGGAACAGAGGGTGAAGGCCCCAGATGAGTCCACAGAGCAGAGGGTCGAGACCAAATCAGTATCAGATGAGGTTGATAGAACTAAAGGCAGAGGCCATGGAGTAATCAGCAAATCAGAGGGCAGGAACCAGAGTAAAGCCTTGGGCAGAGCTGATTGAACTAAAGGCGGTGGCCATGGTGGAATCAGCAGAGCAGAAGGCAGAGACCAGAGAAAGGCCTGAGGTGGAATTGATTGGTCTGAAGGTGGTGGCCATGGTGGAGTTAGCGGAGTAGAGGGCAGAGACCAGAGTAAGACCAGAGGTGGAGCTGATTGGACTGAAGGTGGTGGCCATGGAGGAGTCAGCGAAACAGAAGGCAGAGACCAGATTGAGGCCAAAGGTAGAGTTAATAGAGCTGAAGGCGGTGGCCGTGATGGAATTAGCAGAGCAGAAGAGACAAAATGACGATCTGAACGAAGCTGGTGGAGCACATGGTGGCTTAAGTAGATCCGGCTGGGTCGGCAGCCAGAGTGGAACTGTGTCTAGATTGGATTCAGTGACTGGACTCATTTCAGAAACAGAGCCTTGGCCTGAACTTGACTCAGGTCCAGAGACTTGAACTGGACTTGGCTCTGGAACAGATTCTTGGACTGAACTTGGCTCAGGAACAGAAACTAGAACTGTACTTGGCACAGGAACAAACTCTTGGACTGGACTTGGCTCAGGAAAGGATTCTCGGACTGGACTTGGCTTAGGAACAAATTCTTGGACTGGACTTGGCTCCGGAAAGAATTCTTAGACTGGATTTGGCTTTGGACCAGAAACAGAAACTTGAACTGGACTTGGCTCCGGAGTGAGAATGCAATGTACTGCCCAGACACACAACATAGCCACTGCCATAACTGGAAGCACTGCCGACAGAGGAACCACCTCTATAAACTCCTCCACTGACGGCTTTAGAATGCCAGCTGCTCTCACCGACCTTAATGATGGGTCTGCTAAACTGGAAGCTAGCCTCAAACGCCCAGAGAAAGCCTTATAGTCTCCAAATGCAACACTCCTGACGACAGTGAACTCTGGTTTGGTGTCCATAACAACTGGGAACTCTTGAGTGTCGTCCATGGTGGCTGAAGACCTTGGTGTGACTTTCATAATGGCTAGAGGCTCTGGCATGGCAGACCAGACAGGTGAAGCAGCAACTCTGGCCGATGAGGTGGCAGGTGAAAAAGCAGCTCTGGCAGGTGGTGACTTGGGCTGTGACCTGATGGCCATCTTGGGAACAGACTCTGGCTGAAGCATGGCGGCCATCTTGAGTGCTGACTCTGACTGGAACATGGCAGCAAATTTAGAAGTTGGCTCTGGCTGTGGCATGGGAGTGGTGACAAACACTGGACTTGCAATCATCAGTGTGTGGCATGGTGGCAATCCTGATTGGCCGGACTCCATGGCCATTGGAGCCCACGGCCTACTGCCTCCCCCCAAAAAATGTTTAGGGGACTCTTCATCATCCACTTCCCCCACAGTGAATTCGGAGCCACAACACTGTAAAACAAAGTCAATATATTGTGCCAGGGTCCAGCCTGGATCCTCATCAGGCAAGTTAAGACTGATATCCAGGTCAAGCCCACTCCAAAAACAGTCCTTCAGCATCACATCATCACCAGATACAAGATGGCAATGCAAAAGAAACTCCTCCACATAAGCCTCAATATTACGTCCTCTTTGATAAATGGAACAGAGTTTCTTTAAAGGGTCACAATAAGTACCTTGTCGTGGGCGCATGATGGAAACTGCTGGATCCCTTGTTGCGGTGAGTTGTTCTGTTACGTTTGAGCACAATCAGGCAACAGGCAGCGGATCCAAATGCAGTGTAAGATCTTTTAATGATAATCCACAGAGATATATGTCCAAAATACATGACAGACCCAAGCAGGTCTCACAAGAAACACAGGAGGTAACATTTACCAACAACTCACCACAGACAATGGCAGACTGGGGCTTAATATACACACACACGATCAAACAGGAAATGGAACACAGCTGAACCAGGTATACACTAATAAAGAACACAGCATGATGGGAAATGGAGTCCATGACCAAAACAACAGGCAGAAACACAAAACCACACAGGAACACCCTCTAGTTGCCTCACTGTGGTGCAGACAACCGGGTGTGACATTAACATGGTGTTTTTCTTCTTAGGTTGTTTTGAATGGTTGCTAGGCCCCAGGTCAAAAGAGCTTATTCCCAAGTCTGTGATACTTTGTATTTTCTTTCGCTGTAAGCTAGTGTTGTCACGATACCAAAATTTTGACTTTAATATGATACCTGACTTAAAAATATCACGATACTACTACTGAACCCATACTATGAAAAAACAGAACAACAGGAAAAGTAATTGAATAATAGATGATCCAAATGGAGATAATAGTTATTTTATCTATTAAAACAAAGCATTTCATCCCCCCTTTCAAAAAAAATAAAATAATAATAATCACATGCCAGTGCCACTACACAGGATTATGGTGAACAACTGCCGAGCCTACAGGTATGTAGAGATCTTTGCTATATTGGTAAGTTAGCTTAAAGGATAAAGCCAAATCTTATTTCATGATACAGTAATTTTATTTCACAACAACAGTTTATATCATGACATTTTTTATTTTATTTTTGTTATTAATAATAAGAACCTAGATCCAAGTAAAAAACTAAAGGACAATTACAATAAAACAAAGGCACAAATGAAATAAAGAGGGCCTTATGAAATCTGTTTTTTTTTTCCCTAAATTCCATTTTAATTGTTCTAGACTCTATTTTAAAGTTTACGTTTAAAAAATATATATCGAAAAGCTTGTCTAATTAATTGAAATCATGAAACTTGCAGAATTGAACAGCAATTTATTAAAAGTTTAACAAAAATTACATGTTTTTAAGGCCCTATGAAATACGTTTTATTATTTTTCTCAAATTCAGTTTTGTTTGTGAATCTCTGTTTTCCAATAATTTAAGGTATTCTGTTTTAATTGTTTCATTACATTGTAATAATCAAAAGCATGTCTAATGAATTTATAAAGTATAATTAGATTTGATAAAGAATTGATTTATTATAGGCTATTTATGTATTTATTTTTCAGAAATACTGTTGCTGTGAAGACCTTTAGGGTCTTCATTATATGACAATAGTTTTCCGCAAAAGAAACGGTAAAATGCTCATTAAGTGACTCTCAGAGCAGTTCTAGAGATTATGTTCATGTGTTCATGTACTCATGTATTGAGGCGGCAGAGACTAAAATCACTGCGAGCGTCACGCATATGTGTGTAGCGTTAGTAAACAAAGAGCAAATTGATTCACACATTGTGCTCAGTTCTCATCTCAAATTGTTTTAGGACTCTGTCAAAGAATAAAAAGCCTGCGGTCCACAGTAATACACTGTTCCTCGATACAGACGCCTCCTTGAGAGACATTTCATGCCTCTCAACACACTGTAGAGCCAAATGCTCTCACATCCAGAAATAAAAGAGGAGAGTGAGAGTCTGTGTGAAGCTCAGGATCAGGGTGTGGAAACACATCTCTTGATTTAAACCAGACACTGTAGAGGCTGTTTCTGTGAAGTATGTGTGTATGACAGGTATGATCACTTGGTGTGTTGTAGAATATCAACAGTCTTTTCATCTCTGAACAGAACATGTGACTTCTGGGTTTCTTGTCTTTTGTATGGATAAGAAAGAGATTCTCTGCAAATCACACGAGTAGCCGTGTGATATGGCTATATACTGTATACTGCTATGAGTGCGATATTGCATTTATACAACAGTTTGACGGCATGAGTGTAAATACATAAGACACAACAATGGGGTGTCTTGAAAAACCCTCTTTTGCGCAGAACTACTTCCTTCCACCACAGATTCAAATCTAAGTTTGAAACTTTAATAGCTGAGCCCAAGCTTCCGTTACTCATTTGAAAACACTTCCCTTTACTTCCCATCACTTTAGAGCTAGTATGAGGAATGTTGAGTTGCTTCATTAAAAGCTTATTGTATTACTGTATCAAAAAGCTCACTGTATTATGTAGTGTTATAACAGAGATATAGACTGAGCGAGTGTGATTACCTGCATCTGACACATCTGATACAGCATTCATTTTTCATCTCAATCTCACACTCTCAATAAAACATTGTTTGATTGTTAAAACATTGTTCAACACAGTTTGAACATCCACTGAGGAAAGCGATATCTTTGTCATACTATTCTTTCATCTGTTAAGGGTGATTTCCAATGACAGCGCTCCTCAGTGCATTTGTTGGCTGCAGCTTACAAGGTGTTGTTGAATGTAAATATAACTTGTTTGTTTACAGTAGCGTTTCAGTCCCTTTCAGTATATAAGTTTTTACTGCTGACTTACTCATAAAAACAGTCTCTTGTCAGCATCTAATGGTGGAACAATGAAACTATCATGAAACTATCATCATCACGAACACACACTGTTTCCCCAATATTAAATACTATTATTAAATACAACTATTATATATATATATATATATATATATATATATATATATATATATATATATATATATATATATAACATATTATTTATTGAATAATAATATTTAATAAACAACAAGAGCCATTATAAAAGTTGCATAAAATATAAGTTACATAAAATATAACGTGATGGATCTTGCTTTCAGCCAAAACTATTTGCTCTGGAACAAATAATAGATTAATGAGACCAAAGACTGTCTGTCAGATTTACCAAAAGTTAATTACGTCATGTTTAACGACTATAGAGACATCAGAGCCAGCGGCAAATTCCAGAAGATCTTGCCGAGGTAAGGCTGCTTTTGGCAGGTTCATGAGCGCTGATCGGCTGCTGATGCCCTGGAACTCACATCTCTGAAAACATATGAAGCAAATTTTCAAACAGACGTTTTCTTTATTAACAAACTGCATATTTAAAAAAATACTCAAGTCTAAAAAAAATTCCATGACACAAAAACAGTATTATTTATAAAACTGTAGTGGATTTGGGCGTCCACCATGACTGCAAGCAGTGTGATACAAACAGTGAAACGGTGGGAGTTCCGATATCTCTAGAACAGAGGTCCCCAACCACCGGGTCGTGACCCACTACCGGGCCGTGGAAGAATTTCTATCGGGTCGTGTGAACATTCTGGGGAAAATTTGTATAGATATGATGCTCTGTTATTTATTGTACGTAAATGATTATTCTAATTATTATTCTGTACTTCCGTTGTATGCGATTGATATGGAGTAACAATTTGATGATTTCCTGTTAAATTACTAAATAAAAGATTGCTCTGATCTGTCATATAATCTGTTAGGGCTTAAACGGATCGCAGTTGATCCGTGATACTACGAACAAGGTCCAGACCACACAGTTCGTCGTGTGATTTGCAGATTAATTTGCCAATTTACACGTTCAAGCTATTTAAAACCACAAGAAGAAGAAAAGAAACAGAACTCAATTCGTTACATACGCTCTGTTATTGCACACACCCAAAGCGCACACAAGCATAGAGATGTGTTTCAGACAGCGCGGCATACCAAGTTGATTCCTCTTTCACGTCTCCCCGCATTTAAGATACAAATGCATGGGGGTTTGCGGTTACGTCGCAATATTGGAAATATTTCTGTTTTTAACCACGAAGGCGAGTCACACAAGAAACGTGAAACCTTGCCGAAATAGTTATGCCGGTGAACGTCTTAACCTCGGTCAATTACAGAAAGCGAAATAAAAAAAACTTACGAAATTTTCTGATGCTGCATTAACGCCGCATACTCGGTCCTCAAGAATATTTTCAAACCGTGTCCGGTCCGTGTCTGGTCCTCTCAGCCAATCAGAACCAGAAAGAACTGTTGTATTAATATATACAAACACACACACACACACACACACACATATTTTTATATTAATAAAAATTTAGCAAATAGTTGACATCACTTTTTATTTATAGTTATTTATTTAAATCAAGTCAAGCCTCCAGTCCGTCACTGTTCAGATTTAATGTTGTAAGTCTTCATTCAGGGTCAATAGAATTACTGCAGATGTTCTTCCAGAATCAAAATGAACTGAAAAGCTCCCCACTGCCCTTTTTTACTTTGTTTTTCTAGCCAGAGAGAGCTTTTCTCATAGGATATCTGCCATCTCTTCACAAGCCAAGTAAACATTGCCCTCCATCATTGTTTATTTATGTCTTTTCTGTGCGGGTGTTGTTTTGTTCTTGACTCTCTGGACGTGCCTGTCATATTTTTGTTTTGCGTGCTACGTCTTATGGTTTTATACTTGAAAGATTCAATTTATGCGAGTGATCAAGGACAATCTTTGTGTAGAGCAAAATAAATCGATTTCCTGTGAGAAAATAAATTGCTGCACCTACTTCATCTGACCTGAACGCTCCCTGTGTAGAGCTTTTACAAAATGAGGAGAATTCGAAATCACAGCTGCTGGTCTGTGGTCATAAAGACTGAGATTAATTTCTATGCTTGTCCTTTAGACCTTCAATACAAAGAGAGAAAAGTATTCATCCATATTTTACACCCAGACAAGCGGAGGCTGGCAGCTCTTTCATATTCCTTAAAGGGGTAGTTCACCCCAAGCAAATTCATGAATGTTTCACATTAGAAAGAAAGCAAAAGATTTGGAATGACATAACAGTTGTGGAACCTGACATAACCTCTCACTCACTATTTTTGTTGAATTTGGTTAACTGTCTCCTCATATGAGTTTCAAACAAGATGAGGAAGAGTAAATCCTGACATAATTTTCAGGTTCATAAGAAATATATATATGTATATATATATATATTTCATTCGTGTTGCTTTGCTGCAACAACCATCGCCACAAGCATTTAAGAAACTCTAATTGACATTGATGGAAACCCTGTAGTCAAACACTGTTATTACTCTGACAAAAGCACAAAGCTTGCATTGTTCTGGTTTCATCTAGAATACAGAGACATTTAATTACATAACAATCCTTGTAATCCATTGGCTGAATCTGAAAGAAATGTCTGTCCCATTGACAGTCCAAAAGATTAGCTGAGATATGTTCGAGTCATGGATATGGAGATAGAGAGCAGGTGGAGGCAGGCATGACAGGTGAATTAATCCTTCCTCAAAGCATTTTAAGGCAAGGCTCGACCTGCACCCAATTTAACAAGAGCTTGGATTCAGAGGTTTGGATTCAAGCCCCCAAATAAGAGCAGTCTTCATTCCAAAATACCCACCTTATTTTTAATGAAAGAGCAGGGTGACTATTTGTAACTTGAAAGTATGAGGCTTCAGGTGACATTCAATTATTTTGAGCATAATGTTTGCATGATTTCACACCGTTTTAAGTATAAAGTTCACACAAAGGATGTTGCAATAAAGTCCCCACTACAACTATTATCAATAACAACACTTGCAAAACTACATTTTCCAGCTGAATAATGAATAAGGAAAAAACACTGGCTATGTTTAGATGCACAACTTTTGTTTCATTTGAGCTGAATTCATTCTGATTGATGAATCTGAATGAAGTAATTTATGTGAACGCTAAATAAAGTGATCGGGTTGATGTGTGCATGTTTATATGTCACAAGCTTCAGATCGGAATTGATTTTTTGACTTATATATTTCTGGTCATCATTTGGCAACAGTGAGCATATAAACCGCTGTGCTGTGCTGCTTAGATTTATCACACAGTAAAAACGCTCATCTCTGTGCCCAAAACCCATCTTATGTGGATGACTGGTGGGACATTATCCTGCTCCACTTTACAGACACTGGGTGAAAGTTTTGGTTTTCAGTCCAATCAAGTGTTTACATGCACTTTCATTTGTATTAGAAAAGGAATAAATGTATAATAAAGTTATTGTGCATTGGTGTGGACGCTAATATAGCTATAGTTGATTCATGGGTTGATATGTCTTGGTGAGCATTCTTGTTAATGGCCTTTCACACTGAGCATGATTAAGTAACGCGAATGTACGATCCTATGATGTTCTTTAATCAAAACAATAGATCCCTACCGACGCATTCATACCGATTCATACTGATTAATCACGAAGCGACAGCGCTGCTGTTGCACAAAAGGGCAAGAGTGGTGGTGCTATAGCACAGAAAGCCAGTGTTTACACTGAAGAAAAGTACTTTATATAAAGTTATTATATTATAAACACCATTCAGAAAAATGCAACATTAACCATGCGTGATATTTTTCCCTGACAAATTCTGGCCAAGATTTCTATATTGCTAAAATATCCAGGTTTTGGCTTTGTTTCCGTTGCGCAAACCGTACCGTGAGAGCTATAGAGAACAGATGGCTCCTTTTGCTTTTGAAACGCTCTCGCGGTACTTTGATGGCGATATAGAAATCCTAGACAGGACGTGTCCAGGAAAAATGGCACATATGGTCACCCTACATTATATGTGATGCGATCTAGGAAAACCTAACACATGGTGAAACTTTACCTTTTTTAAAATTTGATGAAATGAAATGAAAGCTGGGTTCAAGCCCTTTCCAAAATTGTTGCGAGGATTCGCAAGCTTGCAGAACTCAGAACAGTGTTTTGAGCAGTGAGTGAATTCTAACTTTTCTGATTGACCATTGTGTTCAAGAATTCAACAGACATGTCTGTGATTGGTTACTTTGCTCAATTCTGGAAAACCCTGTGAAAAAAGAAACCTTTGACGCTCCACAGAGCACAGATGCGCACTGGAGTGTTTGCCGAATCTGTTTTGGCAATATGCTATTTTTACAGCCTGACCTGAGGGTGCTCTTGCTTTATTTTGAGGGTGCTTAGCACCCCTGTTGAACTGAGCCTGGCTATTTAACAGTTAGTGTGCTATGCACCAACATTTAAGTGATTATTCTTCTCAGTGGTCAAAGCCGATAGGACAGTCAGCTGATTAGTGTGTTGCACCACCTAGTGTGCAGGCATGAAATGCATTCTCGGTCATTTTGCATTCAAACTCGTCTGCGATTTACTTCACTTTTTCGTGTCGTGCTTAGTGTGGAAGGGCCTTTAGATTTGTTAAAGTGCAGTTGAACCTTAGTGAAAGGCTGGCCTAGAAAGTCAGTGAACAAAAGGAACTGGCAACAGCACAACGCTTTTAGTCTTTCTCTGCCCTTGAGCCAGACTCTTCGTTTTGTTGGGTGACATTTCTTGTGTTCCACTTCAGTAGGTTGTCCATTGACCATTTTCTTTGCTTCGTGTTCGTGAGCTGGAGCGTCTTTACCAATGAATGCATCCATTCTTGTTTTTCAGAGCTGTCCTTTGTGATTCTGATAGCATTGGCATTTTGAGAACATCTGCAGTGGTGCAAGACTGCAGTTCTTTGCAAGACCATTGTTTTTTGGTGTCTGTTTTAATTGCCTGAGCACTTCATTTGGTCTGCAGTGCAAAAATATGTGTTTAAGTCAGTTAGTTGGCACATCTGAGAGACCTTTGGGTGTGTTGGAAGTCAGTGAGTTCAGAAGCATAACCCATGGTAAATGGTCCCTCCTTCCTGGTGTTGGTCAAGAGCCCAGCAGCATTATTCTGAACTAGCTGCCGGCCAGACAGTGAAGACTGACTAATGTCCAAGTTCAGATAAAAGCATATCTCCACATCACCAAATGAGACATTTCAGCTATGCAATAGCTCTCAGCTGGAAGAAATGAGTCTCTGAAAGTCTTCTTGTCACATTAAAATTTACAATAATAAATGTTTTATTTACTTTTAATTTAAAATAGCATACTACCATGCTACTTTTCTTTTTTTGCAACAATGCCAAGTTTTTATTTATAACATTTCTGCATGACCTACACCAGTTGTTCTCAGACTCCAAGGCACCCCATTATTGACATTATTATTATTATTATTATTTTATTTATTTTTTTTTTTACATGGGTTTTTAAGATTTCATTCATTTGCATTACTTTTCCAGGTCCAGTTTGAACACTTTTAAATTAGGCTGTCATATTTTTGTTGTCTTTAAGCCTATTTTAATGCATATTTTGTCTTATTTCAACTCATTTTAAATCATCTTGAGACTCGGAATTATGATTGGAATTATGTAGGGGCTCAAAGTGCAATGATGTTTGACTTCAGCTTCCATTTCAAATTACAAAATTAGATCCAAAATGTAAAATACCCATTTTTCCTTTACTCAAAGGTAATTAGACAGCACTTGCTGAAAAGATGCATGTAAATCCATGTGACACAAAATATGTTACATAAGTTCTGTTTTCATATCATTTCATATCTCCTTTTTGGATTTTCTCTTAATTTACCCATACTCTTCCCCAAAAGATGAACATGCTTTTTTAGTAGCTGCTCCATCTCTCTTTTCAGTTTCCTGAAATCAAACGTTGTGGTATTACTTTTATTGTGCATTGTGCAGTGTTTGTGTTTCATATTCATTTGTGTATTTTTCCTTATTTAAACATCAGTGTTCTTTGTTGGAGGTGGTTCAGTTTGGCCAGAAGCAATATAAGCCATTATGAGTTAAAGAAAGCAGGTTTCCGAGTGCCTCAGGCGTTCTCTCGAGATCAGCTCTCATAAAAGCCTAACTAGACTCAGGTGTTGCTTCAGGACTCTTTCTTTCTTCTCATAGTTTAGGCAGTACAAGTTATGCATCATCTTTCTTCAACATATTTGTATATTTTCCTCTGTTGCTCAAGGCAACTGTCAGTTTGAGTCAGGTGATTTTCCCCTGGCCAGACTCAATACATGTTCCAGGTCAAATAGCAGTAGTAAATGGAAACAGACACAGTTCTTTCTCTGTCTTTCCATTATGGGCCCTTTTTCCATGACCTAATGAGGGCTTTCATTTTTAGAGCTGAAGAGAAGCACCTCCCAATAAGAGCTTTGATTTTTACAGTGGAGTAAGAATCCTTTTACCTTATATATTGCTTTTTAACTTAATCTTTAAAGTCGCGATGTAACGGAAGTAGCAACTCCTGTTTGTGATGCGCATCTGAGTGAAAAATATTATCGTAAAAACAAAAAAATTAGGGTGGGGATTTGATTTTGTCTGTTGGCTAATGATGGAGGCAGACTGGAATCAGAGCTTGCAGTCGATTGTAAGAAAGTGGTAGGTAAAAATTAATTGCATGGATGAATTTGTCTTAATAATATAAATAAAATGCATTTAGAAAATGTATATATATTTATGCACACAGTTAAGGTCAAAAGTGTACACCCCCCTTTCTGAATCATTAAAAATGTTAAGAGGGATCATACAAAATGTATGTTATTGTTTATTTAGTACTGAGCTGAATAAGATATTTCAAATAAAAGATGTTTACATATGTGACCCTGGACCACAAAACCAGTCCTAAGTCGCTGGGGTATATTTGTAGCAATAGCCAAAAATACATTGTATAGGTCAAAATTATTGATTTTTCTTTTATGCCAAAAATCATTATTACTGTAAATATATCAAAACTTATTTTTTGATTAGTAATATGCATTAGTAAGAGCTTCATTTGGACAACTTTGAAGGTGATTTTCTCAATATTTTGATTTTTTGCACCCTTAGATTCCATATATTCAAATAGTTGTATTTTGGCCAAATATTGTCCTATCCTAACAAACATACATCGCTTTCAGATTATGTAAAAGGGTCAGTTTAGAAAAATTGACCCTTATGACTGGTTTTGTGGTCCAAGGTCACTTATAGTCTTCAAGAGAAAATAATAGTTGAATTTATAAAAATGACCCTGTTCAAAAGTTTACATATGCTCGATTCTTAATAATGTGTTGTTACCTGAATGATCCACAGCTGTGTTTTTTTTGTTTAGTGATAGTTGT
Source organism: Cirrhinus mrigala (assembly GCA_036247105.1). Taxonomy (NCBI): domain Eukaryota; kingdom Metazoa; phylum Chordata; class Actinopteri; order Cypriniformes; family Cyprinidae; genus Cirrhinus; species Cirrhinus mrigala. Next base: position 21,321,854 of record CM070030.1, read on the forward strand.
TCATGAGTCCCTTGTTTGTCCTGAACAGTTAAACTGCCTGCTTCTCTTTAGAAAAATCCTTCAGTTCTCACAAATTCTTTGTTTTTCCAGCATTTTTGTGTATTTGAACCCTTTCCAACAATGACTGTAGGATTTAGAGATCCATCTTTTCACACTGAGGACAACTGAGGGACTCATATGCAACTATTACAGAAGTTTCAAACACTCACTGATGCTCCAGAAGGAAAAACCATGCATTAAGAGCCAGGGGGTGAAAACATTTTGAATTTGAAGATCAGGGTAAATTTAACTTATTTTGTCTTCTGGGAAACATGTAAGTATCTTCTGTAGTTTCTGAAGAGCAGTACTAAATTTTCTCCTTCTGGAACATCAGTGAGCATTTGAACCTTTTGTCATAGTTGCATTGAGTCCCTCAGTTAAAAGGATGGATTTCAAAATCATACAGACATTGTTGGAAAGGGTTCAAATACACAAAATGCTGGAAAACCAAAGAATATGTGAAACCCACTATTTTCTGTTTCAAACTTTCACATAGCATCTTTAGGTTATAATAACAAATCAATTCAAATCCAGATTTTGATTTTCAAAGATTTATTATAAAAACTGATAATTTTTTCCCAAAATGCAATAAATCTGTCAGGGGTCTACGCTTACTTTTTTTTTTAACTTAAAAAACTTAAGAGCACAGTCAAAATTAGAGCACCTTCTAATCAATAATCAGAAAATCTGATCAAAAATTAGCCTTCCCATTATGAGGTGATATTTGACTCCTTAAAGTGAATTAAAGGGGAATTTTTTAACCTTTATATGGCATTTTTTTTTTTTTTTTTACTTTATTAAAAGTATCTTTTATGTCAATTTTTTAAAAAAAATAATTTTATAAACATAAGCTTATAAAATATTCTAATTAAAACAGCAGAATAAGAATAAGTTACCAGTCAAATGAAATCAGTATTAATAAAATTCATTTGTAAAGTTGTGGCACAAAAGAACTCAAAAGTGGCTTTTAGGTATATTTTCATATGTTTAAGGAGGCTCAGAGATGGCATAAGTGCAATCAAATTCATAAACTCTTGTTGAGATTAATGTTTTAAATATACAGTTTTGAACATAGAAATATTAAATGAACTAAAAAGAAGATAAAAATGAAACTAAAACTGCCAGTAGGTGGTGGCAAGTCACTGATCTAATTTCTGAATCATATAATTCATTTGATTCGTTCGAAAGACTGATTAATTCAGGAATAAAGCAAGTGACTCTTTATATGAATGGGTAATTGATTCATTGACTCAATAGAAAACGCACGTTCATTCGTAAATGAAACACCGCTGTGTTTGAATGGAGATGCGCAGCGGCTCAGTTGTGACTCTGTTTCAAACTATTTTTGATGATGAAATAGAGCAAAATCAGGCAATAGTGTTATAGTCAGACAATGTAAGTCACTTAAAGGGGTCATCGGATGCTAAGTTCACTTTTTCATGTTGTTTGAACTTTAATGTGCAATTAATGTACAAATCTACCCTATAATGATAAAAATCCATGCAGTGGTTTTTAATTAATCTGTAAAAATAATATCCCCTTTTTCAAATCGAGCCGTTCTCAGATGCCTGTCGGTGAGAGGCCGCTCCCACGATAGTTGATTGACATGAGCTCTTACCTTAGACCAGCTGTCACAGTCCAGTAACTTTCCATGTTTTGATGCCAGAGCAGGGATGTAAGTTAGACAAGAATATCTCCGATTGAGCGATTGAGGTATTGTCTTGCTGGATGTAATAGTGGTCGTCATTTACTCCCAAAATCTGGGCCGCTGAAGATGCAGTGGATTACGTTTGTTTGTGAAGGGAATGCGCCTCCCGATCTACATATATCCATCTATGTTCACGCGAATCATTCATGATCCAGCTTCACCTACAGCAGAAGTGAGTATAAACGTTTTTTTATGAATCTTTGTGATCGCCTTTCCTTATAACGTGGTCTACACTTTGTTTATGAAAGGATTCGTCAGATATGTCTGTGATACATTACTTAACGGTGAAAACTAGGATGCGGGTTGTATTCAAAACACCGCCTTTACTGTTTACAATGCGTGAAATGCTGCGCTGAGATTGGCTGAGCGGATGTATTGCATTTTACAGAGAAGGGAGACTGGCATTTGTCGTGGTTTGGAAAGATAGGGAGAAAACATGACAGAATAACACGGCGGATATCGCATTTTGCGTAAAATTAAAAACTGACTTTTCAATACTGACCAGATAAAATACTGATTTTGCCAGGAACTCAATTTTAAAAAAAATGGCATTTACCGCATTTTGGAACCAAACTCTTTATATATATATATATATATATATATATATATATATATATATATATATATATATATATATATAATTACATTTTATTTTATTTATTTTTTGATGATATCCAAGCTGCTCTTATCCATATTGTAAAAGTAGACACTGTTAGGCTCCAAAAATAATTCAAAGTAATTAACAATAATAATTTGCTTAAATTATTTTAAATAATAAAAAAAATATATATAATACCCAAAGATTGCAAAATGCTTCAAACTGATGTCAAAATGCCACTACATTTTGGTGGTACAGGATAAAATGTGCTACAGTAATATTTCCCATATAGTGATTCCTTTGGTTCCTTGGCTTCATAATGAGTTCAGGATATGCTTATTGAGGCTTTTATTTTTTTTTTTAATGTCAGTCCTGGTAAATTGCGTTGACCTTTGCGATAAACGCCGTACCAACAGCGGCATTTGCTTTGTACAAGAGAATCTCTGTAATTTGAGGAACATCCCACAAAAAACAGCTGCAGTGCATTTTTCCTGCCATTTTCCCAGGCAGCGCTTGTGGAGCGAACACTAATTTATCACCAGCCCCACCAGAGAAAACTGATGCAAGCTGCATTCACTTTCTGCTCCAGTGTTTTCCCTTTGCATCCTATTATTCTGTCAAGGCCTAATGTTGCTAATAACAGAGCTGTTGACTGATAAGTTGTCCACATTACCAGGTTTTTAGATTAATGCCTTTTTTCATTCTTCAAAAGTGTGTATTCAGTTTTTTTGATGGTTTAATCCAAACATCTTTTTCTGGGCATAAAGTAGCTCAAATCACAGCAGGCCATATCCACCTTCTGCCAGCACCGTTTTATAGTAAAATTGTCATTTGTACTGTGGATGTTTGGCTGTAATAGACATGATGGAGTCTTTATTAATAGGAGTCAAGGACGGCATTCCAGAAACATTAGTTTTAAACATCAGATTTAAACATTTGCCAAAACGAATGGTTAAAAGAATTTATGAACATCATAAAAACTAAAAATTAACAGCTTGGGAGTAGTCTGTGTATACAATTACAGGTTAGTTGTTAAAGATTATAGGGCTCTAATTGGTTGATTTCGTCTTGCAAGGGCTTGCAGATCATTTCAAGTTTATGGCGCTGTGATATTTTTGCCAAAGCTTTTATATTTGATACACGGAGATCATTTTGCCAATTTTAAAATAATTCCAAAGTCCATAATAAAAGTGGAAGGCTTTTAAACTTTTTCTGTGCTATACAGTGACTGTACACAAGCAAGTTAAAAGAAAGAGTTCACCCAAAAATTAACATTTCTTTAAAACTTTAATTTTTAATTCTTAAATTTAATTCTTTAATTCTCTGCAGTGAATGGGAGTCCAAACAGCTGATAAAAACATCAAAATAATTCACAAGTAATTCACACCACTTCAGTCCATCAGTTAACATCTTGTGAAAACAAAAGCTGCGTGTTCTTACAGGGGTCCTATTATGCTCTTTTGCAAAGTCTTGATTTTGTTTTGGGGGTGTACTAGAACATGCTTTCATGCTTGGTGGTTCGAAAAAAACATTATTTTTAACATAATTTACATTATTACAATACATTTCTCCAAGCCTGGCACAAATGGCTCGATTAGTTCCAGGTTTAATGAAGGCCTGCCTTCCGAAAAACGAAATGTGTTGTGATTGGTTAGCTCTCCCACTGCATTGTGATTGGCGAACAGCTTAGACGGTGTTTCAGTACTGCCACGCCCCTTGTCAAAGAAGCAAGTTCCCTGTACAACTGTTAGCGCAAGCTAGATTAAAGTGATTCTTACATTTTAAATATAGATATTTTTCTTACAAAAACGCATCGATTTGCTACAGGAGGCCCGTATTGACCCCCCGGAGTCGTGTGAGGCACTTTTTATTATGGATGGATGCACATTATTGGACTTGTTTTGGACTGATGAAGAGAAACACCCGTCTATGCCGTTCTAAAGCTTGGGAGTGCCAGGATAAATGTTAATATAACTCCGACTGTATACTTCTGAAAGAAGAAAGTCATATACACCTAGGATGCATGGAGGGTGAGTAAATAATACGCTACAGTAGTGTTGGGTGCAAGTTTATGCATTTTAAAAAAAACACTTGCGTTATACGTGAAGCTATCTACACTGTATGATGAATAAATCTTAAAAAAAATTTAAAAACGAAATATCTCCCTTTGGAGTGGACTTTGAGATTTGTAACTTTGTAGATCTTTTTTATGCCCACAGATACACGCCACACACTGACTAAAATTCAAAAAGTGAAAAAGCATAATAGCACCACTTTAAGCTTTAATTGGCTTGTGATTGCAGCTTGGTCATTTAATTGTCATTTAATGTTCATTCATAGGCAGTGTTCATTAGCTGTATACTGTAAAGCTATTGAAAATGTTTAAAATGTTTCAAGGTCGCACCTGGTTTAGTGTAAATTCCATTTGCGTTGCGTCACTCTCTCAGGATGTAGTAACACAATCTCTGCAATTATTCAAACTTTTGACCCTTTTAGTCCTGAATGCAGTACAGTTACAGCTCTGCACATCATGGCCCCCCTGAGGCCTGCGCTGCCTGTTTGCACAATACCCAAATACTGGATATTTCAGCTCAGAGATGCTTGTCTACAAAGCAGCTAATTCCTTCCAGACCTCCATGGCTGAAATGATCCTCATATCTGCTTTTCATAAATGAAAGGATATCTGCACGCCATTGTAATTCGGGGAGCACTGTCATTAGATTGTCACTCCTAACATGAAATATACGTGGCTTCGTGTTCCCTTTGACCTCTGCATCTGGGGTTTGATGACATGTAATGACTCTCGGTAGACCAAAAACCAAGAAAATATGGGAGCAATTTCACAGCATGAGAGTACTATTCAGACGGCTTAGATTTGTCATGATGAATTTGTGGATAAATGCTGGGATATCCGATCTATAATTTTATTGTGAAAGAAAGTTCAAAACATGTTGTTGTGGGAAATTACAACTTTCTGAGAGTTACAATTAAGCCCTGATTAAAAAGAATAAAGAGAAACAGACATGTATTGCTCTTGTATAACAATAGAACTCTTGTACAAGACTGGAAATGTAGTTGTGAATTTGTTACCATAGTTCGGCAGTGCTTTATTGAGGGCAATTTTACAAATGCAACTTTGGGAGAGTTTTTTAAAGAATAGCTCACCCAAAAACAACTGTTTGCTGAACTTTTACTCACCCTCAGGCTATCCAAGATGTGTACGTTTGTTTCTTTATCAGCAACAAGTAATCCACACGACTCCAGTCCATCAATTAACATCTTAGTGAAAAGCTGTATGTTTGTAAGAAATAGATCCATCACCACATGTTTTTAACTTTCAACCATTGCTTCTGGCTGGAATACGAGTCCATAATGTTTTGGACTGTTTTAGCTTGTAAACGGTGCTAGATCTGTGCATAATTTTCTACTGATTCAGACAAGACAGCGTTTTCACTGGAGAAAGCAATATTATGCATGGAGGACTTTAGCTAGATGTAACGATTTCCAGGATTTTATTTATATTTTTGTTGCAAAGTTTCATTTTTGGGCGAACTATTACTTTAATTTGCATTCATAACTTAAAAAAAAAAAAATTACCAGGAAAATGGTGAATTGGAGATGATACAAAAGTAGTAAAGTTGTGACATTGGATGACAATTAATTAATCTTGAGAATAATAATAAATTATTTTAAGTTTTTTTTGTGCTGCATTTCAGTCGTATTGAGGTACTTTGTTCAAAGCACCTTGTATACGACAACCAGACTTTTTTTTTAAAGTCTCTTATGCTCACCAAGGCTGTTTATTTGATCAAATTTTTTGAGAAAAAACAGTAATGTGAAATATTATTGCAATTTTAAATAACTGTTTTCTGTTTTAATAATACTTTAAAATTTAAACTATTCCTGTGATGCAAAACTGAATTTTCAGCATCATTACTCCAGTTGTTAGTGTCACATTATCCTTTGGAAATCAATACAATTTGCTGATGTATAATCAGTGTTGGAAACTGTTGTTTTTTTGTTTGTTTTTTTGGAACCTGTGACACCTTTTTTTTTTAGAACAGCATTTATTTAAAAATATTTATTTTTAAAAAATTTATTTAAGAATAACAATTATTTATTAAATGTATTAAAAAAGAATAACAATGCAACAATGTAAGTATTTACTATCAGTTTTTTTTCTTCTTTTTTCAATTTAACACATCCTTGCAGAGTAAAAAATATTAATTTACTTCAAAAAAAGAAAGAAAAAATGTTAGTTATATATATATACATACGTTGCATCACAGGAATAAATTATATTGTAAAATATATTCAAATAGAAAACCGTTATTTTAAATTGCAATATTATTTCACAAAATTATAGTTTTTTCATATTTTTGATCAAATAAATTCAGCCTTGCTGAGTATAAAATTGTCTTTAAGAAACATTAAAATTCTTACTGATCCCAAACTAGGCAGTAATATACCTAATACTATAAATTATTTAAAATTTAAAATCATTTCAAATTATAATTTTATGCAAATTATGATTACGGGACAAAATGTACAAAAAAAAAAAAAAGTCATTGTTATTATTATTATGATTAGTTTGACTTACATGCATGACATGTTATAGAAGAGGTGCCCAAACTCAGTCCTGGAGGGCCGCTGTCCTGCAGAGTTTAGCTCCAACCCCAATTAAACACACCTGGAGCAATTAATTAAGCTCTTACTAGGCATATTAGAAACTTCCCAGCAGATGTGTTGAGGCAAGTTGGAACTAAACTCTGCACGACACCGGCCCTCCAGGACCAAGTTTGGGCACCACTGTGTTATAGCCAAAAATGTGTGCCCAACTTTGAAGTAGTGCATTGTGGGAAGTCCAGGTGCACATGACAGCAATTCCCCACAATTTCACACAGATGTCAGAGTAACCACGGGTCATTCATCACATTACCTGTGAACATTATCCGCTGAGCTCCGACAACCACAAAGTTTCCAAATGTTTTGCTTAAAATATGAACAATGTACTAATTGTTTAATGATGAGAAACCTCATTCATAAAGTATGCTTTATTGCTAATGCTTTATTAACATAAATTCCACTTGATTTGATATTTAAAAGGCAATGACATTCAAACATTTTTATATGGAAGTATACAATTTAAATTTCTTCCTCAGAGTAAAAAAGTTATTTTAAATTTTAAAAATTCAAGAATTTTTTTCTACATCCTCCTAAGCTGTTATATAATATAAACAACAGAATTCTTTTTTTCACCTCTGTAGCTTCCTCTTTCTGAAATGATGGTAAATTATATTCAGATGTGTTCTTTAAAGCTTTTAAGCGCTCATGATTCTGAACTCACATGGCTTTTGCACTTTGGAAAACACATCAGCCACTGGACGTGGTTCTAAAGGTATTATACGTTGAGAATCATTCCAGAGCTTTAGTAGTCTCCAACATCTCTCAGAGCTTGCAGACAGAATTATTCAGCACAAAGCAGTTGTTAATGTGGCCAGTTGAATAATAAAACCTGCAGTTTGTTCCAGCCTTCTAAACACTGGAGCGGCCGTGTAAACAGTCTATAACCATGAGCACTGTGGTTCATTATTTCACAGCTAGAGTGAAATAATGAAATCTCCCTTGAAAAATGCAGGATTCGCCGCCAATCCCACGTCAAGGTAAACAACTACACGGATCCCAACCGAATCCTCCTGATTTCTGCTCTGTTGTTTGACTACATTCAAACACTATATTCTGCTCACATTCAGCATGGAATTGATGTCTTCACTGCTGTAAGTTCCGTCTGAACAGATCAAAACCAGTCCCCTGTTGTTGCCTTGGAGATGCATAATTTGATCACCGCTGCAAGCCAAGCTGGAAAACGTTTGGAGTCCAACCAAGGCAGAAGAACATAAATCAAGAAGTTCACCAGCAGGTGATCTGTTTCTATAGTCTTTCTACTCTGTGTGATGTGTCATCCACCCCTAGTCTAAAGCTTGTGTTTGGTCTGTCTTACCTCCTCTCTTGAAAGACAGCTGGAGGCAGATTGGAACCTGATCTCCTGCAAAGACCACAACGCTAAAGGTAGACCCAAACAAATCTACAGATTGTACCTCTTCTGTCAATAGGAACCAAATGTTGGTTTGATCTCTGAGCTTTCGGTTAGATTCTCTGCATAGTGTTGATGTGCGTAGGGGCTATAATGTGGCGTGACGCCGTGCAGCTGAAACCGTGTAAGAAACCAAACGGAAGGATTGTGCCTGAGCCATGGTTTATTGAAATGCTTATACAAAATCACAGGTAGACAAATTCTTTTCCACGAATAAAATGGATACATTAGCTGAGATGATCTAGAGGAGAGCCTTAAGGTTCAATCACTTTAGTGAAATTTCACAGAACAAACGTCCATTGTCTGTTGTCAGTAGTGTAGAGATGTATGAAGCAGCTCACACAAACCAAGCAGCTTTCCGCTGTCAACGTGCTGCTGGTCTGCGTAGGGAAAATTTCACTCTATTTGAAATTTCCAATCATGTGGATTCCTATTGAAATGACTACATTTTGCCAGCAAAAATTTGTTAAACAATGATAAATATGACTTCGCTTTTATTTTTAAGTCCCGTTACACCGAAGATGATAACTATAATGATAACAATAAAGATACAGTTGTAAAAAAAATGAAAAAAATTACAAATATATCTATAACAGCATTTGTATATCTATAACTGATTTGTAACAGCTGATGAATGATAACAGTTATTGACAGCCAATCAGAATCCCTGCTGCTTTAAAGAGCTTGAGTAAAACTTGACTAAAACAGTAAAACTGCGCTGCAAAACCATATTATTTTACGTTGGTGTGGAAGCTAATATAATTATCGAAATAGTTATCGATAGTGGTATGAACGGGCCTACACCCTTATATCTACACCCTTAAAGGGATAGTTTACCCAAAAATTACAAACCTGTATGGATTTCTTCTTTCTATGGAACAACTATGAAAACCTTTGTGTGTCACAGAAGTAATATTAATTTTTTTTAGCTGAACTTCCCCTTTAACCCTCTGGTGCTGTTTGCGTGCCTCTCAAATTATTATTTATTTATTTATTTATTATTATTATTATTTTTTTTTAATTTAATGAAATGAATGTACTATATTTTAGTTTGCTAATGCTTTAATTTAATATTTTGTACTTTTAGGCACTCTTTGAACATTGATGTGAAAATGAAATTGCTCGCTTAAACTGTAGTAAATCTTGAATCCTTCTAGCAAGAATTTACATTTAGTCTCTTTTCTAAAAAAAAACACAAGACGAAAAAATGGGAAACTAAAAAAAAAGTTATAGACGTTCATGTTTATTATTATGAAAAATGCATAAAAATGTTTTTTTTTTTTACCTTTTATATGAAATATATCTATTTTCCAAAACATGTTTTACTCTAAAAAGGAAAATCAAAGCCATAAAAAAAAAACAAATTTGAGGTTGATATTTCAAAAAATGTGCTTTCAGTAAGATTTTGTTTGGTACCTCGTTTGCACTAGATGAAGTTTGTTTCCAATGTAGTAATTTTTCATTAAAAACAGTACAAGTGTGACTATTTTTATTTATTTTTTTTTCCAGAACCGTGACCCTGGACCATAAAATTAATCAAAAGTAGCACGGTATATTTGTAGCAATAGCCAACAATACATTGTATGGGTCAATATCAATTTTTCTTTTATGCCAAAAATCATTAGGCTATTAAGTAAAGATCAAGTTCCATGAAAATATTTTAACATTTCCTGCCGTAGTAATATGCATTGCTAAAAACGTAATTTGGACAACTTTAAAGGTAATTTTCTCAATATTTAGATTTTTTTGCACACTCAGATTCCAGATTTTCAAATAGTTTTATCTCTGCCAAATATTGTCCTATCCTAACCAGCCATGCATTAATAAAAATTTTATTTATTCAGCTTCAGATGATGTATAAATCTCAATTTCAAAAAATTTTCAAACTTATGACTGGTTTTGTGGTCCAGGGTCACATTTAAACTTTTTAAATATGTCCATGATTTTTTTGTGTGTTCACACAGCAAGTGCCAAAACCTTTACCAAGTTTCGTACCATTCCAATAAAGTAAAGAAAATTAAAAAAATAAATAAATAAATAAAAAAAACCATACATTTTTTCAATTAGGTCAAAGATGACTGAACAGCACCAGAGGGTTAACAGATGTTTTGAATATTTGCAGTAAACAACTACGCTAATGTATCTGGCTGTTGGAAAACAGCTGTTATCTCGACTGTATATAGTCAGCTAAGATGTTCTCCAGAATTGCACCATGACTGAGTTTGTTCTTTCGTAGCCATTTCAAGAGTTCATTTAGAAATTAAGTGCCGTATGGACGCGTCTCATCTTGTGTTCCTGGCCTTCACCCTGGTTTACCGTGTCCTCCCGAATGAGCTCCACGAGCAGATCCTGTAGCTGTTCTCTCACGGCCCGCATACGCCTGGCGTCCTCGCCGGCGTCTATCTCGGCGCACTCCTGCACGGCCCGCTGCAGCTCCACCTGCAGGGGGAGCCCCGCTTTAGCGCCCAGAAGCGTGGGAGAAAACCAAGGCCTGAAGATCTTCTCACAGATCACCTGTGGAGAGACAGAAAGAGAGAAGCATGACAGCTATCGACCCCAAAGGGAAAACCACAGGTACGGATGAGGGAAGCGGCCATTAGCGCCATCCTGGTCTCGTTTCATCATCTCCGGAGCAATCATCAGCCATATTCGCTATGCGTGCCGTTTGAAAGCGATGGTCTCCTTGACCCGACGGCCTGAGCGCTACAAAGCCCTCATTGTTCTGAATGGCAGGCCATACAATGGGAAGGTAGAGGTCACCAAGGGTTGCGTTAAGTGATCGGGAACAGAGAGATGGGCTCTGTCTCAGCCACCTGTGGCCCGGAGCTAGACTTGGTTTCATGCGACCAGCTCGTCTGTTAGCTTGTTCTCCTTAAGGGGAGTTGGCACTGACAGCAGGTGTTGACTACGAACGGACCGCAACGAACAGATGAAAGACGTTGCGTGACTGTGGCAAAGTATCTTTGGAGAAATTAAACCTGCATTTACTGGTAATGGTGGCGGCATTCAGATATACAGTATTTGTTGTCTTCTACTTTGTAGTAGTTTTTATCGCAAATAGTATTTTTGTAACTGCTCACCGATGTAGATTTTTTTTTTTCTCAGAAACTTCGGATTCTGAGAAAATTGTGAAATATAAACTCAGAACGGAAAGAAATGTCAGAATTGTGATTTAAAAAAATTGCAATTAAACCTGAAATGGTGTCAGGATTCAGAAAAATAATTGCATGATGCTCTATTTATGGTCATCGTTTGTAACTTTTTTCCTCTAACGTGGCACAGATCTGTTTTTATGGAAGCTTATTTCCACCAGAACTTTTTCTTTTGCAACTCTGACTTTAAATCTCACAATTTTGATTTTTTTTTTTCTCAAAAATAAACAAAAACTTGTGAGAGACTTGTGAGATACAAATGCAATTTTAGGTAAAAACATGATCATGTCAAAATTGCTGGATAAAAAGTTGCAATTATCTTTTTATATATGTGACCCTGGACCGCAAAACCAGTCTTAAGTAGCACAGGCATATTTGTAACAATAGCCCAAAGTACATTGTATGGGTCAACATATTTATTTTTCTTTTATGGCAAAAATCATTAGGATATTAAGTAAAGATCATGTTCCATGAAGATATTTTGTAAATTTCATACGGTAAATACATCAAAACTTGCAAAACGTGTAATTTGCATTGCTAAGAACAAATTTAAAGGCGATTTTCTCAATATTTTGATTTTGTTTTTGTTTAATATGGTTCCATATTTTCAAAAAGTTGTATCCCGGCCAAATATTGTCATATCCTAACAAACCACATATCAGTGGAGAGCTTATTTATCCAGCTAAAATAGCTAAAATCATTTAATTTTTATAATTGATTTCTGATCAGAGCCACTTACCTATCTGGTAATAAATCAGATATTTTTGGGTTTTATATGATTATTCATTTGTTTGTTGTTGTTTTTTTATTTATTTATTTTTACATTTATATATATATATATATATAATTATAATAGTCATAATTAGTCAAAAAAAATTGGCATTTTAAGTCAATGTGTCTTAATTTACCTTGTATTTGGTTTTTATGTTTAATGTAATTTAAGTTTTACAAGTTTTAATCTGAAACTATAAAACTAAGATTGCCGCAGGTGAATATACCAGAGTAGGGTGTTTTACGTATACAGGTCAGTTTAGAAACATCTGATGTGTGCTATGATTTTAAAAAAGTCATGTGAACAACCCTTTTGAAAAATTCGAAAATTCGGAAATTAGAATTGTCGGCTTGCAGTTTGAAAACAGCCCTATTTTTAATGTAGATTTATTACACAGTGTCATGTTCAAATACAGCTACTCTTAAATGAGCTGTAGCCTGTTGCGGTTGACCGTAGTCACAACCGATGATGATCTGTTACTCGCCCGTAATCAAAGGTGCTTCCTTTGTTTGGCCCTGTTAACCCCCATTGTGTTTAGGAGCCGTAATGGCAGCGCTATCTGATTCCCTTCAGCGTTATCGTGAACTATTAACATTCCGTGCATTTTCTTGGCAATGTTTACCGCTGAAGAATGATTGTCTCCTCCGGCTATTTTACTGGTATTCCTTTGTGACAGTTTTCCAAAACAAAGTCATTTTCTTTTCACTCTCAGATCCTTACCACATATATAATTGCTAACCACATAATCTATAGGATTATTGGATGCTAAAATATAGAAGAATGGCTGCAAATTAAAAGATTGCTGTATACAATGGAGTCAGAATAATGAATGCCTCACTCACCTGAAGGTTACTGTTTCTGCGTTTTGGCCCACATCTGTTTTTTGTTTTGTCACACTTGGAAATGCAGTCGAAGAAGTTGCAGTCATTGTCATTGGTGCAGTTCTGCTCAAGTATGTCTCTCATTTTGGGCTCAAAAAAAGCCATGTCCACATCTATAGCCACCACCTGACCAGAGAAAAACAAAATAATAATCAGAAATACAAAGTAGCAGTAGTAGTGAGGTTCAAAAACATAATAATGTAGTATTCCAAATATAATTTAAATATAGAAATAAAAAAAAAAAAATGTTTTAGAAACATAACAAAAGAGATATTTATTATATTTGCATTATTTCTAAGACACTTAACAAATAAGTGAAAATAGTCTGATAAATTGAAAAACGTCTTTGTATATTTCAGATGTACTTGCTAAAAAAAAATCAAATACAAAAACTAATAATCAAGACTAGATAACTCTTAAAACTGTCATTAAGCAATCATTTTCAATAAAAAAAGCAAAATAAAAAAAATGCAATAGTGGTTGACTATAATAGTTGACTACTGGACTGTGTATAAATTAAAAATAGACATTTAGAGATAAAACATTCATTTCAGCAGAACAAAAAATGGTGTAACATTTATTTTCCATTCAGATTTTATTAAATATGAAATTTTTCAGTAAAAAGTAGGATAGATAGATAGATAGATAGATAGATAGATATCCTCTGCGGTCAGCTCTTTACTAATAAGATACGCTAAGCATTGACAAAGCTGTTTTTCTGTTGCCGCATGCTGAACTTTTTGTTTTATTTGAATATTAATGAGAATTTGTGAATGGAATTAACATATCCTTCTACATAAACAGGCAAGACATTCCAAAGTGTTTACGCAGGCAATACAGATTCACAGAAATCCTCTGAAGAATCTTAAACATTATTTTATGCTGCATGTTACAAAAACACCATATCGGTTATCTGGCATGAATTGATGGGAGTCATAGCAACACAAGCTGTATGATGTCAGGTGTTGTTTACAGTATGCTAGTAAGACCCATTAAACCCTCTGAATGAGCATTTATCTCAATCTCATCAGCTCTGCTGGAACACAAATCCTTTGGCTCGTGGTGAAAAACCGAGAAGTTGATATAATATTTGGGCTATGATAACCTAAATAACAATTATTGTAATTACTAAATATTGTTATTAATAATTACCATCATAATTATCTTAATAACCTGGAATATTTGGAGCATGACAAGACTCAGCAGCAGATTTATAAAGAAATCTTTGGAGATGTAACTGAGCGTCTTTCTTGTAGTATATATCACAGTTTTACCAGCAGTGAGACAAGGATTATTCTATTCGCTCAAGAAAACTTATTACAAGGATACAATAATCTATTTATTACAATCATAATCCAATCGAATACTGGAAAGATATGTACTCTTAATAGAAGTGTTCTAATTAGATTTGGATGATTCATTTAACCACATTTATTTTCTCCTTAACTCGGTTTCATCAGTTCATACTTTTCTGATTAAATGAAATGTTTTGGCAGATCATTTGTATGGTTGGTGCACTCCTGTCCAAGTCTGTAATGAATGAGTTTATTGTTACTTTCATGACTACCTGCTTTACTTAATAAGCTGGTGAAGCCATCCAAAAGCAGAGAAATGCTCAATTGTAAGCAAACAAGAGATGAACTGCAGTGATGTCTACAATAAGTGTCCCAAATCCTGCTAAAAAATTGTCCTACTACAATTTAAAACCTTAAAAACATATAAATTGCATTGCACAAAAATGTATCTTTCACAGTATTTTTGTCGTTTTCAAATCTAAATCTAAACATACTTAATTCTTGCTTTGCAAGCAATAATGAATAAAATTAAATGAGTTTATGCTTAAAATAAGAACAAATATCTGTACTGTATTGAAACATTTGAATGAAGTAATTCTTTTTTAGCCAACTGACAGATGTTTGCTCTCGTTTTAAACATAATCTTGAATCATTTTGAACAATTTCTCAGAAAACAAGACTTTGTCATTTTGTTTCTCAAGTAAATACATCTTGATTTAAGAATCGTCAGACATTTGCACTGGAAAACAAGACAAAAATACTGACGAAGAACAGAAAAACATCTCTTATTTGCAGCTTGATCAAAAAGTTAATTCAAGCCTTCAAGCTTTTTTTGTATATTTGTAGCAATAGCCAACAATACATTGTGTGGGTCAAAATGATCAAATTTCCTTTTATGCCAAAAATCATTAAGATATTAAGTAAAGATCATGTTACATGGTGATATTTTGTACATTTCTTACTGTAAATACATCAAAACTTAATTTTTGATTAGTAATATGCATTGTAATATGATTAGTAATATGCAGAACTTAAAGTTTGGACAACTTTAAAGGTGATTTTCTCTTTACCCTTATATTACCCTTTTATTTTTATTCCTTTTTTTTGTTTTTTGTTTTTTAACTTAAAATGTCTTAGATCAGAGCAGAAAGTCTTAAAATGATAAAGTCATTCCGTTAAATCATGCCAAATATGTTTCTCAAGTAAATATATCTTGATTTAACAATCTTTAGACATTTACACTGGAAAGCATCACTTTTGCAGTGTGATTAGAAAGTATTTCTATTATTGAAAGTCTTACATTATATTCTAATGGCTGGGAGCAGAGCTATTCAAGCCATACGCGATTTTTTTATTATTTTATTTTATTTTATTTTGTCATTGTCTGCTTCCTAGACTTTTGTATGTAGAGAAAATTTTGACATATTGTGTTCTCTTTTATTTCTTACATTTTCTTCCTTGGTTTTAAAAAGGTAAAAAGAGTTTTCAATTTACCTTCATAAAACCTGCGGAAACCCTGATGTTAAGTGTTTACTCACCGTCAGGTCTTTCCTGATAGCAAAGTTCTCTGGTTTGATATCACAGAGGTGTAACCGATGAGAAAAGTCATTCTCGAAATGCTTCACCATCTCTAAAAAGCTCAGAGCCACTCGGGGCACCATATCTTTCGCGGTTATCGTCTTCTCCTGTCCGCTCCAGGGGCTCGGTGAGGGGCTCAGCGTCAGCTCCTCCAGAGAGAATATGTGTTGATCCCACGCATGTCCGGCCGCCAAGTACTCCACGGCATAAAAGTGACCACAGGAGCCCAAGATCTTGGCCACGTGTTGGGTTAAATCCTGCAGGACCCTGAGGAAGGTGTACTCTTCCTGCTGAAGGAGAGCCCAGAGCGAGGCCAGCTCAGCTCGCGAATACGTCCGCTCGTTCTCCTTCAGCTTTTGGCCCCACAAACGAGGCAATGTCAAGTTAGTTCCCGTCTCCAAGCCCAGAGAGTTCTTGATTTCCAGAGTGGCGTAGAAGACGACATCCAGAGGCGAGAGCTCCTCCTCGCCACCCGCTCCTCCCGCCGCATCCTGGTACTCCAGCAGAGCTAAAGCCTCATAGGAGGAGAAATTCTCCAGCTTTGACTTGAGAACGATAGGCACCCCACGCCAGCTGGCGGCCATGACCTTCTTGCCATTCTCATAATAGAGGCAGCGTTTGTATTCCACACGACCGGCCACGCAGAGGTCCTCGCAGAGGTCACCAGTCAGAACACCCTGCTGATACTCGTCGCACTGAAACAAAGACACAGAATAGTCAGTTCTACCATTAGAAGCGAAATGTGCACTTTGATTGTGGTTTGGCTTCTGTCAGCAGTGATTTAAACACCATTTTCATATATATTTGACTTCATATATATTTAATATATTTTTTTCTGCTTGTTATGAAGTCAGAAAGACAAGTTTATATCTCGCAATTCTGACTTTATTTCTCACAATAATGAGTTTATATCTTGCAATTCTGACTTTAAAAGTAAACAAGTTTACACACAATTCAGTTTTTTTTTTTTCAAGTGTATATCTTGCAATTCTGACTTTATTTCTCACAATTACTAGTTTATATCTTGTAATAGTGATTTTATATCTCTTAATTCTGACATTATTTCCAGCAATTATGAGTTTATATCTTGCAATTCTGACCTTAATTAATTCTGACTTTATTTTTCACAATAGCAAGTTTATATCTAGCAATTCTGACTCCATTACAAGTTTATATCTTGCAATTCTGACTGTATTTAATTCTGACATTCTCGTAATAGTGAGTTTATATCTCGCAATTCTGACTTTCTTTCACACAATTTCTGTTTCACAATAGCAAGTGTATATCTTCCAATTATCACTTTATTTCTTACAATTACTAGTTTATATTTTGCAATTACGAGTTTATTCTGACTTTATTCTGAATTCTGAGTTTATTCTGACTTTATTTCTTCCAATAGCAAATTTATATTTCTCAGTTCTATCTCTCACAATAGCAAGTATATATCTCGCAATTCTAACTTTATTTCTCTCAATTGCAAGCTTATGTCTAGCAATTCTGACTTCATTACGAGTTTATATCTTGCAATTCTAACTTTATTTAATTCTGACTTTATTTCCTTGCAATAGTGATTTTATATCTCGCAATTCTGACTTAATAGCTCTCATTTGTGAGTTTATATCTCGCAATTCTGACTTTATTTCTTGCAATAGTTATTTTATATCTCACAATTCTGACTTTATTTCTAACAATTTCTGTTCTTCACAATAGCAAGTGTATATCTTGACTTTATTTCTCGTAATAGCGAGTTTATATCTCTCAATTCTGACTTTCAATTGAGTTTATATCTAGCTATTCTGACTTTATTTAATTCAGACTTTTTTTCTCACAATAGTGAGTTTATATCTCGCTATTCTGACGTTATTTTACGCAATTTCTGTTTTTCACAAAAGCAAGTGTGTATCTTGCAATTATCACTTTATTTCTCACAATTACTAGTTTATATTTTGCAGTTACAAGTTTATTCCGACTTTATTCTGAATTCTGACTTTATTTAATTCTGACTTTATTTCTTGCAATAGCAAGTTTATATCTCAGTTCTGACTTTATCTCTCATTTGTGAGTTTATATCTCGCAATTCTGACTTTATTACGAGTTTATATCTTGAAATTCTGACTTTATTTCTTGCAATTTCTGTTTTTCACAACAGCAAGTGTATATCTTGCAATTATCACTTTATTTCTCACAATTACTAGTTTATATCTTGCAATTACAAGTGTATATCTCTCAATTATGACTTTATTTCTCACAATAGTGAGTTTGTATCTTGTAATTCTGACTTTATTTCTCTCGATTATGAGTTTATATCTCGAAATTCTGACTTTATGTCTTGCAGTAGAGAGTCTACACCTCACAATTTTGACTTTTTTTTCACAATAGCAAATGTATTTGCAATTATGGCTTTATTTATCACAATTGTGAGTTCATATACATTGTGAGATAAAATGTCACAATAACATTTTTCATTTTTTATGCAGTGGCGGAAACGGGCTTCCATAGTTTTAAACATTGATTATAAGAAGAAATGTTTCTTGAGCAGCAAATCAAAATACTAGAATAATATATGAAGGATCATGCGACCCTGAAGACTGGAGTAATAATACTGAAAAAATATAAAAAAATAAAAAATAAAATAAGCTTTGATCATAGGAATAAATTACATTTAAAAATATATATTAAAACAAAACAAAAAAAAATTAAATTGTATATTGTTATATTTCACAATATTACTGTTTTTTGATCAAACAACTGCAGCTTTTGTGCATTAAAAGATACTTCTTTCAAAAACTATTTAAAAAAAAAAAAAAAATTTCATAAAATGAAATTTATTATGACCATTTATTTGTTTATATATTTTAATAAGAACACAGAATATATGTTGTTTTATGTTTTGTTTTATTGTATTTTCATAAATGTTATTTGAAACATTAAAGTAGGCATTTGCATTTAATATGTATATAAAAACTTTATATTTGACTATTTGTATTGTATGTTTATTAGTAGTTTCATAGACTCGGTATGGTGTGTGTCACGTCAAACTAATTTCCATGGTGTTAAAGCTGTTTTTAATGAATGCATGGATCTTAATTCCATCTCATATCACGCTTATTGAATATGTGCCTACAGTATGTTGAGATACGGCACCAATGCCACCTGTCAGCATATTTTACTGCCATGCAGGAAATTCACATATTTAATCTTGCAAAACAGTCTAATAATCATTTTTATGCATGGTGTTAAAACAGCTCTGCTTTTGCTCCTGCATTTTTCCTCTTTGACCCTCTCATGAAAAATGAGGTAATTACTAGTTGTTGCCGCAGTCTGCACATATATATGTCAGACCCTGGGCTCTGGGGCTTCTGATGATTTGTGTTCCGCAGAGATTACACTGCAAATCGTCCTCTGTCACCTTCCAAAGTAAACAGCTGTTATCCGCACTCAGTCTGGCTCTGCTTTGGCTCCTACAGTATCAGCATTGGTTTTAGCAAGTTAGCGATATGTTTATCTTATCATTATCAATCATAATGTTTTGATGGTTGCTCTCCTATTCCTTGTTTGCCCCCTTACATAAAATATGTCCTCTGTGTAAAAAAAGGCCTGCTAAAGCTTTTTACTCGTATCATAAAACTGAATTTCACACATTTGTATAATTATACGTGGCTAAAAATGGCAGTGACAACACTAGATTTTTACATTGTCTGAAGATGATGTGAGTGCCAACATGATGTGAATGCACAAATTGTCCCAGGTCAGAAAGTCTGTAATATTTTGGCTTGGATTTATGACTTTTTTTTTAGTCTCTTTATAGCATTCCATCACTTGCTCACCAATGGATCCTCTGCAGTGAATGGGTGCCGTCAGAATGAGAGTTCAAACAGCTGATAAAAGCATCACAGTAGTCCACAAGTAATCCACACCACTCCAGTCCATCAATTAACATTCTGACGGCACCCATTCACTGCAATGGAGCAAGTGATGGAATGCTACATTTCTCCAAATCTCCAAAAAAGAAATAAACTCATCTACATCTTAAATGGCCCGAGGGTGAGTACATTTTCAGTAAATGGCCTTTTTTTTGTGAACTATTCCTTTAACAAAAGTGTACTGAATTCACATCATGTATGCTTTTGGAAGTGAAGTTCGCAGTTTCTTGATTCTGATTATGACCATGCTGAAGACAACTAAATTACTATACACTTTTCTCTCCAAAGAGGCATATTATCTCTGACGGCGTGAGTGAGTTTATTCCGCACCAGTGGACATGTATGAGTAATAATAATAGCCAGCACTAGTAATTACCTGAATTACTCCCAGTTGGTCGCTTTACCATGACAACACTCTTGAATAACGCACTCGAATCTCAGAGCTCTGTTATCAGAGTCTAAACATAGAAAGAGCTTCCTTCCTACAGCCCCTCTCATGGGCCTCTCACGGTGTTTATGTGGGCCAAACACGCATGTTGTGTTCTGTGGTCACTCCATGGCTTCTGCTCTAGGCTGATCCTTTTTTTTTTTTCGACACTGTAAGTGCCAGCCAAATTCTCCACATGTGTTTTAATTCTTCAGATGGGACAACAGCTCCCGTTTGCATGTAAACTTTTCCACTGTGAGGCCCAAATCCAGTGTATGTTTGTGTGTTCGGTATAGAAAGCGCACTCACTGTGTTTAGAGATTTGAAAAATGAACGTGTGTAGGCAGGGAAAACTGAGTAGTGAGACTCAGCTCGGAGAAAGTGACCCGTATGTTTTAAATCATGGCTGTGTTTGTAATCTAGCGGTTAGGATCACAAAAACTGATTTTTTTTCTTTCAGTACAAAAAAGAAGATTAAGCACTGGATTTGACAGTTCTCAGAGCTTTCTGGCAATGCTCTCTCAAAGTTTTGAACAAAAGTTTTCCAGTAACATTTAGTTAGGAATGTTAGTTTAAACTTATGTGGTTATTTTTTCTTTATCTGAAGTTATGTTCATCTAACATTTTTTAAATGTTACTACTTTTTCCAGAATGTTCAGTGAACATTCAAAAGTAACATTTCTATAATGTTTGCACAATTTTAAAATAGAATGTTCCAACATTTCTTTAACAAAGAATGATGATTTTTTTTTTTTTTTTTTTTTTTTGATTGGTAATCTAACGTTTTTAAATGTTACTACTTGTTTCAGAATGTTCAAAGAGCATTCAAAAGTAACACTTTGTAATGTTTGCGCAATTCTAAAATAAAATGTTCCAACTTTTTTTTTTAAAGGCAAGACACAAGTTTTCGCCTTGCCTACCCATCTGATTGATTACACTAATAATTGCAAACATTTTTTATATTACAGGTTTTCTAAAATGTTAGGTTTAAATATTCAAATAAGGCATTATTTAATGAAATATACAATAATTTGTATACATTTCTAGTACAAAAATCTAAACACTGGATGAAGTCGGTTTCAACATTTTTTTTTTTTTTATTTTTGTCACTCCATAATTCTGCAAATACTTAGAAAACACTATATTTGAACAATTTTGGGGGGAATAAAATGTTGTATATAATCAGTTAAATTATACATGAACAAATCCCTCTGTAAAAACCTTCAGGATACAGACAGGGATAAAAATGTAAAGTTTGGTGTGTGTAAGTGCTACTGAAGTGGAGATTTGAAAAAACAGTGTTGTTGCCTGCAGTGTCTCCCCTTAACAAAGAATTATTATTATTTTGAATGGACATTTTGAATGTTCAGAGACCACTCACAAATAACCTTTTAATAACTTAATGGGAATGTCAGCAAAATGTTGTTATAGCATACTTTTGGTTGATTTGACATCATGTCTGAAGCTTTTAATCTGAATATTTTAACTATTTGCATACATTCATTAATTTAGTTAGTTTGTATTGACTGAATACACATCATATTCTTAGCATAATTACTTTTTTTTTTTTTTTTGTCATGGAAAAATCTATAACCAGTACATATTTTTGGCTTAATGACATATGCACAGTGGAATTTTTGGTTCCAGTCTCGACTCAATGGTCTCAGTGAAAATATGCATCCTTTGTCCAGTCAGGCTCTTGATAGTTATATATTTAGCACTGTTTGCATCAAGCATCACTAATACTATAGCTTAAGATTTGTACTGCATTAAATCCTTGTTCCAACTCATCCTGCACAGTTTGTGCTACAGACCTGAGTGATACGTCAAACCGTGTGTACTGTTGAGGAGAGGTGTGCTGTTACTAAGCAATTGCACTTACATTTTTCACCTGCTGGAAAAACAGAAAACACACACTCACACTCATGAGGGATATCTAGGGAGCAGAAACTTAAAAACTCTCATTAGTCGCGCCAGAAAGCAAGCACTACTGTGTTGAGTGAGGACATGAAATAAGAGGGAAACAATATTTTCTTTATGCTTCTGAGCATGTAAGGTAATGATTAAACATTAGACCCCAGAGAATAGCAGACTATTTCTGTTGCCCACAGGCTGTATTGCCATCTGGCCTGAGCGCTGACCAGTCCCGGCATGCCAAGAATGTCTGCATAGGCCGCTCTGGGTCACTCCATCATTTTCACTTTACATGAAACTCACAAAAAGTGGGATACAAAACGAGAAAAGGGCCTATTGTCCTCCATACTCTTATATGCCAAAAAACACTTACAGTGGCCCCTAAAAGCTACATTTAAACACATTTTTATTTTATACAAAATATTAAAAAAGCTTACATCTGCAAACAAATGATGCTCAAATTACATGCTCAAATTATGTTTCCTGTCAAATTTTTCCAAACCAAAATGTTTTACAATATATGTGACCCTGGACCACAAAACCAGTCAAAAGGGTCAGTTTTTTGAAACTGAGATTTATACATCATCTGAAAGCTGAATAAATAAGCTTTCCATTGATGTAGGGTTTATGATGTATAGATACAACTATTTGAAAATGTGGAATCTGAGGGTGCAAAAAAATAAATAAATCAAAATATTGAGAAAATCACCTTTAAAGTTGTCCAAAATTACATTCTTAGCAATGCATATTACTAATCAAAAATTAAGTTTTGATATATTTACGGTAGGAAGTGGACAAAATATCTTCATGGAACATGATCTTTACTTAATATCCTAATGATTTTTGGCATAAAAGAAAAATGGATAATTTTGACCGATAATTTTGTATTGTTGGCTATTGCTAAAAATACACCCGTGCTACTTAAGACTGGTTTTGTGGTCCAGGGTCACATATATTCAGTCTTTCAAAAGTCAGATATAATTTTGAAATGTTTCAATAATTTTATTCTGCAAGGATGCAATTTATTTCTAATAAATGCTGTTATTTTGAACTCATCAAAGAATCCTGAACAAAATTTATCACTGTTTTTAACAAAATATGAAACAGCACAACTGTTTTCAACATTAATAATAATCAGAAATGTTTCTTGAACAGCATATCAGCATATTAGAATGATTACTGAAGAATCATGACACCAGAGACTGGAGTAATGATGATGAAAATTCAGCTTTGATCACAGAAACAAATTACATTTTAATATATATTCACATAGAAAACTGTTATTTTAAATCATAATAATATTTCACAATATTACAGTTTTTACTGTATTTTTGATCAAATAAATGCAGCCTTGGTGAGCAGAAGAGATTTTGTGGCCCTTATATATGGCTGCATATTTGGAAGTGACTATTTTGCCTCTCCAACAACTCCATTTCATATCTTAAAACGATCAAAATTACACATCTGAAGCATTAAACTTACTGCAAAACAATGATCTGTGCAAGTCCATCAAGTCAGTGGACCATGTCTACCCACCGCATGGAATACCATCTGTGCTTAACCTTCACATTAGAGTATAAACAAAGCATGAAACTGTATCGAGACCCTGCAGCGGAGCACCACTAAAAGAACAGTTAGGTTCATTTCATGAACTCACGCCAACAATTCTATTATACATAGGCCTGGTTGCACAGGTAACAGATGGTACCGCTGATTAAAAAAGGTCTCTTGTAGTTCAAAGAGTAACTGCCCAAAGCTTCTGCACCACATGCTGCCAGAAACTATAAACAGTTTATTGTGTGAACGTGCACCACTCTGCCCTGTTTATTGCAATGCTGAAGCTTTAGAAAAGCGAACCGTTTGGCAGATTATCAGGCTGTTTTTACAATTCATCAACTGCGGAATAGGCTTTAGTATTTTGGAGATGTACCGTAACAAATATGGCATGAATGATGGGTAAGTTGTGTTATCATAACTAAAACCTCCAGGAATGGTTTTGGTCTGCATCAAAGCATTAAATTTACACCTATAAATCATCACACTTGTCGCAAATAAATATTAATATTTAACGTAAGAGTTTAAGACTATGTGCGTGGTCATACAAGGAAACGAGCTGTGGTTACATTTGATTCTTCTGCATTTCCAAACAAACATCTAATGTGAATTATGAGAACCGTCTCTGTGCTTGTCAACTGCGCTAATAAGACAATTCGGTGGAAAATTAGACACAGAGTACAGCATAAACAAATCAAAACTTAAAACACTGTATTATTCTCATTTGGAAGTCGCTCTGGATAAAAGCATCTGCTGAATTAATGAATGTAAACAATATTTTGGCATCCTACAGCTGACAGCCTTTTTTCCTTGTAATGGATGATACAGAAGTAATGGGAGAGGAGTTTCAATTGTCAATGTAGAATGGGAATACGCTTCAAAAATGTGCAAAAATAAAAATGTTTATTTTTGAATATTATTGAGTAATAAAAGCTTATTTGAGTAAATAAGTTTAGGGTTTACAATTAGCTAGCAAATTTCACAAATGTGACCCTGGACCACAAAACCAGTCATGGTAAAATAATGAATAAATAAGCTTTCCATTGATGTTTGTTAGGATAGGAGAATATTTGGCCAAGATACAACAGTTTGAAAATCTGCAATCTGAGGATGCAAAAAATCAAAATATTGAGAAACTGGCCTTTAAAGTTGTCCAAATGAAGTCCATAGCAATGCATATTACTTATCGATCGATAATCGATAATGTATTTTTGGCTATTGCTACAGATATACCCGTGCAACTTAAGACTGGTTTTGTGGTCCAGGGTCACAAATAATTGCAAAGAAATGACAATGTAGAAATGTAGAAACAAATATTATAATCTGGTTAGAAAGTACTAAGAAGAAACACACGTCCAAGAAAAACGTAAACGCCTTCTGCGTAGATCTTGATGTGTGCGGATATTCTTTCCTCTATTTTTGACTTGTAAAATGTACACCAATAATCGTAGTTTTACAATTTCTGAAAATGATTATGTTGTACAGTTATTTTAAATTATCTATCTTTCAGCAGAGCAGATACTGAGAGGCTGAAAATGTTTCAGCAAAGAGCGGGTTCATCAGCTATTTAAAGAAAATGACACAAGGTAAAACTTCAGTTGAAAAAATGCTCCGAGGAATTAACTCATTGTCAAAAACTCTCTATAGAGCCTTGAACTGTAAATCCTAAAATAAAATATTCTCTCTAAACATCCCTGAGAATTTCAAGTTGACTACGACCCAACAATTACAGCAGCCGCTCTGTTATTTTCACTTCATTCTTATTGACAAAATGACATACACCTCATAGTTAGAATCTCCACCCAGTCATCATTTGCACAACATTGGCACACAGCAGCATTCCATCAGCTTGCAGCTGTTGAATTCAGTATAATATTTACCCTAGGCTTCCCAAATATTAAGAATTAGATGACTTATGTGTCCTGATCTTAGATATTACAGGAGCATAAATGTAATTCACATTCATGGCAGTTCAAATGATTGCATCAGTCAGAGTCACTTCAAAAGCATGACTTAAAAATGAATAGTTTGATACATTTATTAACTTTGATATATATCTAAATCAAATAAATTTGCTGAATCCGTTCATGCCGACACATTTCGTTTTAGTGATGATAGTTTGCGTGCAAAAACTTTCCCACTAATTGATGCCATCTAATTGTAATCATCTACCATTCCCCGTTTAAAAGGCCACCAGGATTTTGTGGTTCCCAAAGTGGCAACAAACAAAATGTTCTTTCAGCACTCACTTGACATCACATAATCCAGTGGCTCTAAAAGAGCTTTAGGTTTCCCCTGAGGAACAAAGCTTAAGCCTTTAATGGAGGCCCGTTACTGCTGGTACCCATGATTCAATGCTTGACTGAGTAATCCTATGAAATGCTTTGTGTGTCTTTTGGTGGAAAATTTTACCAAAATCCCCTGAGGTATCGCTACAACTGCAACATGACAGCTGATTGTATGGAATTGTATTTTCAAAAACTAGCCAATTAATCTGTTGTAAAAGTACTGTAATACATCAGATGTTTAATGCAAGACACCCCTAGTGAAAAATAAATATACTAAAATGTATTTAAAATACATTTATTTTATGCTAAGTATACTATAAATACATTTACAAATTATGCACTTAATAAAAATACCCTGCGATTGTACTTTTAGTAAGTCTACTAAATTGGAACAAGTAATTTTGTACTTAAAGCACTTTAATTGTGCAGAAGCAGTGCTGATGTCAAACTAGAGATAGACTTAAGTATATTTGATTGGGCTAAGGTTGAACTATTGCAGGTATACTTAAGGTACAATTTAAATATATTTATTCAAAGACCGATAGTATTTAAGGATCATACAGTACTCATCAATAGTGACATTAAAACATATTTTAGTCTTGATATTAAGAAATGTGCATTGTGCACAACTAGTACTCCAAATGAAATTAAATTACAATTTTTATATCAGTAAATTCCGAGCGATATATCAGTAAATGTGTTGATAGACTTGAACTATACTTAGTATAAAATAAATTCATTTTAAATCTATTACTTGTTTACTAGGGACTACAGGTTAGTTTTAAAATTTTTGTTTCATTTTGCTTCCATAACATGTTCTTTTTCAGACTGGTGTAAAGAAAGAACTTAAAATATACATTTAAGTGTTTATTTTATCACATTTTGTCTGTAGTATTAAATTACAATACATATCTTTAAAGGCTGTGAGTTTTTTCTCAACTTCGGCAGCACTTACATAACTTTACAGTTTTATTCCTATCTATATACTGATGGTTTTGTTCATATATCATTTCAGTGTTATTTTGGTTAATCACTATTATAGTTTTTAGGTCATATTTTGAATCCGTTTTTATTTTCCATAAGTCATAGTTATTTTGTTGTGGTTTGTCATTTTAGTAGTGATTTTTTTTGTGCGTGTTTATACAGGTTTTTTTTTTTTTCAGTTTTAGTTTTAGTTATTTTAGTACATTAACATGAGAAATCCTGCCGAAATAAAATTTTTTAATATTTTTATTTATTTCAGGTAACATTTTTTTATTTCAAGTAGCAAAACAAGTTTTAATGTTTTAAATTGTTGTTTTATTTTAGTTTTAACTGTAATAACCTCATTCATATATATGTATATATATATAAGCTGTTATTTTCTCAATATTTAGATTTTTTTTGCACCCTCAGATTCCAGATTTTCAAATAGTTGTATTTCGGCCAAAAGGAAAGCTTTTATATGATGTATAAATCTCAATTAAAAAAAAATAATAATAATAATTTACCCTTATGACTGATTTTGTGGTCCAGTGTCACATTATGTCAACAAAATGAAGCCATTTTTTTAACCTGGTTTTATCCAGTGTTCAGATTCTGGAAATGTATGCAAATTAGTGCATATTAATTAGATAAAGCCTCATTTCCATAACATTTCTAACTATTTCTATTAGTTAAAGTGGTGGCCCTATTCACCTGCAGTGTCTTTTCTTAAGTTTAGACAACATTTTACACTAAATAAATGCGAACAAAGTTTGCACTTCATCATATATATTCAGTACTAGAGCCTTTTTAATCAAATACCGAATTGAACGATGCCAAAAGTTAGCCTTACCACCCTCTGCAGGATCTCCTTGCTCTTGTCGTCAGTGCAGAAGTCAGAGAACATGTTCCTGTGCACGAACACCAGGCCGTTGAGGAAGAGCCACGAGGCCAGCCACAGCAGGACGACCAGCAGCACGCTCCTCCGGCACACCTTCACCCCCAGACACCTGAGGGCCCCGCGCAGGGACCGCCACATCTGTCGGGACCCCCTTCGGCAGGAGCCCTCTGCTTTCCACTCAAGGATGTGGGAGTCTGTGGCATCTGTGGCGTCGTGGAGGATGTGCACCTCGCTGCTCTCGCTCGGGGTCGGCGTTTGCGGTTAACCTCCTCCTGACGTCTCCTCGGGGGACTCACATGCCTGATCGCGGCGCTCCGTTGCTGCACTGCCTCCTGTTACGCGGAGCTGATCTCTCTCTCTGCTTCCTCTCCGCCTTCCTGCGTTTGTTTTGTGAATGAACGAGGCGAGCGCCGGAGTGTGAAGAACGCCTCAGAGTGGAGGCCGGACTTGCTCTGCCTCATTCGGTCACTCTCACGTTGACTGTTTCTCTAGGCTCCAGTGTGTTTTCACTCTGCCTCTGGCTCTCTGTTCCCTCTCTCTCTTCATACAACACTCCACCTTTTTTCCCTCTGCCTCCCGCCCCCTTCTTGAGTGCTTTCCTCCTTTGGGTCGCCTTCTTCTCTGTTTCCAAGGCAGCCGGGCCTTTCCTGACGGCGCTCGGTGCCAGATCCGTCTCTCGTGCCAGACGCGGACCCTCGGATAACTTCACTTGAAATCTGCTTGCATTTTAAGCACCGCAAACAAAACAAGAGGCCGGCGTGTTCCAGTATTACTGGTTATTTGATTAGAGACGAATTCTCCCACGGTGATAATGCCCACATATTTGATTTGCACTCGCTGCTCGAGGGCTGAGCTTGCAGTTCTGCCGGTAACGACAGCGGTGGGAATCTCAGCGGTCGTTTTTTTCCTTCGATTGTGAGAGCCTGCAAAAGCAGCCGCAGGTGAACAGAATCCCTAATCACTTGCCTCATAAAAGAAAGTGCTTTCTGGCCAAGAGCGAGAATCGTTCATCTGTTTTATGTGTTTCTTTAAACCTCGACGCGTCGGAGACGAGTGTCTCGGGTTTCTTTAATTGCCAATTAGATAGCCTTGTGCACTCTGTGAGGGATTCTGTCTTCAAACGTATTAATGCTATCAGCAAATCACAGATACTCTTGAGATCTCCTGCGCTTTCTCATAGTCTGTGAAGTGCTGAATGAGCACATTGTTTGCAAATGGAGTTGTATTTGTTTTCACCTTAAGGGGCTTGTTTAAGGACTCGTATGAGGTCATTTGGAAATGCAATAATTAAGTTGTTAAATGACCGTTCATAAGACTTAAGTTCATTATAGATGCTTTTACTTGATCAGTAAAAACTATAATATTATTACCTTTTAAAATAGCTGTTTTCTATCTGAACATACAGTGAAATATAATTTATTGCTGTTATCAAAGCTGAATTTTCAGCATTATTACTCCAGTCTTCAGTGTCACATGATCCTTTAGAAATCATTCTAACATGCTGATTTTCTGCTCAAGAAACATTTCTGTTTATTATCAGTTTTTAAAACAGTTGTGCTGCTTTGTATTTTTGTGAAACCATGATATTTTTTTTCAGGATTCTTGATGGATAGAATATTTGGAATGACAACATTTATTTTGATCAATTCAATGCTTCTTTGCTGAATAAAAGCATTTATTTATATATAGTATTGTTTGTTAAGCAATAACTAACTTTCTGTGAAATTTTAGAGGTCGCAGAAGTTTTTTCCACAAAGAAAGTGTAATTCTGCCATCTTGTGGTTCTATGACACTATTACAATTATTTCAACATAAAACACACTATTTATGATTTAGTGGGAGAAATCCTAACCTTAAGAATTTTAGCATTCCCATTTGCTTAAACAGCAAAATAAAAACGGCACAATAGTGTTTCCACGACGTTCAACAAGAGATATAAACAAAGATTGACAACAGCAGTCAGAAGAGAGAACGATGTCAAATTTACCTTCATTTTCACAGTAGCTGTACAAGGTCACAAAGATGGGTTTGATTCCCAGTCTGATACCCTGTACAGTCTCACTTTGGTTAAAAGGGTCTGCTAAATGTAAATGTCACGTTGCTGACATGCTGTTGCTTCACTCCTTTCAGGTTTTATGGTTCTCTGGTGGTGTTTTGAAGCAGCCTTGGCACGTGAATCATTTTTCATATTAACGCATTCTACTGCATTACTTGTTTCTGAAGAAACATAGGTCTATAAAAGTCTTTGTTTCGACAGTATTGCTCAGTCCGTTTAGAACTGGGAGGATTACTGAGCAACAAATATGTTAACGATCGCGTCACTGCCTCTTATTAAACTGAAACTGTCTATAGTTAGCATTCTTGCGTTCAAAAACAGCTAGATGATGAGCTGCAGTGCTTGTGAATACTCACAAGAGGATGAATTCAAAGATGCGGCTTTCCAGGAACCATCAAACAGTGAAAGTACAGCACAGCACATCTGCCTTTACCTCACGACCAAAACTCCCATTTGAATGCGGCTTAATGGATCATCATTTCTCAGCTATCACACGCCCCCTGGTGGAAGATATATATATATATATATATATAATATATATATATATATATATATATATATATATATATATATATATATATATATACCATATTTAACCACAGTTTAGATTTAGGCTTTAATCACAAAGGAAATTAACTGCTAGACATTTTTTAATCTGATTTGGTACATTTTTGCAGGTGTCCTCTACCATTTTAGTATATAACAGTATCTGTGGTGGACAGTTTGTGTTTTCAAGGTGAACTTATTTAGGACTTTAGCAAGTATATCTTTAAGATTGTTTTTATTATTATTATTATTTATTTATTTATTTATTTATTTATTTTGGCCTTATTGTCTTTATTAAGATAGGACAGATCACAGCTGGCAGGAAGCAAAGTGGGAGAGAGAGGTATATCTACACAAGTATATCTTTATATGTAATCTCATATTTACTTAAAATGTTTTTGAAATACGGTTAAAGTGTGCCGCTGAATGCACTGAAATACGCTTTAATGTTATTTGTATTTAAAACTGTATTTTTTAAAGCATGACAAAAGATTATAAAATATAAAATGTACTTTAAAATGTCAAATTAAGCTTAAAATACATTGTGGCCAAGTGTACTTTTTTAATGTGTAGCCTACTATAAATGTATTAAGAAAAGTGTCTCTTTAAAACTGTAGTACATAACTTTTTTCTCCCTATCACCATCTCTGTTTGAAACATAAACATGCAAGTTACTTAAAGATTTTTCATTTTTAATTTATTTTATTTTATTTTATTTTTTTAATGTGGAGTGTGCTTCAGCACTACTCTTCTGCGTGGATGAATCTGTAATCACGTCATCATCCACATACTGTACGTCCTGCGAGGCATAAATCTGAGAAAATACCATCTGAACACTTAAGCAACACATCTGCTGCTTTTGTTCTGACCAAATAAACTATGTAAATGTTTTAAAATGCATCACATTATTGGCCTTTAACTTAAACGATTGCAGTCAGATCAGATCACAGAGCAGAAGTAAGTAGAAAAGAAAATAAGTCCAATTTACCTCACAAACCATAGGAAATTGAGAGAGAAAAAAAAGGGAAATGTGATACCTTTCTGAATCACGCAAACAATTGCTCTAATAATAGCTAGCTACCTGTTGAACCACTGAAATGTCTTACCTGTTTTTAACAGAAAAACCATGCGTCAGCTCATCTGTTGTTGCTAGACAGCAATTACTGTCATTTTGGCACACACTTCTGTCGTTTTCTCTCTTTGACAGCCATCACCTTTTGAGGTGATTTTTCCCAAATGTTAACGATGATTGTCAACAGCCAGCCATTGACATGACAAGTTTAAATTGTAAGCAAGTGTTGTAAGAACGAGGTACACATACCCCACACACACCATATAGTGTTTGGTTCTTGTAGTTTTTCAATGGGTCAATTAGTTGCTTGTGTTTTTCAGTGTTTCTTATTCTCCTCTTTGAGATTAAGCATTGTGTAACCTGTGTACATAAATACAGTGGAAGCTGCTGTGATTAACAAACTTGCATCAGCTGGGACTTTGCTTTGTGTTTTTCCCACACATGGGCATAAATGTGCCACAGCAGTGCTATATCCCAATTATAAGACTCACAGTTATGATTGGCTGGCATGTCTGACAAGTTTTTCTTATAGTCAGCACCGGTTCTGCCATAACCTGTCAGCTGGCCTTACAGAGACAATGAACACTCTCAGAGATGCTTCAGTAAAAAGCTGAATGCTGCACATGTTTTTACTGACCATGCATTTAGCATAATGAAATCTAGGTTCAGATGGCTCAGATGCCTGCAAAACATTATCAGTCTGCATGTTGCATTCTGCTCAACCTTTACCTGGAGACAGATCACCAACATGCTAATGATTAGCCACAACTATGATGCAAGACATTACAGAGGCATGGAAACCATAAAGAAATTTACCATTTGTATTCTTTAAACTTTATTTTGATTAGCAGAAAGAGTAACTTTTGAAGGCTTTTCAAAGTGCTACAAGTATTAATCCCACATTCTACAAGGCACAGTGCCAGATAGTAAGAAAAAAAAAAGTAATATGAAACCTAAAATTGTAAAGCCTTATGAGGACCTTGTGTGACATTGTGGTATTCAGAAAATGTTTGGCCTAAAGCTTAGGTTGTATAAATGTTTTTAAGATAAGAGATAACTGTGAAAAGTAAACCTTAAACTACATATAAACACACAAAGCAGTGGCCCAAAGAGACACTTATGAAACATTGAAATATAATAGTATAAAATCCATCCCTCATCCACACTGAACAATTAAAGAAATCTTATGGTGGTTTTCAGTCTGCACATGCGCCTAGAAGCAGCTATTACATTCATGCAGACAGAACAGATGTTTTTGTTATAATATTACCAAACCAAAAAACGCAGAAACTATAGAAATACATTCCACCAAAATTTGTAAGTTAGCTGATTGGCATCATTTGATTGCAGTTTGAACTAATCCAATCAAATCGCTTCTGATTTCAGAAGTTGGTAATTGACTTTTGATCCCCTGGATTTGTAGACCATCACTCCACACACCATTGCAACTACTGCCATGACACATCCGGCCACGAAAACAAGGTTCAGGTTCAAGCTTGGGCTGATGGCCTCTAGAAATTAATAAGGGACAATAGCATTTAAAACCTCATCTTTTAATTGCACAATTCACATAAACAACCAAGTTAGAACATACCAGTAAATGATGCGCTTCTCCTCAACCGCAGGGGTCCCTGAGAGATGAAGTGGCTTCCGGTCTGGATGCCAGCTTCTCTTTTGTGAACGTGCGAGGATGGAGCAATCTGTGTGCCGTTGGTGCAGCCCAGAGCACAGCGTGTGTTGGGATTGTTGGCTTGACATAGGATAATTGAGCAGCTGATGAACACCTAAAGAGGAAAAGTGAGTGATAGTTCAAAAAACACATTCACTATTATAGTAAATCAGGGCATGTATGTGGTTTATCAATAGATTTTTTTGTCAATCCTTACTTGGTCATATTGTCCAATAAACTTGAAGGCCTCCATACTGAACTTGACATCGGGCTGGTGACTTGTGTAGATGTGAACAGTTTCATCAACCTCACATCTGACACACAAATTGCATTAATTAGTTTGTGGGAAAATAGTATTGTTTTCAGCATTTCATTGGATGCAGTTCAGGTACAATCACTCTAGCAATTTCCAAACACCATCAGACCCAGAAGTAGGATTAATATACATATATAATATATATATATAACTGATATTCAATAAAATAAAATGTACCACCTTGATGCTACTTTGATGTTTATATGTGAATAAAAGCCTAAATTAAATCTGTTCATCATATAAAGTGATTGAGTCTTTTCTGAAAATTTGGACCAAACTGCAAAATTTATAGGATTAGTTTTATGACCTCTTTTTGAAGTGTCAAAGTGGTACTTGCATACAGCATTTCCTAGTTTCCATCAATTCCAATCCATTCCGAACAAAATGGATAAGCATCTTCTCCTCACCCACTCAAACAAGAACTTTTCAAAATTTGCTGCAGTGTGCTTCACCAAAACCTGGCTGATTGAAGCTATTCTGGAAAATGCACTCCATAATCCAGCTGTTCAGAGTAGATTCCAAAAGGCGGTAGACTATGTTTCTAATTGAAAGTTGATGTTCAGATGTAACGACTCTGAAGAAGATGTGACTCCTAATTTAGAGGTGATCTTCATAAACTGTTAACCTTTCTCCTCGCTGCTGGAGTCATTCTTGTGAATGTTTACATTCGTCCAGATGCATGTGTGAGCGCAGCGCTGTAACAGCTGGCTGAAAAGCTGAAACACCAGTTTTCAGCCAACGACCCTGCGTCAGTCTGGACAGGGCTGAGGAACATCGAGTACAAGACACCACCTCTGTGATATGTGGAGAATCAACAACTGACTGACGATCTGAATGTGTTTTATTGCTGATACAAAAGCCCAGTCTCACACCCCCACCCGCTCTGATCTGCACTTCACAAGTACATCTACCCCCCTCCCTCCCTCCCTCCCTCCCTCCCTCTCCTACCATCCAATCTGTCTTCAACAGATCTCTAAAGCTGTGTGAAGTTCCCTGCCGCTTCAAATTCTCAGTCTGCTTCAGAAAAAAACCCCAGAATCACTGGACTTAATGATTACAGACCTGTTGTTCTCAATCTATAGTCATGAAGTCATTTGAAAGACTAGTCTTGGCCTACCTGACGGACATCATTAGACCCTTGCTAGATCTGCTACAGTTTGTCTACAGAGCAAAAAATTAATGTCTTTTTAATTGTATATGACCTATGGCAGGAAATAAGAAATGTTCAAATTAGATGAATTTTGTGTATTTGTATGCTTTGAGTTAACATGTTAATCGATTAGTCCACCAAGTTAACACAGGCTGTTTCTCAATACCAAGAATGCAAAGAATAAACTTGCATTCTTGTGGAGACTGTTCTTGAAAGGCTACCTTGAAAGAACAAACTTGGAAGGAGGCAAGGACACAGAACACATCTTTGTGAGAATTGAGATGCTGTGTTCTTGTTGCTCAAATGACTGTCCTAGCACATTATAAGGAGCAAAACAATTATGCAAAACAACACGCCAGATGTTTACTTTCACGAGCCACTCCGTATGTGCGAGCCTGCAGGGAATGTCTTAAGCGAGAATGACAAGTTTAAAGCTTACAGGCTTCCGTACATCATCCACCCGCAGTGTCTTCTGGAATTTCTAATAGTACAATTATCTCAAGTCTGCACCCGATGTATCTTTGATACCAAGAACACATCCAGGTACTTATATGCATCTTCTGTACTTGCATTTTTGAGTAATGGAATTGAACTTTGACGGTTGATGATAATGTAGAGTGAGAACACAAGGATGCAAAATCACTTAAGAACGTAAGAATATTGAGAAACTGCCACATACTACATTATTTTCAGCACTGAAGTACTGTTTAAATTTGGCTTTTTATGAGATCAGTTATGACAAGAAGGTGTACACATATGTTCTGATCAGGCATTACAAACAAATTCCCAAAAAGATCTGAGAGTGATTGTATGTTGCACTAAATCGAATGTCTAAAATCTCTGTTGTTGCATTGCAACTTTGAAAGAAATCATACTGGCTTAATTTGAAATATGCAAGTATATTATTGACTTTGCATCAAGTAGGATAATCAAACTTTATGTTTCCCATTATACACATAAACTTGACCTATTTAAATTATAACATCATTGTATAAAACATGACTTTTAACTGATGTGGAGAGTTTTCAGATTCTTACCCATTTGTGATGATGGGATAAGAGATGGGATAATTGGGATTATCATAGGGTGTAGCTACACAGGACTCAAGGAAGACCTCAGTGTTTTGCACTGTATTGACAGGGGCGATCTCCATGTAGATGGGCTGTCCCACGTTGTACTCCAATGGGTAGCTGTTGGGATCTCTTATGTTTTTGAAACTACCAGACTGAAAAAACTCAAACTGATAGCTGAATGAGCCGAAGCCTCTCTCTGTGAAGTTGACGGCTGGTCTGTGAGCATCAAACCTTGTTGTGATGCTGCTCTTTTTCTGGTACTTGCACATAACTTCAATTTCAATTTCATTTTTCCTGGTTATGATGTGATTTGGATCATCGTAGGTAACAATTGTGTTCTTGAAGAGGAGATGTTCATCAGTCTCCTTTAAAGAAACAAGTATAGTAGTTTAGATGCAGTGGAAGTTTATTTTTAATCATTTAGATTTATTAAAACTCATTAGGGTCCTTACTTCCATTTGAGTACCACATCCATTTAGAGAGAAAGTTGTAAACACATGTGTGGCATTGGAAGAAACTGCACAGGAATCATTGTTGTTCAGACGCAAGTGATCTCCATGAATACCTGAAATAGTGGCTCTTTCAATTGACACTGACATTGTGTCCTTAGTGCAGGTCACATGTGCTCTTGGACCTTGAAGACATAAAGAACAATGTAAGAATGTAGATGTATAAACATCCATTTTTTCAAGGGGTATTAAATAATTAAAACATCAAATGTAATGTCAGGATGAATTGCAAAAAACACTGTCAATTACCTTCAGCCTCCACCACAACAATAACACACCTCATCTCAGATTGATAGTTCCTGGACCTAAAATATTCAGAATACACAAAATAATTACTGAAGCTTCATTTGATATGGTACATTATATTAATCTAGCTGTGTAATCATACCCATGTCGGCCCTCTGCAATGAAGCAAAATGGAAAATGTTGGCCATAATTTTCTGCTGCTGGTGTCCAGTTGATCACATACTCCCCAGTGGTGGTGGTTTCCTTCTTGCTGTTCAGAGGTCCACTAAAGACCACATCAGTGATGCTGGACAATCAGGGAAAAAATGAAATAACATCCAATGAGATGCGCATTTGTTTAGAAAGTAAACTGAAATTAAGCAGTTTTGAAGTTCTAGATCAGCTCCAACTGGAATGATACAGGATGTGTCACGACTAAACGTGTCATCATTTTCAAAAGCCTCCATTTTCACAGTACACACTACAATGCGAAAACACAGTTATCCACTTTTGCGAGCGTTTTCAAAAAGCTCAGTTTTCCTTGGCAAAACGCTGTTTCAGTGTGGATGAAAGGCCAAAACGGAGAGCAAAACATATCAGTGTGGACATGGCCTTTGGCTCCAGGCTTAATTAGACACACCAGGAACCAGCTAATCAAAGTCTTTAGACTTAGAAACTACCATGCAAGTGTGTTGCAAGCTAAACTCTACAGGACTTTACCATCATACCTTGAGAAGGTTGCAGTAGCCTTTACTCTGATCTCTAGCTCTTGATTGACACGAGCCTGAAGATGTTCTCCATGATGAGGTGTTGGGTGGAGGAACCGAGGTAGATATTCACCCTCAGTGCAAGACTGTGCAGGAGCCTCCACTAAAACCAAGACATAATATGAAGGTTGTGGCAGAACATCACAATTAAAAGGCTGATTTTAGCAATGAATGGTACCTTCTAAAGCAAACTGGAGAGGTATTTTGCTCAAGGGTGGATTGGAGGATGCATTATTGAAGGGGGATCTGACCGCAGCGGCCATGACAGTGTAGTTTAGAGTTATGGTATGGGTGGGATAGTCCTCCATGACCAGCTCAAATGCATAAACACCTATTGAAGAGTTGGCATATGACACAGTACAGGTGCTCTGGAAAGAAGAAAGAAATGAACTAAGAAACTAATCGTTGTACATTCAATAGCAACCAAGCCAGCTGAGAACATGCGGAAGAATGAAAGGGAATGTTTCCTATTTTTGTATAATGTCCAGTTAACTGTATATTTCACTGTTGGGTCATTTTTGATTTTGGCAAAATTGTCTCCAGATAAACATGTATAGTCATTGTCAAAGATAAACATGTATGGTAATGAAAGCCAAAATAATAAATGTTATGAATGTATATTTACTGAGTTATCCACTATTTTGTAAAAATAATGAATGTAAGAAATAATGTTGAAACTAAAATGTAACTTGTTTCCCTCTTTCAAGACAATTGCATAGACCATACTTGTCTAAGTGCCATAACTATTCTTTTTCCAAAGTTCATGTGTCGGTATATCAAGACGTATTAAAGACATCTTAACATGATTTTAAATTCTGGTTCTTAATAAACTAAAAACACACCGAAATGGTCAAGTTGAGGCACATTAACTTGCTGTTCATAAGATTCTATATTTGAATCAGTTTCAGGAATGTTTGGAAGAGATTTTGTTCATTTTAACAGCTTCCGAAGCTACCTAGAGTTCATATATGCAGTATTGTCACTACATGCTTAAAACAAATCACACGCTTCAAAAGCATGTAGTCATTACATATTAGCATCAGTTAACCAAGATTTAATTCATTTTCGAATTGCTTCATTTAAAAATAGACTTTTCAAGCTTTCTATAAATGTATTTTCTCATTTATGTGAGGCAGGTAGCCTATACGAGTTTTGGTTGATTTTGTGATGCACTGCAGTGAATATGGGTAAAATTCAACAAATTGGACATTGAGTCGTTTTGGGCTCTGCAATACTAAGGGATTGAACTATACAAGGCCTTCAAAATTAAGATAACAAAAGAAAAGTTTAAGAACCAGAATTTAAAATGATATTGAGATATTTTAATATAATCTTTCTTCTTCATTTATGTATTTATTTAAGCAGAAAAAAAAATATTAACAAAATCAAAAATTTGAGACAAAGTTGAGTTGACACAAAATTGACCCTGTTGTGAGTGTACATTACAATCATGGTTGTACATAATTCCTCACCTGATCCAAAGTGAATCCTGCATGTTGGTTGCACATTCCACACTCATTTGCAGAGAAAACTCCATATCTACACCTGACCTGGTCATGATCAGGATCACAGGACAAAAGATTGTAGTTCCTGGCGCAGTTCTGAGGAACTCTAGAAACAATTTAAAACAAGTCTTCTTAAAATGAGTTCGGGTAAATTGGCTCCAAGAAGTGCTTGGAAAATTAAGCCACATTTAAAAAGTATGAATCCTGTTGTGTCACATAACAAAATACCAATTAAAATAATGTTAGAGATTTTCTCAGAACTGACTGTTACACTTTTATAAAACGTTTTTGCAGTTGCTTCACATCACCTGGTCCTAAGGTGAATTTTACCGGAATATAATCTTTTTTTTTTTTTACTTGTTTTTTGCTCTATTCTTACTATTACTAATAATAATGGAAATAAATGACTAACTATATAAAAAAATATATATAATATACTAATAAAAATATATAAAAATGTAGTAAGCATTATGCTGGTTATATTATAAAGGCTGAATGTAGGAGATAAGATCATTTTAAGAATTCATAAGAATTTTAAGGCTTCTTAGTTTTTATTATTATTATTATTTATTATTATTTTTTTTTTTTTGTAATGTCAAAATGTAGATTTTCTTTAACTGGTGTCACATTTCTTGTTCACAATCCACATTTATTCCTAAAATTATACACTGTACTAAAAATAGCACACCTGGGTTTTTTTTTCGCCTAAGATACATTTCTTCAAGAAGCAAATGGAAAAAGAGGAGTTTTAGTGCCAACAGAAAAATCTTTAGAAGAAGACAAACTGATTTTACCTTACAATGGGAAGTGTGGTGACGACTGGAGATCTGTTGGGTTTAGAGGTGTCAGATCTTTCTCCAAGGTCAATATGTGTGAGAAGTCTCCAGTTTCCACCGTATGAAACTGTGTTATAGACCCAGCAGCAACTACTTTGGCTGTTGACACATGCATAGACTTCTTGTTTAGTTTGTAATAAATACATTTATTATATTATAGTGAATTAGATTAGTATTATTCCTCTAATCAATGCTTACTGCAACTGAAATGGGCTGTTGTTGGAGATGGTTCTTTTCATCACTCCCTCAGTCTGGCACCAGCTACCACCATTGAGACTGCTGTCCACAAGGCCACTCACGAAAGTTCTATTGCCACAATCTCCAGAGCCACAATACCAGGGATCACCCATATCACAGCTATGATAGGCCTCCTTGAAGCGGATATCCACCTGTAAAAAAATCAAGATGTAAATAATTATCAAAATAATTTTGGGAGAGATCTGAAAATTGCTGTGCACCGACGCTCCCCAGCCAACCTGATGGAGCTTGAGAGGTCCTGCAAAGAAGAAAGGGAGAAACTGCCCAAAAATAGGTGTGCCAAGCTTGTAGCATCATACTCAAGAAGACTTTAGGCTGTAATTGGTGCCAAAGGTGCTTCATCAAAGTATTAAGCAAGGGCTGTGCCTCTGAATTTTTTGCTTTCTTTTTTTAAAAATTATTATTACTATTATGAGTTGGCAAAGATTTCAAACAGACTTCTTTCATGTTGTCATTATGGGGTATTGTTTGTAGAATTTTGAGGAAAATAATGAATTTAATCCATTTTGGAATAAGGCTGTAACATAAAATGTGGAAAAAGTGAACCGCTGTGAATACTTTCCGGATGTGCTGTACAATATATATTTGATTCTTTAATGAAGATAAAGCTCAAAAGAACAGCATTTATTTGAAATATAAATATTTTTAGCAATAAATATATCTTTACTATCTCTTCTGTTTAATGTATCTTTTTAATGCATCTTGAAGAAAAAAAAATGGTGGTAGATGGTGGTTTCCACAAAGATATTGGGCAGCATAACTGTTTTTAACATTGATAAAAATCAGAAATGTTTATTGAGTAGAAAATCAGCATATTAGAATGATTTCTGATGGATCATGACACAGAAGACCAGAGTAATGATGCTGAAAATACCGCTTTGATCACAGGAATAAATCATGTTTTAAGATACTGTATGTTACAATAGAAAGGGTTCATTTGAATTATAATAGCATTTCACAATTTTGCTGTTTTTTCTGTATTTTTATCAAATAAATGCATTCTTGGTGAGCAGAAGAGACTTGCGAAAACACATCTTTTGATGTGTGGTGTACTGTATATACTGTATATGTAGCTTTATAAAAAGTATAATGAAAGTGCCCATAATTGAAGAAATGCATATTAATGTTATAAATAAATGTCTCACCCTATAGGAACCATCAGGATTCTTTCTCGGGTCGAAGGTCATTGTTCCTCCATAGAAGTGTGAGGCTGAGGCTGTGGATGCCAACAGCAGCAGAGCCGAGAACAGAGCAGAGACAGACATGATGATGCTCATGAATGAGATCTGAACGCTGGTCACCGCGCTTCTCTTTTAAAGACCTGATGGAGGAAGTCATCTAAAAAAAAAAAAAGTCACATTTACGATAAAATATTGAATGTGACTCCTGCCCTAAGAATGATTTGCATGCATTTTTTTTTTCTGCAGTTCCATATCATGTGTACAACTAGAAATTCAAGATTTTGAGATCATTCTTTGATCTCATACACTGCAGTGCTATTTTAGTGTTATTTTGTCCTTATATAGTTTTTATTCATATTTTGAATTAGCTTTATATTTTAAAATATTTTAGATTTTATTTTTAGATTTTTGTGCCTTTTTTTATTTATTAGTTTAAACATTTATTAGTTTTTGTTCTTTTTAAATGTTTATTTATTTATTTTCCATTTTAGTTTTAATTTATTTCCATGTAGTACTTTTAGTGCTTCAAATTAAACTTGTTTCAGTTAGTTGCTAAGGCAACATATCTAATTTTAGTTTAGTTTAAGTTTTTCCTCTAATATTTGTATTTCATTTCAGATTTATTTCAAAAAATATTTTTCTTAGTTTTAGTTAACAATAATAACCATGCTGCAATGCATAAATGTATTTAAATGTTTTATTGCCTTCCTCAGATATAATCACAATTACCTAAAAAATGCTCATCATCTGGTAATCAAAGCAAAAAAACATTTTTTTTTTTTTTTTTTTTTTTTCATGAATTATTACGTATATTGAAATACATACAGTAAATACAAGTTTGAGTAACGGCCACTACCACAATTCCTGTTCCTATTCCAGGAAAAACAGTTTGCACTTTTTTGTTTGTTTGTTTAGCAGATTTTTCATTGAAATTGCATGTAAATCTTGTCTTTTCAGGTAAAGACATGCTTGTCCCTTAAATTTTTGTCCTTGAAATATGTATAATTTATGCATTATATCATT
This sequence comes from Cirrhinus mrigala, assembly GCA_036247105.1. NCBI lineage: Eukaryota > Metazoa > Chordata > Actinopteri > Cypriniformes > Cyprinidae > Cirrhinus > Cirrhinus mrigala. Next base: position 21,364,127 of record CM070030.1, read on the forward strand.
AAATGAAATCCTAAATGTAATGAAGCGCCTATGGAAGAGTTTGCTACATTAACATGTAGATGTTTTCTGCTCCTTTGCCATTACAGATGCCTTGTTTGTTTCCTCATAAAATTAATTTAATTTAATTGCTTTGAGTTTGGCAGGTTTGTCACAGGATTAAGGTAAGTAATGAGGATGTGGCGCTCATAATTACATTTACAGTAGCTGATACTTCCATCCAAACTTAAACTCTATACCAGTGCACCATTCCATCTACTACTATTACTGAAGTAAATAACACAAAAAAAACCCATAAAAAGGATAAGTGACAGCCCTTAGGGTAGTGTTGTGACAGGAATGTATTTTTTCTATCAAAAGAGGAAACTATTATTATTAATTAGTACAGCAGCCCATGTTTTTATTATGTTATGCATTTATACAGAAATATCAAATTAATTGAATTATGCCATAAACTATTATTAAGTAATGCTGAAGTTATAAATAAATAATAAAATAAACAAAAAAAGAATAACTTTACATTTAAATTGCAGAGAAAAAAATCAAATCAAATCAAAAATAAAATAAAATGACAATAATAATAAACAAGGAAACATCACATTTAAAGCAGTGCAAGTGTTTACAGAATGTAAGTGCACTTTCCAGTCCTGCAGCTACTGGAGCATTATGATGGCTTTATTTCAAACACCAGGAGTAATTCCTTTCTCAGGGCTGAAAGAGTTTTACCGCATGAACGCGAGATTGTTCTCATGGTTAGTTTTTTATTGTTCCATGAATGTTTAAATGCATCAGATGGCATGTGTTTTGTCCATTTGAGTCAAGGATTCCAATGATATACAGTACTGTGCAAAAGTCTTAGGCCACTAGTATTTTCACCAACAAAAAAAAATGGTTTTAAGTCAGTTATTTCTTGTTTGCACAAGGAGTCTGACAACAGCCAGTGCTCCACACAGAGATCTGATCTCACCATCATCCAGTCTGCTGGAATGACATGAAGAAACAGAATAAACTGAGACTAAATCCAGAAACCGTGGCAACGTCTCCAAGATGCTTCAAGAAACCTACCTGTAAAGTACTGTTAAATGTTTTAGGCACTTGTGTAAAAATGCTGTAAAATGAGGATGCTGTCAAAAATAATGCCATAAATAGATTTTATTTATCAATTAACTTCTATTAACTAAATTAAATCAACATTTGGTAAACCATATTTGCGTTTAAAACAGCTTTTGCCCTAGGTACATTTGCGCATAAGTTTTCAGGTAGCTTTGCATGTAGGTTTCTTAAAGCAACTTGGAGATGTTGCCACAGTTCTTCTGGATTTAGTCTGTCTCAGTTTGTTCTGTTTCTTCATGTCATTCCAGACAGACTGGATGATGGTGAGATCAGATCTCTGTGTGGAGCACTGGCTGTTGTCAGACTCCTCGTGCAAACAAAAATCTCACTGGATTATTACAATTAATGGCAAAATGAATGTTTAGAAATGTAAACTGATATTTCCTACTGACACACTACAGCAAAAGATAGAAATAACTGACTTAAAACCATTTTTTTTGTTGGTGAAAATACTAGTGGCCTAAGACTTTTGCACAGTACTGTAAGACACTTGAGCCTGCAACTAATGGTTTAAGAGTTCTGAGTGATTTTGTACTTTTTTATCACTGTGGTGCCCCTTTCAAGCCGATTAGGGTGAGCCTTGGTGATGTTGTAGATGGTGTAAGTACTACCATCCCTCTAAATTTCAAGTCTTCCTGATTAGTTTTAGGTGGAAATTGCTGATCGTTGGCCATTCTAACAAGTACAATAGGGTTTCAGCACCACATGTTTAAATCCCTAATTAAGTTTTGACAAGAGTTCAATGGCTACTGTCAACTGTTTGGTTACCAATGTTCTTTAAAATATCATCTTTTGTGTTCAACAGGAGAAAGAAGCTCACACATATTTGGAAAAACTGCATTATTAACTGCACTATTTTTTGGTTGTGAATGTGTGCTAGATGGATGTCTTTGACCATTTGGTCGCTTTTTACCATTTTCGAGTTTTAACATGCTTGAAACTGTGTACTGTTGCAAACTGAATGTTTGGTCAAAGTGTGTAATAGTAACATGAATGTTAGACATAGTCAAGAAAATTAGAACTTCTCACAGAATTTTTGGCATGAGTATATAGTAAAATGTTTAACTTTTTAGTAATTTCTTTGTTTTTTTCGGAAAAAAAGCCCTCTTTGCACCTCTGTCCATTAGTTTGATCTTTTGTATAATGTTCTTTAAGTGAAAACATGGGAAAGAGTAAATCTACATCTGGTTGGAGTAATTTCACACAATCCTTCCTCATGTCTGTGAAGGAATCTTGCTCTGTTCTTGGCAGAACTGTTTTAACTCTTGATAGAATGGCTGCTTAAGGATGAGCTGCTCTTCAAGTTTTTTTTTTTTTTACAATTACTTTGTAATTTAATTGAGTAAGACTTTAGAACAGGGAACTCATATTCCCTATTAACTAAGAGTTTTTCCTCAATAAACCTCTAATTTGCTGCATTTTAATAGTTAGGATGGTAGTTAGGATCTAGAATATGGTCATGCAGAGTAAGGCATTAATATGTGCCTCATAAGTATTAATAAAAAAACAATATGCTAGTAATATGCATGCTAATAAGCAACTAGTAGTGAGAATTGGACCTTAAAAAAGTGTTACCTTCAATTGCTAAAATCACAAAGTAAAATGGTGCTACCATTGTCATTATGTCTTACGGTCCAGTTGGAGCAAAGCTGGAGTCCAAAACTGGACTATACGGCCATCTATTTGAGGGCCGCTGCTCTATACTATATTTGTTTATAGGTAAGCATGAACTCCTAACAGGTAAGGGAAATCTCAGCCATTCATAAGTTGCATCATCCCAAGTGTTCTTGATGCCATAATACACATAATGCCAAAAGATGCATTTGAATTCTTGAATAGAATTATGAATAGAATATGAACAATCATGATACAAAATCATTTAAAGTCATTATTATTTTAGAACTTTACTAAATATTTCTGCTGCAGAATGCTCAACAGAATGATACACTGATATCAGTTTTCTTGTGTGAGTACATGATACTGATTCACTTGGCAAACATGTTCTACATTCCTGCCAAGAAATGAAACACAGTAAGTGATATACTGTATACATGAGTGCTGCGTAACTGGCAGCACAAAAATGAGTCACCTGTTTTGATTAGGTTACAACTAATTATGTAATCGGGCATGGGAATGCCAACTAAATTAATCACACATTTCTTGAATGCCATACATCCAATCAAACTCTATGGTATTTTGGCACAAAATTCATTTGTCACTTGGTGGAAACAGCCCTATAAAACGAGATAAAACAAGGTAAACTAATGGTATTGTATGGCTTCAGAAAATGTAGTCATATGGGCAGTCATGTTTAATTGTGTGTTTGTTTTTATCCCATTCTCATTTTCATTTTTGGAGTATGACATCCTTGGTCTGAACTTGTATATTTATAAATTACATAACATTAGAGTGCGTAAATGATGACAGAGTGTGTATTTTTGGGTGAAGTGTCCCTTTAGCAGTGAGAGGTATATAGTAGTTAACATTTGAAGTGGATCAAAACCTTTCATCAAAATTGTCCTAAAACCAAAATAATACCCATTCTTGTCCTAGGACAACTTTGAGAAACTTTTCTAATCCACTTCAAATGTTAGTGACCTTAATCTGAAAGTCCACTAGATGGCAGCAGATCCATTAACTGCTCAATAAGAAAACCAAAAAAAAGAAGAAATACACTAGACCGTGGAGTACATAGTGTATAATATCCACCATTTCCCAGCACTGAGGCAAACCAATGACTTGCAGAAGACCTAAATGAGTTTTATTGTAGATTTAAAACCCCCACACCCGTTCTGACAATCTCTTTTCACAACCACTAACACCTCCAGCAACCCCCCTCTCCCCCCTCCTCCACTTCAAATATGTGAAAATAACGTGCGCCAGGTCTTCAGAAAGCACAAAAGAAGAAAAGCACCAGGCCCAGACAGTGTGACACCAGCCTGTCTGAAAACCTGTGCTGACGAGCTGGCCCCCATCTTTTCACAGATCTTCAACAAGTGAAGTCCCATCATGCTTCAAACGCTCCAACCATCATCCCCTTCCCAAAGAAAACCAAGATAACGGGACTTAACGACTACAGAACTGTGGCGCTAACGTCTGTGGTCATGACGTCATTTGAACAACTGGTTCTGGCTTATCTGAAGGACATCATTGGACCTTTACTGGACCCACTGCAGTTTGCTTACCGTGCAAACAGGTCCGTGGATGATGCAGTAAACATAGGACTGCACTTCATCCTGCAACATCTGGACAGACCAGGGACTTACAGTGTCCTCCACGAATTTTGGCACCCTTGATAAATATGAGCAAAGGCAGCTGTGGAAATAAATCTGCATTGTTTATCCTTTTGGTTTTTCATTCAAAAAATTCATAAAATTCTAGCCTTTCATTGAAGTAAAACAATAGAAAGTTTGGGGAAATATCATTATTAAATAATTTTTTTTCTCTAGTTCACGTTGGCCACAATTATTGGCACCCAATTATTGCAACGTTCTTGTCCCAAGATAAGAGCTCTGAATTTACTCCTGTAATCCCTGATGAGTTTGGAGAACACCTGACAAGAGATCAGAGACCATTCCTTCATATAAAATCTCTCCAGATCCTTCAGATTCTCAGCTCCATGTTGGTCCTTCTCCTCTTCAGTTCACCCCACTCATTTTCTAAAGGGTTCAGGTCAGGGAACTGGGACGGCAATAGTAGAAGCTTCATTTTGTTCTCAGTGACACATTTTTTGTGTTTCTTTTGGATCATTGTCCTGATGGAATATCTAAACACGGCCCGTTATAAGATTTCTAACAGTGGCAGTCAGGTTTAGATTTTATTTATCTCTTAGTATATGATAGAATCCATGATGTCATGTATCTAAACGAGATGTCCAGGACCTCTGGCAGAAAAATAGGCCCAGAACATTAAAGATCCAGCAGTTTATTTAAACGTGGGCATGGGGTATTTTTTATGCCTATTTGCACCAACCCCATCTTGAGTGTTTGCTGCCAAAAGCTCTTTTTTTAGTTTCATCTGACCATAGAAGCCAGTCCCATTTGAAGTTCTAATTGTATCTGACAACTGAATATGCTGGAGTTTGCTTTTGGGTGAGCAAGCAGGATTTCTTGAATCCCTCCTACACAACACGTGGTGATGTAGGGGCTATTTGAAATTTTTTTTTAGGCCTTCTGGCCCCAAGACTCAACTAATTTTTGCAATTCTCGATATGTGATCCTTGGAGAGTCATTGGCCACTTAAAGTCTTCTCCTCACTATCCATTATGATGATTTAGACAGACGTCCTCTTCTAAGCAGCTTTGTAACATCTTTAGTTGATTGAAACTTCTTAATTATTCCCCTGATGGTGGAAACAGGGATTTTCAATGCTGTACCTCTTTTCTTACAGCCACTTTCTATTTTGTGAAGCTCAGCAATCTTGTTCTGCACATCTAAACTATATTCTTTGGTTTTATTTCTTGTGATGGACAATGGAATTTGGCCTTTGTGTTCTTTTTATTTATAATCCTGTGCAACAGGAAGTCATGGCTGGACAATTTCATGTTCTTAGTCACCCTGGTGTGCTAAACAAAATAGGAATATACTTCAGAGATATTTTACTCATAAGAATTTCTAGGAGTGCCAATAATTGTGGCCAATGTGAACTGGAGAAAAACATTTATTTCATAATTAAATTTTCTCCTTACTTTCCATTGTTTTACTTCAATGAAAGGTTAGAATTTTGTGAATTTTTTGAATGAAAGATCAAAAGGATAAACAATGCAGATTTATTTCCACAGCTGCCTTTACTCATATTTATCAAGGGTGCCAATATTCGTGGAGGGCACTGTATGTGAGGATCCTGTTTGTGGACTTCAGTTCAGCCTTCAGCACCATCATTCCTACACTCCTCCAGACCAAACTAAACGAGCTCTCTGTTCCTAGCTCTATCTGTCAATGGATCACCAGCTTTCTGACAGATAGGTAACAGCTGGTGAGACTGTGGAAACTGATGTCAAGCAGCTGCACCACCAACACTGGTGCTCCTCAGGGTTGTGTTCTCTCTCCACTGCTCTTCTCCATACATGAATAAACGTAGTAAAACATGGTTTTAAGTAATATTTTCGTATCTTAAAAAAAAAAAAAAAAAAAAAAAAAACACATTACAAAATCAGATCACAGTAAAATCTTTAGACTTTATCATGCAGAATGTAATATTCTGCCTATATATATATATATAGGATTAGGAGGGGGGGAGCTTTGGTACAATGTAAACTTTTCACTGCAACTGTATTATCGAACTATATTATTATTATTATTATTGTTATTATTATTATGGTTATTAATAGTGAATATTTATTAAATGGCTATTAATCAGTTTCAGCACATGCCCCTCAAAAGGTCTGTCCACGGCCATGGCCTACAGACAGGAGGTTAAAGAGCTGGCTGTATGGTGCAGTCTTAACAACCTGGAGCTCAACATGCTCAAAACTGTAGAGATGATAGTGGACTTCAGGAGGAACCCCCTTGCACTCTCCCCACTTAGCATCATGGACAACACTGTGGCTACAGACATTCAAGTTCCTGAAATCTGTCTTCTCCCAGGACTTGAAGTGGGACACTCACGTCAACTCCATTGTAAAAAAGGCCCAACAAAGGTTGTACTTCCTTCGCCAGCTGAGGAAGTTCAACCTACCACAGGAGCTGCTAATACAGTTCTACTCAGCCGTCATCGAGTCTGTTCTGTGCACATCAAGAACTGTATGGTTTGGCTCAGCTACAAAATCAGACACCAGAAGATCACAGAGAATGGTTCGGACTGTCGAAAGGATTATTGGTGCTCCCCTTCCCACCCTTCAAGAACTGTATACATCCGGAGTGAGGAAAAGAGCTCAGAAAATCACTCTGGATCCCTCACATCCAGGTCATCCCCTCTTTGAACTTTTGCCATCCGACCGGCGCTACAGAGCCCCAAACACCAGGACAACCAGGCACAAGAACAGTATTTTTCCCCCAGGGAATCCACCTTATGAACAGTTAAATGTGCTCGTGATTAGAACTCTGGTGAACTACAGTAGAATGGGTGAGTGGACTGGTGACATGGTGTCTGAGGGGGGCATGGCTGGTGGATCCATGACACAATCTGACTTGGTGATTGAGACACGATTAGAGTTGACGCGACAGGTCGATGAGCATTCAGAATGATAGTTGACTTGTACTCATTTCTGCAACCCATCATGCTGATTTATTTGTATCATATATTTCTCTGTTTTTATTGAGTATGTTTAATATATTTCAGTTTTGCTATATATATATATATATATATATATATATTAGAATACATGTAATCACAAGCAGGTCCTAAAGAGACAATTATTCATGCAGTATTGCAAGACAGTACAGATGTTTTTGTCACAATATTACCGAACCAAATATATATATATATATATATTTAGAAACCAGAATCAGAAACCAGAATGTTTCTGCAGAATACATCCCACCAAAATTAATTTGCTGGTTGCCATCATTTGATGAGCAGAACTGTTCAGATCAAATCGCATCTGATTTCAGAAGTTGGTAGTTGACCCTTGATCCCATGGATTTGTAGACCATCATTCCACACACCATGGCAACTACTGCTACGGCACATCCGGCCACGAAAACAAGGTTCAGGTTCAAGCTTGGGTTGATGGCCTCTGGAAATGAATATGGGACATTGGCATTTAAAACCTCATCTTTTTATCACTCAATCCACATAAACAACCAAGTTAGGACGTACCAGTAAGTGAAGTGCTCCTTCTCAGCCGCAGGGGTCCCTGAGAGATGAAGTGGCTTCCGGTCTGGATGGCAGCTTCTCTTTTATGAACATGTGAGGATGGTGCGACCTGTGTGCCGTTAGTGCAACCCTGAGCGCAGCGTGTGTTGGGATTGTTGGCTTGACATATGATAATGGAGCAGCTGATGAACACCTAAAGAGAGAAAGAGTGACGATTCAAAAAAACACATTCATTATTCCAGTGAAATAAAGCATGTAGGTCACACTTTTGTATGTTTTTGTCTATCCTTTACCTGCTCATATTGTCCAATAAACTTGAAGGCCTCCATACGGAACTTGGCATTGGACTGGTGACTTGTGTAGATGTAAACAGTTTCATCAACCCCACATCTGACATACATTGACAAATTGGATTGGATTAATTTGTTGTAAAATGGCAGTTCTGTCAAAGCATTTCATTGGACACACTGTATGTATTTTGTATATTTGTATGTCTTGAGTTATCATGCTAACTGATTAGCCCACCAAGTTTACATGCTATACTATATGCACTGAAGTACTGTTAAATTTGGACTTTTTCTATGAGAACAGAAAGGTGAATAGATATGTTTAGATCAGGCATTACAAATTACAAATTCCCAGTGAGGTCTTAGAGTAATCGAATGTTACACAATATCAGATGAAAAATCTTTAAAAAAAAATCTCTGTTGTTGAATAGCAACTTTGCAAGAAATGATACCAACCTAATTTGTAATATGCAAGTATCTTATCTAATTGACTGTACAGTAAGTAGGCTATTCAAACTCTGTTTCCTAGTCCACATATAAACTTGACCAACTTAAATTGAAACATCACTTTATAAAACATTTGGCTTTTTAACTGATGTGGAGAGTTTTAAGATTCTTACCCATCTACGATGATAGGATAAGAGATGGGATAATTGGGATTATCATAGGGTGTAGCTACACAGGACTCAAGGAAGACCTCAGTGTTTTGCACTATATTGACAGGGGCGATCTCCATGTAGATGGGCTGTCCCACATCGTACTCCAGTGGGTAGCTGTTGGGATCTCTTATGTTTCTGAAGATACCAGACTGATAAAACTCAAACTGATAGCTGAATGAGCCGAAGCCTCTCTCTGTGAAGTTGATGGCTGGCCTGTGAGCTTCAAACCTTGTGGTGATGCTGCTCTTTTTCTGGTACTTGCACATTACTTCAATTTCAATTTCATTTTTCCTAGTTATGATGTGGTTTGGATTATCGAAGGTAACAATTGTGTTCTTGAAGAGGAGATGATTATTAGTCTCCTTCAAAGAAACAAAAGTAGTTTAGATGCAGTGGGAGTTTTTGTTATTATTTGTATCTATCAAAACTCATTGAACTACTTACTTCAATCTGAGTACCGCATCCATTTAGAGAGAAAGTTGTAAACACATGCGTGTTATTGGAAGAAACTGGACAGGAAGCATTGTTGTTCAGCCTCAAGTGATCTCCATGAATACCCGAAATAGTGGCTCTTTCTATCGACACTGACATTGTGTCCTTAGTGCAGGTCACTTGTGCTCTTGGACCTTGAGCAAATACAGAACAGTTGTTAGAATGAAGTATATACTTCCATTTGCTTCAAGAACACTACAGAAGTATTAAATAATTAAACAACCCTTTGGAAATACATTATGCTGCCTACATTTCTGCACATATCTATGTATATACCTATACATTCATTTCACTGCAGTTTACAGATGAAATGAACACTAGTTGCAGCAAATATGAACAACTTTTTTTCGTATTCACACAAATTATGATTATGAGGCAGATTAACGATAAATAAAGGCTTATTTCCATGTGGTTCCTTGCACATACATTTTTTCACTATTGGTTAGGTTTAGGGCTGAGTTTAGTGCAGGTGATGTGTTCATTTCAAGCCACTCACCAGACGTTTTATTTCTTATTTGAATCAAACAATGTGCTAAAACGTCATCACAGTAACAGTTTTCATAATACTTATATTACATAATAAATCTCCATAGCCACACATTCCAAAGCTGAGGGAGATTCCCCACCGAGCCATTAGGAGGACAGATGTGGTTAAAAGTCACTGTCCCAAACAATTTGTTGCTCGTTTGCTTGCTCATTCGCATTGTTGTCAAAAGTCCTTGTGCAAATTCCATCTAAGCCTTTGTTAACTCTTGTTGAACACTGACTCTTCAAAGTCTAAACTCCAGCAAATTAAGACTTTGCCATGAACTTCACCACGAATCACTGCATAATCTGGCAAATGGCACACAAGGCTCTATCCAGCAACTTCAGCAATCCCTGAGATGTCATCCACAACAGACCATTAAACAAGTAATTACCACCGGGATTCCCTTCTTCAAGATGCCAGATTTAATGCAAGAACAACAATCTCGTAAGTCTCACTGAATTGATAAAAATTCTTACTATCCAAACTAAGGTTAAACTGCTAGTTGACATGTTCTTCCAGGGTATGTTCTAAGAATTAGTGCCTAATACTAGACATTTGGGACTCCATTCAGATGCTTTTTTTGTCCTTCAATGCACAGCGTTGCAATGGAGAAAAAAATAACATTGCTTAAAGTGCAACTTGTGGACATGTTATTTTAAGAGTGCAGTGAAATGTACCCATAGCAATGTATTTCAGGTTCAGCAGAAATGTAGGCAGGGTCACATATTTCTAATGATGCTGGGTTGGAATTAAAACTTTAAATCTAGTGTCAAGATGAATTTAATTAAACACTATAAATTACCTGCGGCCTCCACCACGACAATAACACACCTCATCTCAGACTGATAGTTCCTAGACCTAAAATATGAATAATTTATTACCGTAGTTTCATTTGATATGGCTTGTTTTATTGAAGTAATTTAGCTGTGTAGTCATACCCATACTGGCCCTCTGCAATGAAGCAAATTGGAAAATGTTGGCCATAATTCTCTGACATTGGTGTCCAATTGATCACATACTCCCCAGTGGTGGTGGTCTCCTTTGTGCTGTTCAGAGGTCCACTGAAGACCACATCAGTGATGCTGGACAATTGGGAAAAAATAAAATAACATGTATCAGTTAGGAAATTAAACTGAACTGAACGAGTTATTGAAGTTATAGCAAAAATCGAGATAAGTGGTTCTCAACCTATTTGACTCCAACACTCTCAGGAAAAATGTACAAAAGCTACCCCTTTCAAAAGGTACTAATGCGTTCCATTTAAGTACTAACATGTGCCCTTAAAGTACTAAAATACACCATTAAGAGGTAAATAAGGTACAAAGTGTACCCTTTGAATAGGTACCACCCATGTGACAACTTTTGTACCTTTTGAAAGCCTTCCACTACCAACAACAACAGTGACACACATAAAGTTTGCTGTCAATATGTAAATGCATTGCAAAGATACAGCATCAGATGCAGTTTGGCATCATGCCATCAATATGCTGAAACTCTGCAGGTACCCTTAGGTCATGGTTGTTTGGTTTGGATAACACCAAGTTTTGTTTGGATACACTAAAGTGTTGCAGAGATGTAGCCTTGCATCCATTTTGACACGCTATTTGTCAAATTTGTTAGTGCATTATTCAAGGACGGTCTGACTAATCAACTCGAATTCCGTAACTTTTTGTCAGCATGGTCTCACAATTATTTGGGCCAATTTTGGTCAACCGGAATTAAACACACATGGAACCATCTAATCAAAGTCTCCAGACAAGTGTGTTGGAGCTAGTTGAAGCTAAACTCTACAGGACAATCATCCTCCAGATGTATCCATCATACCTTGAGAAGGTTGCAGTAGCCTTTATTCTAATCTCTAGCTCTTGATTGACACGAGCCTGTAGATGTTCTCCGTGATGAGGTGTGGGGTGGAGGAACCGAGGTAGATATTCACCCTCGGAGCAAGATGGTGCAGGAGCCTCCACTATAACCAAAACACAATATAAATCTTGTGACAGAGCATCACAATGAAAAGATTGATTTTAGCACTGGATGGTACCTTCTACAGCAAACTGGAGGGGTATTTTGCTCAAGGATGGATTGGAGGATGCATTATTGAAGGGGGATCTGACCGCAGCAGCCATGGCAGTGTAGTTTAGAGTTATGTTCTGGGTGGGATAGTCCTCCATGACCAACTCAAATGCATAAACACCAGTTGAAGCACTGGAATATGACAGAGTACAGGTGCTCTGGAAAAAAGAAAAGTGAACTGAAAAATTAACTAATTTTTGTACAATCAGTAGCAATCGAGTCAGTCAAGACCATGTGGAAGAGTGAAAAGGAAACACTTCTTATTTTTGTATGATGGCCATTTAACTGTATATTTCACTGTTGTCCATGGCAACATACATGGTTGTACATTATTCCTCACCTGGTCCAAAATGAATCCTGCATTTTGGTTGCACATTCCACACTCATTTGCAGAGAAAAGTCCATATCTGCATCTGACCTTGTCATGATCTGGATCACAGGACAAAAGATTGTAGTTCCTGGCGCAGTTCTGAGGAACTCTAGAAACAATCCAAAATAAATAAAATCATACAGCACTGCGTCACAAAACAAAATTATGCTAGAGCTTTTCTGACAGCTGACTTCTCTAAAACATTTTTGGTCCTAAGATAACTTTGACTGGATCATAATCGATAAAAATCGCAGGGTAAGTGAAACAAAATTTATATTTCTTGAAGAAAAATAATGTAAGAAGGATTTTCTACAATAATAGTGATAGTATTATTAATAATTGACATATACAAATAATAATTACAATGTTCTAATTGTGTATTTAGAAACTATAAAATAAATCATTCATTAATTTGAGAGCAAGGGGACCCCCTGGTGTTTCAGGGGCCCTATGCAGCTTGCGTATTTTGCGTATAGGGAGGATTGGCTCTGGTTATTTTATTTTAAAAAACAAAGTATAAATGGAAGAAGTATTGTTTTTCAAGAAGAAGTATAGTACAGCATTACATACCAAAAAAAAAACAAAAAAAAAAAATGAAGGCGATGAAGGCAAACTGATTTTACCTTACAATGGGAAGTGTGGTGACAACTGGAGATCTGTTGGGTTTAGAGGTGTCAGACCTTTCTCCGAGGTCAATGTGTGTGAGAAGTCTCCAGTTTCCACCATTTGTGTTTGCGTTATAAATCCAGCAGCAACCACTTTTGCTGTTGATACATTCATTTTATTTGTAATAAATTAATTGCATACAGCCCTTTTAGATTATAGTGAATTAAACTAGTATTATTACTCTGAATAGGTCTGCTTACTGCAGCTGAAATGGGCTGTTGTTGGAGACGGTTCTTCTCATCACTCCCTCAGTCTGGCACCAGCTACCACCATTGGGACTGCTGTCCACTCGATTGCTCACATAAGTGCTTCTACTGCCACAATTTCCAGACCCGCAAACCCAAGAGTCACCTGTATCACAGCTATGATAGGCCTCCTTGAAGCGTATATCCACCTAAAAAATAAAAAAAGTAAATTTAGTAGAATGTCTAAAGTGGACTATCAAAATAAAGTGTTACAAATATATTGAGCCTAGACAAGGATAAATTAATAAAATATATACATAACAAAAGGCATTTAAAAACTAGCTAAATAAATTATAATTGCATGCTAAAAAAGTTTTCACAACTTTTGTATAAAATACATAAATAATAATAATAAAATAATCTATTTTCCTTGCATAAAGGTTCCCATTATTGTAGAAACACCTGTTCATTGTTATACATAAATGTCTCACCCTATAAGAGCCATCAGGATTTTTTCTCGGGTCGAAGGTCATTGTTCCTCCATAGAAGTGTGAGGCTGAGACTGTGGATGCCAACAGCAGCAGAGCTGAGAACAGAGCAGAGACAGACATGATGATGCTCATGAATGAGATCTGACCACTGATCACCGCGCTTCTCTTTTAAAGACCTGATGGAGGAAGTCATCTCATAAAAAGTATCAATAAACTTTTCCAGTAAAGGAAAGACAAATGATCTCCCTCATCCACTCCTGCCCCAAGAATGATTGGCATGCAGTTGTTTTGTAATCCATTTGTAATCCATCTCTAAAACTTGATTGAGTTAAGTTTTTTTTTTTTCTTTTGCAACAGTGTTTTCGATTGTGGGTTTCAATCAACACAGCAAGTTTGATTAATGACCACTGTTACGTCTCCTACTTAGTATTCTAAGTATAAGAAAATTGGCTGTACAAGTTAAACTGACTTTACAAGATTTAGTTTACAAGTCTTGTATACCTGTGAAGCTAAAATCGGTTAAAGTAATGAAACACATGTTGCCATGACTTACTGATCATATTTTTTTTATATGATAGCGATAGTTTATAACAATGGTTTACAGTGTAGAAAACATGGGTAACACTTTAGAATAATGGTCTGTTGTTAACAAATAACTATGCAGGAAGTAATAGATAGTACTACATTAACACTGAGCTTAATATTGTTAACTAATATGGAAGCAATATTAACTAAGCAGTAAGCAATATCAATATTGGACAAAAGTAGTTCCTTGTTAGGTATTCAGTAATTACTAAAAAATATTCGCATTGAGAACTACTTGCTAATTATGATCAATTAATGAAGAATAACCACTTAATTACTATTCACAACAGTAACGTCTAAAAGAAAACTACTGTCTTGTTTTATTCTTAACATGGTCATAAAATGCCAGAAGCTTGCACCTCAAATGGGCCCTTTGCAGAGACTAATTTATGAATATTATATGCCCACAAATAAGTTGGCTACAGACTGAGATTGAGACTACTATACTCTTGCCAAAAAGTAGTTTATTCCAAAGTTAAACACAGAATGATAATAATAATGATAATAATTAATTTAACATTTTAAATAACTATGAAGAGATGCTGACAAGTCCATGATTGGATTAGTTCACTATTATGAGCTGTATTCAGTGTCAGTTCAATATGTCTCCACTTCAAAACACCTAGATAGTGACAGTATCCTGGGAAAGACTTATCTTTAGGATATGAATAAAAACAATGATGGTCTCAAAAACAATTTGCATTCTTAATTAAGACATTGACTGCATTGTGTTAAGAACAAAATAACATCTTTCAGATTACAATGCCTGTTAGGTTAGAATATCACTAGGGCCTCAGAAATGTATGGCTGTACACTATATGACAGATATAAAACATATACAATTATTTTTTAAATTACATGTGAAATCAATGTCAACCCCTCACAAATTACTCAAGCATTACCTTGTCAGCCTTCACTACTAGTGATCTGGACCATTATTTTAAAGTGAAAAACACATTAACAAGTTAAACAACTTAACATGTCACCAATGCTCAAGTGGACTGACAAGGTAACACTTGAGTAGTTAGTGTGTTTTTCACTTTAAAATAATGGTCTAAATCACTAGTAGTTCCTAGGGGCTGATAAGGTAATGCATGAGTATTAGTGAGCAGTTAAGTTGTTTAACTTGTTAATGTCTTGTTAATAACATCAATTTCACAAGTAATTTAATATGTTTTTTGACATTATTGTTGTGATTACTAATTACACTGACCACTGCCCCCATTTTAATGAGCTGAACTCAAAGATCTAAGACTTTTCCTATGTACACAAAAGGCCTGTTTCTCTCAAATATTGTTCACAAACTTGTCTAAATCTGTGTTAGTGAGCACTTCTCCTTTGCCGAGATAATCCATCCACCTCACATGTGTGGCATATCAAGATGCTGATTAGACAGCATGATTATTGCACAGGTGTGCCTTAGGCTGGCCACAATAAAAGGCCACTCTAAAATGTGCAGTTTTATCACACAGCACAATGCCACAGATGTCGCAACTTTTGAGGGAGCATGCAATTGGCATGCTGACTGCAGGAATGTCCACCAGAGCTGTTGCCCGTGAATTGAATGAACATCTCTCTACCATAAGAAATCTCCAAAGGCGTTTCAGAGAATTTGGCAGTACATCCAACTTGCCTCACAACCGCAGACCACGTGTAACCACACCAGCCCAGGACCTCCACATCCAGCATCTTCACCTCCAAGATCGTCTGAGACCAGCCACCCGGACAGCTGCTGCAACAATCGGTTTGCATAACCAAAGAATTTCTGCACAAACTGTCAGAAACTGTCTCAGGGAAGCTCATCTGCATGCTCGTCATCCTCATCGGGGTCTCGACCTGACTGCAGTTCTTAATTGTAACCAATTTGAGTGGGCAAATGCTCACATTCGATGGTGTCTGGCACTTCGGAGAGATGATTCCCGGTTTTCACTGTACAGGGCAGATGGCAGACGGCGTGTATGGCGTCGTGTGGGTGAGCGGTTTGCTGATGTCAGCGTTGTGGATCGAGTGGCCCATGGTCGCGGTGGGGTTATGGTATGGGCAGGCATATGTTATGGACAACGAACACAGGTGCATTTTATTGATGACATTTTGAATGCACAGTGATACCGTGACGAGATCCTGAGGCCCATTGTTGTGCCATTCATCCACGACCATCACCTCATGTTGCAGCATGATAATGCACGGCTCCATGTTGCAAAGATCTGTACACAATTCCTGGAAGCTGAAAACATCCCAGTTTTTGCATGGCCAGCATGCTCACCAGACATGTCATCCACTGAGCATGTTTGGGATGCTCTGGATCGGCGTATACGACAGCGTGTTCCAGTTCCTGCCAATATCCAGCAATTTCGCACAGCCATTGAAGAGGAGTGGACCAACATTCCACAGGCCACAATCAACAACCTGATCAGCATATCAACAATGATGATGCAAATGATAGTCACACCAGATAATGACTGGTTTTCGGACCCCCCCCCCCCCCTCCCTAATACAGTAAAACTGCACATTTTAGAGTGGCCTTATATTGTGGCCAGCCTAAGGCACACCTGTGCAATAATCATGCTGTCTAATCAGCATCTTGATATGCCACACCTGTGAGGTGGATGGATTATCTCGGCAAAGGAGAAGTGCTCACTAACACAGATTTAGACAGATTTGTGAACAATATTTGAGAGAAATAGGCCTTTGTGTACATAGAAAAAGTCTTAGATCTTTGAGTTCAGCTCATGAAAAATTGGTCAGTGTAATTGGTTATTATGTATTAATTGATCATAGTTAGTAACTAGGTCTTAATCAGGATTTTGTATTTGGTAATTACTGAATACTTAATAAGGAACTACCTTTGTCCTAAATGTGCTATTACTTACTGCTTAGTTCATCTTTGTTAACAATGGACCATTATTCTAAAGTGTTAGCAAAACATGCAGCACTTTATTAGATACTAATACTGTCACTGAGGTCTTCTTATCAGCCAAATTCAAGCTGAAACACTGATAAGAGCATCAATCCAGTTAGCTGTCTCTTTTAAAATATTTAAAAAAAAATTATTAATGTCAACGTAGAGATTTAACAAGTGGTGCGAATCCAGTGAAAACATTTAAAGGCACACTTGCAAAAGAATACAGGAAATACAGTTTAAGTTTAGTAGGTTCTTCAATAGGAAGTGTATCTTGTGCTTCCAAGACTGTCCAGTACAGTTTTCAGTTATTATATATTTGGTTTTTGCATTGTATCATCAAATAAACGACTCTCAATTAAGTAGTCATTTAACTGATACTTTGACCTAAACTTAAACTCAGCATAAACTGGTAAAATGAAACTTCGGCTGAGTGCCTAGATCTGTAAACATATCAGCGCACCATTCCATCTACTACAATTACTGAAGTATGAAACAAAAATAAAAAAGAACTTATGTAATCATAAATGACAGGAATGTCTTTTCTTCTCATTTTTTTTTTTTTTTTTTTGTGTGCCATGTTTCACAGTGCTTGTTTAGTCATCATTTTACAGTGTCTAACGCTTTTATCCATAAAAGGTCAAATGAAATAAATTATGCTTCAAACTTTTATTGAACTGTCATTGATATACTGAAGTTCTGAATAAATAAAAAGATAACTAAGTTTTAATTCAGAGGGTTTAGCTACTATAGAAACATATTAAAGAATGAAAAAAAAAAACATATTTACTGACATGCATGTGTCATGAAACACCAGAAGCTCCATTCATGACTTGGGAAGTTAGACTGTCTTGTCTGTAATTAGCAAGCATGAAAAATTCCAAAGCAACTTTCAAATGAGGAACACAACAAGCAATTCATAATAAAGACACAAATAACACAAGTGCTCGTAATACAAAGCTTCAGAGCAAGAGCAAGCACATGCATGGGCTAATACAGAATAATGCAGAGTTTAGCGTCAACTCTAATTATGCCCAAAGTATACTTAGTCTTTCCACATGCCACATGGACATGCACTGTTGTATGCTGACCGTCCATGTTCACACAAAAAAATGGGCTGCACGCAGCAGCGCAGTCCGAGGTGAATGTTAAGACAGAACGAGTCCACTAGATGGTACTGCGCATATGTTGCACTTGTCCATCTGCGCTCATGCGCGGTTTAGTATGCTTTGAAAGCGGAATGTGGAAATAGAAGCACCTGATGCAGCTACTCAAATCCTTCAGGCTAACTTGAAAATGACATGGTATGTGTTTTGGAGCAGGGATGGGACTAAACTCTGCAAGGCCCTCAAGAGTTTTGCACCCCTAATAGCTCAAATTGGTGATGAAAAGAGTATTTCTGTGTTTTTATTTTAACTGGCTTATTCAACTGATGGGCATCACCATCGTCGTTTGTCTTTTGGCCTCCAAATTCATGTGAAACAGACGCACCAGCATCACATCATAGCATTTAGCCATGGCACATAACGGCGGCTCAGTCGTATACCTGCAGTCATGGCTTTACCTGGCTCTTTCTTAAATGTATTTGACCAATCCAAGCCATATGCCCACCAAACATACCGAACCAGTCCTGCCATATTCCTCTAGCTTAACACAAACTTGATTATCCATCTTCTCCAGCGCCAGATAGCAACTACATGACCTATCTATCTGTTTTGGTTTGTTTGTTTTGTTTTGTTTTGTTTTTTCAGTTGATGTTGGTTCTCGTCATTGATTTGCTAGGAGTTTTTGTTTGTCTTTATTATCCAATTGTATTTTTCCTTCAACTTCAAAAATCATCTCAAAATCATCCTACGTCGATGCAGAATTACTAACCCAATCTTTGCAAAGTGAATACGCAAAGAAGATCAAACACCCTTAACAAAAAGGTAAAACAGCGATATAGGACAATTTTGAAGCTGAGGGAGAACATGAGATGGGAGTTTTTCGACATACCCTATTTGTCATGAACTGGAAAAAAAACAGAGTTTAGGCAGAACAATAGAAGACGAGTGTTTGACATTAAGAAGTATACAGATTGTATTATTTTTATGAAAATAACCAATCATTTCACCAGACAAGACCCTTCTTCCTCGGCTGGGATCGTTTACAACTGCATTTGGGATCGTTTGAAGCCGCATTTAAACTACATTTTGGAAGTTCAAACTCGGGGGACCATATCAGTCCATTATATGGAGAAAAATCCTGAAATGTTTTCCTCAGAAAACATAATTTCTTTACGACTGAAGAAAGAAAGACATGAACATCTTGGATGACAAGGGGGTGAGTACATTATCTGTAAATTTTTGTTCTGGAAGTGGACTTCTCCTTTAAGAAGTGCATAGTTACACAAATGCTGGATATTTTGAAGAATATTAAAAAATCTCTCTTTTGAATTTATTTTGAGTATATATTGACCTTTTAAGGGTTTTATTTTATTTTATATTATTTTTTAAGTAATTCATTAATTAATTAATAATAAAAAAAAAAGCTCTCTGTCTAGTTTGTTGTTTTATGTGCAGTTCTTTGACAAGTGGAAAAGAACATGGTTAACATACCCATATGACCCCTGTGAAGTAAATCTATATCTGGTTGGAACTGTAATTTTATATATTCCTTCCTCATCTTTGTGAAGGAATGTTGGTTCATTCCTGTCAGAACCGCTCTAACTCTGACAGACTGGCTGGTCAGGTATAAACTGCTCCATATCTCTGAGCTTACAAGAAGGAATAAATACTAAATTCTTTTTGACCACTGCCACACACCATACGGGAACTGCTGAGCTTCACAGTGATGTGATTGTAAATATGGACACTTATATTACTAAAATCCTGAAAAATGTTTACAAGATAAACATGAAGTCACCGCTACAGCAAGTGGGAGCTGTTACAAAGAAAAAAAAAAAAAAGAAAAAATGTGAACTTTTCCTTTTGGTCCAAACTTGTTTGTTTATAAAATGACATGAGATTAGGGTAATGATGACAAATGATGACAGAACGTACATTTTTTGCAGCAGATCCATTTACCACTCAATAAAATAAGCCTAGGA
Source organism: Cirrhinus mrigala (assembly GCA_036247105.1). Lineage (NCBI taxonomy): Eukaryota > Metazoa > Chordata > Actinopteri > Cypriniformes > Cyprinidae > Cirrhinus > Cirrhinus mrigala. The sequence goes on from CM070030.1 coordinate 21,384,317, forward strand.
GAAAAAAAGCACTTACTTAAAGTGCTCTATTTTCACGCACTATTTTTGTACTTAATATACTAAAAAAATTCTTTAATAGTTCTTAAGCTAATTTTAAGAACATCTAAGTGTACTCAACTGTGCTATTTTGGGACACCATGAATATGAACTAAAATGTGCTTTTAACATACTGTCCCTGTGTTAAAAAATGTATTTAGTTACCACTTGTAGTACACTTGAATACACTAGTGTGTGAAAGATAAGTGTTAATTTTTTTCAAATACAGAGATAGTATGCTAAAAGCAAATTTTAGTTCATATTCATAATGTCCCAAAATAGTTATTGCGTATATAAGTGCAAAAATGACTATTGACTGACATTTCTTTAAGACAACTGTGAGACCTTAATGAATTATTTTAAATGCTAAACATTTTATAACCATTTCTTTAACTTGATATGGTGCATATGTCATCTTCCAGTATACAGTGGTATCTGACGTGGATTAGTGATGTGATTGTAAAGATGTTTCTGACAGTGTACAATGTATGTTGTGTCCAATGAAATAAAATAAAATAAAATAAAATAAAGACCTTTAAGAATAACTGTAAACCTGAAAGGTTTTGCATAATATGTGCATGATATATTTTATGAATAACTTGAAAGATTATTAAAATCTTTTGTTCAACATGACAATGACTATGCACATTCTCCTATGGTGAAAAAGCTTTGTGGACAAATATTTCACCCAAATTTAACATTTTACTTTGTAACCTTAACCCCTCAAGAAGGGTCAGAGCAGGCTATACTTTAGGCTATGGAGAACATATTAAGTAAAATATTACATATATGTTGAATTTAATCAGGAATGTACTAATTTCTGCAACCATTCATATATATATATATATATATCAATAGCATATATTTCTCTGTTTTTATTAAGTATATTTACATTTTGTGATTAGAATATGTTATGAATAATGATTATGAATAAAGAGACAGGGAGTCTGGGGTGGAGATGAAGTCTTTTATTAATGTCGTTTAATGTAATGTGTGCAAGAACGTAGAAAATCCCAACTACATTCATCTCCCCACTGCCTGCTCAAGCATTGGCATACGTCCCAGTTCCTGGGTGCACCATGTATGTATTTATAATATAAAATGTAGTTCAACCTTGCATATAAAACTACGATTAAATGTTACACAGTATGAGAAGAATAAAGAATGAAAACATTAAAAGCACATATGATCTCAAAAATACATGCAAACACCCAAGCCATTCCCAAAGAGACTATTATTCACGTAGATAAGACAGAACAGATGTTTTTGTTGTAATATTACCAAACCAAAATAGAATATATATGACCAAAATATGTTAATTAACTGGTTGCAATCATTTGATTGTAGTTCGAACTGATCCAATCAAATCTCATCTGTTTTCAGAAGTTGGTAGTTGACCTTTGACCCTCTGGATTTGTAGACCATCATTCCACACACCATGGCAACTACTGCTACGACGCATCCGGCCACGAAAACAAGGTTCAGGTTTAGGCTTGGGCTGATGGCCTCTGGAAATGAATAAGGGACATTAGCATTTAAAACCTTGTCTTTTGATTGCATAAACGACCAAGTTACCATTAATTGATGCACTCCTCCTCAGCCGCAGGGGTCCCTGAGAGATGAAGTGGCTTCCGGTCTGGATGGCAGCTTCTCTTTTGTGAACGTGTGAGGTTGGTGCAACCTGTGTGCCATTGGTGCAACCCTGAGCGCAGCGTGTGTTGGGATTGTTGGCTTGACATATGATAATTGAGCAGCTGATAAATACCTAGAGAGAAAGAGAGAGAGTGAGCATTAAAAAAAAAAACATTCATTGTTCCAGTAAAATAAAGCATGTCTGTTGCACTTTTTTAGATTTTTTTTGTTTATCCTTACCTGGTCATATTGTCCAATAAACTTGAAGGCCTCCATACTAAACTTGACATTGGGCTGGTGACTTGTGTAGATGTAAACAGTTTCATCAACCCCACATCTGACATACATTGACAAATTGGATATAATTAATTTGTTGGAAAATGTCACTTTTGACATATGTTGTATGTTTGTATTTTTTTATATACCCCACCAAGTTAACGTGTTATACTATCTGCATTGAAGTACTGTTTAATTTTGACTTTTTTTATGAAATCAGCTACAACAGGAAAGTGATATGTTCTGAAACAGATATGTTCCCTGTTGAAAAAAAAACAGCATATGCTGGTTTGAGCTGGTTTAAGATGGTCCTTAGCTGGTCATGTGCTGGTCCTGACCAGGAGGACCAGCTTAAACCAGCTCAAACCAGCATCCATGCTTCAAAACCTACCTAACCAGCATATGCTGGTTTTTTCAACAGGGTTCTGGTCAGGCATTACAAATAAGGTCTGAGAGTAATCGAATCTTGCACGTCATCAGATGTCTAAAATTTCTTTTGTTGAATTGCAACTTTGCAAGAAATTATACTGAATTATAATGTTATTGACTGCGCAGGAAGCTATTCAAACTCTGTTTTTCCTGGTCCACACATAAACTTGACCAATTTAAATTTAAACATATTTGTATAAAACATTATGGACTGATTTAAGATTCTTACCCATCTGCGATGATAGGATAAGAGATGGGATAATTGGGATTATCATAGGGTGTAGCTACACAGGACTCAAGGAAGATCTCAGTGTTTTGCACTATATTGACAGGGGCGATCTCCATGTAGATTGTTTCTGCAACGTTGTACTCCAGTGGGTAGCTGTTGGGATCTCTTATGTTTCTGAAACTACCAGACTGAAAAAACTCAAACTGATAGCTGAATGAGCCAAATCCTCTCTCAGTGAAGTTGACGGCTGACCTGTGAGCATCAAACCTTGTGGTGACGCTGCTCTTTTTCTGGTACTTGCACATAACTTCAATTTCAAATACATTTTTCCTGGTTATGATGTGATTTGGATTATCAAAAGAAACAATTGTGTTCTTGAAGATGACATGTTCATCAGTCTCCTTTAAAGAAACAAGTATAAAATTATTTTAGATGCAGTGGAAGTTTTAATTATCATTTAGATTTATGAAAAACTCACTGAACTCCTTACTTCAATCTGAGTACCACATCCATTTAGAGAGAAAGTTGTAAAAACATGTGTGCTATTGGAAGAAACTGCACAGGAATCATTGTTGTTCACCCGCAAATGATCTCCATGAATACCCGAAATAGTGGCTCTTTCAATTGACACTGACATTGTGTCCTTAGTGCAGGTCACTTGTGCTTTTGGACCTTGAACAAATAAAGCACAAATTCAGACACTACAAGAGTATTAAATATTCAGAACAGCACAAATTTCATTAAACACTACATGTTACCTTCAGCTTTCACCACAACAATTACACACCTCATCTCAGACTGATAGTTGCTAAACCTAAAATATTAAGAAGATTAATTACTGTAGCTTCAATGGATGTGGTTGGTTTTATTAAAGTAATCTAGCTATGGTTGAACCACTGACGTCACATTGACTATTTTAACGATGTCCTTACTTTGTTTCTGGGCCTGGAAAATTTCAGTTGCATTGCTCTCTATGGAGGGCAAGAAAGCTCTCAGATTTCATCAAAAATATCTTAATTTGTGTTCCAAAGATGAAGGTCTAACGGGTTTGGAAAGGCATGAGGGTGAGTAATTAATGAGAGATTTTTCATTTTTGGGTGCACTAGCCCTTAATTAAATTGTAGAATTCTGGATGTTTGGCAGTGTTAATTAAATTAAAGCCCCTCTGTGGTGGAAATCATGTTTTTAACATTGTTTATATGTCTGGTTTTGATGTGGAAATTCATCAATCAGCACAACTGCTGAGCATTTTCTCCTTTAAGTGGCCTATATACTGTAGGGGAGTGCGGGGCACACAAACTAACGCGGGGTTAATTGTAACACGTGGTTTAAATATTTCCACACACGCCAGCAAAACCAAATTTACGGTATTTACTAGTTGCCATAACAACACCATAGAGAGAAAAAGGTGCGCCAAAATTCAAAAGCCTTTTGAAGATATCGCTGAATATTTATTTTCATTCATTTAAAAAGAGGCAAATCTGCTATTATTTTAATCTCCAATCTGTTATTTATCAGTTTAAATTGTTTATTAATGCTTGGCAAACCAGCAGAAGACACTAACCAGTTTTAAATTCCAGTCGCGCTGATGGGGAAAGTTGTAACACTGCGTTACAATCTGTCCCACTCTCATTAAACTATGCTATTCTATGACATTAGCAATGTAATTTTCACTATTTACTTTTTACGGATTTTAATAAGAAACTACAAGACACACGTGAAGAAAGACTGACATTTGATGTTTAATGTTCAGAAATTATGATTTCAAGAAATGTAAAGCATTTTGGCTCGTTTATGTGTCTCGTGTTCTATGAGAGCTGTGTTTGGAGGGAGTGGAGTGTTTTTTTGAATGTCTGAATGTGTTTCATCTATTTGCGCACATTGTTTTGAACTATACTGTATAGCTGTGTTTTGCGATCAGGGCCGTCCCACACATGGTTGCGATGTGTTCATTGTGAAACTCAAAAATTATAATATTTTTAACTCTTAAAAAATGGCATTATTTTATTTGAAAAAGTTAATCATTTTATTTTATTGACAAAATATTTTAGTTTGTTGTGTATATTTTTTCATGCGATCAGATAACATTTTAAGCTGTAATATGGTCATGTTACAACATGCCCCTCACATGTTACAATGTCCCCTACCTACAGGGCATGTTTTCACATTTCACTTCCTTTTTTTTTGAGGTAAATAACAAAAAACGTATACATTGTAATTATGAAACAAAGCTACATATTTGTCCTAGACAAGTGTGAAATTAACATGGATAAAAATTATACTCTGAACTCCTTACATAAACTGAGAAATTCAAAAAGTGTTAGATTGTGCCCTGTGCTCCACTATATATCTACACCCCTACCTAATTTAATATATGTGGATCAAGTATGCAAATTAGTCTCCACCTCCACTCGATCTTTCACTCTATTAACTTAAATAGAAAATGCTACACTACAGTTGTCATGATTAGGGATGTGTGACCCTAGTCAAGTAGAAGACTACACAGAACTGCAACTGTTCGTGTGTGTGTGTAACTAGCTGTGGGCTCTGAGAAATATTTTAGGACGATGAGCAAGGTGTGGGTGTGTATTTACCAGTTATAAGGGGGAAACCTTATGGATGAAAGCACAGCACTGCTTTGTTTATGGGGTAACAATGGTAACCGCTCCATTTCAGCTTGTCACGCCACTTCACACCACAGTGAATTTGCTTGTTTTATTGGGGTTGCCTAGCTGGTAACCACTGATCTAGATTGATCCAGTTTGTGCTCAGAAGAAATATTGTGCTGAAGAACTAGTTCAGGAGTGGTGAACGTTGGTCCTGGAGAGCCGCAGCCCTGCAGAGTTTTGCTTCAACCCTAATCAAACGCACCTGAACAAGGTAATCAAGGTGTGAAGAGTTACTAGAAAGCTACAGCCAGGTGAGTTTTAATTAGGGTTGGAGCTGAACTCCGCAGGGCTGCAGCTCTCCAGGACCGGAGTTTGCCACCCCTGAACTACTTCATAGTTTGCTTTCAGAAGTGTAAACCATTATAGAAGATCTTGTTTGGACTAGTCCAGGGGTTTCCAACCCTATTCCTGGAGGGCCACTGTCCTGCAGAGTTTAGCTCTAACCTTAATTAAACACACCTGAATTAGCTTATCAAAGTCTTCAGACTCATCAGAAACTTCCAGAAAGGTTGAGATTAACTCTACAGGACTTTGGCCATCCAGGAGCAGGTCCAGAGACGGATAAGAGGATTAGACATTTCCATCATACCTTGAGAAGGTTGCAGTAGCCTTTATTCTGATCTCTAGCTCTTGATTGACACGAGCCTGAAGATGTTCTCCGTGATGAGGTGTTGGGTGGATGAACTGAGGTAGATATTCACCCTCGGTGCAAGATGGTGCAGGAGCCTCCACTATAACCAAAGCACAATATAAAACTTGTGACAGAACATCACAATTAAAAGACTGATTTCAGAACTCGATCGTACCTTCTAAAGCAAACTGGAGAGGTATTTTGCTCAAGGGTGGATTGGAGGATGCATTATTAAAGGGGGATCTGACCACAGCAGCCATAGCAGTGTAATTTAGAGTTATGATATGGGTGGGATAGTCCTCCATGACCAGCTCAAATAAATAAACACCTATTGAAGAGCTGGCATAGGACACAGCACAGGTGCTCTGGAAAGAAGAAAGAAATGAACTAATCTTGGTACTTCATTTGCAACTAAGTCAGCAGCGAACATGTGGAAGAATTAAAGAAACATTTCTTGTTTTTGTATAATGGCCTGTTAACTGTATATTTCACTGTTGTTTGTGGCATCATACATGATTGTACATTATGACCATGATTATATATTACTCCTCACATGGTCCAAAGTGAATCCTGCATGTTGGTTGCACATTCCACACTCATCTGCAGAGAAATCTCCATGTCTACACCTGACCTGGTCATGATCTGGATCATAGGACAAAAGATTGTAGTTCCTGGCGCAGTTCTGAGGAACTCTAGAAACAATCCGGAAACAGTTAATGAGTTTAAGTGCGTTTTTAGGTACACAGGCTCCAAGATGTGCTAAAGCCACTTATAGTGAGCATTATATTATGAAAATGAACCTTACATTACAAAATATCAAACCAAATTATGCTAGAGCTTTTTTCAGAGCTAAACTAAAATAAAACATTTTTGCAATTAATTAACACCCAGATTTTTTACATTTCTTTAATCGTAAATTCATTTACAAAAGTATAAAAAAAAACATTGCATGCCTAAGGTTTAAATAATTTAGTAAAACTTAAGTCTGAATGGAGGTTGTTTTGTTCTTTAAAAACAGAAAAAAAAGGAGTTTCAATAGTGGTGCAGACTTTGGAGACTTACAATGTTTTTACCTTACAATGGGAAGTGTGGTGACAACTGGAGATCTGTTGGGTTTAGAGGTGTCAGACCTTTCTCCAAGATCAATATGTGTGAGAAGTCTCCAGTTTCCACCACTGTTGACTGCGTTATGGATCCAGCAGCAGCTACTTTTTCTGTTGATGATGCAGTTATTTTTTTCATTTAATAATAAATGGTATATTATTTACAGTGCTATTAGATTGTAGTGAATTAGATATTATTCTTCTGAATAGGTGTGCTTACTGCAACTCAAATGGGCTGTTGTTGAAGACGGTTCTTTTCATCACTCCCTCAGTCTGGCACCAGCTACCACCATTGAGACTGCTGTCCACACGACCATCCACAAATGTTTTATTGCCACAATCTCCAAACCCGCAAGTCCAGTAATCAACCCTATTACAGCTATGATAGGCCTCCTTGAAGCGGATGTCCACCTGAAATAGTATATTTGTATTACTGTGTATATATATATATATATATATATATATATATATATATTTTTTTTTTTTTTTTTTTAAAACTTTAGAGTTTTAAACTTTAGGTTTATTTTATTCCAAGTAATGAAGATTTTTTTTTAATGGTGTTAATTTCAGTTTCCATGTTAGTTTTAGTTAACTCTAATAAATGATACTCCTAAAAGTCACCAAAAAACTTCCTTAATTGTTCCAGCATTTTGGAATTAAAAGTCAGATTCCTTTATCTCATTCAGGCTAATTTTAGAACTACTATCTTATGTATCCTAAAATTAAAACAATTACAAATAAAACAATGAAATACTATTTTCACGTTTTGTTTAATTTGACAAATTGACAATTGGAAATGACACTCAATTAAAATGTTTTATCAAAATTCTAAAGTTATTGTTATGTTATCATAAATGAAAAACTTTTTATATTTTAAGTTTATATTTTATATTTTTACTATTTTATATTTTTTTGTGAATTACTCATGTAAATTTTCAAATATGAAAATATTAAATTATATTATATATAAACCAAATTATGCCAGAGCTTTTCTCAGAACTGACTTTTACACTTTTTCTAAAACGTTTCTGCAATTACTTAATGCCAGATGGTTCAGATAATTTCATAAAATTTAAGACTATTAAATTTAAGATAAATGATCATATTTTAAGATTTGAAGTCTAAACGTACGTAATGTATATAATTATACATTAAAGGCATTCTAATGTCCCCTTTGTAGAAAATACTTTTTAAAATATGCTAAAATTTCCATGCATAAATGTTCCTGTAATTGAAGAAGCATATAACATTATAAATAAATGTCTCACCCTGTAGGAACCATCAGGATTCTTCCTCGGGTTGAAGGTCATTAAGCCTCCAATATAATGTGAGGCTGAGGCTGTGGATGCCAACAGCAGCAGAGCTGAGAGCACAGCAGACACAGACATGATGATGCTCATGAATGAGATCTGACCACTGATCACTGCGCTTGTCTTTTAAAGACCTGATGGAGGAAGTCATCTAAAAAAAAAAAATAAAAATCTGGACTAGGGATGTCCCTGACTAAGGATTTGCATAATCGATTTAGATTTGTCAAGTCTTGCCTATCCACCTTTTTCCTCAACATGGAAGTAAGCTTATAGGTGAGACTCCCAGTTTATTAGCCGCTATAGGGAAATAACAAGAATAACACTGTGCAGTAAACAGTAAAACTGTTTGCACTACAAAGCAGTGTGATTGTAATTGAGATTACATTAAACATAATATGATAAGACATACCAATTTGCAATATCAATCAGCAAAACGAGCTGTTTTGTACAGCTAAAAATATCTGGATGTGGATGAGACCAGAAGCCAGACCCATAAAATTTACAAATGGCCGTGTCCGCTTAAACGGGAAGAAAAAGGTGGATAGTTGACTGATAGTCGAATTGTGTGTTTGGGTGTGTTTACTTTCTTTCACACACTACACACAGAAATAACATGCGACGCACCGCCGTGCCACACGATAAAAGGTATCTTTTCCATGTTAATCTGACTTTTTGTCAACAACATGCAAACTGTGACAATCACAATCTCAGGTGCTGATTATGTGCTATATTCAATGTTAAAAGTGTCTAATGTGAGTTTAAATATAATACTGCTTGACATTTATAGTGAAAGCAACAGATAGTTTACCTGCTAAATTAAAGCGCCCTTGCAATTTTGTCAAAAAATGCAACCCTTCTCTCAGAAAATTGTTGCAGTTGCAAATATTTTGGTACTCAGATGTTTATTTTTTTTTTGTTTGCATTGGAACAACACAAAAAACAGAGAAGAACAATCAAATCTGATACAATTCCACACAGAACCCCGAAAATGCACTGGACAAAATTATTGGCACCCTTAACTTGATATTTGGTAGCACCCCTTTGGAAAAAATAACTGAAATCAATCGCTTCCTGTAACCATGGATGAGTTTCTTACACCGCTCTGGAATTTTGGACCACTCTTCATTTTCAAACTGCTCCAGGTCATTCAGATTTGAAGGATGCCTTCTCCCAACTGCTGTTTTGAGATCTCTCCACAGGTGTTCTATGGGATTCAGATCTGGACTCACTGATGGCCATTTCAGAACTCTCTCAGCGCTTTGTTTGTAACCATTTCTGAGTGCTTTTTTGAAGTGTGTTTCAGGTCATTGTCCTGCTGGAAGACCCGTGACCTCTGGTGGAGACACAGCTTTCTGACACTGGCCACTACGTTGCACCCCACAATTCTTTGGTAATCATCAGATTTCTTGATACCGTTCACACAGTCAAGGCATCCAGTGCCAGAAGCAGCAAAGCAACCCCAAAATATCTTTGAACCTCCACCATGTTTGACTGTAGGGACTGTGTTCTGTTCTTTGAAGGCCTCATTTCTTTTTCTGTAAACAGTGCCATGATGTTCTTTACAAAAAAGCTCTACTTTTGCCTCATCTGTCCACAGTACATTCTCCCAGAAGGATTGTGGTTTTGTCACATAAGTTTTTGCAAACTCTAGTCCTGCTTTTTTATGCCTTTGTGTCAGCAGTGGTCTCCTACCATATTGTCCCTTTTCATTCAGATGGCGACGGATAGTGTGAGCTGACACTGTTGTACTCTGTGTCTGCAGATCTGCTTGAATTTGTTTGGAAGTTAATCAGGGGTTCTTTATTCATTATTCGGACAATCCTTTGTTGTAATTTTTCATTAATTTTCATTAATTTGTGTTTTAAACAACACAAAGTTTGAGTCAACTTTTCTCCATTTCAACTGGTTGCAGGTGTGATTACTATATTGCTCACACCTGTTACTTGCCACAGGTGTGTCTAAATACAATTTACAGGAGCATCACATGCTTGAAAAGCAAAAGCAATAATTTCTTATAAATTTGACAAGGTGTCAATTTTGTTACTGGTATCTCCTAACCAGCTCTGTATGGCTTTTCAAATGTAGTAAACTTGCTCAGGTAGCCCGCCTGCTCAGGTGCAGGTCTCATGAAACACAAGTTACAACATTCAGTAAAAAAGCTCAAACACTTGTAGAAGCAATCTCAAATAGTTGCATTTTTTTTTATAGCTATTTATACCTATTTGCTTTGCTTATTTGCTTTCCTGACTATTGGTTAGGTTTAGGGTTGGATTTAGTGTAGGTAGTGTGTTAATTTCAAACACGACAGAGCATTAACCTTTTAGTGCAACCTTTTAGTGTTTCATTTCGTTTCATTTTAATCAACAAACATTGTGATAAAATGTCACCACAGTAACTGTTTCGGATGTAAGACTTTCACAAACAAAGCACACCAAATCTCCATAGCCACACATTCCAAAGATCAGGGAGATTCCCCACCGAGCCATTAGGATTTTTTTTCAATGCACTGTGTTGCAATGGAGAAAAAAATGATATCGCTTAAAGTGCCTCTTCTGGACTCATGTCATCTGAGAAGTGCGTCTAAATGTACCCATAGCAATGTATTTCAGGTTTTGCAAAAATGTAAATCTAATGTCAAGATGATTTTAATTCAGCCTCCACCACGACAATAATGCACCTAATCTCAGATTGATAGTTCCTAGATGTAAAATATTAAGAATTAATTACTGTAGTTTCATTTGATATGGCTTATTATATTGAAGTAATATAGCTGTGCAGTCATAACTGTACTGGCCCTCTGCAATGAAGCAAAATGGAAAATGTTGATGCTGAACAGTCAAGAAAGAAAAAAAAATAACATTCAGTAAGATGCACATGTATCGGTTTGGAAATTAAACTCAGATTAACCAGTTTTTGAAGTTATAGCAAAAATCTAGATAAGTGATTTTCAACCTATTTGAGTCCAACACTCTCAGGAGAAAGGTACAAAAGCTACCCTTTCAAAAGGTACTAATATGTACCCTTAAGGTACTAAAATGCACCATTAAACACAAATACGGAAACGCTGCAAATTCTCACAACACAACCAAACACAGAAACGTGCTGCAAATAGCATGGACTACAACCGAAATGTTTCAGGGGGACCTCAAAAAGTGACGAACCCAGCTGGGACCTGATTATTTGCTCAGTGGCTTTTGGTCAGAGTAGAGGTGTTGTCAGTGAACTAAAAGGTGAGTTTTTTTGTTTATTTTAACATCCTGATCATATGGTTAATTGGTCTTTTGGATATTATTAGACTAATCTGACAAATTACACTAAACAAATAATCAGGTCCCAGCTGGGTTCGTCACTTTTTGAGGTCCCCCTGAAACATTTCCATTGTGGTCCGTGCTATTTGCAGCGCGTTTCTGCGTTTGGTTGTGTTGTGAGAATTTGCAGCGTGTTTCCGTATTTGTGTTTGTGTTGTGAGGATTTGCAGCGCCTGTGTTGTCAAACTGATGAAGATGTTGTCTTAATTTGTTGTCGTTTTTTTCTGTTTGCATGTGTTTTCTTAAGTTGCAGCACGTTGAGCTCTCTCGGCCACCGTAGGTTTACCCTTTGGAAGGGTACCACCCAAGTGACAACTTCTGTAGCTTTTGAAAGCCCTCTACTACACAATATTCAACAACAATATTCAAATTTACAGAAATCACAGATCACAGAATAAAATAAATAACTAAAATAGTTAAAAATATTGCTGCAAGCAGCAGTTAATGGGCCAAGCTCTAGAGAAGAAAGAAAGACAGCTGCAAAAATGAGTAATCAAAAACACTGGAAGATGATTTTAGTCAAAATGGTTGAAACATCATAAATATAATCCCTAGCAATATGGTTTAATGGTTTATTGCTTTTGACCAATAGGTGATGTGATGTTAGAGTAAGCTGATGATAAAGTTTGCTGTCAATATGTAAACCTACTTTACGGTTCAGAAGTTATTAGAATAAACATGTCCAAATTTGAGCACATGGTGGTGCTAGAGGGTTTAAGTTAGAGACTCCAAACTTGAAATGGTTAATGTTAAGACTGATCTGTATCTGTGTGCCAAATTTCATAACCTTCCCACAAGCAATTCTAGGGCTGTCATAGAATTAATTTTGGAAGAAGAGGAACGGCAATGTATACAGAATTTTTGGATAATGACAGCCCTGGTCCAAACTATGTTCATAAATGACATGAGAGTAAGTAAATGATAACAGAAGGTGTATTTTTTGTCAAACCATCCCTTTAATAGTGAGAGGTACAATCTAGAAGACCACTAGATGGCAGCAGATCCAGTTATCCTCAATAAAATAATGCCATTGAGGGAAGCTCATTGTCATCAGGCTATCAGACTCCAGTATTGAATAACCTTATATGATTCATACACTAGGCAGTACATAGTGTACATAGTACATAGTGTTTAATATAAGTCCAAAGCACACTATTTGGGACACAACATTAATAGCCTATGTCTTGCTAATGTGTTACGTCTGCCTATTTAGGGTGGTATGTGATTAAGTAACCTGAAGATTGCTGGTTTGATTTTGAAACAGGTAAGTGGGTCATTCTATAATGGTGGGTATATCTCATGTCCGTGAAGTATATTTTTGATATATTTTCATCAATATAAAGCCCCGATGCTTAATTTTCTAATGCACAATTCTATTTTTCCTATTCTATCACACTACTATATGTTGAAAAAGCCATATCTTTTGTTCAAAAATGATGTTCATATCACATACATACCTGGTATTCCAATTTTTTAAGTTGCTCATTCTACTCTGCATTTAAGCATAAAAATGATCTCAAATATAAATTAATTTGATTGTTTGGCCTTCAGTTAGATTAGGTTATCAAGACATTTGGGCGTGCATTATTCAACAATAAAAAAATGTTTATTGTGATATAATTTGATTTATTTGTGTCTGAAAAACCATTGTCAACTAAGTTACCCACTAGAAACACCCACCCACCGAAGAAAAGAATGGTTTGTCCCATTCTAGCATAATTTGCACAGTTTGATGATATTTCCTCTAGAAGCACATGGATGAAACACTAGAAGTTCTGTTCCCTCTCTTTTCCCTAATATTGGTTAAACTAGCAAACCTGTGTCAAGAGTGGATTAATTGACTGTCATGAGTGTTACACAAGTATACACAAGACAATTTAACTATAACTTATGTTTTGTTTATGAAAATATATTTCTAAACATACCATATGCTCAGTAGTTCTAGGCTTCCATGTTGAGTATAGGCCCAAAACACTAAAAATCTCAGTCAATTAAGTCAACTAGGTCAACTAAGTTACCTGTCAACTGTTTTACCCAGTAAAGGTAACATGGTGGACAGTAGCAAACATAGATGGTATTTTATGCACATATTCCTACAGATCACCTTTATTTATATAGCATTTTATACAATATAGACTTTCAGAGCCTGTTTTTCTTTTTTCTATGCAACAGTTATATATGAGGCCACAGGTGAGTATGTTCAAACAAAACATTTAAATAGAATTTACTGATCATTAAAATCTTCCATTAAAATCATTCACTCAGCAGACAAAAGCTATGAAAAAGTGACTGTTTCATCTCACACAACAAGATGCAATGTGCAGAAGTGAAATGCTTGCTTGCTGTCCACATCAAAACTACTTTCTGCAGCCAAAGCACAATAATCTCATTTAGCCTTTCTAAAGGCCCATATTTTCAAAACATATAGTTCTGCAATTCCGTACTCCAGACAGTAATCTTGTATCTAGTAGCATGCAAAACGCTACATTGCTGCTACGGGAAGTGTACATTAAGTGTCTGCTTCCCACAGTGAAGTTCAGTGGTAGTAAAGGGGCTACCCTCTCTCTCAAAATTCAGAGAGTTGCAGAGTGGTATGCGTTTGTAGCTCCCTAGAGTTTTATTCTTCTGAGGAAATCTCTATTTTACTATTATTTTCTGTTGTTTAAAGTGATAAATTATAGCTTTTCCCGCACCAGATTTCTGTTATTATCCATCAAACTAATCCGATCGCGCGCTTTTAATCTATAACCGCGAGTGCAACGCCGAGCTGTGCGTTAGCATTCCGTTTGCCGGTTAGCCTGCCATTTGCGTTCCCACTCACGTCTCTATTCACGTCTACTACCGCTTTCCTTTTTTCCCTCGCTCTCGTTGATCGCTCGTTTTTAATCTACAACCGCGAGTGCAGCGTGTTTGTAGTGTGTTAGCCGGTTAGCTTGCCATTCACTTTTACTTTTTCTCTACACCTTTTTCTACACAAGTTCATCAGACAACAGTGGTGAGTTGAAATCGTTCTACAACTACAACTGAGTAATGGCTTCTTCTCCTTTCCTGGTAACCTGCATCACCTGTCATATGTATAGTTTATCAATCTCTGTCGGCAGCGAGAGATTCACATGTGATAAATGCAGGGAAATAGTTAGGCTGACAGAGAAGATTTCAGAACTTGAGACACGCATCCAAACTTTAATCGAGGATAGTAAGAATGCGAGGGCATTAGATACGGCTTTGGATGCGACTAGTTTAGGAAGTCCCGTACATTGTTCGGTTCCGGTAACTTCGCCTTTGCAGCAGGGCAACTGGGTGACTGTGAGACGGCATAGTCGCGGGTCAAAACACCGCTCTTCCGTTCCGATCAGAACATCAAACAGGTTCTCCCCACTCAGTGACGCACCCACTGAGAAACCTGATCAATGTGCTCTAGTTATTGGCGATTCTATTGTACGGAACGTGAAAATAGAGACACCAGCCACCATAGTCCAATGTTTACCGGGAGCCAGAGCGCCTGACATCTTGGCAAATTTAAAAGTGCTGGCTAATGCTAAACGTAAATTCAGTAAGATCGTTATTCACGTCGGCACAAATGATGTTCGACTTCGCCAGTCGGAGATCACTAAAAATAATGTTAAAGAGGTGTGTGAACTTGCAAGTACGATGTCAGACACTGTAATTTGCTCTGGCCCCCTCCCTGCGTATCGTGGTGACGAGATACATAGCAGACTGTCATCACTAAATGGCTGGATGTCTAAGTGGTGCCTGCAGAATAACATAGGTTTCATAGACAATTGGACAAGTTTTTGGGGCAGACCTGACCTGTTGAAAAGAGATGGTCTTCATCCCTCCAGGGGTGGTGCTGCTCTTCTCTCTAGTAATGTGGCATATAGTCTTAGAGTTTGCACTTGACTAACTGGGGCCCAGGTCAGGAAGCAGACAGACTGGCTAATCCGACCGTCTGCTAGCCGCCTCACGTCACCAAAATCAGTTAATTCTCAGCACATAAAGACCCTTTCACCTAGATATCATGCTATAGAGACTGTGTCTGTTCCCCGAGCTAGACAATACAAAAGACGTCCAAACCAATTTAAGAGTAACAATCTAATCAACGTCCAACAAATTAAAAATTTACATAATACAGAGAAACAAATGATAAAACTCGGCCTTTTGAATATCAGGTCCCTCTCCACAAAAGCGCTTTTTTGTAAATGATATGATCATTGATCATAACCTAGATGTGCTATGTTTGATAGAAACCTGGCTAAAATCAGAAGATTACATTATCTTAAACGAGTCTACCCCTCATGATTACTGTTATAAACATGAGCCACGTCCAAAAGGTAAAGGGGGAGGTGTTTCTACAATTTATAGCAATATTTTTAGTGTTTCACAGAGAGCGGATTTCAAGTATAACTCGTTTGAAGTAATGGTGCTTCATATAACATTATCCAGAGAAACAAGTGTTAATGATAAATCCCCTATGACGTTTGTACTTGCTACTGTATACAGGCCACCAGGGCACCATACAGATTTTCTTAAAGAATTCACTGATTTTATATCTGAGCTGGTGTTGGCTACAGATAAGGTCTTAATAGTAGGTGACTTGTTGATATTGAAAATGATGCACTGGCAGCTGCATTTACAGATATTCTAAATTCTATTGGAGTTAGACAACACGTGTCAGGTCCCACTCATTGTCGAAATCATACTCTAGACTTAATACTGTCACATGGAACTGATGCGCAGCTGGAGGAAAACAAAATTAGAGGTTTTTCATACTGCTTGGCGGGAATGTACCCTATCGTACAGAAAAGCGTTAAAATCGGCCAGATCTGATTACTTTTCGACTCTTTTAGAAGAAAACAAACATAACCCTAGGTATTTATTCAATACAGTGGCTAAGTTAACAAAAAATAAAGAACCAACAGGCACTGACTATGCCCATCAGCATAGCAGTAATGACTTCATGAACTACTTTACTTCTAAGATCGATACAATTAGAGACAAAATTGTCACCATGCAGCCGTCAATTACAGTGTCGCATCAGATAGCGTGCTATAGATCTCCTGGGGAACAATTCAACTCATTCTCTACTATAGGTCAGGAAGAATTGTATGAACTTGTTAAATCATCTAAACCAACAACTTGTATGCTAGACCCTATTCCATCTAGGCTACTAAAAGACTTGCTTCCAGATCTCATAGATCCTCTGCTGAATATTATTAATTCATCACTGTCATTAGGATATGTCCCCAAAACCTTCAAACTGGCTGCTATTAAGCCTCTAATTAAAAAAACACAACTTGACCCCAACGAATTGACTAATTACAGACCTATCTCGAATCTCCCATTTCTATCAAAGATATTAGAAAAGGTTGTATCCTCACAACTATCTTCCTTCCTACAGAAATATGATATCTGTGAGGATTTTCAGTCAGGTTTTAGACCGTACCATAGTACTGAGACTGCTCTTATTAGAGTTACAAATGATCTACTCTTGTCATCTGATCGTGGTTGTATCTCTCTGTTAGTGCTACTGGATCTTAGTGCTGCGTTTGATACTGTTGACCACAACATTCTCTTGAATAGACTTGAGAATTATGTTGGCACTAGTGGTAGTGCATTGGCATGGTTCAAATCGTATCTATCTGACCGCCATCAATTCGTGGTAGTAAATGAAAAGGTATCATATCGATCACAAGTGCAGTATGGAGTACCGCAAGGCTCAGTACTAGGGCCATTACTCTTTACGCTTTACATGTTACCCTTGGGTGATATCATCAGGAAATATGGTGTTAGCTTTCACTGCTACGCTGATGATACCCAGCTCTAAATTTCTTCGCGGCCCAGGGGAAAAAGAAACGTATTTGAAAAACTAATGGATTGTGTAGTTGAGTTAAAAAATTGGATGACAAGTAATTTCTTACTGCTAAATTCTGATAAAACAGAGGTGTTAATTATTGGGCCTAAAACCTCAGCGTGTAATAACCTACAACACTGTCTAATACTGGATGGCTGTTCTGTCAATTCTTCGTCATCAGTTAGGAACCTAGGTGTGCTATTTGATGGTAATCTTTCCTTTGAAAACCACATCTCTAGTATTTGCAAAACTGCATTTTTCCATCTCAAAAATATATCTAAACTACGACCTATGCTATCAATGTCAAATGCTGAAACATTAATTCATGCATTTATGACCTCACGGTTAGATTATTGTAATGCTTTATTGGGTGGTTGTTCTGCTCGCTTAATAAACAAACTCCAGCTGGTCCAAAATGCAGCAGCTAGAGTTCTTACTAGAACCAAAAAGTATGATCATATTAGCCCGGTTCTGTCTACACTGCACTGGCTCCCTATTAAACATCGTATAGATTTTAAAATCTTGCTAATTACTTACAAAGCCCTGAATGGTTTAGCTCCTCAGTACCTGAGCGAGCTCCTATCACATTATAGTCCCTCACGTCCGCTGCGTTCTCAAAACTCTGGCAATTTGATAATACCGAGAATATCAAAATCAACCGCGGGCGGGAGATCATTTTCTTATCTAGCGCCCAAACTCTGGAACAATCTACCCTACAATGTTCGGGACGCAGACACACTCTGTCAGTTTAAATCTAGATTAAAGACCCATCTCTTTAACCTTGCTTACACATAACAAATCAACATATTCTTATAATTCAAATCCGTTAAAGGATTGTTAGGCTGCACTAATTAGGTCAACCAGAACCGGGAACACTTCCCATGACACCCGATGTACTCAGTGCATCGTCAGAAGAATGGCATCTACGCTAATATTAGTCTGTTTCTCTCTTATTCCGAGGTCACATTAACCACCAGATCCAGTCCGTATCCAGATCAGATGGTCACTGCAGTCCCCCGGATCCAGTCCGAACCCAGCCCAGATGGTGGATCAGCACCTAGAGACGACCTCTACAGCCCTGAATATCAGCGGAGTCCACATCAACTAGATGAGCCCCAGAGATGGATCCACAGTGAAGACATCGTCAACTAGACGGCTGTCGGCACAAGACCACGGGAACTTTGGCCAGAGGAAAACTGGCCCCCCAACTGAGCCTGGTTTCTCCCAAGGTTTTTTTTCTCCATTTGTCACCGATGGAGTTTTGGTTCCTTGCCGCTGTCGCCTCTGGCTTGCTCAGTTGGGGACACTTTCTCTTAACACAATATTGCATTTATTGTTTTTGATTAACTACCTTTACCTAAAATGTGAGTGTTTACTGTTGCCTTTGGCATTGTTGATGTACTGTTTCCTATTTAATACTGTACAGCCGCCTTGTCACAATTCTGTATTGTTAAAGGCGGTATATAAATAAAGGTGACTTGACTTGACTTGACTTAAAGTTTTTATATAGGGATACCGAAGGTGTGAGGGAGTTGTGCTTTATCAGTGCCATGAATTTGCACACCATTTTGTGATGTAATACAAAAAAATAAAACAGAAGAAGCTACCCTCTCCTTATTCCCTGGTTGTTGGTCTGTTTTTCCAACATGACATTGGTTGAAAACCTTCTGTGAATAAGTATTACACCCAACTTTAACATTTGACTTTACATTACAACCTTAACCTTAACATCCTCAAGAAGGGTCAGAGCAGAAGTTATGAAGGACATATTAAGTACTAGAATATTACACGTATGTTGAATTTAATCAAGGATGTACTCATTTTTGCAACCCTTCATTTAAACAGTTATTTTACAGATGCTAATAACTTATTTTTCTCTGTTTTTATTAAGTACATGTTTAATTTTGCCATACATATACATATAGATGTATATTAGAATCTATTTAAACACTGCAAGAAGTTCCCAAAGTGACAATTATTAATGCAGACAAGACAGAACGGATGCTTTTGTTACAATATTATCTAACAAAAAAAAAAAAAAACATTTTTTTTGCAGAAACTATAGAAATACATCCACCAAAATATGTTAATTATATGTTTATCCATCATGTGATTGTAGTTCGAATTTATCCAATTAAATCTCGTCTGATTTCAGAAGCTGGTAGTTGACCTTTGATCCCCTGGATTTGTAGACCATCACTCCACACACCATGGCAACTACTGCTACGGCACATCCGGCCACGAAAACAAGGTTCAGGTTCAAGCTTGGGCTGATGGGCTCTGGAAATGAATATGTGACATTAGAAGTTAAAACCTTATCTTTTGAATTAAAAATCTGCATAAACAACCAAGTTAGGACGTACCAGTAAGTGATGCGCTCCTCCTCAGCCGCAGGGGTCCCTGGGAGATGAAGTGGCTTCCGGTCTGGATGGCAGCTTCTCTTTTGTGAACGTGTGAGGATGGTGCGACCTGCGTGCCATTGGTGCAACCCTGAGCGCAGCGTGTGTTGGGATTGTTGGCTTGGCATAGAATAATTGAGCATCTTATGAACACCTAGAGAGGAAAAGTGTGACAAAAATTAAAAAGCCACATTCAGCTGTTTTATTGTTTGTTTGTTTGTTTTAGTGTTCATCCTTACCTGGTCATATTGTCCAATAAACTTGAAGGCCTCCATACTGAACTTGACACTGGGCTGGTGACTTGTGTAGATGTAAACCGTTTCATCAACCCCGCATCTGAAATACATTGACAAAATGGTCTGGATTAATTTGTAGGAAAATGACACTGCTGTCAAAGCATTTCATTGGACACAGTATGTTTACATTAGGTACTGTACAATATAATTTGATGATTAGATGTAGTCTTAATAATGAAAATATTTTTAAATATATTGACCTATAACAAGAAATAGTCTAATTAGACATATTTTGTGTATTTGTATACTAATGAAACTGTTTCCTGTGTTACACATAAACTTAACTTATTTAAATTGAAATGTCATTGTGTAAAACATATGCTTTATTGATTTTAGTGATTTTGGATTCTTACCCATTTGTGATGATGGGATAATAGATGGGGTAATTGGGATCGTCAAAGGGTGTAGCTACACAGGACTCAAGGAAGACCTCAGTGTTTTGCACAACATTGACAGGTGCGATCTCCATGTAGATCTTGTCTCCGACGTTGTACTCCAGTGGGTAGCTGCTGGGATTTCTTATGCTTTTGAAACTATTAGACTGATAAAACTCAAACTGATAGCTGAATGAGCCGAAGCCTCTCTCAGTGAAGTTGACGGCTGGTCTGTGAGCATCAAACTTTGTGGTGACGCTGCTCTTTTTCTGGTACTTGCACATAACTTCAATTTCGAACACATTTTTCCTAGTTATGATGTGGTTTGGATTATCATAGGTAACAATTGTGTTCTTGAAGAAGAGATGTTCATCAGTCTCCTACAAAGAAACAAGTATAAAATTAGTTTAAAAGCAGTTAAAGTTTTTTCATTGTCATTCAGATTTATTAAAACTAATTGAACTCCTTACTTCAATCTGAGTACCACATCCATTTAGAGAGAAGGTTGTAAACACATGTGTGTTATTGGAAAAAACTGGACAGGAAGCATTGTTGTTCAGCCGCAGGTGATCTCCATGAATACCCGAAATAGTGGCTCTTTCTATTGATACTGACATTGTGTCCTTAGTGCAGTTCACCTGTGCTCTCGGACCTTGAAGACAAAAAGAACAATCGTAAGAATGCAGATGCATAAACTTTTTTTTCTTTCTTGAAGAAGTGGAGGAATTAAACAACCCAAGCTCATTGTAAATATGTTACTCTGCTGACATTTCTGCAAATATGTATGTATATATTACAATTCACTACATGAGAAATGAACCCTAGTTGCAGTAAAATGATTATGATTACAGAGGCAGATTATTGATGAATAAAGGCTTAATTTTACATGGTTTCTTGCACACTACTATGACCCCAAAACACTTTTACCATAGCGCATGATTTGTAAAATAATTACACTTAACCAGCTCCATATGTATGCCGTTTCTGCTGTTGTAAACTTGCTCAGTAACCCACCCGGTATAGCACTGCACTTGCAATCAGGAAAAAGTCCCATGAAACAAAAGGCACAACACTCCACAAAAGAGCTCAAAGACTTGTAGAAGTAATCTCAAATGGCATGGTTGCTTTAGCAAATGTGTCTTCATCTCACATTTGCTTTTGTTATCAATATCGGTTACGTTTTTTGATTGGGTGTGTTTTATTCATGACACTGTGCTCTTTAGCAAACCCACGTCTACAATGAAAAAGGTTTTGAAGAAATATAGGCAGAGTCACATGTTTACCATGATCCTGGGTTTGAAATAAAACACCAAATCTAATGGTAAGACGATTTCAATGAACACTGAAAATTACCTGCAGCCTCCACCACGACAATTACACACCTCATCTCAGATTGATAGTTCCTAGACCTAAAATACGAAGATTTAATTACTGTACCTTCATTTTATAAGGTTTGTTTTATTGAATTAATCTAGTTGTTTAATCATACCCATTTTGTCCCTCTGCAGCGAAGCAAATTGGAAAATGTTGGCCATAATTGTCTGATGTCGGTGTCCAGTTGATCACATACTCCCCAGTGGTGGTGGTGGACTCCTTCGTGCTGTTCAGAGGTCCGCTAAAGACCAAATCAGTGATCCTGAAAAGATAATAAATAAATAAATAATCATCCAATAAGATGCACATATATTGGTTTAGAAATGAACCAGTTATAGTGAAGATCTGGATCAGTAGCTTTCAACCTGTTTGACTCCAAGACTTCCTACTGCCCACAACAATATCTGAACTTACGAAAATTAGGAGTGTTCATAGACTAAATTAAGTAGCTAAAATAATTACAATCAAAATTACAATAGCTGTAAAAGTCAAAAGTCAAGTCTATAAACTAAACTAAACTAGACTTTTTCATCATACTTTGAGAAGGTTGCAGTCGCCTTAATTCTGATCTCTAGCTCTTGATTGACACGAGCCTGTAGATGTTCTCCATGATAAGGTGTTGGGTGGATGAACCGAGGTAGATATTCACCCTGGATGCACGATGGTGCAGCAGCCTCCACTATAACCAAAACATAATATAAATCTTGTGGCAGAACATCACAATTAAAAGACTGATTTCAGAACTCGATCGTACCTTCTAAAGCAAACTGGAGAGGTATTTTGCTCAAGGGTGGACTGGAAGATACGTTATTGAAAGGGAATCTGACTGCAGAGGCTATGGCAGTGTAGTTTAGAGTTATGGCCTGGGTGGGATAGTCCTCCATGACCAGCTCAAATGCATAAACACCTATTGAAGCACTGGAATATGACAGAGTACAGGTGCTCTGGAAAAAAAATAAAATAAAAATAAAAAAAGGAAGAAATGAACAGAAAAAATTAACTTATCTTTATACAATTAGTAGCAACTAAGTGAGCCAAGAACATGTGGAAGAATGAAAGGAACACTGTTGTTACAGACATGACATTACAATTATGACTGTACATTATTTCTCACCTGGTCCAAAGTGAATCCTGCATGTTGGTTGCACATTCCACACTCATTTGCACTGAGAAGTCCATACCTACACCGGACCTTGTCATGATCAGGATCGCAGGACAAAAGATTGTAGTTCCTGGCGCAGTTCTGAGGAACTCTAGAAACAATCCAAAAACAGTCATCTTGAAATGTGTTTAGGTAAACAAGCTCCAAGAAGTACTTGGGCAATCAAGAAACATAAAAAAGTATGAATAGAGGCTGTGCATTTCTTCAAGAAGCAGATGGAACAAGATGAGTTTTAGTGCAGACAGAAAAAAATCTGTTGATGAAGACTGAAAACTGATTTTACCTTACAATGGGAAGTGCAGTGACAACTGGAGATCTATTGGGTTTAGAGGTGTCAGATCTTTCTCCGAGGTCAATATGTGTGAGAAGTCTCCAGTCTCCACCAGTAGTGATTTTGTTAAAAATCCAGCAGCAACTATATTGGCTGTTGATACATGCATTTCATTTGTAATAAATTCATTTATATTATCTACAGAGCTATTATATTATGGTGAATTAGACTAGTCTTAATCCTCTGAATAGGTCTGCTTACTACAGCTGAAATGGGCTGTTGTTGGAAACGGTTCTTTTCATCACTCCCTCAGTCTGGCACCAGCTACCACCATTGGGACTGCTGTCGATGCGACCACTCACAAAAGTTTTATTGCCACAATTTCCAGACCAGCAGCTCCAAGAGTCACCCGTAGAACAGCCATGATAGGCCTCCTTAAAGCGGATATCCACCTGAAAAAAAAACAGATGTAAGTAATTTCTCAAAATAAAATTGGCATAGCTACAGTCTGATAAGCCTATCAAATTACTGTCATTCAGAGTCTGCTGCAATACCCCTGAGATCCTTAATTATTCCTTAATAGATACAATTATTATCCACTTTGATTAGCTATAAAGTGTGTGCTTGTTGGCATGTGTTTCGTAACATCATGATGACTGACAGGGTGGAGTACATGCACACTTGGGTTTCGTTTGCAATTAGCCTATAATATGTAAATGTTTGAAAACTGCCAAACTGATCCCAAACCAGCCCAAATGTTGCCAACCCACCCAAACCAATTTTGACCCACACAATCAAATTCAGAACCACCTAAATGGGTGGGAAAATGGCAGATTCCATGTTAATTACAATCTTAAGATAGATAGATTGAGCATGATAAAAAGTTAGCAAAAACAGTTGTAATGTGACCTTTATATAAAATACATAAAAGAAATATGCATACACACAAAACTACATATACACACTATGGTCAAACGTTAGGAATACTTACAGTAAAAAATAATTCTGTAGCATTTTATTACTAATCATAATATAGATTTATATTATAACTATTGGAATATAAAATAACAATTTTATATGCGAGCATATTTTAAAATGTAATTTGTTCTTTTGATCAATTTTAATGCTTCTTTAAAATAAAATATATATATATATATATATATATATATGGTTTCCACAAAATATGTAGCAGCACGACTGTTTTCAACATTGAAAATAATAAGCAAATCAGTATATTAGATCATGTGGCTGAAAATTCAGCTTTGCGTCACATTAATATAATATTTTAAAAACATATTAGAATGGAAAAACTGTTATCTTAAATTTCACAACATTACAGTTTTTACTGTATTTTTATCAAATAAATGCAGCCATGATCAGCATAAAAAACATATTTCAAAAACATTAAAACTTTTGACCGGTAGTGTATGTACTGTACATATAGTTTTAGTTCATTTTAATAAGAATCCTCATAAAAAGTTCCCATAATTGAAGAAATATATTAAATGTCTCACCCTATAGGAGCCATTAGGATTCTTTTTCGAGTCGAAGGTCATTGTTCCTCCGTAGAAGTGTGAGGCTGAGGCTATGGATGCCAGCAGCAGCAGAGCCGAGAACAGAGCAGAGACAGACATGATGATGCTCATGAATGAGATCTGACAGCTGATCACCGCGCTTCTCTTTTAAAGACCTGATGGAGGAAGTCATCTAAAAAAAAAAAAAAAAAAAAAAAAAATTTAACATTTACAATAAAATCTTCCAGTAGAGGAAAGACAAATGATCTCCCTCATCCACTCCTACCCTAAGAATGATTGGCATGCAGTTTTTTAATCCATAACATCTCTGTACATCTGTTCAAGATTTTGAATTAAGTTTGTGATTTTGACTTCTGTGATATTTTAGTATTATTTATATACTTTCATACAGTTTTCATTCGAATTTTTAAGCTTTTTTTGTGCATTTTCATTAGCTTTTGCTCTTTTTAAATATGATTACTTTCTTTTTTACAGTTTTAGTTCAGTTTTGTTTTATTTCCACTTCATTTTTCCAGATAAACTTATCTGAGTTACTTTCAACATTTCTAAATCTAAGATTTTTGTCTAATATCTATTTTATTTTATTTCATTTTTACTTTATTGAACAAAAATTCGTTTTTTCATAGTTTTAGTTTTAGTTAACAATAATAGCCATGCTACCACAAATCAAAGCATGTAAAATTAGTTAAATATTCTGTAACTTAACCCTTTAACTGTCACCGTCCACTCTGTGGGACACCTAAGTTTACTTCACCATATTACAAATAAATCCCAATCTAATCATGACAAACTATACATCGTTGGAGAGACTGCTAAATAGATATTTACCATATTTTTGTGTTACAAACTATGTAGGAAAAGTAACAGATTAATATATGTCAAGAGTGCAACTTAAAAAATCGACATCATAACATGAGTTCTGATCTTTGTCACAAAAGACTTTCTTCGTTTTCTTTTTTCCCTTTCATGCTTTGGATATCATAAGAAATTACATATCAGTTCAAAACTTAAAATCTCAAAATTCATCCTTTGAAAGGCATTTTAAAAGCAGACATTGCTTTGTACATCAAAATCGTATTACAAAATGTTTTCATTCATGAACGATAAAGATTTAAGTCTGGATAGTGCATTTTTATGTCAGTGTTCAAAAATGGGAGTGACATTTAAAGGGTTAAGAAACTAATGGAAAAGCATGTTGCCATGACTAACTGATTATCTCATTTTTATATAATAGGGCTGTGGGTTTCCTCAATGATTTAGATTGATGTGCAGCACTTTGTTACGTAAAAACCCTGCTACTGAAGTCTTCTGCTGACTGGTCAAATTCAAGAAACACTGATAAGAGTGTCAGTCTAGTTTTAAGTAGTAAGTTGTATCTTTTCATTCTTCTGAGCAAAAAAATGGTACAAATGTGATAGTAAAGATTAAACAAATGATGTGAATCCAGTCAAAACATTCAAAGATCAATCAGGAACATTTCTAACTTGGCCATTTGCCGACAAGCTTCAGTTCTTGACTATACCGAAAGCAAAGGAATATAGCAAACATATACTTTCTTGTCTGTAAGTTTTTCATTGAAAATGCATAGATCTGACGCTTTTAGGCAAAGACATGCCTCTCCATTACATTTTTGTATGTTCATGTATATTTAGTTTATGCATTATTATTTCTGAGAGATTATTTCTGCTCCTTTGGCATTACAGATGCTTTGCTTTGCTTCGCTTTGTTTCCTTAATTTTCCTTTAATTATTTTGGGTTCGGCAGGATTTGTTTGAGGTTTTGAGGCATGTAATGAGGTTGTTAGACTACTTTTGTGACAGTATACTATTAAGTAGTCATTTAGCTGATACTTTCATCCCATCTTAGTTTCATTATTACATTTGAAGATCAGATGACATGCTATTTAAATCTTGTAATCTGGTACTTTTACTGACTGGAATGAGGGTGGAACACAAACTCTGAAGATAAAATGATAAATGATAACACATGCACCACAGGCTTTAGAACAATAGACTCAGATGTTAAGATAAAACTTTGTTTAAAAGCCAACATCTGTAACCTTATCTGATCGCCTTTTTATATGCTACTGTTGTACTGCTGAAGTATAAAACCTCACTGAAGGCTAAATGACAGGTGGCATTGTGACAAGATTGCCTTTCTTGTCAAAAAGAAACTGATATTATACTTTAGTTTGGCAGCTCATATTTCTTTTATGAAAAGTACTTTTTAAATCAATTTAAATATACAGCATATAAGTTTCCCATCATACTTTAGATATTAAATTTTATCTGTGCCACATTCAGTCCCTTGTTTGTCCTGAACAGTTAAACTGCCTGCAGTTTTTCAGAAAAATCCTTCAGATAGCACAAATCCTTTGGTTTTTTAACATTTTTGTCATTTTGAGATTTATCTTTTCACACTGAGGACAACTGAGGGACTCATATGCAACTATAGAAGGTTTAAACACTCACTGCTGCTCCAGAAGGAAACACGATCCATTAAGAGCCAGGGGGTGAAAACTTTTGAACAGAGTGAAGATGTGTACATTTTTCTTATTTTGACTAAATGTCATTTTTTTTTTTTTTTTTTTCAATTAGTACTGCCCTTCAGAAGCTACATAAGAACCTTACATGTTTCTCAGAAGACATAATAAGTTAAATTTACCCTGATCTTAAAATTTAAAAAGTTTTCACCCCTGGCTCTTAATACATTGTTTTTCCTTCTGGAGCATCATTGAGTGTTTGAAGCTTCTGTAATAGTTGCATGTGAGTCCCTCAGTTGTCCTCAGTGTGAAAAGATGGATTTTAAAAATCATACAGTCATTGTTGGAAAGGGTTCGAATACACAAAAATGCTAAAAACTCGAAGAATTTGTGGAACCTGTGGAACAGCAGGCAGTTTAATTGTTCAGAACAAACAAGGAACTCATGAACAGCTATCACAAAAAAAAACAAACAAAAAAAAAAAAAAACAGCTGTGGATCAGTATTAAGTATTAATTATTAACAGTATTAAGAATCTAGTGTATGTAAACTTTTGAATGGGGTAATTTTTATAAATTTAACTTTTTTTTCTTTTGTGGAATTTATGTAAGGGTCTTTGTGTAAAATATCTTATTCAAGTCAGTACTAAATAAAAAATAACATGCATTTGTACGATCCCTCTCATTTTTGGTAAAAATAATTAACATTTTGCAGAATCTGCAAGGTATATGTAAACTTTCAACTTGTAACTGTAAATAAAACAATTAAATAGAATTTTAAAATTGCTTGCATATACAAAAAGATAACTTTAAATTTTCAATATTAAGAAAAGAAAAGAAAAGAAAAGAAAAGAAAAATCAAAAATTGTAAATTGTTCCAAATGCATGATTTAGAGGAATTCTTTAGACAAGTTCCATTCCATTCCCATTTATGACTTGGGTAGTTAGATACAGGCTGTTTGTAATTAGCAAACATGAAAATAAAATAATTTAATAAAATAAAATGTTTGTTTTATTTAAAAACAGTGGCCATGCAATACATGCATTACAATGTTTTTTTTTTTTTTTTTTTTTTAAATAGCAACTGGCAGTAAAAATACTTTCTTTCTCTGAGTTGCAGGTGTTTTACCGCATGAATGCAAGGTTGCTCTCATGATATATTTTTTCTCATTAACTTTTAGATGCATTTCACTCACCACCATGTAAACTTTTAGTTTTGCTTCCAGCAAACAAGGAAATAACTGTAACAGGTTTGGTGAGGCTTTTGATGTGTTTTTGTGTCTTTTTTTTCTAGTTGTGTCTTTTTGTTTCCTAGTGTCATGTCTTTGTTATTCCAGTTATTCAAATGCTCATTGTATGCATATAGCCTAACACACTCGCATCAGGCAGAACCTGATTTAACCAAGTACAACATGTTTCTTGATCAACATCTTTGTTGAACCTGCAACAAAATGGTGATTAACCAATCAGATTTGAAAAAAACAGTTTATAGTTTTTGTGAAGTTTAGGCTTACAGTCAGTGTTTGGTGCTTGTACATCAGTGTTATTCATCTATCATTTCTTCTGATTTTAGGGATTACTCATGGGTAAAGTTAGGTTTAGGAGATGTGGTCAAGATTAAATTTTTGGATTAAAATGTTGTTCCAGGGTCAACAAAATATGACCCAGGAGCATATCTAACTCAGCAAAATCAGGACGTGCCTCATGCCACAGTGAACACGTATTTTATTTGATAGTGTGCACAAACACAGGCGCTCTAGAAAGTTGATCCTAGTCCAGTGCCTGCATTATTTCTCCCCAAAAGCAATAAAAATGTCTTTGTATTTGTTTGCTTTTATTAAGTTTGTCCTGTTTTTTGGATGACTGAGCTAGTGATGCCAGTCATTTTGTGATTTATGCGTTCTTTTGAGACAGTTTTTCATTGCAAGAGGGAAATACAAGCTTGCAAAACTATTGACCATTTAGTTGCTTTTTACAGTTTTCAAAATATTTAAAAAGCGTCTAGAGATACCTTACTCTCACTGGTTGTTTTATGTGAAGAGTCTTGGGCAGTAGCGTAGCCAGAAAAGAGACTCTGGGTGTGCATCAGAAAAACTGGGTGTGCCAAATTAATTGTCAGATTAATGTGCAAAAAAAAAAAAAAAAAAAAAAAAAAACCTAACGTTACAGATAGTTACATATTAAAATGACCAGGTTTCATGCCATAGCTACCCTTATTTCAGATTGCGACTTGTAAAAATAATTCACGTCCTCGTCATTTCTGAGTCATTTTCCGAAGCTTTCTCGCTCCTAAAGACGGCCACCGCCAGTCAAAAAATTAATGCCGCAATAGACACTTGACTTTTCATTTAATTTTCACTTTATTTGGGACACACGCTCCGCAAATTTGTATTTAAGCCGTAAGTTTACATACAACTTGCACAATCTGCAAGATATTATTATTAGCCGACAAAAAAACAAAAAACAAAAAAAAAAAGGTATAGGTAAAGGGCATTTACACATAAATCAAGCAGTTTAAAAGTTCACTTGGTGTTTAAACTGTAAAACATGTTGTATTAAGAACTGTATTTAACGAAAATAAAGGCAATTATCCTGTAAACATGTGGTTGTGTGTAATATAAGTTTTGAGGATTTATTATCTGTAAGTACTTGTTCATGTACAAAGTAAAAAAAGCTAGTATTTTGTGAACAAGAAAAAAAGAAAGAGAGAAAGAAAAAGACGAAAGAAAAAAAAGAGAGGGAATTCGCCATTGTTCCACATTCCACTGCTGCTGTTTCGGGCATCGCCACACCTGCTTTTTGAATATGCACTGTATGTACGAACATAGACATATATAAATATATGTAGGGTAGTGCGGGGCAAAACCTTTTTGAATTTCTCAGTTTGTGTAAATCCACGTGGTTCAGAGTATAATTTTTTATCCATGCTAATTTCACACTTGTCTTGTGTTGATTTATGTATGCACACTCGCGATAACACCATATGTTGTGCTTTTTTAAAAATAAAGAAAATAAATTAGATGCACTTTCTGCCGTCCATGCGCGTCACAGCACTGAACCGGCTACTTGCCTCACAAAGAAATCCATGGAAAGCTTGAAATGTATATTAAATGAACCAATTAAAAAAAAAAAAAAAAAAAAATATATATATATATATATATATATATATATATATATATATATATATATATATATATATATATATATATATATATTATTACATAGTCGGAATGAAAAGGTACATTTCTCTATTACAGACATTAATCAATCGGCATTCGCCAACTTCATCTTTTCAGCCAAAACGGACTGAGATGAAAGCATTAGTTTATTAACAAACAATTCAAACGTTTTCTTTTCCCCCAACACATAAATAATCATTACTTTCGCCTGCACCAGTGCAAGATTTACGCACACACCTACTAGCTATAGAACTAGAGTGACACGCCAGGGCTGTACAGTGCGGAATATGTGTGGAACGTATTAAAGAATCAGTCTGTGTGTCAGATTTACCACAGCAGAACGCGTGCATGGATTCTGCATGTGTTTGAGTTTGTTTACAAACCTGTTGTCTAAAGAGAACATTTTAATGACATCCAAATTCATTTATCATCAGTCGAGTGTTTGAAATAACTTCCTTTTGTGATCTCACGTGGTTTCAGATCACAGAGTGAGGCAAAATTATTTTCTATATTTTATATAGTAGCCTATTCTATAAAGTGATAAAGGTTGTTGATTAGCAAAAACAAGCAGAGTAGCCCGCATTTTTTATCATTTATAAATATTAGTATGCCTATGTCTAGTCAGGCTCTGTTTATTTGATTTAGTTTTTGGGTATACTCCATTTATATTTTATTTGTGTTTCATATGTATCTGTTTACTCAAATTCACTTGTACTCCTTTTTTTTTTTTTTTTTTTTTTTCAATATTCAATATTTTTGCATGTTTGTTGAATGTGTTACAGTTAATACAAATTCACACTTAAATATTGAAATAGTCATTTTATGTGCTTTCTCTTCACTCGTCAAATTTCTGTGACAGTTTTTTACACTTGTGGGGCCCATTTTCATTATCTTGTCTAGGGCCCCACAAACCTGCAGGCCGGCACTGGTTATGATTAAGAATCATAATTTAAAAACTTTTTTTTTGTTGTTTTTTTTGTCAGAAAATCTTATGCATTCACTGAGAGAGAGGAAAAAACTCCTCTACACTGAAAAATAAAAGTATTATTGTTCCTATTTTTACCCAAAATAATGTATTGTGAGCATTAGTGAGTTCACACATGTAATATAATGTTTAACTCATACAGGATATCCCTAATATGGACAAAGCTATACGCTTTTGCGTAGCTGAATAAAACTCCGATAGAGACGTTTCAACTGATAAAACATGGAGACATATCTGTATGATTGCAACTAAATGGTTTATCTGTTCTTATATCAGGTCTTCTTATATATGAATAAACTATACATGCAACGCAATGCTAATCAACCTCATTTATCACTTTATAGAATAGGCTACTATATGAAATATATAAAATTATTTGGCCTCACTCTGTGATCTGAAACCACGTGAGATCACAAAAGGAAGTTATTTCAAACACTCGACTGGTAAATTAATTTGGATGTCATTAAAATGTTCTCTTTAGACAACAGGTTCGTAAACAAACTCAAACACATGCAAAATCCATGCATGCCTTCTACTGTTTTTAATTTGACACACGGATTGATTCTTTAATAAGTTCCACACATATTCCGCACTGTACAGCCCTGGCGTGTCACTCTAGTTATGTAGTTAGAAGGTGTGTGGCTTAAAGTTGTCGAGTACCTTTAATGTCATACCAATTGGAGTATGACATTAAAGTACCGCAAGAGCTATTTGAAAGCATGCAGAGCTGTCAGCGCTCTATAGCTTTTGTGGTACTTTGATTTTAAACACGGATCTTTCTGCGCAGCGCCGCTTCAAGTCGAACGCACCTAAAAATCCAATTGACAACCTCGCGGCCGTGGGGCCCTCCCCTTAATGCCCTAGGCGACCGCCTGTCTCACCTGTTGGTTAGTAGGTTATTATATTAATCAATTTAATATAAACGTGTGAGTAGTTGACATGAAAAATCTTTAGTCGGGGGCAGGCCTACTTGACACTTTCCGTTTTTAAAATAAAATGCTGACATTTCGAAAAGCGTGCCTGCTAATCATGTCACGTTATATTGCAATGCATTAGTTATGCATGCGTAATGAGTCAATTTTTATTTATTTATTTATTTATTTATTTATTATTTATTTATTTTCTTTTATGTGTGTGGGTGCTATGGAGGTGCTTCGGTCTTTCTTGGGGGTGTTGAAGCAGTCTTAAAGACATGTAAAAGTTACATGAATGCTAGACATTAAAATTTAAAATTTTGAACTTTTTAGTTTTTTTTTTTAAATGCCCTGTGTGTGTCTCTGTCCAGCAGTTTCATGTTTTGTCTCCTTTATAAGTGAAAATAGTTGACAGATTCAGTCAATATGTGGTTGCAACAGTAATTTTATACATTCCTTCCTCATTAGTTTCAAGGAATCTTGGCTCATTTTCTGTCAGAACAGCTCTAACTCTGACAGACTGGTTGGTCACGTATAAGCTGCTCTTCAGGTCATGGCGCATCACTATTTGTGACATTTACAAAGGTCATGTAGTAATTTAATTTCCATCTGAATCCACATCACAGAAGGGATTAATCCAAAAGTCAGTTTATAAATGCTTTTTGACCATTGTCAAGCACCATATAATAACTGCTGCATTCAAGGTAATGTGCATGCATTTAAAATATAAACACTTTTATTACTGAAATGCTGGAAACTGTTTACAAGAATGATGTCACCACTCCACTACATCCAGAGTTGTTATGAAGGAAAAAGAAAACATAAATAAGAGGTTGCTTTTTTTTATGACATCCACCATTTGGAGAGCTAAAAAGACATAACATGTAAATTTTCTGCTCACCCAGTCTGCATTTATTTGCAAAAATAAAATGCTAAAAATTCAGCTTTAAAATCACAGGAATAAATTACATTTTAAAATATATTCAAATACAAAATGGTTATTTTAAATAGTAAAAATATTTAACATTTTTACTTTTTTTGCTGTACGTTGGATCACTTTTGGAGACTTCTTTAAAAAACATTAAAAATCGTACTGTTCAAAAACCTTTGACTGGTAGTGTATATAAGGTGTCCTTGTTACACGTTACGTGTATTTACTATTATAATAACAATTAATTATGCATAATTACATGCAAGTAACCCAAAGCTAAACCCTAATTCTAACCCTAACCTTATAGTAAGTACATTTAGTTAATTAATATTACTCAGTACTTAAATGTATAATTACACTGCACTTACATTAAGCATGTATGTTTGTCACTTTTAATATTTCTAATACAATTATCATTTTATAAACTAAGCACCAGGAGTTTTTTCTTTACTGTTTTCCTTTCCACTTTGTTTGAAAAAAAAATCATCTCTGCGCCTGAGTCCCTCATTACAAAATGACAGTTTTGAGACAGATTCCAGTTTCCAAAACAGAACAAATGAAACACCTATGTGGCAAAGGCTGTGCCAAACAGTAAACAGAAACATTATGGAGGAAATCAAGTTTGAAGGTAAAATCACATGTATCCTTTACAAAATTGATTTTTCCCAACATGTGAGTTTGTTTTTATTCACCTTATTCAAGTTTTGTGTTGTTATCTCTGCAACATGCTAACGCCATACTAAATGTAATTATTTTGTAATGTTTCCACATGTCAGATACTGTTTTCTCCTCAGTCATCGTAGTTTACTTATCTGAATTATATATTTTAGTATAGTTTTGGCAAGTGGCAGGTATGTAATGAGGAAAACATACACTTCTTATGACATATGCAGTCCAGTAAGTCTGTTTTAAAGAATGTGACTGTGATTTCCAGTCCTGCAGCTACTGCACCATTGTTACAGCTTTAATTCATACACCAGGATGATCTTCCATTCTCATAAATGCTACAACACTAATGCTCAACTGTTCTCTGACAGTAGTCTCCAAAAATAATCAAGATATTGTTTTTATATGATATATCTTGAATTATGTCATTTTTTCCTACCCCCTTTACAAATTGTGTTTCTTGTTTTAGGTATAAGCCTCACTAATTGTTGTTAGATTTATCAACTGTTTTATTATCATGTTACAGGATATAACTAATGAGTCCACTGAGGTCGAGTAGTCTGAACCCATGTGTAGTGTATTTGCAAAAGTGTCAAACACATACAAAATAAACAAAACAAGATGATGATTTGACTTGAACAGACATGAACTTGTCTAGACTAGTACAGACTTTGACATGAACATTAAGCAAAAGACTCACTGAGTTTTGACGAGTGGCAGGT
Organism: Cirrhinus mrigala; assembly: GCA_036247105.1. Classification (NCBI taxonomy): domain Eukaryota; kingdom Metazoa; phylum Chordata; class Actinopteri; order Cypriniformes; family Cyprinidae; genus Cirrhinus; species Cirrhinus mrigala. The sequence goes on from CM070030.1 coordinate 21,419,079, forward strand.
ATGTAATGAGGATGTTGTAGGCACTCCATTCTCATAAATGCTACAACACTAATGCTTGATTGTTCCCTGACAGTAGTCTCCAAAAATAATCAAGATTATTGTTTTTAGATAATATATCTTTAATTATGTTAACTTTTCTTGCCCCCTTAGCATTTTTTTTTAGGTATCATCTTCGTTGTTAGATTTGTTAAGTGATGTATTATCATATTGCAGGACTAACTGCTTTATTCATGCTATATTTAAAAGATCATATTTAGGAAGGGGTTTTTAAAAAGTACACACACATTTTGTTCAACACACTAGTAAGTAGAAATGAATTTCTACCTTCAGAAAATCAGTATAGTACATTAACAAAAAATGTGTACAGCAGGTGTGTAAGGACTTACAGCGAATCTCATTTGTAGCATGACGTGAAAACAGAAAGAGGCTGTTGGTATGACTGATGTAGTTTTTTAGAAGGAAGTTAAAAACTTCTTTAGCTTTATGCTTGTGAAATATACAGTATGAAGGTGTCCATGGAAAATCATAATAAAACCACTTTTACTTCATTCCTTTAGCATTTTTGCCTTTTTTTTTTTTTGTCCCGCCTTTCTTTTTCAGACGTCTCGAGCAGCTAAAATAAATGTTGTGTTGTGCAGTTCTAAACAATTTGTTAAACACTGATCCCCATTGTCTGTGTTGAATAATTGATTTTTTTTTCAAATAATGATTCATGATTTTGAACACAACAATTTTAAGCCACAACAGATTTCCTTTTGGTAAACCTGGTGATGTCATAGTGCTATTTACGTCTTGTGGAGCAACTACTGATTTTGACAGGGTTAGTATGTGTAACCCTATTAAAATAATGAAAAACTGATCTAATGCAACACTAATGCTCAATTGTTCCCTGACAGCAGTCTCCAAAAATAATCAAGATTATTGTTTTTAGATAATATATCCTAAATTATGTTTTATATTTTCTTGCCCCCTTGGCATTTTTTTCTTGTTTTAGGTATAAGCCTTCTTATACTTATATGTTATTCTTATATAAATCTATTGATCTATAAATCACTGAAGTGAAAAGAGAGCAAACTCACAACAGACAACGGTGTTACTGGAGAATTATGGCAAGATGTGATCAAATCTCTCCGAATTACGAAAATATAAGATCACGTCGGGGGTCACCATAATTACTGGGCTAAGACCTACTCATTTAGACCAATTGTTGGAGAACAAAAGTATATATTTATCTGACTTCATGAAATTGTATTTACAGCAGAGTTTTCTTTGAATCCAGAGGAAACTGTAGGCACATGTTTTTCTTGTTTTAGGCATATGCCTTGTTTTTAGATTTGTCAATGGATTTATTTATTTATTTACAGGACAAACTGATTTATCCATGCTAATATAAACTGTCTAGAAGATCTGAAAGATCATATTTATTGAAAAGTATACACACATTTTGTTCCACACTAGTAAGCAGAAATGAATTTCTACCTTCAGAAAATCAGTAAATCTCATTTGTGTCATGGCGTGAAGAGACTGATGGTATGACTGATGTATTTTTTTAGAAGGAAGTTAAAAACTTCTTTAGCTTTATGCTTGTGAAATATACAGTATGATGAAGATGTTTGTGGAAAATCATAATAAAACCGCTTTTACTTCATTCCATTAGCATTTTTGCCTTTTTTTGTCCCGCCTTTCTTTTTCAGATGTCTCGAGCAGCTAAAATAAATGTTATGTTGTTGTGCTGTTCCAAACTTAATTGTCTACATAATAATAAATTATTGTCAAATAACAATTAATGATTCGGCAGCAAATCAAATTTTAGGCCACAACAGATTTCCTTTTGTTAAACTTTGTGGTGTTATAGTACTATTTATAGCATATGTCTCATAGAGCAGCTATTGAGTTTGACAGGGTTAGTATGTGTAACCATAATTAGTGTGCCTGGCACACCCTCATTATGAATTTAGGTCTTTCTGCTTTCTTTCTGAATAAAATACTGATCAAGTACTGCTGATGTCTCATACAAACCTTAAAGAGAGACGAAGATCAATAAAGAGACTTAATTTAAAGTGCCCCTATTATGCCATTTTAAAGGTTGATAATATTGTTTTAATAGACCCCCCAAAACAGGTTTACATGTATGCAAGGTCAAAAAACACTTCAGTTTTCTCCAAAAATAGATTTAATTTTACCCCATTTCTAAAAGGTTCCTAAACGACTCGTGCGAAGCAGTTCGAAGAATCAGTCTCTCTAAACCCCTCCTTTCCGTGAGCCCTCACTGCTGTGATTGGTCAGATGGCGCAGTCCTTTATGATTGGTTTACCGCGTACGGCGTGTCGGAGAACGAAACGCCCATTGCCATAACTGACTGACAGCCTTGATACTTGTCAATACATAAAAAGATGGCATCGATTTTGCCATACCAATTCGAGCCAGAGTCTGATGATAAAACGCCTGAAGTGGCTGATCGACAAGTTAACACGGTCTACCTTGGAAAGTGCTCGCAATTTGCTTATGTAAGCGAATCGGGCACACCTCTATGTTGTAAACTTCAACATTCTTTAATGCATTAAGGCGGCTTTCACACCGAACGCGGAAAGCGCTGCGCTGGCCGCTGGGTTCAGTGCAGCCCTTCAGAGCGCAGCGGCAGAAGTTAATTTGAACAAAATATTTGAACTTTGTCCGCGGCGTGCGTGCTCCACTGCACGTCCGCTTTGGTCGAGGCAGAAACAAGCCATCCTCGCAGGGCGGAAGACATTGAAACGAATGGGTTTCATAGCACAGCGCTTTCCGCATTCGGTGTGAAAGCCGCTTCGTACGCCATCCTTTATCATTACTTCAACTAATGAGACAGACAAGCTGCATCAATCACAAATTGTCAGACTACAGTGGGTCCACAGCTGAACAACAGAACTACAAAAGCGTGATTTAGCCGGTTAGCAAGACATGTGCAGGGTTGTTACACAACCTAACATACACAACTACGTATTTTGAACGATCGCCAGAAAATACAATCTTTGTAGATTCATCTTTTAGAAGTGAATATAAAACAGTTTTACTCACAGCGTATGATACAGCGTCTTATGTATAATGTACGTGTAAATTTCCATGTGATGTAAACCACATGGAAATTTCACTGTTTGTGGGCGGACAAGTTGTTCGCGACGTAGAACGTGGGCGGGCATTAAGCAAATGTGTTACTTCGTGACGTGTGGCCGTAACAGAGAAAGATTCGAATTCCTGACGACTCGTTTAGGCAAATGTGAGCCGACTCTTTTTTTTGATAGACAATAACTTTATTTATTGTCCACTGTCAGCTTCACAACTTTGCAGATAGTTTATGTTCACATACAGCTACATGACACGCTGCATGAAAGGACATATTTGAAAAGGCATAATAGGGGCACTTTAAGTATAATAAAATCACTGAAGTGAAAAGAGATCAAACACACAACAGACAGCAATAGTGGGGAATAATATGGCATAAAATATGGCATAAAAGCAAATCTGTCTTTATATTAGGTAGATTATTAACTTTGAGAACTGTATGATCAAATCTATCAGAACTGCAAAAATGTAAGATCACGTCGGAGTCACTATAATTATAAAATCTGATACACACAAAATCAATACAAATTCAACAGTTTTGAATACTAAAAAAAATTGAATCTAAATTAGAAGATAAAACAGAAAATTCATTTAATTATCTGGAATAAAAAAAAAAAACCATATATTTTAGAAGCTGGACATCAGATAGATGCGGTCAGGTGCTCTTGTTTTTTTGACATTATACACCAACAATCTCACCAGCACCACAATGGAGACTATGAAATGTCCTGCAAAAACGGTTTCCTTGCTCACGTCTCGTCTGCGTTTGTGTGTGGATTCTCGGAGACAGCCTTGGGCGCATCTCAAGTTTGAACTTTCTTCCGCGCACAGAATGACAGAGCAGGTAATGTACACCTGTCAAAAGAGTCTGAGTGCATTGCAGTTAAATGTTTCTGCTGAGCTGAATTTCCAGCATTACCTTTATATTATTACTATTTGATTCTTTAATACTTCATTGTAGCCGCCTGTAAACTTGAAAGCCTGGATCCCAAAGTCATACGTTCTTGAATCACTTTGATAAACCTCAACTGTGTCATCCATTATACACCTGTAAGTACACACTGAACATATGACTTCAGTTTTCAGTTACCTACAATAATTTATTCTGAACTATTTTGTAGAAATGCAAAACAATATATTCATTCTGAATATTCAAAAAATGGATACACAAAGAGATTACATGAACAAGTTCTTTATATTCTTTATTATGAATGTGTAACTGCGTAATCTATGCAGAAATCTCTGCTTGAAAATCTCTAAGAAGCAGATCTTCAACTTTCTGTAGATTGCAGTAAATGATCTAAGAAACTTTCACGGAAATTCCACAATCATGTGACAGATCTTTTGTCCTTCAACTCAAAGTCAGTGGAAGCAAAGAGTGAACAAGTGTCTTTGACACTGAAAGAAAGTGTTCCGGTTCAGCTCTGTAAAGTACTGGTTGAATATCATTGCTCATTGTTGCTGGTCATGTGACTTATTTCCATCTTCATGAGAAATGCAAAACATGTAATTAAAGTTACTGCACATTTTTTATATATGTAAAATGTACAGTAATGATAAATCATTTAAATTCTATGTGTTCAAACTCTTTCTCTCTCTGTATACTGTATATACCCTACTGTGTAATAAATATACTAAAATTATTTAACAGGTTTTGAGAAAGTAATAACGTCATTATGATACAGTTGAGGTCAAAAGTACATATATTTACAAGGAGTATACTCCTTGCAGAATCTGCAAAATGCTATTTTACCAAAATAGGGGGGATCATACAAAATGTATGTTATTTTTTAGTTTAGTACTGATCTGAATAAGATATTTCACATAAAAGATGTTTATGTATAGTCTACAAGAGAAAATAATAGTATTTTTATAAATAGAATTTACAAAAATGACCCTTTTCAAAAGTTGATTCTTTTTACTGAGTTGTTACCTGAATGATCCACAGCTGTTTTTTCTTTTGTTTTTGTTTTGTTTTGTTTTGTTTTGTTTTTGTTTGTTTGTTTGTTTGTTTGTTTTTGTCCTGAACAGTTAAACTGTTCTGAGGCAATACTAAATGAAAAATGTACACATCCTCATTCCTTTCAACAGTTTACACCCCTGGTTCTTAAGGCATCATTTTTCCTTCTGAAGCATCAGCGAGCATATCATACAGTCATTGTTGGAAAGGGTTCAAATACACAAAAATCCTGAAAAACCAAAGAATTTGTTGGACCTGAAGGATTTTTCTGAAGAACAGCAGGCAGTTTATCTGTGCAGGACAAACAAGGGACTCATCATTTTTAAAAAAAAAATTCAACTATTATTTTCTCTTGTGAACTACATGTAAACGCCTTTTATGTGAAATATCATATTCAGGTCAGTCCTAAATAAAAAATAACATGCATTTTGTATAATCCCTCTTATTTTGGCAAAATAATTAACATTTTGCAGATTCTGCAAGGTGTATGTAAACGTTTGACCTCAACTGTGTGTAACAGAAAACACACAGATAGAAAGTCTAATCAGTACCCTAAGCAGGCATGTTACTGATGTTAAATATGTAAATACATTACCAGTTAAAAAGTTTGGAATAATTAAGATTATTCAATGTTTTTGAAAGTGCGGCATTAATAATAATAATAATAAAAATCTTAATTGTTCCAAACTTTTGACTGGTGGTGTATAGGGATTTTGGATAAAAGATTTCACACTGGGCGGAGATATCCAACACTTGTCATATTTGGTTAAATCAATATCTTTTTTTTTTTTTTTTACATGAAAAGTGTAATGTGTGGTCGAGGTAACAGAGGAGCGGAGGATCCAGATGCAGCAAACATTTATTTAAACAAAACAAAGTAAATCCAGGCATGGGCTCAGGGCAAAAGACAAGGCAGGACATTGGCACGCGCCATACAGGAACAACACCAGACCCAGAACCATGGCAAACACAGGTGTTAAAATAGACAAGATAACGAGGTAACATGGGGAGGAGCTAATCAATCACCAGGGAAACTAACAAGATGGGCAAAGGAACATGGGAAAACAGAAACAATGGGGAGCAAGAATACTTCAAAATAAGAGTCCACAAAACCAAAACAGGGAAACATAGACCGGAATCATGACATAGCCCCCCTTCAAAGGAGTGGCTTCCAGACACTCCACAAATACACAAGTCCAGGAGGGAGATGGAGTGGAGGGTGAACAGGGTGAGCGATGGAGGGCCAGGTCCATGTAAGGGAGGACCTGGGGACTGAGGCGGGACTGGCCGAGCAGGGAGCCAGGATGAAGCTGGCAGTACAGGTGGAGTAGGGAAGCACCACAGCAGGGGAGACGAATCCGAAGATCCCCACGATGGGGCAGAAACCCACCAAGGTGGAGCAGAAGCCCACCAGGGCAGAGCAGACGGAACAGGAACCCCCACAGCAGAGCAGACAGAGCTGAAGCCCACCAGGGTGCTGCAGATGGGACAGGCAGATCGGCTGAGTGTGTAGACACCAGCGGTGGATCCTCCAAGCTGGATGCCAGTGACACCAGAATCCTGGGTACAGCACAAGTGACATGACGAGGCTCTGGGAGATCAGCTGAGGTATGACAAGGCTCTAGAAGTTCAATGGTGACATAACTTGGCTCTGGAAGTTCAACGGTGACTTGACCTGGCTCTGGAAGTTCAGCTGTGACTTGACTTTGCTCTGGAAGTTCAACGGTGACTTGACCTGGCTCTGGAAGTTCAGCTGTGACTTGACCTGGCTCTGGAAGTTCAGCTGTGACTTGACTTGGCTCTGGAAGTTCAGCTGTGACTTGACTTTGCTCTAGAAGTTCAGCTGTGACTTGACCTGGCTCTGGAAGTTCAACGGTGACTTGACCTGGCTCTAGAAGTTCAATGGTGACATGACTTGGCTCTGGAAGTTCAGCTGTGACTTGACTTTGCTCTAGAAGTTCAGCTGTGACTTGACTTGGCTCTGGAAGTTCAGCTGTGACTTGACCTGGCTCTGGAAGTTCAGCTGTGACTTGACTTGGCTCTGGAAGTTCAGCTGTGACTTGACTTGGCTCTAGAAGTTCAGCTGTGACTTGACTTGGCTCTGGAAGTTCAGCTGTGACTTGACTTGGCTCTGGAAGTTCAGCTGTGACTTGACCTGGCTCTGGAAGTTCAACGGTGACTTGACCTGGCTCTGGAAGTTCAACGGTGACTTGACTTTGCTCTGGAAGTTCAGCTGTGACTTGCCTGGCTCTGGAAGTTCAGCTGTGACTTGACCTGGCTCTGGAAGTTCAACGGTGACATGACTCGGCTCTGGAAGTTCAACGGTGACTTGACCTGGCTCTGGAAGTTCAGCTGTGACTTGACCTGGCTCTGGAAGTTCAGCTGTGAGCTGACTTGGCTCTGGAAGTTCATCTGTGACTTGACTTTGCTCTGGAAGTTCAGCTGTGACTTGACCTGGCTCTGGAAGTTCAGCTGTGACTTGACCTGGCTCTGGAAGTTCAACGGTGACTTGGCTTGGCTCTAGAAGCTCAACTGTGACTTGACCTGGCTCTGGAAGTTCAGCTGTGACTTGACCTGGCTCTGGAATTTCAGCCGTGACTTGACCTGGCTCTGGAAGTTCAACGGTGATTTGACTTGGCTCTGGAAGCTCAACTGTGACTTGACCTGGCTCTGGAAGCTCAACTGTGACTTGACCTGGCTCTGGAAGCTCAACTGTGACTTGACCTGGCTCTGGAAGATCAGACGAGTCATGCACAAGCTCAGAGATGACAGCCATTTTGTGGAAAGTCTCTGATCTGACAGCCATTTTGCAGACAGTCTCTATGGTGGTTGTTGCAGAAGTACCGCGCTGCTCCTCTGCAACTCCGACAAACAAACTCAGTTACTGATGAGATGAAGGGTCTCCAACCCTGCTTCTGAAGAGCTAGCGTCCTGCAGATTACAGCTCCAATCCCAATCAAAAACCTTGACCAGCTAATCATGGTGTTCAGGGCCACTTGATAATTACAGACAGGTGTGTTGGAGCAGGGTTGGAACTGGGCTGAAACGTCCATTTTACATGATCCCAACTTTCAAAAAGCGTTCTCATTCTCGTAGAACTCGTAATTACAACTTGTAAACTGGGAGAGCTATGACTTGTACCACCTGACCACCTCGGATTCATTAAAGCGCTATGTTTAGGCATTGATAGTGAGATCCAAATCCAAGGATGTGAACAGCTCCAAGTAGAAAGCAACATGCTGTCATCTCAAAATAACAGTAATTACGACATGGCGTGAATGCAGCATGAAGTCTGCAGGACGGCAGCTCTCAAGGAGCAGGGTTGAAGATCCCTGGTTTAGATTCAACCTTAATTAAACACACCTAATCCAGCTAATCAAGGTTGCTTCAGGGTTTTTTGAAAATGACGTTATGCGTGTTGGAGCAGGGTTGGAACCAAAGTCTATAGGGAGTTTGACACCCCTGGTGTAATGTTTTTAGCAGTCTCACCCATCTCTGATGATGTCATAAAATAGGGCACTGTATGGGTTGTCATCTGGAGCGGCTCTGCAAGACTCCACAAAGAGCCGGACCTCAGGGAGAGCAGAATGAGCTGCAATACCCATGTAGAGCATATCCATCAAATTTATCTCCAGTGGATACAGACTGGGATCTACCCGGCTGCTGAAATTATTGTTAGTAAAAATATCAAACGTGTAACTAAAAGTGCCAAAGCTGGATTCAGTGAAGATGTAGTCAGACTTTTTGTTGATGTAGCGATTGGAAACACTGGCCACTTTGGGGTACTGGCAGGAAAAGCCGATTTTAACTTGACTGCGTCTGGTGATCACTTCATTAGGGTTCTCAAAAGAACTGATCTCATTTTCAAGTCCTGATTGGTGTTGAAGAAGCAAGCATGTGAAAAGATTAGGCAGAATGGAAAACAGCGATGAATATTAATCAACTGACCATTATAGGGTACTATCAAATACTGCATTTAGACTGGAGAGCATAGACATTGGTTTTGGTACCTCCATCGTGGTACCACAGGTGTTGAGGGACATGGTGCCCAGGATATGGGTGTCATTGGAAGTAAGAGAACAGGTGGGATCTCTCAGTTGGAGCCACTTTTGATCAATCCCCTTCATGGAGGCTTTGCTTACTGCAATCCTGATAGTGTTATCCACAGAAGGCCTCTGCTTCACCTTGAGAGATGTGATTCATTTACTAATTAATCTTATTAAAATGACAACAACAATAAAAACAGCAAGATATTATCAATGCAAAAACGTGCGTGAATAGGCATATATATATCTATTAGCAAATCTAGACAGGTGGTGCTGGGGGAGGTTGAGGGTTTCAGAGGAGCAATTACAGGCCATTCGGATTGTGTAATGTATTAAATGAAGAGATTGCTAGCAAACTGCATGTAAAGGACCTGGATCTAGAGTTTTATGAATATTACTAATGCTATATATATAAATATACAAAATCAATGACAGAAACTTGGAAAAATCTTTACTTTTTTTTTTTTTTACCTGAGAGAACCCTCGATTTTGTTCATTTTGGTGAACGAGACTCAAAGGTCCGAGTTGGTAAAATGATCCGAACTTCCCATCACTACTACAAATCACGTCTAAGTTCATTGTCTGTGTACTCCGGCTCAAAAAAGTAGAGTATGGCGAAAAACTCCATCTTATTTTCTCCTACACCTTCAGAATTGTCTGACGTCATTGTAGCTTTTTATTTGTAAACAGCGTTTGACTTACTTGCACTTTCTTAGTCTTTGCGCGTTCGCTTTGTAAACACTGGGTCTGTAGTTCTGCGTGACCTTTTGACATGATTCATTAGTACGATTCATTATCTTACCTCTGAGGTGTCTCTGCAGCAAAACAGACAGGTACATGATGATGCAAGTTAGATTCTTGTGGTGTCCAGGTCAGCGTTGCCTTGACTTGCATTTCTCAAGGTCGTTGACATATTACATTTTCCACTGACCTGGAAATCCAGGATACTACACAAGAGTGATAGAAAGCTTAGATAACATTTACTAAGTAACTGGAACATGTAAACCTGCTGGCTGAAACTAAAATGATCAAGTGTGCATGTCAAGACAACTTTATCTAGTTATACTGAGCATTTCAACAACTTTATCTTTACAAGACACGTCTTTACAAGATTGCAAGATTTAAGTGATTAGTTTTACTTTTTATTAGAACAGCATTTTTATATATTTTTTATTAGAATATTTTCATTTAATCTATTAGTCTGCATTACTTTACTTAACGTACATGTATATTTTAATTACAAAACTTTTTGTCACTTTTTTGTCTCTCTTACTACTCACAATAGCATTTTAAGGACAAAAACCGGATGAATGTCTTGAAGCATATCATCAGATCGATGTCTTGAGGTGTGGTAACCGTAGTATAAGTGAAATAATTGACTTCAGTCTAGTGAATTCTACGAAAATAATGCACACCCGAGGTGTAATGGCATCACCACCTCGGGTGTGCATTATTTTCGTAGAATTCAATAGCCCGTCATCAATTATTCTTTACATAATGAATTGCTTATTTAGGCTACATCTTGTTCTGGTCTTTTGAGTGCAGATAAGTGAGTTCTGACTAATTTAAACACCTCTGATTGGCCATTGCGTTCAAGAAATTAACAGACATGCCTATGATGAGCTACAGTGCTCAACGCTGCATAAACTTGTTGTAAATAGAAACCTTTGATGTGCTCTAGAGTGCAAACACAAAAACACACTGGAGTGTTTGCCAAATCCATTTTGTCATACTATTATTATATTTTCAACTGAGGTGCGGGGATGGCACAGCAGGATTGTCATGGAATGCAGGGCGGAGGTGGCCATCCTCATACCCCTGAGGAAGGAAGAGCTGGGTTGGAACAGAGCTCCAGCCCAATGCTAATGGCAGGTTAAATGGGGAAAATGCAGAGCATAAATTCTGAGTATGGGTTACCATTAGGACTGCCCCCTAATAATTGACTAACCAACAGCCAGTTTTTAAAGTGATTCGCTGTTTCTAGCGTAAGCAAATAAAATAATCTAAAATACAAGCCACAAGAGTAAATCAAATAATAGGATACAAACGGGCTGATAAGGTCAGAGCAGTGTGATGGCCAGCTTGTCCCTAGACACTAATAACTTTTACTTGAGAAGATATTGCCGCTTCATTTCGGAAGAGCCGCTTCAGACAGCGTACCAGTAGGTCAAAATCCACGATTTTGGTGAGTTACATAGTCTTAAATGACCGTAAAGCGTTGGGAGAAGATTGGATGTATGTCAGATACACGTCATGTGCTTTAGGTTTTAAAGAGACAGCGTCTGACATTGATGTAAATCAAAGAACAAAAGAAAGAGAGAAATCATATAGTTTATGCATTTGCAATTTATAGTTTATGTGAAAATTGTTTTAAAGTCACTCAAATTAAAAGTTGTTATATATTTCAGAGCCTATTAAAAGTTAAAAACAGTGGCTTTCAATTGCACTGTAATGTTGAAAGGCTATAATTAATAGGTAAAATTGAGGGAAAATTTAATAGAGAAACCAGTAGCAGGACAAATTAAAAACATTGTAAATATGTTTAGTCATTGTAGTAGTAATAACTGCCTGTTTTTGCAAAAAGAATTTCATAGCCGGTAAAATAATTGGGGGCGATAAATTTAATCATGCCACCAGCCATTGGCAGGTGTGGCAAAAAGTTAGTTTTAGGCTGGTCTATGTGGTAATACAATACATCGGGCAGGACATCCAAACGCTCAACTATCTTTCATCGACCTCAAATATGGCTTATCATCTGAAGCACTGTGTGTAAATAGTAGCAACTTTACAAAGCCGCTCAATCTAATGTTAACCTACAAAAAGTGTGCTATTCAAGTGTTTGTGCGGAGTGTAAAAGCTGAATAGTAGTGTGCTTACTGCTCTTCAAATAATATCTGGTCATACAGATAAGAGTAATACATCTTTTGAACCTGTAAAGACTTCTTTATTTGCGTGCACTCACAATAACAACAAAACACTGCTCTTTTGTAAAATAATGAAAGCAAACAGGATGCACTTTCTGCCGTCTTGGTCTCTGTGAACTTGAGTGCGTCAAGTGGCAAGTATGTAATGAGAATGTTGAGGGTACTTTTTATGACATTGACAGTAGAGTAAGTCTGTTTTAAGGGCATAAGGGTTTAGTCTAAAGTTTAAGGAATGTGACTGTGATTTCCAGTCCTGCAGCTACTGCAGCACTGTTACGACATTAATTCATACACCAGGAAGATTTTCCATTCTTATAAATGCACATGTGTAAGGATTTACAGTAAATCTCATTTGTGCCATGACATGAGAACAGATAGAGACTGATGTATTTTTTCAGAAGGAAGAATCATCAAAATCTTTTCCATGTCACACTATTAAAAACTTCTTTAGCTTTATGCTTGTGATATATACAGTACGTTCCTGGAAATCATAATAAAATCACTTTTACTTCATAGCTTCAGTATTTTTGCCTTTTTGTTTGTCCTCCCTTTCTTTTTTCAGATGTCTCGAGCAGCTAAAATAAATGTTGTATTGTGCTGTTCTAAACAATTTGTTAAACACTGATCTCCATGGTCTACATATGATAATAGATTCTTTTTACATAATGATTAATGATTTGGCACACAACAATTTCAGGCCACAACATTTCCTTTTGTTAAATTTTGTGATGTTATAGTGCTATATATATATATATATATATATATATATATATATATATATATGTCTTATGGAGCAATTACTGAGCAAGTACTGAGGGTTAGTATGTGTATTTTTTAACTTAATTGGAAAATAAATTGTTTGTATATTTGTTTGTTTGTTCCTTATTCATTCCATTACAGACTGAACAAACATTGCAGACGTTATTTCTTAAAGAAGTCCACTTCCAGAACAACAATTCACAAATAATTTACTCACCCCCTTGTCATCCAAGATGTTCATGTCTTTCTGTCTTTAGTCGTGAAGAAATTATGGGTTTTGAAGAAAGCGTTTCAGCATTTTTCTCCATATAATGGACTTCATTGGTGCCCCGATTTTGAACTTCCAAAATGCAGTTTAAATGCAGTTTCAAAGGGCTCTAAATGATTCTGGCCGAGGAAGAAGGGTCTTATCTAGCGAAACGATCTGTCATTTTTTTCAGAAAATAAAAATTTGTATACTTTTTAAGCACAAAAGCTTGTGTAGCACAGGCTCTGGGCCTGTGCTAATGAATCGTACTAATGAATCATGTCAAAAGGTCACGCAGAACTACAGACCCAGTGTTTACAAAGCGAACGCGCAAAGACTAAGAAAGTGCAAGTAAGTCAAACGCTGTTTACAAATAAAAAGCTACAATGACGTCAGACAATTCTGAAGTTGTAGGAGAAAATAAGATGGAGTTTTTCGCCATACTCTACTTTTTTGAGCCGGAGTACACAGACAATGAACTTAGACGTGATTTGTAGTAGTGATGGGAAGTTCGGATCATTTTACCAACTCGGACCTTTGAGTCTCGTTCACCAAAATGAACAAATCTTTTTTTGAGTCATTTCGTTCATTTTAGCAAAAATTAATTAAAATGTTACGTGTTACATCCCTAACACATCTACTGCTTACACAAACGTTGATCACACTACAAACAAGACAAAACTATAATGCTATAAGAAACAGAAAAGATGAATTCATTGTTTACCTTTAGTTTTTAGCCTATGGTTAACTCACCTCACCTCTTATCTGAGAAGTTTTCGGGTTTGAGTCATACGTTCATCACATGACAGCCCCATAAGATGGACAACCGACTCGAAAAACCCCGAAGACTCGAAACAGGTGAACCAATTCCAGTATAGAACCTAATAGGATGTTGCGCATGAGAGAGCCTGTGCTACACGAGCTTTTGTGCTTAAAAAAGTATACAAATTTTTATTTTTTAAAAAAAAATGCCTGACCGCTTCGCTAGATAAGACCCTTCTTCTTCGGCTGGGATCGTTTAGAGCCCTTTGAAGCTGCATTTAAACTGCATTTTGGAAGTTAAAAATCGGGGCACCAATGAAGTTCATTATATGGAGAAAAATCCTGAAATGCTTTCCTCAAAAACCATAATTTCTTTACCACTGAAGACAGAAAGACATGAACATCTTGGATGACAAGAGGGTGAGTAAATTATTTTTAAATTGTTGTTCTGGAAGTGGAGTTCTCCTTTAAGAATTACACATTTCTTGTTGCATTGCCTGGTGCACCTTCATTATGAATACAGGCCTTTTTGCTTTCTTTCTGGATAAAATACTGATCAAGTACTGCAAGTGTTTCATACAAACCTTAAAGAGAGACCAAGATCAATAAAGAGACTTAATTTAAGTATAATGAAATCACTGAAGTGAAAAGAGACCAAACACGCAACAGACAGCAGTATTATGGGGAATAATATGGCATGAAATATAGCATAAAAGCATGTCTTTATATTAGGTGGATTATTATCTTTGAGAACTGTATGATCAAATCTATCAGAACTGCAAAACTGTAAGATCACGTCGGAGTCACCATAATTTTAAAATCTGAAACACACAAAATCAATACAAATTCAACAGTTTTGAATACAAAAAAAAAAAAAATTGAATCTAAATTAGATTTTGCATTAAGGAAATTGAAAATTCATTTAATTTTCTGGAATGAAAAAAAATACATATATTTTAGAAGCTGGACATCAGATAGATGCGGTCAGGTGCTCTTGCTTTTTTGACATTATACACCAACAATCCCACCAGCACCACAATGGAGACTATGAAGAGTCCTGCGAAGACCCCAGTGCCTGCGCTGATATGAAGAGAACCACCATTTTCTGAAGCTGAAGAAAAAAAGATGCTATGATGATGCTATCATGATGCAGAATCATTTGCAGTCATCATTATTTTAAGATGTTACTACTATACCTTCTGCTGAATGCTGAGTTTGTCTTGCCAAACGGAAGGGACCCTGCGTAATGTAATGCCTGGCGGTTTCCTTGCTCACGTCTCGTCTGCGTTTGTGTGTGGATTCTCGGAGACAGCCTTGGGCGCATCTCGAGTTTGCACTTCCTTCCGCGCACAGAATGACAGAGCAGGTAATGTACACCTGTCAAAAGAGTTCGAGTGCATTGCAGTTAAATGTTTCTGCTCAGCTGAATTTCCAGCATTATGGAATTTATTACTATTTGATTCTCTAATACCTTATTGTAGCCGCCTGTGAACTTAAAAGCCTGGATCCCAAAGTCATACGTTCTTGAATCACTTTGATAAACCTCAACTGTGTCATCCATTATACACCTGTAAGTACACACTGAACATATGACTTCAGTTTTATTAATTCTGAATATTCAAAAAAGGGATACACAAAGAGATTACATGAACAAGCTCTTTATATTCATTTTTATGAATTTGTAACTGCATAATCTATGCAGAAATCTCTGCAGATCTATATCAAAGAAAGTGTCCCGGTTCAGCTCTGTAAAGTACTGGTTGAACATCATTGCTCATTGTTGCTGGTCAGATGACTTATTTCCATCTTTTATGAGAAATGCAAACCATGTAATTAAAGTAAGTGCACATTATTGATATATGTGAAATTTACAGTAATGTTAAATAATTTAAATTACATGTACTCACTCTCTTTCCCTCTCTTAATAATGTGTATGCTGTTCATTCATTTTTGCATTGCTATTGCAAGCTTATAGCTATCGCTATTGTGTAGTGTATATATTTAAATTATTCAATAGGTTGTGAGAAAGTAATAGGTAGAATGTCATTATGATATGTATGATAAATGAGTCTAATCAGTGTCCTAAGCAGGCATAAGTTTCCAGTTTCAAGTAATTTGCCTCTCCAGCTAATCAAGTCCTTCAGGCTTATTTGAAAACTACAAGGTATGTGTGTTGGAGCAAGGATGGAACCAAAGTCTGCAGGGCTGTGGCCCTCCAAGAATCGAGTTTGACACCCCTGATGTAAGGTTTATAGCAGTCTCACCCATCTCTGATGATGTCATAAAATAGGGCACTGTATGGGTTGTCATCTGGAGCGGCTCTGCAAGACTCCACAAAGAGCCGGACCTCAGGGAGAGCAGAATGAGCTGCAATACCCATGTAGAGCATATCCATCAAATTTATCTCCAGTGGATGCAGACTGGGATCTACCCGGCTGCTGAAATTATTGTTAGTAAAAATATCAAACGTGTAACTAAAAGTGCCAAAGCTGGATTCAGTGAAGATGTAGTCAGACTTTTTGTTGATGTAGTGATTGGAAACACTGGCCACTTTGGGGTACTGGCAGGAGAAGCCGATTTTAACTTGACTGCGTCTGGTGATCACTTCATTAGGGTTCTCAAAAGAACTGATCTCATTTTTAAAGACCAAGAAGTCTCCTGAGTCCTGATTGGTGTTGAAGCAGCAAGCATGTGAAAAGATTAGGCAGAATGGAAAACAGCGATGAATATTAATCAACTGACTGTTATAGGGTACTATCAAATACTGCATTTAGATTGATGAGCATAGACATTGGTTTTGGTACCTCCATCGTGGTACCACAGGTGTTGAGGGACATGGTGCCCAGGATATGGGTGTCATTGGAAGTAAGAGAGCAGGTGGGATCTCTCAGCTGGAGCCAGTTTTGATCAATCCCCTTCATGGAGGCTTTGCTTACTGCAATGCTGATACTGTTATTCTCACAGAAGACCTCTGCTTCACCTTGAGAGATGTGATTCATTTACTGATTATTCTTATTAAAATGACAACAACAGTAAAAACAGCAAGACATAATCAATGCAAAAACAAGAAGAAAAATACAAATCATAAAATTGGAGTGGGGATTATTTGGGGAATAATCAGCTTGCATGTTAATGAATATGACGTTGTTAATATACTTGGTCTTGGTGGACTAGATCTTTGCATGCTGATGTAGAGCAAGTACAGACTTGCTAATACTAATAGATATACAGACATACTGCTGTCAGCATGTAAGATATGCTGCCGATGGTGAATAGGCATATATACATCTATTAGCAAATCTAGACAGGTGGTGCTGGGGGAGGTGGAGGGTTTCAGAGGAGCAATTACAGGCCATTCGGATTGTGTAATGTATTAAATGAAGAGATTGCTAGCAAACTGCATGTGAAGGACCTGGATCTAGAGTTCTCAGAATTAACTATATATATAAATATACAAAATCAATGACAGAAACTTGGAAAATGAACAACTGTTTATATTTATGAAATCATTCTTTTTTTACCTGAGAGAACCCTTGATTTTGCCACAATGATCACAATGCACCTCATCTCTGACTGACTAATTATGGAGAGAAAGGCAAATAACATGTCATGGAAAAATTCATATCATGAATTTCCAAGGACAGACCTCATTTTACCTCTGAGGTGTCTCTGCAGCAAAACAGACAGGTACATGATGATGCAAGTCAGATTCTTGTGGTGTCCAGGTCAACGTTGCCTCAGTAACTCCTTGACTTGCATTTCTCAAGGTCGTTGACATGTTCCATGGTCCACTTACCTGGAAATCCAAGATGCTACACAAGAGTGATAGAAAGATTAGATAACATTTACTAAGTAACTGGAACATATAAGCCTATTGGCTGAAACTAAAATGATCAAGTGTGCATGTCAAAACAACTTTATCTAGTTAGACTGAGCATTTCAACAACTTTATCTTTATAAGATACATCTTTACAAGATTACAAGATTTGAGTGATTCGTTTTACTTTTATTTTTAATTGCAACAGCAATTATATATATATATATATATATATATATATATATTTCTTTTTTTTTTTTTTTTTTTTTTTTTCATTTTAATCTGTTACTTTACTTAATGTACATCTATTTTTAAATACAATCATTTTTCATTTTTGTCCTGTCCATTGCTATGGTTATCATTGTTTTGACATTTTAAGAGAAAATCCCACATTTAAATGTAGATGTCACTTCTTTACACTTCTTTACATTTGCAGCATGTATATGGCCATTGGTAATTTTAGCAGCAACAATGAATTGATTGTTTAGCAATAATGAATTGCCTATTTAGGCTACATCTTGTTTGCTGAACAATAACTCTGATGTTCTGGTCTTTTAAGTCAATAAGTGAGTTTTGACTAATTTAAACACCTTTGATTGGCCATTGCGTTCAAGAAATCAACAGACATGTCTATGATTGGCTACAATGCAACCTGTTGTAAATAGAAACCTTTGATGTGCTCTAGTGTGCAAACACAAAAACACACTGGAGCGTTTGCCAAATCCATTTTGTCATGCTATTATTACATTTTCAACTGAGGTTGCTTTTGCTGAAACCCACAGAACTGGGCCTGCATCTGATAGACTATAGATTGATAGTCCAGTTTAGTTTTGGACAATGCATATTTCAGACCTGTCGCCCGAGCTCTGGGCACGGAGGGTGATAATGTGAACACGTCCCACAGCTGCGTGTTGAACATCTCCATGTAAGGGAGTTGGTGTCAGTAAACTTGGCCTGTTCACCCCTGGTGCACAACTGTGGACTGGTGTTTGGACTACAAAACAGTGGAAACGGGATTGAAAGTTGTAAATGCACAAAACTGTGGTGAGTTGGAGCTACACAATACATGAAAACTACTACCAAAATAGTATTCATACACTACTAGTCTTTGACAGAAAATTTGGCACTGGTTCTATTAGTTGAATTTCCTCACATTACATGGCAATTTATGAATTGCTTTCAACGGGAAAACATTTTTTTTAATTACTCATCTTCTTATCTCATATTGTTCAGGAGGCCTGATGTTTTTTTCATCAAACACGAAAAGAAAAGCTAAAACAAGCTTTAAAGGAGAAGTTCACTACCAGAACAAAAATTTACAGGTAATATACTCACCCCCTTGTCATCCAAGTTGTTTACGTCTTTCTTTCTTCAGTCGTAATAAAAATTATGGTTTTGAGGAAAACATTTCAGCATTTTTTTCCACATAGAGGACTTCAATGGTGCCCCGAGTTTGAACCTCCAAAATGCAGTTTAAATGCGGCTTCAAACGATCCCAAATGTGATTGTAAACGATCCCATCCGAGGAAGAAGAGTCTTATCTAGCGAAACGATTGATTATTTATTTTTTATAAAAAATAATACAATTTATATACTTTTTAATGTGAAACGCTCATCTTGTCTTCCTCTGCCTGGACGTCATATATCGCTGTTTTTCCTTTTTTATTAAGGGTGTATGGTCTACTTTGCATGTTCACTTTGCAAAGACTGGGTCGGAACTTCTGCAGCGATGTAGGATGATTTTTAAATTATTTTTGAAGTTGAAGGAAAAATACAATTGGAGATTTTCGACATAACTGTCTTGAACCAGAATACACAGAGTTCATGCAGAGCAAGACAAGATGAGCATTTGAGAGTAAAAAGTATTTAAACTGCATTTTTTTAATGAAAATAACCAATCGTTTCGTTAGATAAGACCCTTCTTCCTTGGCTTGTTTACAACCGCATTTGGGATTGTTTGAAGCCACATTTAAATTGCATTATAGAAGTACAAACTCTGGGCAATATAGCAGTCCACTATATGAAGAAAAATCCTGAAATGTTTTCCTCAGAAAACAATTTCTTTACGACTGAAGAAAGAAAGACATTAATATCTTGGATGACAATGGGGTGAGTACATTATCTGTAAATTTCTGTTCTGGAAGTGGACTTCTCATTTAAACCTATAAACCTCAAGATATTTTTATTATGCTGTAGAGATGTATTAGTTTAATTCCTGCCCTCAGAAAAACCTGGATATATGAGGAAACCTAATTTTAAAAGAGTACATGGGAACCTTGAAAAATGTTCGGCACTTCTGGAATCTTAATACTTAATTTACAGATATTACAGTGTCAGGCCTTCAGATATTTATGTGGACAATATGGTTGAGATCCAGTGATCTTCTGGATTCTGACTCACTTTCAATTATAAACTGCAGAGGCACTTGACTGAGTGGAGTTGGGTCAGTGTTGCCAGTCTGATTATAAGGGTTTCTGACGGAGGAGTTCCCATTCCCGTTCGTCAAAGTAATGTTTGATGGAGGGTAATCCTCCAACATGAACTCCAAAACATGCAGTCCCACGTCCAGTGTGCCATTATTACTCAAGGTGCACGAGTCCTAGATGGAAAAAAATATAATGTTTTGTACACTGAAAAATGTACCATTTAAGTTGTAAAAATATACAAGGTTTTTAAAAAGTGAAGAACATGAAGAAAAATAAATGAAGCTAAGAGACACTGGAAACATTGTAGGCAGCAGGTCTGTCAATGGTCATTCAGTGTGAGTCACACCCCACACAAATACTATTCCTGGACTACCATGGTAGACATCACCTCTTGGTCACAACACACTCATCGGAGGTAGTGAGGAGGGAAGAAATGGTTAAATGCTGAGCACTAATTCTGAGTATGGGTCACCATATACTGTTTTTAATATAAAAAAGTTCTATTTTTGGCAAATGTAAAAGCCTTTTCACGCCAAATGCCTCAGGCTTTGACAAAAGTAAATTCACGTCTCTACAGTAGACTGCAGAAAAAAAAATGTCAGCTCTTCAGCATTAAAAAAAGGGAAACAAATGTTAAATTATCTTGAGTAATTTTTGCTTATTAGTGGTTGTCAGCAAAGACATCAGTTAATAAAATGGGTTTAAATGCATAAAGGATATTTGTATTATTTAACATATTTAATTATTGCAGGCTTGTGTCATATTCTGAGTTGAATTTCACTGTTTTTATTCATTTTGAGGAATACTTAATCTGTTTTTTGTGAGTGAGATGAATTAATGCATGTTTACATTTATTCTAGAACTAACATCTTACTCCTGATTTCTTTGTAATGTGTTACCCCCAACACTGGTTATGATAGTTGTAATATACCCTTTTTTTAAGAATTTATCTTTGCAGCTTTTTTACTCCATTTTGATAGGACAGGAAGTGGGAGAGATGAGGACGGGATTAGGAAAGGTTCACGAGCCAGGACTCGAACTCGGGACACCTGAAGCGCAACAGCGTGGTCTAAGACTAACAACAGTGTTCTGTGTTCTCATTTTTAGAGAAGGGTCTGGCTCGATTTTATTTTTACTTTATTTATTTATTATTTATTTATTGATTGACTGATTGATTGATTGAATCTCTCAACATTTTACAACAGAAGCCAGGTGGTGAAGACAAGAAAAAACAAACTAAATAACAATGTCACTCGCAATCGCCACCTGCACTCTCTGCTACCTGCGACGTCACTTGCGATCCACACAAATGGTGCGTGTTGCCAATAGAGACAAGACGCTGTGGTCGGTAAACGATTAAAACTATTTTAATAGCATAACGTACAGGATCCTGCAAATCATCTGTAGGAGATAAAAACAAGACGTGCAATCTGTGGCCACAGAACAGCAGAATATTAAGTCTCTCCTTAAGCTTTTTCCTCCCGTAGAAAACCATTAACACTTGATATGGCTTAATGTATTAAGATACATTAAGTGCCATTAAACGATCAAATTTGTAATGTAGTTTATTAATGTAATGTACTTCAAGGCAAGCATATGGCCATGAACACAATGCGCAAACTTTCACTTTTATACTTGCCCAGCAAACGCTTAATGTGGCAAAACGGACTAAGATGATAAAGACCAAATTCATTATAAACCTTACTGTTGTCAAACGATATACCAGCAGATATGAACGCGCCATAAGAAAGGCATTAGGTGATATTAAAAGGACCACCTCTGTATAGGGAAACAGACGTGCCCAGAAAGCAATGCGTTAATAGACGTTTTCCTCCCATAGAAAATAAATATAAACAAAAGACAATGATATAAAAGAGCTGTAGAGATTATTCTTTATGGGAAAACGCGAATGTACGCGCCGTTGCGTTTATTCTGGGCTCACCTTCTTGTGTGTAGTTGTTTTAATAATGAATAGGAGCATATTGAGTTTAGTCTTTATCATCCTAATCTGTTATGCCACATTATGATACATAATACAATGATACTGGTGAAAAAAACAGCATATGCTGGTAGGTATGTTTTGATGCTGGTTTATGCTGGTCCTTAGCTGGTTTAAACTGGTCCTTTGCTGGTTTTTGCTGGTCATGTTGCTGGTCAAGGAGCAGCATGAACCAGCAAAGGACCAGCATAAACCAGCAAAGGACCAGCTTAAACCAGCATCAAAACCTACCTAACCAGCATCCCAGCATCAAAACATACCTACCAGCATATGCTGTTTTTTTCACCAGGGAATGCGAAGGAAAACACTATATAGCCTACATATACATTATATTAATAAACTGTATATCGAATTTGATCTTTTAATTGCATCTTAATACATTGAACCATATGAAGTGTTAATGGTTTTCTACGGTAGGAAAACGCTCAACGAG
Organism: Cirrhinus mrigala; assembly: GCA_036247105.1. Classification (NCBI taxonomy): domain Eukaryota; kingdom Metazoa; phylum Chordata; class Actinopteri; order Cypriniformes; family Cyprinidae; genus Cirrhinus; species Cirrhinus mrigala. Next base: position 21,441,551 of record CM070030.1, read on the forward strand.
AGACTTCATATTCTCTCGTTAATATTCTCTCGTTAATATTCTGCTTCACATTCATATTCGTTCATATTCTGCTGTTCTGTGGCCACAGATTTGCAGGTCTTCTTTCTATCTCCTACAGATGACTTGCAGGACCCTGTATGTTATGCTAAATTAGTTTTAATCGTTTAACCACCGCGGCTTCTTGTCTCCACTGGCAACACGCACCATTTGTGTGGATTGCAAGTGACATCGCAGGTAGCTGAGAGTGCAGGTGGCAATTGCGAGTGACAATGTAATTTAGTTTCTTTTTTCTTGTCTTCACCACCTGGCTACTGTTGCAAAATGTTGAGAGATTTGATTAAAAAAATAATAAATATATAAAATAAAGGAAAAAATAAAATAGACTGCAAATGACATCACTTGCGGAAGTGCAGGCATCTGAGAGTGCAGGTGCATGTCTGCAGCCAGACCCTATTGCATTTTTAATCTAATTCACAGTACACTAACGGCCTTGTATAATTATTGATTACGTGCTGTTGTGGTCATTAAGACAGAAATTCAATTTTGTTGAGCACACTTCAAATGTAGTTCTAATCTCAGCGAAATTTGGTTTATTTCCATTTCTCATCAAGGGGAGTTGACTGGGTGGGTAAGAGCAGAAGATTTCAAAAGTTGAAAAATAAGGGCCACCCTACTGCTCAGCCTAGTCTTCAGCTCTGGGGGCTGGCCTGACGGAACATTCCGGACAGTGATACTTAGATCACACTTGTCCCCAACCCGTGGTCTTTACAACCAGAAAAATCGGGCTGGGTAGAATCTGAGGGAAACCTCATAATAAATGAGAGCCAGGATCTCAGCGTAGCCATGGACATGAACTCGCAGTGCGGACATGCTTCATCCACCAAAGCAATCTCAGCATGCTTACGGCCCAGATATGTGAGACAGTGATCGTATCAGTCATCAGAGATAAGTAAAACTACCGCATCCAGAAATACATGGTTGGAAAGATATCTTGAAAGAAACTCATGACCATACAAGCTGTTACAGTAAACTGCTCTTTTAGCTGAGGCGCCCTGGGGAGGAACACAGTACTTACCTGTGCTAGGGATGAGGGCGAACACACCGCTGAAAGCACTATTTGAAAGTGCACGACACACACAAATACAGACTAAAAGAGTATTAGATAAAAGAGCTATGTCTGTATCAATACTGAATGAAATTTTTATTTTTCAACATATCTGTGATCCATAATATTAAAATAGGCTATTTAAATTGCCATGGTAATGTTCATTTGCATTGAATCTGCATCTAAACTTGTCATGGCAGTGTATATTACCTCATCAAGATACATTTTTGGGTGTTGTTTGCAAGATTGGCATTTGCATCTCACATCATCTCCATCTGGATCATGGACCAGCAGGTGAAGACTCTGAAAACAGTTCAGAGGAACCCTGAAGAAAGACAGTTATCAAAGACAATTATTTTCTTGATAGTTAAGACAACCTACGATATGTTGCTGTAGACAGTGATAAAATAAACTGCACACTTTGGTGGTCACAAACATCTGACTGCAGAAGACCACTCAGTATAAAGTACTCCAGAAAGTTCTTTATAAAGTCTATGGAGTCTATGGATAAATTGTCATTATCAAAAGCACACACCTTATGTTTGGTATTGTTGCAGAAACAGGCGACCTGTTTGTAGTGCGAGTGTCTGAACGTTGTCTTGCGTCAACAAGACTGCGAAGCGTCCATTCATGGACATCATGAACATTATTTGCCCAACAGCAACCAGAGCCTCTAAAAGTTTAAATGATAAAACATTCCATTATTACATGATTTTATATTTAAACAATGTGATCACATTAGTATCAGTAGCTAATTGCACATAAAGGTAGCACAGAATTTGGTAACACTTTAGAAAACTGTTTCATCATTAATGAATAACTACACAGGAACAAATTACTAATGCACTCATAACAATATAGTAACTACTATTAACTAACAAGAAACTCTGATTAACAAATCAGTAAGTAATAGCGCTCAGTTGAAAGTTGTAGTTCACTATTAGCTAATCAGTAACTACTATTTTTTTTAATATCTCCCAGAGAACTACTAAGAACTACTATATACAGGTACATAATTAATGTGAATGATGCAAAATGTATAATTAATTCTAAAGTGAAGATCATGATAACCCACTAGCAATGACTCAAGAGATACCAAATCCATTGGAAGTATTACTATTCAGAACCTTACAAAAATCTCAAAAGTTTACAGTGACTTTAGTCATTACTAGAGAATTATCATAATCTTCACTTTACAATTAATGAAGTGGTTGTAATCCCAACTGAGGAAGAAGGGTCTATCTAGCGTAATGATTGGTTATTTTCATAAAAATAATACAATTTATTTACTTTTTATTGTCAAACGCTCGTCTTGTCGTACTCCGCCTGGACTGTTTTTTTTTTCTGGTTCATGACAGTTAGCGTATGTCGAAAAACTCCCATCTCATGTTCTCCCTCAATTTCAAAATCGTCCTATATCGCTGTTTTAGCTTTTTTGTTAAGGGTGTTTGATCTTCTTTGCATGTTCACTTTGCAAAGACTGTGTCAGTACTTCTGCAGTGATGTAGGATGATTTTGAAATGATTTTTGAAGTTGAGGGAGAAAATACGATTTTAGTTTTTCGACATACCCTAACTGTCTTGAGCCAGAATACACAGAGTTAAGGGAGAGTAAGACAAGACGAGCATTTGAGATTAAAAACTATTTAAATTGTATTTTTTAATGAAAATAACCGATCGTTTCGCTAGACAAGACCCTTATTCCTCGGCTGGGATCGTTTACAACTGCATTTGGGATCATTTGAATGCATTTAAACTGCATTTTGGAAGTTCAAAATCGGGGCACCATATCAGTCCATTATATGGAGAAAAATCCTGAAATGTTTTCCTCAAAAAACATAATTTCTTTACGACTGAAGATAGAAAGACACGAACATCTTGGATGACAAGGCACCTTTTGTGCTTTTATGTGAATTATATGTAAATCTTTGTTTTGGAAGTGGACTTCTCCTTTAAAGAGAAATGCTTGGAATAAAATCGGTATGTTTTCAAACGTGATTTAGACACTGTTGACACTGAAGGGGTTCCCATAGCATCAACGGCATGACAGATTGTAGAGTTTCCTTGAACAGGAGCTCATTTTATGGGTAAAATAAGATAGAAATAGTTATTTAAGATTACAGTTGCAGTTTACAGCATGTCAGTTAAGTGTCTGAAAACATTACATTCTGTTCACACCTACATCTATTATTTTAAAGTGTATTATTAAAGGAAAACTCCACTTCCAGAACAACAATTTACAAATAATTTAATCACCATCCAAGATGTTCATGTCTCTCTGTCTTCAGTCGTGAAGAAATTATGGTTTTTGAGGAAAACATTTCAGGATTTTTCTCCATATAATGGATTTCACTGGTGCCCCGATTTTGAACTTCCAAAATGTAGTTTAAATGCAGCTTCAAAGGGCCGAGGAAGAAGGGTCTTATCTAGTGAAATGGTCATTTTTTTTTTGGAAAATAAAAAATAGTATACTTTTTAAGCACAAAAACTTGTGTAGCACAGGCTGGGATGCGTGTCCACGGCGCTACGTACTATTGAATCATGTCGAAATGTCACGCAGAATGTAGGCGGATCTACAGACCCAGTGTTTACAAAGACTAAGGAAGTGCAAGTAAGTCAAACGCTGTTTACAAACAAAAAGGTACAATGATGTAGGACGATTCTGAAGTTGTAGGAGAAAATAAGATTTCACCATACTCTACCTTTCTAAGCCGGAGTACACAGACGATGAACTTATACGCCATTTGTAGTGTCGTGGACGCGCATCCCAGAGTCTGTGCTACACGAGCTTTTGTGCTTAAAAAGTATACAAATTTTTTTTTTTTCCGAAAAAAATGACTGATCATTTCGCTAGATAAGACCCTTCTTCCTCGGCTGGGATCGTTTAGAGCCCTTTGAAGCTGCATTTAAACTGCATTTTGGAAGTTCAAAATCGGGGCACCAATGAAGTCCATTATATGGAGAAAAATCCTGAAATGCTTTCTTCAAAAACCATAATTTCTTAACGACTGAAGACAGAAAGACATGAACATCTTGGATGACAAGGGGGTGAGTAAATTATTTGTAGATTGTTGTTCTGAAAGTGAAGTTCTCCTTTAAGTATTCTTTTAAAAAATATATACTAAAGTGTAATTCTTTTCAAAATGGAAAGCATGATTTCATTGCGCTTACCTCAGAATGAAGGGCTCATCACCACTGACATTGGTGGTCATGTGACGCTCAGACTGACACCAGAGGATCTGACCTGAGTGGTCCTGATCCGTTATGGCAGGTTCTGCATATGTGAGATCGCCGCAGTCGCCACTATCACAGACCCATGAGACTTGAGGATCGCAGGGCAGTTTGCCAGATTCTCTGTAGTAAAAGTGCATCTGAGAAGCACACATACAGCTTTTTATGCGCAATTGCAAATAAGCCAGCCATGGTATTATAAAGTATGCATTCAAAACAACATTGAACTTTCACTTCTTTTGTGTTTTTCACGGGAGAAAGTAAGTCATGCAGGTTCAAAAACCAAATAAGGGTGAATAAGTGATGACAGAGTTCTCCGTTATGTTTTATAAAGTAAAATAACAGAAATAGAACAAATTCAGATTGTCATTACATGAAATAGATATTAACTTAGTTCTAAGGTATCAACCTTTACATACCTCCACTGTTCCATCTGGATATCTGTTTCCAGGCATGAAGGTCATAGACGCCCCATAGAAACTTACGGCTGAACCCACAGAAACGGTCAAGCTGATCAGCAGCAGTAGCGCAGCATGTGCCATAGTGACTGATGAGATGACACTGTGAGAAAAGCGGTAAACACAGACAATTACGTGATCATTTTCTTCTTCCTTGTATAGTCAGACTGGTTTTGCCAGCTGAGCACAAGCATATAAAAAATGGCTCTGATGTTTCTGATCACACTACTTAGTTTCCTTCAAATGTCACATACACGGATATCGGTTTTCTTGTGTGAGTACATGTTTAACGTGGACAACATATTCTACATTCCTGCCAAGAAATTAAATCTGTATATAACAATAAGTGATGTACCAGATAAGTGAGTGCTTGTGGTGGGTCACTGGTGGGTCACAACTAAAAAACGGTTGACAGGTATGTTTTGTTAAGGTCAAAAAATAACAAAATAAGCAAGTATAGAAAAGCCAAGTTTATAAACACCTCTTGAAAGCATACACCCAATTAAACTGTATAGTGTTTTGTCATAAATTCATTACTTAGTAGAAGCAGCCAACTTGTGTGACATTCATTCTTATGCTCAATACTCATAAAAGAAAAAATCAAAAAGAAAATATGATCTAAAGTACGTCAAATATGCAAAACGTGATAAAGTAGTGGTATTGTATGGCTATTTTAATTTGTTTGTGTGTTATGTTTTTCCCAGTATTGGTAGTTGACAACCATGGTCCAAACTTGTATGTTCATGTCTTTCTTTCTTCAGTTGTAAAGAAATTATGGTTTTTGAGGAAAACATTTCAGCATTTTTCTCCATACAATGGACTGATATGTCAAAAAACTCCATCTCATGTTCTCCCTCAACTTCAAAATCGTCCTATATCGCTGGTTTACCTTTTTTGTTAAGGGTGTTTGAACTTTGCGTGTTCACTTTGACTTCGCATAGACTGTGTCGTTTGAAGCTGCATTTAAACTGCATTTTGGAAGTTCAAAATTGGGGCACCATATCAGTCCATTATATGGAGAAAAATCCTGAAATGTTTTCCTCAAAAACCATAATTTCTTTACGACTGAAGAAAGAAAGACATAAACATCTTGGATGACAAAGGGGTGACTACATTATATGTAAATCTTTGTTTTGGAAGTGGACTTCTCCTTTAATAGGGTAAGATATGATCTGAAAGTCCACTAGATGGCAGCAGATCCATTTACCACTCATAAAATAATGCTACTGAGGGAAGCTCATTATCAAATCTTCATCAGACTATCAGATTCTGTAATCCAGACTCTGTTGGATAACAAAGCCTTATAAAATCCATACACTAGGCAGTAGAGTACCAAGTGTTTAATATAAGTGATGCATAGTATGTATGCTTCGATGGTTTTGATGAACAGCTCTATATTCCACCATCAGTACCCACAACTGAGGTGCCCCTGAGCAAGGCACCTATCAAATCTTCCTTCTGCAGCCAAAGTATAATAAATGTATCTAGTCTTTTTTAAGGTCCATAATATACTATACCATACATACTTCTGCAAATTCATACCCAGACAGTAATATTGTATTTAACAGCATCCAAAATGCTATGGCTTTGCTAGTGTAAGTGTACAGTAAGAAGTGCCTGCTTCCCACAGTAAAGTTCAGTGGTAGTAAAGTTCTTATATGGGGATGTATGAGTGCTGACGGTGTGAAGGGAGTTGTGCTTTATCAGTGGTGTCATGAATTCACACACCACTGTGAAGTAATACAAAAACCTAAAACAGAAGATGCTGCCTTTTCTTTTTTTTTCCCTGGTTGTTGGGCATTTTTTTTATAACATGATAATGATTATATACATTCTCCTATGGTGAAAAAAACTTCTGTGGATAAGTATTACACCCAACCTTAACCTTAAGTATTTCTCCCAACTTTTTTTTTACTGTATACTTTTACTTGACACCTTTTTATTTGACTTTACTTAACAGCTTCCTGCGTGAGGGTGTTACTATGCTTAAATATTATTAAAGACATATTAAGTACTAGAATTTTACACATTTGTTGAATTTAATCAAGGGTTTATTCATTTCTGCAACTTCTCATTAAACAAAATTTATTTCTTTTACAGATATTAATAGCATTTTTTTTTTTTTTTCGGTTTTAATCAAATTCAAGTTTCAATCATGTTTAATACATTTCAGTGTTATCATATATGTGACCCTGGACCACAAAACCAGTTTTAAGTCGCTGGGGTATATTTGTAGCAATAGCCAAAAATGCATTGTATGGGTCAAAATTATTGATTTTTCTTTTATGGCAAAAATCATTAGGATATGAAGTATGAAGATCATGTTCCATGAAGATATTTTGTAAAATTCCTACTGTAAATATATGAAAACTTAATTTTTGATTAGTAATACACATTGTTAAGAACTTTATTTGGACAACTTTAAAGGCAATTTTCTCAATATTTTGATTTTATATATTTATTTATTTATTTTTATTATTATTATTATTTTTTTTTTTGCACCCTCAGATTCCAGATTTTCAAATAGTTGTATCCTCTTTTGGAAAATGTACCCGTATTACTGGTTTTGTGAGCACATATATACACACAAACATTGTCATTTATTGAACAGTAAAAAATCCATTGCTCATCCACACTTTATTAGTTATGCTGAGCTTCCACCTGAGTCAATTTCTGTAGGACATACACTATTGCCTAAAAACAGTTGTTGCATTCATGCAGACAGATCAGATTTTTATTATATTACCTAACCAAACATATAAAACAATTTTTTCACTGAAACTGTGGATATACATCCCACTAAAGATTGTTAATTAGCTGGTTGCCATCATTTAATTGTAGTTCAAACTAATCAGATCAAATCTCATCTGATTTCAGAAGTTGGTAGTTGACCTTTGATCCCCTGGATTTGTAGACCACCATACCACACACCATTGCAACTACTGCAATGACACATCCGGCCACGAAAACAAGGTTCAGGTTCAAGCTTGGGTTGATGGCCTCTGGAAATGAATAAGGAACATTAACAGTTAAAACCTCATCTTTTGATTACAACATAAACAACCAAGTTAGGACGTACCAGTAAGTGAAGCGCTCCTTCTCAGCCGCAGGGGTCCCTGAGAGATGAAGTGGCTTCCGGTCTGGATGGCAGCTTCTCTTTTGTGTACGTGCGAGGATGATGCGATCTGTGTGCCATTGGTGCAACCCTGAGCGCAGCGTGTGTTGGGATTGTTGGCTTGACATATGATAACAGAGCAGCTAATGAACACCTAAAGAGAGAGAGAGTGAAGATTCAAAAAACACATTTACTATTCCAGTAAAATAGGACATGTATGTCACAATTTTGTATGTTTTTGTCCATCCTTGCCTTGTCATATTGTCCAATAAACTTGAAGGCATCTATACTGAGCCTGACACTGGGCTGGTGACTTGTGTAGATGTTAATAGTTTCATCAACCAAGCATCTGACATACAAATTGACCAATTAAACGATTGAAACATCATTGTGTAAAACATATGGCTTTGTAATTTATGTGGATTTTAGATTCTTACCCATCTGCGATGATAGGATAAGAGATGGGATAATTGGGATTATCATAGGGTGTAGCCACACAGGACTCAAGGAAGATCTCAGTGTTTTGCACGACATTGACAGGGGCGATTTCCATGTAGATGGGCTGTCCCACAGTGTACTCCAGTGGGTAGCTGTTGGGATCTATGATGTTTCCAAAACTATCAGACTGATAAAATTCAAACTGATAGCTGAATGAGCCGAAGCCTCTCTCTGTGAAGTTGACGGCTGGTCTGTGAGCATCAAACATTGTGGTGACGCTGCTCTTTTTCTGGTACTTGCACATAACTTCAATTTCAAATTCATGTTTCCTGGTAATGATGTGGTTTGGATCATCATAGGTAACAATGGTGTTCTTGAAGGTAAGTTGTTCATCAGTCTCCTACAAAGAAACAAGTAGTAAAAGTAGTTTGTTTGCAGTAAAAGTTTTATTATTATTTACATCTATTAAAACTCATTGAACTACTTACTTCAATCTGAGTACCGCATCCATTTAGAGAGAAAGTTGTAAACACATGCGTGCTATTGGAAGAAACTGTACAGGAATCATTGTTGTTCACCCGCAAGTGATCTCCATGAATACCCGAAATAGTGGCTCTTTCTATCGACACTGACATTGTGTCCTTAGTGCAGGTCACATGTGCTCTTGGACCTTGAACAAATTATGATTATGGGGCAGATTATTGATAAATGAAGTCCTAGTTACACAATACAATGTTATGACCCCAAAGCACATTACTTGTAAACTAAAACATTTTGACTGTTGTATCACTTAAGCAGATTCATATACAGTATAGCTTTTCTTATATTGTAAGCTTGCTCAGCCCATTCTTAAAACATTGCACTTTTGTTGCAAAGCATCCTGGTTTGGAAGTAAAACAACAAATCTAATAGTAAGATGCATTTTAACAAATACTGTAAATTACCTGCAGCCTCCACCACAACAATAACACACCTCATCTCAGATTGATAGTTCCTGGACCTAAAATATTCAAAATAATACAAAATAATTACTGAAGCTTCATTTGATATGGTACATTGTTATTAATCTAGCTGTATAATCATACCCATGTTGGCCCTCTGCAATGAAGCAAAGTGCAAAATGTTGGCCATAATCCTCTGACGTTGGTGTCCAGTTGATCACATACTCCCCAGTGGTGGTGGTCTCCTTTGTGCTGTTCAGAGGTCCACTAAAGACCACATCAGTGATGCTCAAAAAATAAAAATAAGACAATATCCAATGAGATGCACATATATTGGTTTAGAAATTGAACTACAGTTAACCAGTTATAGTGAAGATCTAGATCCATGCTTTTCAAATTTCAACTAAATTCAACAAAAAAGGTCCTTAAAGACCTTGGTCAACATAACAATAGAATTCTATTACATTCTATTGGCAGTAAATCTTTTGGACAGGTTTTCTTGGAGTGAGCAGATTTTGGAGAGCTTTTGGACTGGAAATTGTTGACCCAGTCTTTTACCTCCAAACTTAACCCTTGTGCGACCTTTTGGACATTTTTGTCATTTTGCCTGTGTTATTGCCAGCTGCATACATTTTGGCACAGGTGTGTATTTTTATTGGAATTTTACTATTTCACCCCGATTTCCTTCAATAAATCTACTTTGCACTAGGTACAAAAAATAGTTCCTCTCAGGACCTTAAGGACAAAAATGTCCCCATTGAAACCCCTTAAAACTGCTATTTTTAATCACAGTGCCATTTAACGGTAAAATGATGCAATTTTTGTTAAAGAACTTTCATTCTGTTGGCAAGGCTTCAAAATTTCATCATTTTTTAACAGATGGTGCCATTTTTTCAGATTTCGGATTTGTGTGTGTGCTTGTAATATTTGAGAGAGAAAAACTCTACTGCAAATCACAAATCCAACCACTGTGTGCACCAGTTTTGCTGGCATCTAATGGGAAATATCTCCTACCGCGCCCCAAACAAAATCTTACTGAAAGCTCATTTTTTGATGTATGTACTAGGTACACAAAATTGTTCCTCTCAGGACCTTAAGGAAAAAAATGTCCCCATTGAAACCCATTAAAACTGCAATTTTGTAATCACAGTGCCATTTAACTGTAAAATGATGCAATTTTGTTAACAGGCTTTCATTCTGTTTGCAAGGCTTTAAAATGTAATTTTTTACTATTTTTACCAGATTTGGCCTATAAAAGCCTGTGCTCCCAAGCTTCAAATTTTTATGAGTTTTTTGACATGGACATTTTTGTCCACCAAGGACATTTGTGTAACTTTTTTTTTATTATTGACGCACAAGGGTTAATTAAACTTCCAGGCAAGTGTGTTGGAGCTGGTTAAAGCTAAACTCTGCATGATGCTCTCCAGGAGCAAGGCTGGATATTTCTGGGCAAATATATGTTGAAAAAATAGTTCAGTCTAGTTGCTTTCAGAAGGAAGTGTGAAACATTAAAGCTGAGGATGTACTGTAGGCTGAGCTCAGAAAGTAGTTTGAAGATCCAGTCTAGTCTAGTCCAGGGGTGCTCATAGAGAATTTTGGCTCCAACCTTAGCTAAACACACCTAGACCAGCTAATCAAGGTCTTCACACTCACTAGAAACTTACAGACAAATGTGTTGGAGCTGGATGGACATTTTAGACATTTCCATCATACCTTGAGAAGTTTGCAGTAGCCTTTACTTTGATCTCTAGCTCTTGATTGACACGAGCCTGAAGATGTTCTCCGTGATAAGGTGTTGGGTGGATGAACCGAGGAATATATTCACCCTCGGTGCACGATGGTGCAGAAGCCTCCACTATAACCAAAACATTATATGTAGTTTGTGGCAGAACATCACAATTAAAATACTAATTTCAGCAGTGTCCAATACCTCCTACTGCAAACTGGAGAGGTATTTTACTCAATGGTGTATTGGAGGATCCATTATTGAAGGGGTATCTGACTGCCGTGCCTATGGCAATGTAGTTTAGATTTATGGTCTGGGTGGGATAGTCCTCCATGACCAGCTCAAATATATAAACACCTATGGGTTTGGAAGAGTATGACAGAGTACAAGTGCTCTGGAAAGAAGAAAGAAATGAACCAAATTACCTCATTATTATTAGCAACCAAGAACATAAGAAGTGGGTTTTTTTGGGTTTTTTGGATTGATTACATTACATTATTCCTCACCTGGTCCAAAGCAAATCCTGTATGTTGGTTGCACATTCCACACTCATTTGCAGACAAAACTCCATATCTGCACCTGACCTGGTCATGATCTGGATCATAGGACAAAAAATTGTAGTTCCTGGCGCAGTTCTGAGGAACTCTAGAAACAATCCAAAACAGTCATCTTGAAATGAATTTATGTACACAGGCTCCAAGAAGTATTTGAATAATTAGGCTGCATTTAAAATGCATCAATGCTATTGCATCACATAATAAAATACCAATCCAAATTATGCTAGAGCTTTTCTCAGAACTGACTTTTATACTTTTCTAAAAAAAGTAAATACTTTTCTACTGACCTTTATACTTTTTTTTTCTTCTTTTGCAATTACTGGATCATAATCAATAAATATTGTAGGGTACATGAAACTAGATTTATATTTCTTGAAGAAACATGTAAAACAATATATGAAGAGTTCAGATGCAAAACCAGCTAAAAGCCATCTTAGTCAAAAATGAGATAATGATACTGAGTGAATGCTCTCGACACATATTATACGTCCATCAAATACTTTTACTTCAAACTCACTAAAATACCAGCCTCAGCCCAATCAGAAGTACCGGTACTTACATAGAAACTTATACATCTGAGCCTGATAAAAATGCATTTTTTACAGAAAGAAGTCAGATGGATTTAGCTGGTTTTGCATCTGAACTCTTCATATATTTACACACACACACACACAGCTGCTGCAGCTACTGCTATTAATAATAATAATAATAATAATAATAATAACTGATAAATAAAAAATAAATAAATGAAAACATGAAAATAGACAAAAATATATACAGTAATACACAAATAAAATATATTTAGAAAAAAAATGGTTACAATGATATAATTGTAAAACGCTGGTTAGAGTCGTGTAGGTCAGTGGGAGATAAGAATTTTGTAAGGATTCTCAAGGATTCATAATTATTTTAACAAATTTAAAATGTTAAAAACTTTTTTTTTTTTTTTTTTGTTTCACTTTTTAAACTTTTTTTTACTTCAGCAATAATCTCCCATGGGTCTTCTTTAAAATGAGAGCGGACTTAACTCTGTGCTCCCAAGCTTCAAATTTTTATGCAAATAACTAGGTACACAAAATTGTTCCTCTCAGGACCTTAAGGACAAAAATGTCCCCATTGAAACCCATTAAAACTGCAATTTTTAAGTAAGTGTGTTGGAGCTGGTTAAAGTTAATTTTAAAGATGGTTAATGTTAAATCCTCAATTTATTCCTAAATGCATAAATTGGACCAAAATAGATAGCACACCAAAGGTTTAAATAATAAAAATAATAATAATAAATAATAATAATAAAACAAAGTCTAAATGGAGGTTGTATATTTCTATAAGAAGCAGACAGAAAAAAAGGGAGTTTCAAAAGCGCAGACAGAATTGTTTTTTATGAAGACAAACTGATTTTACCTTACAAGGGGAAGTGTGGAGACAACTGGAGATCTGTTGGGTTTAGAGGTGTCAGATCTTTCTCCAAGGTCAATATATGTAAGAAGTTTCCAGTTTCCACCACCTGTGACTGTGTTCACGATCCAGCAGCAACTACTTTTTCTGTTGACACATGCATAGACTTATTTTTTTCATTTTTCTATTATCTACACTTCTATTAGATTGTAGTGAACTATATTATTGTGTGTGCTTACTCCAGCTGAAATGGGCTGTTGTTGGGGACGGTTATTTTCATCACTCCCTCAGTCTGACACCAGCTACTACTGACACCGCGGTCCACTTGACCACTCACAAATGTTTTACTGCCACAATTTCCAGACCCACAATACCAGTGATCATACAGATCACATGTATGATGTCCCTCCTTTACGCGGATATCCACCTGAATGAATTAATTAATTAAAAAATAGTAGATAACTTAACACACTTAACAGTAACTAAACACAAAATAAAATTGAAGTGGGTACAGTCTGATGAGCCTAAATAATCTGTCATTACTGTCATTCAAAATCTGCTACAACACTACAAACATCCTTAATTGTTCCTTCATAGATATGATTACGATTATTATTATCATCAACATTATGGAATAAAATGGCAGATTAATTTCATTATTTACTATCTTGTGTATCCTAAATAATACTTTCACACTTGTTGCTTATAGTCAGAATAGAAATGAAACACAATTAAAATATTATGTGATATTTCCCAAAATTTTCATAATATAAAATGATCAAAAATAATACTACACTGTCAGAAAAAAAGGTACAGTTCTGTTGCTGGGGCAGTACCCTAAGGTATATGTACTTTTAAAGTACTAAAATGTACCTTTAAGGTACTAATATGTACTGTTTAGGGGTAGGTAAGGTACAAAAATGTACCTCTTTTAGTTTTGTACCTTAGGGTTCCTCCCCAGCGACAGAACTGGACCTTTTTTTCTGAGAGTGTATTTTAATTATGAATATTCATTTTAAGATTTGAAGTCTGGGTCTAGGGACAAGGATAAATGAATAAAATCTATACATAAAATTCTTTTAAAAAGTAGCGCATACAAATTCTGAAAGAATGATTTCAAAAAAGTTTTTAAAAATGTTTTAAAGTGACTTTTATATAAAATACTGTTACATCCCATGATGTAATTGTGTATGTTGTGCTGGTGACATGTTTTTTCCCCAATTTGGCCTAATTAACATTCAGCGAGAAAAAAAAATGTTCTACAGTTTACTTGGTCTAATAGTTCTGGTTCACTTAGGTCTAGAATTAATTTCTGGTTGATAAATCCATCATTCTATCTTTCAATAACCCATCTGCTTACTCAAGAACATATAACCCATACTGGAAACTTAACTCTGTTTGATTGGAGGATGCGTGATGATCGCGGTGTCCTTTTCACTTATGAACAATTTATGCAAGAATTTTCTTTTCCAGTCCCCTTAAGAGAATATGCCATTGTTTTTGGTGCAATTCCTGATTGTCAAATCTGGCCCTAAAGGTTTTTTAGTCACTCCAATTTTTGACAACACTAACTTTTTTGTTGACCAAAGTCTTCTCAATACCATGTCAAACAAAGACATTCGCTCAATTATTAATGGATCTCAGTTTCTTTACCTGCTTGTGTGAGTTTTTGGAGTAACATATTTAGTGATATAGACTGGGAAGAGTTTTGGCTTCTTCGACAAAAATCCTTCTTATCTAATAAAGTTGTTGAAGTCTCCATTAAAATTATCCATAATTACTACACGGTAAATTACAAACTTGCTAAATTTAATAATAGTATTTCCCCCAATTGCTCTTTTTGTCATCAATCTAAAGCAGCATTTCTCAAAATGTGGGGCGCACCCCACTGGTAGGGAATAGACACATGACAAGGGGCGCGACAAATGGGAGGAAATTAATTTATTGACCATACAATCAAAACAAAACAATGACACATTTAAGTTTAAGCCTTACTTAAAACAACATCAGGGGCTGGTTGCATAAAAGCTAATCTTTTCTTTAGGACTGGTCATAATTTTTTTAATTCAGTCACAGAAAAATGTAGATAAGCCTAAGCTGAATCCAAAAAATAAGACTGACTACCCTTTGCTTAACTGCTAGTTGTTCAAACTAGTACTTAAGACACTAACATAGAGGCTAAGTTTATGCAACCGGCCCCATGATTGCGAATAAAGTGTCACATGGAACCATAGTGGCATACGAGAATGATGATGCCTCAATCTGTATTCAAAAAGGCATGGAAAACAAATAACTACTAAAGGGACACGGTTAGGCGCTACAAGGTTCGGGAGGAGCGCGTCAGACACCTAGCCTAATTAACGCAACAGGAGCTCACTCAGGTTAATCAACGCTATTGATTCAAATAGCTGACTTACTTCTATCCTTAGACGGTTTATCAGCATCCCTCCACCACCCCATCTTCTCACTGCGAGTTCTCACTACACCTAGGGGGGTTCTCTGGGTTCGGGCCATTCCGAGCTCAGAGCCCTTTCCCGGACAGCACGCCAAATATGCATTACTATACTCCGGCTAATTATATGTAAGCGTGAAAAATACTTACAAACAAACTTCTGTATAACCCCCAAAAATGTGTCTCTTTGAATTTAGACCCTTATCACTGTACATTTATTATTAAGTTATTGATATTTCTTGCTAAACTTTGCATTCATAAATGTAAATTTTCAAAGAAAACTCCTTACTTTTTTATTTTCAGGAAAGATTTTGATGTGTATGTAAACTCTTTAAGAAACTAATAATTCTATTGCTTGTAAGACTCTTTCATGGTGTAAATCTTATAAGCTAATATAATATGCTTTGGATTATTGCATGTAACCCTCATTGACTTTTTGTTTATATTTTGTTAGGCTATCTCTGGGTTTCCATCCAAAGTTGCACGTTTAACTTTTGCGCAAAATTGTAATATTGCATAAAACATTTGCGAATAAGCACCGTTTCCGTCACTCCCTGATAAACGGGCAATAAATAGGCTAATACTAAGAAAAGTAGGAGAAGCCACTGATTATATTAATTTTCATATACTGTATAATAAATTGCTTGTGCCCTAGCGCAACACAACGTTTGACAACGCAGTCGTGGGAGGCAATTATACACAAATACTAAGGCATTTCAGAATGTCCATAACAATATTTCAGATGCTGTGAAATTTTCTTGCTAAATAAGGGATTTATTTTATTTATTTATTTATTTATTTTATTTATTTATTATTATTTTTATTTTTTTTTCACGAATTTCAGCGTTTACATCACTCCTTTCTGATACTATACTTCAAAATGCGAATAAAAATAGGGTGATGGAAACATAGCGCAGCAGAGAAGCAGAGCCTAGTTGTTGAGTTTCAACCTGCCGTTTAACGTTAACGTTGCCAATTTGATCAGTAAACTGTGTAGGTAGACGGGCGCCAAAAAAAAAAAAAAAAAAATTTCATGATTTTTTTTTTTTTTTTTAAGAATGACTTATTTTTTATTTTAATGTTTGTATACCCCAGGATACATCGCCCCTTTGGGGGTATAAATGAACAGGAAACGATGCTTGTTTGGCCATGCCTATTACAACGTATTATAAGTCTTTTTTGCTCAGAGATCTTTATTTTTATAAGTAAATGTAAAAGAAACTTACTGTACTAAAGCAACTTGATTTTACTTGATTATTCATACACCATTTTTAGTGCATATGAGCCGTAAAAAGCCATATGTATAAATATGATGCTTAACAAAAAGCACAGATGCATTTATTTCCATGTGTTTTTTGTTGAGTATCATATTTCATACACA
The DNA here is from genome assembly GCA_036247105.1 of Cirrhinus mrigala. Lineage (NCBI taxonomy): Eukaryota > Metazoa > Chordata > Actinopteri > Cypriniformes > Cyprinidae > Cirrhinus > Cirrhinus mrigala. The sequence goes on from CM070030.1 coordinate 21,458,349, forward strand.
CACACACACACACACACACACACATATATATATATATATATATATATATATATATAAATGACCATATATATATATATGACCACCCCAGTATAAAACACTCCTGTTTGTATCAATAAGTTCTTCCTTTTCTTGCATTCTTGGTCTAGTCTTGTTGTTACTGCCATCTGTTCTATTTATCTGTGCATTTTGGATTAAATACTGTTTTGGATTTCTATTTCTGACTTCCTGACTGCAACACTTGTAACAATGATAATATAACCGTTATTTTAAACTGTAATAATTTCAAACTATTACTGTTTTTACTGTATTTTAATCAAATAAATGCAGCCATGGTGAGCAGAAGAGACTCAAGAAAACATCATTCTAAACTTTAAACCAGTGTATATACATAGTTTAAATTAGTTTTAATAAAAATTCTCCTAAAAAAAGTGCCCATAATTGAAGAAACACTTGTTATAAATAAATGTCTCACCAGATAGGAACCATCAGGATTCTTCCTCGGGTTGAAGGTCATTAAGCCTCCAATATAGTGTGAAGCTGAGGCTGTGGATGCCAACAACAGCAGAGCTGAGAGCAGAGCAGACACGGACATGATGATGTTCATGAATAAAATCAGACAGCTGATCACCGCGCTTCTCTTTTAAAGACCTGATAAAGGACGTCCTCTTTATAAAAAAAAAAAAAAAAAAAAAAAGTCATATTTACAATAAAATCTTCCAGAACAATAAAGACAAATGATATCCCTCATTCTCTCCTCTCTTATGATTGGCATGCTGTTATTTTGTACATCAAGAAATTCTGTTCAAGATTTTGAGTTGTTTATTTTGGGATCATATTTTCATCTCACAGAGTGCTGTTATTTTAGTGTTATCTATCTATATACTTGTATACTTTTATAGTTTGTATTTAACTTGGAGCTTTTATTTTTATATTTACAGGTGTTTTTTTTTTTTTTTTCAGTTTAATTTTATGGGCTTTTTGTTGTGCAAATCTATTACTTTTTGTTCTTTTTAAATTTGGTGTCTTAAGGTGTCTTTATTTATTTTTTTATTTATTTTCAATTAACTAAAAAAAAAAAAAAAAAAAAAAAGATTTATATTTTATTTTAGCTTTACCTTAAGTAACAAAATATTTTTTATAGTTTTAGTTAACAATAACTATATCATGCTACAGCATTTTTCTTTTTTTTTTTTTGCATTTATTAATTATGCTATTAAAGTTGTCCACCTTTTAAGTTAAGAAACCAATCTGAAGAAATCAGTGATTTTGACGATGGTTTATAGTGTTGAAAACATGCAGAAATTTATGGGACAACAATACTGCTACCGAAGTCCTCTTATTCAAACGTAAACCTAAGAACATTAATAGAAAATTAGCTGGCAAACTTCAGTTCTTATATCATCAAATAAAGTGCTGTGTTTTGTTATTGTCTTTGTTTGTTTTTCTTGATTGCCCTGTCCAGCACTGTACAGAGATGTGCTATGTAAGAAAACTAAACTAAAATAAACTATTAAATGTAGTGGAGAGCCTGTGGAAGAGCTGCAATTTAAACCTTGGCATGTATCAGAGATGATTTCTTCTCCTTTGAATGAATGCCTTTTTTTGTCATTATACATGTACAGTGAAATTACAATAGCTTCCCTTCAACATATTATACATATATCACATAGTGCACATACAACAAAACATAAATTCAACATGAGAAAATAAAGAGTTATATTGCACTATAAGTCTTGCATTCAGAGAAATGGGTTAAATAAAGGGTTTTATTGCACAATAAAGCATTGTATTGCACTAAGATTTATATTCAAAGTAGGAAAAGAAAGTGTATTACACTAAGAATGACATGTTCATAATGTTTATGGTTCTAGGAAAGAAACTGTTCTTAAATCTCTTAGTCCCTGTTTTAATGCACCGATAGTGACAAATTCTGAAAATAAAACAATAAACGATAACACAGACTTACCACAGGCTTTAGAACAATAGGCTTAAGAGCCAAGATCTATAACCATATCTAGTCACCTTTTATATGCTACTATTGCTGAAATATAAAACACTAAAAAAAAGGATTAAATACATTGCATTGTGGTAGCATTGTGACAGGAATGTCCTCCTTTTTCAAAAAAAGAAACTGATATTAGAATTTAGATATATCTTTTTTTGATAAAGTACTTCAGTACTATATATACATATAGTGCACAGCATAAATGAATACACCCCCTCTAAAACGTAACAAAATTCAGCAATTACTCTTTACTTAGAAGTTTTCATGAGCACACCCTCCTGAAAGTTACTAAATAAAACTAAAATATATATATGTATGTATGTATGTGTGCGCGTGTGTGTGTGTGTGTGTGTGTTTAAAGCAATTTTTGATCAACAGGCAAGTATAATGAACCAAAACTTTCAAAGGCAAGTAATTTCCTAATAATTTAAAGTGTTTAATAGTCCATTGAATCATATTCAGACTCAGTGCTGGCAACAGTGGAACCACTTGAGAGACAACTGCCTTCTGACTTATTTCTTAGCACAAAAGAAGACAACAGCACAAGAGGAATACCAAACCATTGTTTTAAGTGTGAAAACTTAGCAGAAGTAACACCGACATTCAAAAACAATGGACTTGTGAAATAATCAGGACTTCACTTAGTTTTCATATAGTGATTAGTGCATTTTGCTAGAAAAAGAGCAGGAGAAAACAAAGAAAGTGTCTCAGAGCCAGCAAAAGCTATGAAAAGAGTGACACTTTATCTCACAGTGTAAGATGCAGCCAGCAGAAGTGACATGCATGATTGTTTGTCCACACCAGAACTACCTACTGTAGCCAAACCACAATAACCTCATTTAAACAATTTTTTCCAATGCACATATTTACAAAATATAGACTTCTGGGAATCCATTCTCTGGTCTCATGAGGCCAAGTAAATCATTTCGGATCTATCAGCATCGAAAATGTTCTGGTGTTGCTAGAGGAGGAGTACAGTGAGAAGTGCCTGGTTCCCACGGTGACATTCACGGTGAGTTGTGCTTTATCAACCCTGTCAAGAATTCACACACCACTGTGTGATGTAATACAAAAAACTGAGCTGAAGATGCTACCCTCACCTCATTCCCTGAGTTGTTGACAATTTTTTCAACATGACAATGATGATATGCATTCTTCAGATGTGAAAATCCTTCAGTGGACATGTATTTCACCCAATCTTAACATTCTTGAGCAGCTGTGGGGGATTCTGTAGAGATGAGATGAGCAACAATCCCCATTAAAGACCAGGGCATGTAAGGAGGTCGTCCTCCAGGAGTTAAACAGAACAGATGTGACAATTTGTCATGAACTTGTACCCCCAGTGCCAAGAAGGGTCAGAGCAGTGAACTTAAAGTTCTGGAGGACAAACTAAATACTAGAATATTAAACATTTGCTAAATTAAGTCTACGGTACACTGTCAGAAAAAAAGGTACAGTTCTGTCGCTGGGGTGGTACCCTAAGGTACAAAGTAAAAAGGTACAAATATGTACTTTTAAAGTACTAAAATGCACCTTTAAGGTACCAATGTGTATCTTTAAGGTACCAATATGTACTTTCAAAGTACTAAAATGTACCTTTAAGGTACTAATATGTACTGTTTAGGGGCAGGTAAGGTACAAAGAGGTACCTTTTCACCTTTGTACCTTAGGGTACCGCCTCAGCGACAGAACTGTACCTTTTTTTCTGAGAGTGTATGCTCACTTCTGCAATCCTTCATTTAAACAAAATTGGCGCTTTTTTTATTATTTATATGTATATATACACAGACACCCACACACACAGGGATGGGGGCAATTCTGACTAAAATTGAGTGTTGGGTAATAGTCAGTTTTGGTACCATTTTAATATGCAGTGGATTATCAAAATTATTGCTATCATTTAAGAGGACAAAAAAGTTATTGTTTTCTTTCTTTTTTTGACTTTTTGACTAAGAAATAATGTTATATAAAGACACGTAAACCGTCATAAATTAACAAATGACCATGATCATAGTTATCAACATTATCACGTTATGTGTGCTGGATATGTTCAAAAAGTACTCTTACACAAAATAAAATGATGAGGAAAAGTCTCAAAATCATTCAATCTGATTTTCGCATTGGTCTAAACCAAAAAAATAAAAAGGCAGACAGGCAAAATGAAAATGTAAATCCACTGTCTGACAGTAGGTGGCGCTGTAAACAAAGCAGCGCTGCACTTATAAACACTGCTTTATGCATTACACGGAGGGTAGATAAAAAGAAATTCCATCAAAACTTCTCTGAAAGACAGTCAGTTCTCCCTTATGCATTCATAGAATTAATTCATAAATTCTTTCATTTCATTTCTTTCAGCACTCTGCCTTCAGATGAGCCTCAGAAACAAAGTGTCAATATCTGTCGAGTTGGGAGTGAGACCATGTTCGTTTATAAATCCTTTTTGGACCATACTGTAATTGTTGCACTTCATGGTTATGTGCACACATTTTAAATACAGACACTTTTATTAATAAAAACTGGAAACTGTTTACAGGAATAATACTATGTCATTGCTCCTCCACAGTGAGTGGGAATTGTTATGAAGAAAAGAAAAAGAAAACAAAACCATTTATACTTTTGAAATTATTGTATGTAATAAAATTTGTAAATATGTTTTATATACATTTATACATTTAAAATCATTTTACTAGCTGAAGTAGCCCAATGCATATAATTATTTACCTTATGCAAATAATATTTTGCATTAACTTGCAAGATGCAAGAAAGGCCCGTTTAAACCATAACGTCAATTTTCCTATTATTAAATAGCATATTTACGTAATGTTAAACATGTGAATAGCCACATGAGCAACATGCTCTGGGTTCATAGACAATAAACATATTAACAAACTTAAACAAATGTAATTTTTGAGTTCACATTAAAAAAAAATGAACTTAATAAAATTAAAGTAAACTTTTCCATGCAATTAGTTCAGGTTCAACAAGACTAAAACAAGTTCAATTAAACAAATAATGTTCAGTTGGCTCAACAAAACATTATTTGTTTAATTAAAATTGATTTAGTCTTGTTGTATGGATCTGAACTAATTTAGCAGAAACACATGTTGGCATGTCAAAAATAATTGCAAACCGGTCAGCAATAAGGCATAATCATATCATATCAAGTAATGCAAAAAATGGTATAAGAAAACTCTTAATTATAATTTCAAGAGGTCTTAAATTTGGGGAGCAGGAACACGATATGGCTTAATGTGACATTTACCCCCAGTTTCACAGATGTTAGCACCATACACTGAAAAAATAATAATAATAATAAGTTGTTTCAACTTAAAAAAGTAAGCGCTGCCTTAAAATTTTAAGTTTAGTCAACATGAAATGTTAAGTTGTACTACATGAAAATGTGGATATTTGAGTTGAGTAAACTTAAAATTTTAAGGCAGCATGAACACTTACTTTGAACACTTAAGCTGAAACAACTTTTTTTTTTTTTTTAATTGAAACACCTTTTTTTTTTTTACAGTGTAGTTCTGTCTCAAGATGCACATCTATAATGTTTTCTTCTAAGGCATTTTTATAAAAGCTGCTTAAATATCTGCTTAAATTTAACTAAGGCCTAGTCCTGGCTTAAGCTAAGCCCCGTCTGTGAAACTGGGCCCCAAACTTCAAAAGGCTAAGATTTCATTGAATAAGCATGGGTGCTCCACATTTCAAAGTCAAAACACAGCACGTGCTTTATACGATTGTATCTCTGAAGGGAATTAACTTTTCTTCAAAAAAGTTTAATGGCATTTTCATTTTATCTGATAAAATAGCATTTATGAGTGCTGTCTCTGTCTCTGAACTGTAAGGTATGTGTTTTACAGACATTTTACGGTTTAATATGGTACTATAGACATTACCTTATCTGTACATAGACGCACGAGGGAATCTGCTGAGGGTGGTGGTTAAGGGACTAGCTTTCTGTAACTAATAAGACCACTGAAAGCGAGTAGTCTTGTACCCATGTACTTGTATTTGCAAAAGTGTCAAACACACTCACAAAAAAAAAGTATAGTAGCAAGAAAATGTGTACAGCATTTGTGTAAGAAGCACTAATTTTGATCAATTCCCTTCATGTAGGCTTTGCTTACTGCAGTGCTGATACTGTTATTCTCACAGAAGATGTCTGTGATTCATTTATTGGTTAATCTTAATAAAATATGACAACAACAGTAAAAATAGCAAGGTGTTATATTGCATGGCTCTGATGTTTCTGATCACACGTCTTAGTTTCCTTGCAAAGCCACAAACACAGATATCGATTTTCTTGTTCATGATAACAATGGACAACATGTTCTAAATCCTGCCAAGAAAGGACAACATAATGAAATACCAGATAGGTGAGAGCTTCCCAAGTGGGTCATAGCTCAAGGTTTTTGTTGGAGGTTGATAGCCCTGGTCCAAACTTGCATGCTTAAGAATGAAATGACATGAGAGTGAGTAAATAATGACAGAATGTGTATTTTTGGGTAAGCTAGCCCTTTAAAAGCGAGAGGTAGGTACAGCGGGGATAAACCCTGCGTTCCATTCGTAAGGGCTCATTCCTATGCCCTAATCCCTTCAAAGGGCTTACCCTCTGGAGTGAGAGCTTAGAATAATTAAAGTGTGTAGGGGACCAAACAACAGTTTCTTGAAGCGCCCTTATGCATCATCATCCCGTCACCACACGGAGGCGCCGTCATCATGGAAAAAATCAGCGCAAAGGACCATGGGGGCCCGAAGTGTCCATCAGTTGTACCCTTCGAAATCCTTCATTCCGAAGGGCCCTTTGAAGTGGCCAGTTTTGAGCATTTCGGTTTGGAACAACTCTTCAATATGGTGGCCATGATTGATTTCAGTCCGAAGTGCCCTTTGGAGGGCGATATAGCCCGTTTGGAACGCACCAACTTTCTCACCAGGGTTAAAGGCACATTAAATTTTGTTCTCCTCTGAACCACAAGATGGCACAAAAGAACAAAAACTCTTTTTCTTAAACAAAAAGCACTTTTCTTAAACATTCAGTAGCTCTAAACATTCGCGTTTCAGTGCACGAACTTGGCTGATCCATGACTTCATGACAGGGGCAGAAACGCAAATTTGATTCTGCGAATATTTAAGTGTTCTTATAAGATTTATGAAGCCGATTAGAATCGATGAAATTATAATTTGATACAAAGGTCTTGTTAATAATTTTCAGTTTTGTTCAAGGTAAATGAATCAACACATTTTCAAGTTTGCTTTTGGGGTTAAAAAAAATAATAAATTAATAGACAAACAAAGAAATAAATAAATATTGGGACTAAAGACACAATAATTGAGGCAATAATACATAGCTGTCTGACTTTGACATGACAGATTCAGATGGTTAATATAATTTACAATAACGTTGTAGAGATAATCACCATATCTATAATAAAATACGATATTAATCGTATCATATAAAAAGACATTTATTGTTACTACTGTAAAGCCATATTAAATTATGATGTTATCTTTTTCTAGTGTTTCAAAATGTTTGTTTTCAAAGAACAATTTTCCTAGTTTTTTAAAATAATTTTAATTACAGTATATTTATTAAACAAAAATAAATTATTTTATCAAAATAAACAAAAACTAGTACAAAACTTAGCTATCGACTTTTAGCATATTTTATCATATTAATTTAATAGTTGACTTTTGCCCCATATATTGTGAGCCTTTTACCCCAAATGACTTCACCCCCTCCCCATCTAATAAATTTCTATGATTTTTCATGCACTTATGGGAGTGGTGAAAAGCATATTTTCCTTAAAGTGTGCCTTTAGTTCTGTTTTACCTTATAATCTAAAAGCCCACTAGATGGCGGCAGGTCCATTTAACTTTATAACGCCATTGAGGGACCCTCATCATTAAAGCCTTAACCTTCATTGTCCATTCACATGATCATGAACTGTGTTCAAGAAGACAAGAGTTAAAATTCACTGTCTTGCCTCTGTTGTTTTTTTTATTATTATTAACATTTAGCGTGTAGCAACAACATCTCATACAATATTTCAGAAACATTTCAAATGCATCATAACATAACAACAGAAAAAAGAAATAGAAATGGTACATAAGGATCAGTTGTAGAAAAATATACATTTTAAATTTAAGATGCTAATGTATAATAATAATAATAATAATAATATAGAAAATGTACAGTGGTGAGTAAACACCAAGAGCAGTTTATATATGAAAATGTTTAAGGAAGAGTATATTACAATGATTTTAGCTGCTCTGCTGTTTTTAGATTTTCACATTACCACATCTATCTAGATTTTAATCTCCTTAAGCACCGTACAATGAGGCTTACCAATTGTAAATTCGCATTTGTGCAGAAATACAATTTCTGATAAAACCAGCATTATTTGAATAATGCTCCATAAAAGAATAACCTAAAAGCACATGTTAAAAAAATATTTTTAAAATACTGAGATCTATATAAATAATAATCTCCGTGTGGTTTTCCACCAAAACAACCCTGCTGAAAACCCAGTAGAAACCATCAAAGAAGTATAAATGCCATAAAACGTTATAAAAAAAGTTTTAAACATTAAAGCCATTACTTCATTTCCAGTAGAAGTGTTTTCAGTTTTGTGGTTTTCCCATCGAACTGGGCTACATAAACTGTTGACTGATTTTTTTCCTGCAGTTTAAAGATTAGATGTATTGCATGAATTGTAATTGCCTGAATGTGCGTATTGAAATTTTACATTCTACCAGTAATAAAACTGTGTTAGCTCATGAGTTTTATGAGGGAGCTTTGAGCTCCTTTATGAAAACAGACTGTGTATGATTACTACTAGTGAAATTGTGAATAATGCATAACACTGACTGTAAAACATGTACTTTTGGTATGATATTTGATATTTGCATAGGGCCATTGGGCTTGTTTTGGGCAACTCTGTCCAGTAGTGTGTTTTGAGCCATATTCTATTAGGATTTAGTGGATTTAACATGTCACCAATAGAAGACAGCAGATTACCTGTAGAGATCCACAGGGACCATTACACTTTCCATTAAAACTAATACAATTCCCATTATAACCATTAAAACCATTACAAATTCTAAAAGGGTTTCTATTGTTTGTTTGTTTTTCAATCAGGGAAATAATCTACGGTTTGAAATATGTTCGAAAGCTAATGCTTTAAATAGGAAAATATTATCCATGGTAATTTTGAATCACACCACCATGTCAATCAGATTTAAAACATTCCCTGAACTGCACACATGAGCATAATACATGCAATTTTTTTAATTTACTAAAAAGCAAATTGTTATGAATAAATGCTCATGCATTTTGCAAAGTTTTGAGTAAATTGGAAGAGTACGTACTGAATCTGCAATTATGTTCATTTGCATTGAGGAAAGTCTCACACACTCAAATGTGCATCATATTGTTTACTTATGGAAAAAGACGGATATAGATTGGAGGTGGACTATTTTTACTGAGAAACCACATGAATCACCTTAGCAACCAGTCAAAACATAAAAGCATAGCCAAGTTGACCTTTCTGTTTTTCTGCTGCTGTCCAGATGATGTCAGTGTTGTGTAATGCTTTGTTTTTTTGTTTTTGTTTTTTGATTAAGCAGCTTTCAAGTTGCTTTTAAATCCTCATATTTTACATGGAGATCCATACATGATGCTAGACGCTGACAGACGCTGACACACTGATATGGATGCAAAAGTTCGATCTACGCTCAAGAATATATACCCCATGGCTCTCTAAATGACAAAACACACTTTCATCTGTGGTACTATAATATATAAGGGACTGGGATGAATTGAGGAGTCTGGAGTGTGTCTAGTTTGCTGTCCTGTTTGCCGTGTTGTTGCTATCCGGAATGATCTAACTGATACGGTTTGCTTTTGTATAAACATTTTGAAAACAGCCATAAATACCAAACTGAAATAAGCCTGCAGACGGCAGTTCCTTTGGAAACATGAATCAGTGCCAGTCCGGCACCACGTTCGTGATGTTACCTTACGTTATATAAATGTTTAGGCACGGGAGCTATATATATTTTCTAAGCGTGCATTTTAAGCAGACACTTTGCATAGTTAGTGTTACTTTGCACCCATCTCAAGGCTAAGCACCGACATCAAATATATCTGAGGATGACTAGTTGGTTTAAACAAATGAGACTCCAGCAGATTCCAGATACATTTTCAAAGCCTTATTGGGCATGCTGTGACAGACTCCCACATGCTTTGACAGTGAGTTAGTAATACTGCGGCTAAAAACTGTTGGAACTTCCAGCGTGAAAATGGAATACAGAGTACATTAACTGGGTTACATATTTATGACTGCCAATCATACATTACTATCCTCCCAGACGTAAGGCAGGAGGTTCCAGCTTTTTGGTTCTTACGGAAATGTGAGCGAGACTCTCTGACCCACTTTCCTCTCAGCTGAGTCGACTGCAGCTGTTAAACATACCAAAGTAAGACCTCTAAACCACTGCGTCCAGCTTCACCGGCCGTTCATGATCCTTCGAATAACCGTTTCATACTCACACTCACATGGACCTGTTGTGTTTTTTTGTTGAGAGACTGTATCACTCTTTTATCTTTGTTAACAAGTTATGGGGGACTATACTGTAAAAATGTGAAGCTACTATTTATTGTTTTCTAAATAAAAGATGATTATATTATATATTTTATTTTATAGTTATTTAGCTTTTTATAATGCCATATAAAATGTTAACTTAAAATGGTAAATTATTTAGCAAATAAGAATCACCAAAATGTAAAGATGTGAATTAACCATTTGAAAATAGAAATATAAATAAATCACTTTGCAAACTGACAAAATATGTGTTTTTTATTCATTTATATAAGTAACAAAAAAATGTACTTAAATAATTAAATAATAATACATATAAAAATAATAATGTTTATATTTCAATTTTAAACATATAACAGTTTCAATAGCGTATAAAAATATGTTAACTTTCTAAAATTATTTAGCAAAAAACAAAAATCACATTAATGTGAAGATGTGAATTAACAATTTGAAAATAAAAATATAAATAAATCACTTTGCAAACTGACAATAAAATATGTACATACAAACAGATTTTATTTTATAATTAAAAGAGGTGAACTTGTACTTTAATATTTAAATAATAATACATATAAAAATAATAATGTTTATAATTCAATGTTAACTTGAGAACATTATTTAGCAAATAAAAATGTGAATTAATGTAAATTAGTAATTTAAAAAATACAATTATAAATAAATCAAATAAACTGACATTAAAATACACATATACAAACATTATTTTATTTTAGAATTAAAAATGTAAATTTATAGTTATTTAAATATATAAATATATAATTAAATATATTATATATATATATATATATATATATATATATATATATATTAAAATAATAATACACGTTTTATGTACCACAATATTAATTTAAAATATATAACACTTTTTATTAAAAACACAAGAAAATGTTTTCTTTATAAAAATGTTTAGCAAATATTGATCACAAAAATGTGAAATAATTCATTTGAAAATAAAAAAAAAGTAAATCACTTTGCAACCTGACAAAATAAAATATACAAAGTTTTATTTATTGCTGTATTTACAGAAACTGAATTTTTAGTTATTAATATAATTAATAGGTATATAGTTGGTGGAGGACTAATTTATTTAACAATTCCTTTTTTTCCCATATGGCTTCTCGACTTCAAATTCTGTACGCGTTCAGAATCCAGAGATCAGGATTAAAATTCAGATTTGAAAAGCTTCTGTAAATCACTCCTATTACAGAGTTTACGTCTGATGGTACACAATATCCAGCTGAAAGCCCTTTGTGTTTGTTAATACTGTGCTCTAAATAGTTGTGTCGAGACTGGACTTCCTCTATTGTTAGCTACATGCTGCTAAGTGTAGAACGGCTTGCTCAGCAGCTGTTGAGAATAATAGAAGGTTGAGTGAGCAGGATTTGCGTCCAAGGCTGGAACAAGAGCCTGTGTGTTATGAGACACAAGCGGATATGAACAAAGCATGTGTTATTCAGAAAAATTGGCTCTAACCTCACCTATCCTCCGTATTTTAGGCCCACTTGACCTCGAGGCAAGTCAAATCTCTCTGACTACACTCTCAGATAAAAAGGTACAAAAGCTGTTGCTGGGATGGTATCCTTTTAAAAGATACTAATATGTACACTTTAGGTAGTAATATGTACCAAAATGCACATTTTAGTAGTATTTACAGCATAAAGGTGAACCTTTTGAAAATGTACTGCAAAGTGACAGCTTTTGTACCTTTTTAAGGAACACTGCCTGCTTCAACCCTTGAAAGAAAAAAATTTATTTATGAAACTAATATTTGAAAGAATATACTTAAGTGCAAACTGAATGTAATGTTTCAAGAACTAAACTGCATGTTAACTGCAAATGAATGAAATTTATTATAGTTTAAATGAATATTAAATGCAATTAAATGAACTTTAGAGTGCTTTTTTGACCCACTTAAATAGGACTTAAGTACATCTCTACCGTATGTAATTTCATAATTCTGTTGCCTTTGAAATATGGTTAATGTACTACCAAATATATTGACAAGCATTTATGATAAACTAAAATGTGCCCCTGAACCGCAAAACCAGTCATAAGAGTAATTTTCTTTAAAAAAAAATTGAGAGTAATACATCATCTGAAGCTGAATAAATAAGCTTTCCATTCATGTACGGGACAATATTTGGTCGAGATACAACTATTTGAAAATCTGGAATCTGAGGATGCAAAAAACTCTAAATATTGAAGTTGTCCAAATAAAGTTCTTTAACAATGCATATTGCTAATCAAAAATTAAGTTTTGATATATTTACAGTAGGAAATTTACAAAATATCTTCATGGAACATGATCTTTATTTAATATCCTAATGATTTTTGGCATAAAAGAAAAATCTATCATTGACCCATACAGTGTATTTTTGGCTATTGTACACATATACCCGTGCTACTTGCGACTGGTTTTGCAGAGCAGGGTCACATTTGCAATGATAAAGCTGCAATTTAGTACATTTAAAATATATTAACTTTAACTATCAAATAAGACACTGTAGTCAAAATGTTTAGTATTTTAGGCAATACATCAAAATAAGTTCCTTTTTTAAAGTATGACAAAAGATTATTAAAACAGTGGTTTAAAATGGATTTTAAAGTAAAACTTTTTAAAAGTGTGCTTAAGTGTGTTAAGAAACAGTCATGAAAGTGTATGGTATTTTATTTCATTAATATTATAATATATTATCTGCAAGTACAGCTTCCCTGCTGAAAAAAACTTTTTAGCTGGTCATAGGTGGTCAGCAGGCTGGTTTTAGCCATTTCCTTAGCTGGCCAGGCTGGGAGACCAGCTGAAACCAGCTTGACCAGCCTAGCCAGGCTGGGAGACCAGCTAAAAGCAGATACTTCTAGCTTAAACCAGCTAAGAACAGCCAACCAGCTTAGGTTGTTTTTTTGTTTGTTTGTTTGTTTTTTTGTTTTTATTTTATTTTTTTTTTTTTGCTTGTTTGTTTTTTTGTTTTTCAGGTTTTTACTTGTTGATTGAGCCACGTTCAAAGCTGTTGTAAAATACTCTACAAACATACACCTTTGTTTACTTCTGTGTGTTACTCAGCGACCACTTTGTTGCAACCACAACTGTTTCTGAGAACTACATTGTTTGGTGGAAGAATACTGTTTTTACCGTATTATAAAAGCAATAAGCCCCTTGAAGCCGTGGTTTACAGTGAATTTATAACATCTAACAATACCCCTCAGCTGTTAAAAATCCACTGTAAACCACTGCTTCTTGGGGCTTATTGCTTTATTAAGATTTGAAGAACACTAAGTGCACATTCAATACAATTAAGTGCACTTCTTTTTTAATAAAGGAAATGTTAAATTCTTAACTAGACTTTTTACATTCTGAAAGACATTTTTGAGTGGTGTTTAATAAAGCAATAAGCCCCAAGAAGCTGTGGTTTACAGTGAATTTATAACAGCTAAGAGGCGGTGTTAGGTACAACAGAAACCCCCTTATCTGTTATAAATTCACTGTAAACCACGGCTTCACAGGGCTTATTGCTTTTATAAAACGGTTATTCTACATACATAAGGTTTTACAAAATAAAACAGAGTAAATAAAGTGCAATGATATTAATAAAAACAGTATTTTTCCACCAAACAATGTAGTTACTCAGAAACAGCTGTTGTTGCAACAAAGTGGTTGTCAAGCAACACACAGAAGTAAACAAAGGTGTATGTTTGTAGAGTAATTTACAACAGTTGTGAACGTGGCTCAACCAATCAGAATCAAGGACCGGAACTACTCGTTTTATAATTAATATTTTGATTTAAACAGTTCAATACGTAAAGCTGCAGTCCGTATGCTTTGCCTTTTTGTCGCCATTTCTGCTTGAAACCTGCAATTGCTGTTATTTGTGGAATTATCTACGTGGGTTGTACATCGGCATGGCTCCTCAGGGCGGATGAATCTAATTTTTTGAGGTGTATGTGTGGCTGTTAATGCACTGGTGTGGATATTCACTGTACGTCTTGGAATTATGTTCAAAATAAGAAGTCTCACCGGAAAATGTCATTTGAACAAGTAATATGTCTAACAGTTTTGTTTTCACCAACTAAAAAAAGTTTTACAATAAATCGCGCTAGCAATGGTGATTAAATCTAACGATTGCAAAGTTAGCTCAGATCACGTCAAACCATGCAAATTATTATTATTCCTATACCTTGTTCTCAAATCGTTAACGTTAACAACATCATTGCGTAACTATGTGTATTTAGTGTGTATTAGCGTTTCTGTACTGTCTAATGTAGCGTTACCGTTCGAATTTCATCAAAAGAAATTGCTCTTTTAACCTTTAAAAGCAATTTAATGTACCTTATAACTCCAGTCAGTGATGATTGTCGTTTTGACCTTTCTTGATTACAAGCCGCCTTCAAAATGACAAATGTAATTATTCCAGCTGCTGTCAGAAAAGGCAAACCACCATCCACATACGCTATATAGCTTACTAGCCGGGACTCCTTCTTTGTGTATACAAACGACGTAATGACGCAAAGACGAGCAGCAAACTCGCATTTCCCACGGAATCCCACTCGAATTGGAAAACATTATTACAAGCTCACCGTTGTGAGTCGGGCTAAGGTAAGGAGAGTTTTGAACACTGATTGGTGGTTATGTACTTGCACAACAGTTGATTCTGAATCGTTTTGAACCAAACGTTATATTAGTACCATTAATAGCACAATTAATAAATTATTCAAGTGTAGCAAATTAGAAAAAACAAAAATATTCAGTAAGACAGTACAAGTGCATGTGGTCCTCAAAATGCATTTATTGCAAACGTGCTTTATTTACTAGGACTTCTGTCATCCACATACAAAACATAAAAATCACAGCTTAAAAAAACAACAGAAAAAAAAAACTGCAAAAATGCATCTATTGTTCACTCGTTCACCTCTTCCTCATCATCCTCAAATGCTTCCTCGCCATCGTTGGCCGTAGCCTCCTGGTACTGCTGATACTCCGACACCAGGTCATTCATATTGCTCTCGGCCTCGGTGAACTCCATCTCATCCATTCCCTCTCCGGTGAACCAATGCAGGAAGGCCTTGCGTTTAAACATGGCCGAGAACTGCTCGGAAATGCGCTTGAAGAGCTCTTGGATGGCGGTGCTGTTGCCGATAAAGGTGGAGGCCATCTTAAGTCCCCTGGGTGGGATGTCGCACACCGCGACTTTGACGTTGTTGGGGATCCACTCTACGAAATAGCTGCTGTTCTTGTTCTGAATGGCCAGCATCTGTTCATCCACTTCCTTCATAGACATGGGACCGCGGAAAACGGTGGCCACCGTGAGGTATCGCCCATGCCTTGGGTCGCAAGCGGCCATCATGTTCTTGGCGTCAAACATCTGCTGTGTGAGTTCAGGCACCGTGAGCGCGCGATATTGCTGACTTCCTCTTGCGGTCAACGGCGCGAAGCCGGGCATGAAGAAGTGAAGGCGAGGGAAAGGCACCATGTTGACCGCTAGCTTGCGCAGGTCTGCGTTCAGCTGGCCGGGGAACCGCAACGAAGTGGTGACACCGCTCATAGTCGCCGACACTAAGTGATTCAGATCACCGTACGTTGGTGTGGTGAGCTTGAGCGTACGGAAGCAGATATCGTACAGCGCCTCGTTGTCGATACAGTACGTTTCATCTGTGTTTTCCACCAGCTGATGCACCGAGAGCGTGGCATTGTAGGGCTCCACCACCGTATCGGACACTTTGGGTGAAGGCATGACACTGAAGGTGTTCATGATGCGGTCGGGATACTCCTCTCGGATCTTGCTGATCAGAAGAGTCCCCATTCCCGATCCGGTTCCTCCGCCGAGGGAGTGCGTGAGCTGGAAGCCCTGCAGGCAATCGCAGTGCTCACACTCCTTCCTGACCACATCCAGGACTGAGTCCACTAGCTCGGCTCCTTCCGTGTAGTGGCCCTTGGCCCAGTTGTTTCCTGCACCTGTCTGTCCTGCAAAAGCAATACAATAAGAGAAGATTGGTTTGCAATGAAAACAAAATACCCACTGGCTATAGGGAGCCGTGTAGCAATTGTGCAGCATTCATCATAGCCTATGTGACATTTATGTTCATTCTTGGGATGCATTCCAGACATATTATGTATGTAGAATTCTCCTAAGTGAACATCAACCATTTCATCTTTTCAAAATAAAATCTGTCCACACTAGTTTTGGAAGTGATATTAATGAGAGAGCACTGTGCCTGTTTTATTTACACTACCAGCTATATATTTAGACACTTAATTAATAGTTCCTCATAAACTACATGACCAGTAAAAAGTTTGGAATAATTATGATTAATTATTAATATTATCAAAAATTATTGGTGCTCAATTATCAATTAATGCTTCTTATAATTATCTTGTTGGGATGTGTTTTTTTAATGAACAGCATTTATTGGAAATACAACTTTATTGTCCTTGATTAATAAAAATATTAATTTCTTTAAAAAAAATAAATAAATAGCCTTGAAAAGCATTGATAATAATAAGAAATATTTCTTGAAAATATGTTAAAATATACTTTCAAAACAATCGCTGAAAAAATTAGTCAGATTTGATTAGTTTTATCATATTTATGGATTGTATCTTATGCTATCATTAATATTGATAAAAAAAAATTGTAGTTTTTTAAAATTTTGTATTAAGCATGTGTTCTAAGAAAACTATTTCCAAAAACAAGTACACTACCAGTCAAAAGTTTTTGAACAGTAAGATTTTTAATGTTTTTAAAAAAGTCTCTGCTCAACAAGCCTGCATTTTTTGATCCAAAGTACAGCAGAAAGACAAATTTTAAAATATTTTTACTATTTAAAATAAATGTTTTCTATTAGTATAAAATGTAATTTATTCCTATGAACAAAGCTACATTTTAGCATCATTATTCCAGTCACATGATCCTCCAGAAGTCATTCTAATATCCTGATTTGCTGTTCAGGAAACATTTTATTATTATTATTATTATTATTATTATTATTATTATTATTATTATTATTATTATCATCATCATCATCATCATTAATATTTAAAACAATTGAGTACATTATATTTGGGATTCTTTGAAAAAAAAAAAAGTAGAAAGATCCAAAGATCAGCATTTATCTTTATTTAGGAAGAAATTCTAGAAATTAATACTTTTATTTAGTAAGGATGCTTCAAATTGATCAAAAGTGACGATAAAAACATTTATAATGTTACAAAAGATTTCTACTTCAGATAAATGCTGTTCTTCTGAACTTTCTATTCGTCAAAGAAGCCGTAACAAAATTCTACCTAGCTGTTTTCAACATTATAATAATTTTTTGAGCAGCAAATCAGAATATTAGAATGATTTCTAAAGGATAATGTGACTGGAGTAATGATGCTAAAAATGCAGCTTTGAAATCACAGTAATAAATTACATTTTCATATTCAAATAGCTATTTAAATGGTTATTTTAAATAGCAAAAATATTTCATAATTGTTTTTGCTGTACTTTGGATCAAATAAATGCAGGCTTGGTCAGCAGAAGAGACTTCTTTAAAAAGCATTACAAATTTTACTTTTGACAGGTAGTGTTTATGTGTTTTTTATACATTCTTTGGCTTGAAGCTAACAGTCCTATGAGTAATAAGTAGGCTAGTTGAAAAAATGAGAGTTTGGCATGTTGACATAGTACCAAAGATGAAGTTGTCTGGTCGAAAGAGCTGTCCGAATGCCCCAGAACGAACACTGTCCATAGTTCCAGGCTCCAGGTCCACCAGCACAGCTCTGGGAACATACTTGTGAGCTAAACACACACACACACATTTTATGACTTTGCTGTAAAAGTTATGCTGTGGAACTTTAGCGATAAAACAGATGATACATGAATTAAATAATTTCTAAATTAATTATAGAAATGTAATATATTTCTAAACAAATAATAAAATATTCAACGTATAATTTATTAATTAATTAATATTTATTATAATTAATGTAAATCGTTTAATAAAACATTATGCTGGTGAAGTCAGAGCAGCCCAGGAAATTCCTCTGAGCTGACTGCACCGTTCAAACGTTTAAGGTCATTGTGAGTTTGTGAGGGGGAGAGACAAGAACACTGATTCATACTCACACGCTGACACACATACTTACAGGATGCCTCGTTGTAGTATACATTAATCCTGTCAAGCTGCAGGGTTGAGTCACCCACATAGTTGCCGGCTGGATCGATGCCGTGCTCGTCACTGATGACTTCCCAGAACTAAATGTGTCACAGTTGTTTTGAGTTAGTTTAGATGCCATTTCAGACCGAACTGTGAGAATAAAACGCGAGTGTTTAGATTCTTAGCATACTAGCGCTCAGCAGGACGCATCCCGACACACCCATATGCAGCTGATGTGCCCTTAAAATGTAGCGGGTTGTTGCCTTATCGTGACTCGAAGGTTGATCACATTTAAGTACACTGGGTGTAATCAATCCAGATGTAACGATGGGATTCGTAGACTCTGGTTGCGAGTCATTTTAAAAGTAACTTTTTAGTACACTAGAGAAAGAAATGTTTAATGGTAAAGACGAACTGGATCTTAAGAGTCGGAAATGGGACTATTTTTCAATCACTAAAAAGTAACGATCTGGAATCAAACCACACTGGTCGCGCAGTACGTTTTGATTCACTGGAAAGAACCGGATCATACGAGTCATTTGTTGGAGAATCGAACCACACTGGTCGCGCAGTACGTTTTGATTTACTCAAAAGAACCGGATCGTACGAGTCATTTGATTGAGAATCAAACTAGTCGCACTGTATGTTTCGCATTCACTAAAAAACGATGTGTTTCTTACTGTAGAATTTAGTAAGTATGATAGAGAACTGGCATGAGTGAAATCATGATAGCCTAATCATTAGCTTCAGGTACTTTTCCCCGCAAATTCCCCAAAGTTTCATTTTACACTTTACATATAAGGTCTGTTTTTATCAGTAAACAGTTTTTTAAAAATGCAAAATATAAAGTTTTTAAAACGACGCATAGTTAGGAAACGAAAATACATTGGACTGACCTTTGTTCCAATCTGATTGCCGCATTGCCCGGCTTGAATGTGAACGATCTCCCTCATTGTTGTACAGTAGGTGTATAAAGATGCTCCTCTGAATGAGCTCTGGCTCTAGTGCAGGCTGATCGTGAGCTCAGCCTGACACACTATCTTCAACTTTCATTCTCCCTCCGCCACGATTGGTGGGAATTTGAATGACATATCAGCTGCACAATCACAAGTGTGCTGTCATTTCTCACATCTAGTTACATATTCTGCATTACTTTGCAAAATAATATATTCTGCTATATAAAAAAAATCTACTTTCTACTGTTGCTCCCCAGAGTCCAGGCTAACCTGTATGAAATCTGATAATTTAACAGAAAGTCTAGACATTCATACCTAGGAAGGCCATTTGTATTTTCCTTTCCTACACTCTGAGCAGTCTCTGTCTTTGAGCTTGATTTTTATCACAACTTTAACTGAATTAAGATGACACTCTGCTGTCAATTTTGCACTCTTTTTTTTTTTTTTTTTTTCATTACATTGTATTTTTGATACATAGACATTTTGCTTTCCATTTATGTATGGTTTGATAGGATAGGACAGTATTTGGTCAGGATACAACTATTTGAAAATCTGGAATATGAGGGTGCAAAAAAATTTAAATATTGAGAAAATCACCTTTAAAGTTGTCCAAATGAAGTTCTTAGCAATGCATATTACTAATAAAAAATTAAATGTTAATATACGGTAGGAAATTTACAAAATATCTTCATGAAACATGGTCTTTACTTAATATCCTAATGATTTTTGGTATAAAAGAAAAATCTATAATTGTGATCCATACAATGTGGTTTTGGCTATTGCTAAAAATGTGAATATTGTGAAAAAGTTCATTTTTTGTTTGTAACTTATTTAAAGGGGTCATCGGATGCCCATTTTCGACAAGTTGATATGATTCTATAGGGTCTTAATGAAAAGTCTCTAATATACTTTGATTAAAAATTCTCAGTGGTTTTGTAAAACAACACCCTTTTTACCTTGCCAAAATCAGCTCTGCAAAAATCATCTCATTCTAAGGGGTTGTTCCTTTAAATGCAAATGAGCTCTGCTCACCCCACCCCTCTCTTCTCTCTGTGGAATGACGGTGTTGTTTACTTTAGCTGCATTTAGCCGCTAAACTTCCTAACTACCACGTTATAAGGAAAGGCGATCACAAAGATTCATAAAAAACCGCTTATACTCACTTCTGCTGTAAGTGAAGCTGGATAATGAATGATTCGCGCGAACATAGATGGATATATGTAGATCGGGAGGCGCATTCCCTTTCCCAAACATATGTACTTTAATCTACTGCATCTTCAGCTGCTCAGATGTCGGAGTAAATGACGACCAGTATGTTCATTATTACATCCAGCAACATAACGCCTAAATCGCTCAATCTGAGATATTCTTATCTAACATCCCTGCTCTGGCATCAAAACATGGAAAGTTACTGGACTGTGACAGCTGGTCTAGACTTACCTTAAGGTAAGAGCTGGCGTCAATCAACTAACGTGGGAGCGGCCTCTGTCGGTGTGACGGCACACCGACAGGCATCTGAGAACGGCTTGATTTGAAAAAGGGGATATTATTTTTACAGATTAATTAAAAACCACTGCATGGATTTTTATCATTATAGGGTAGATTTGTACATACACTGCCAACACACATTAATGTTCAAACAACATGAAAAAGTGAACTTAGCATCCGATGACCGCTTTAAAAAACTGAAACTTTCATATATTCTAGATTTATTACATGTAAAGTAAAACATTTCTAAAGTTTTTGTTTTAATTTTGATGATTAGAGCTTACAGCTCACGAAAGTCAAAAATCCAGTATCTCAAAATATTAGAATATTTACATTTGAGTTTCATTAAATGTCCATCCCTACAGTATAAATTCCGGGTATCTCTTGTTCTTTGAAACCACAATAATGGGGAAGACTCCTGACATGGCAATGGTCCAGAAGACAATCATTGACACCCTCCACAAAGAGAGTAATTCACAGAGGGTCATTACTGAAAGGGGTGGCTGTTTACAGAGTGCTGTATCAAAGCATATTAAATGCAAAGTTGACTGGAACTAAGAAACTGGGTAGGAAAAGGTGCACAAGCAACAGGGATGACCGCAGGCTTGAGAAAACTGTCAAGCAAAGCCAATTCAAACACATGGAAGAGCTTCACAAGGAGTGGAATGAAGCCGGAGTCAGCGCATCAAGAGTCACCACGCTCGGACGTCTTCAGGAAAAGGGCTACCAAGCCACTTCTGAAACAGAAACGACGTCAGAAGCATCTTACCTGAGCTAAGGAGAAAATGAACTGGACTGGTGCTCAGTGGTCCAAAGTCCTCTTTTCAGAAAAAAGTAAATTTTGCATTTCATGTTGAAATCATGAGAGTCTGGAGTTCGGAGCACTTTATGCTTCCATCTGCTAGCAAGCTTCATGGAAATGCTGATTTCCTTTTCCAGCAGGACTTTAACAGCTGCCCATAGTGCAAAAACGACTTCCAAGTGGTTTGCTGACCATGATATTACTGTGCTTTATTGGCCAGCCAACATGCCTGACCTGAACCTCATAGAGAATGGGATATTTTTTAAGAGAAAGATGAGAAATAGTCAATCCAACAATATACAGACAATCTGAAGGATCAATAGTGCCTCAGCAGTGCCACAGGCTGATCGCTTACATGTCGCACATTACTGATGCTGTAATTTGTGCTAGGAGCGAGGAATTTGCTGTATTATGTGCTGCCAATCAAGTATTGAGTGCATAAATTAGCATACTTTAAAGAACTTGAACTTTACTGTTTTGCAAATCAGTTTTTTGATTGATCTTAGGAAATATTCTAAGGAAATTATATTTTGAGATACTGGATTTTTGACTTTCATGCTCTAATTATCAAAATTAAAACAAAATGTTTTACTTTATATGTAATGAATCTAGAATTAGGGGTGTAAGAAAATATCAATACACGTGTGTATCGCGATATTTTATTTGGCGATACTGTATCGATTCTCAAAAACGGAATATCGATATTTAAAAAAATAAATAAATAAAAATTATACAAGATTCATTCTTCGTTTTGAGCCTATATCCTGACGCTAGATTGCAGTCTTCTTATCTCTGAACTTAATGTTAGCGTTAATGGAGGATGAAAGAATAGTTCCTGCTCCCGTCTCGGTGTAAAGTGTGGCGTCATGTCGGCTTTTGAGGTAACGTTCGCTCCAGGACGCGGCAAGCAGCGCAACCGCCGCGTGGCCGCCACCCGTCTGTGCAGCAGAAGCGCGCCGCGGTTCCGCAGCTTCCTGCGTCCCGTGAAAGGGCCTTCGCGCCGACGCAGTGTTGTAGCCGCGCGGCTGCCCGCCGCTTTCTCTCGTGGTGGGACTATTTTGTGCAGTTGAGGCGGTGCTCGCGTCGCGGTCTCGGCGATTCCACGCAGAGCATAATTACAAACTGAAAAACTTGCGAAATCCAAAACTTTGGAAATTCTCAGAACAAAAAAGTTCTCAGAATGTCCAATATCTATGTTTATTTTATTGTTTTACAATTATTTTGTTTTCATTAGGAATCCTGTCAGCACTGTATTTTTTATTGATATTAAGCAGATGCAATTCTTAAGTTTAGATCAAAATGATCTGACATGGTTACAATTGTAAACTTAAATTGTAAAGCTGGGTCTAAAAATATATATGGTCTGTTTATAAAAGCTTACATTTTATATATTTAATAACTAAAGAATCTTGCAAGCACTTTATTTTCCCCTTTACTCCTACTGCACAAAAAGTGATTCAGTAACATTGAATGGTTTGCATATGGTGGTGTGTTCTTAATTACAGCTTTCCTAAAATTATGTCCTATTCATAAAATAAGAAATATCCCAATATATCGCCTTGTTTACAATATCGCAATGTATCGCAACATATCGCATCGCAACCCCTGTATCGTGATACGTATCGTATCACCAGATTCTTTGCAATACACAGCCCTATCTAGAATATCTGAAAGTTTCAGTTTTTGAAATAAGTTACAAACAAAAAAATGTACATTTTCACAATATTCTAATTTATATTCTAATTTATAATTTTAATATTTTAGATGCACCTGTATACTCATGCTACTTAAGACTGGTTTTGCGGTCTAGGGTCACATTTTAAAACTGTTCTCAGAAAAGCTAGAATACATTTGAGACATATGTTTTACACAGTAAATGTGTCTTATCCTGCCAAAAAATCTAAAACCTGATTTGCATTAACTATTTTGTATGGAAGCCCATTTACACCACAGAATAAAAATAGAAAGAAAGAAAAAAACAGTTTTGAGTTTATATCTTACAATTCTGAGATTTTCTAGTTAGAATTTTGAGATAAAAAGTTGCATTTACCTTTTTTATTTTTACTCTTTTGCAGAAACAAAAATTGTAATAAAATCAGAATTGTGAGAATTGTGCAGTTTTATATCTTTTTTTGTATCTCGCGATTCTGACTTTTTCCTTGCTAATGTGTGTCTTTCTCACAATTTTGACTTTTTTTCTCAGAATTGTGAGGGAAAATAAGTCAGAATTGTGACTTAGAAATGTGCTTGCGTAATTTTGTACTATTTTGACTTTTGGAAGTTTCATTCTGATGGATAAGTAAATCAGATAAAGTCCTTTAAAAATGTAGTCACGCAACTGGAGTTCAACTGCCGATCATTTTAGCACCAGTCTGATAAAAGATGACATGTAAAATATTTAGTTTTCTTTTTCTTTATCTTTTTAATTCAGAGTACACATTTACATACATTTAATTTTAGAAATAAGCAGTTCTGCCACATAAAACAATGTACAAAGGATAAAAATATATTGATATTTGTCTAAACATGTAAGCAAAAACTAAACATGAGTGCAGCATTCATTTTTGTCCCACTATTTTGATCTATCACCAGATGACGTGACGTTTAGCTAGAAGATTCCTCGTCTCCAATATACCGCAACACATACGTGGAGCCGCACAGGAGAACCTGACCCGCAAGTTTGGCCATGTACAACAAACACCTTAATAAAGACCTGAAGAAGGAAAAAAGTGAGGTAAAAAAATTCTGAAGGGTCACTTTTCAGACAGACCTTTTAGTACAGCAACAAAACTGTCACTGGGGTAATTTTAAATAAAAAGATGTATCTTTTAGCTTTTGTACCCCAGGGTACCACCCCAGTGACAGATTATACTCTTTTTTTTTCTGAAAGTGTACAATATTCCAAATTTGCTCTTTGAAGTACATAAACATCTGTATTAAATTATGAAAGAACAATTGAACAATAGAGAACAGTCAGATTCAGCTGTATGTACTTACACAACTGTCCAGACAAACATTTCGGTAATTAACATTGCAGACTGGCATTATGAAATCACTTTTTATCATGAATCTCTTACGTGAGAAAGTACTTGGCTCTGGTGCACTTGATGTCACATGAGAGTGTGTATCGTTCATAGAGTGTGGCTTTAACGGTGAGGCAGCCCAGCAAATCCTTCGGGTTCAGTTTGTACAGGTCAAAGCTTAATTTGGCAATTCCACTTTTTCTCGGCTGTCTGAAACTTGGCAGAATCTGTCAAATATGGATTGAGGGCAAAACAAATATCTGAGAGATTGAAATGAGCTTTTATGTCATGAGTTCTGGGTAAATGCAAGCCTGCACCCTAGTGGACTAAAAACAGAAGGATTGTTTCATCAAAAACAGCTTTTGTAATGATTAAATGAATACATTTTAAGTAACAAACACTGATGAAAGTTTCAAGTTAACAAAACTGATAAATGAACAGCTGCAAAGGAAGCAACACTTGGGAACTGGTTAATCAGCTCTAGGGAAAACAATCCTGATTAAACCCAGATTCAAATCTGTTTGCATGGATTGTTTAATGAGCACAGCTTATGAAACATGAAAAAATACATAGTTCTTTAAAGCTTGATTACCAGGCCATATATATATATATATATATATATATATATATATATATATATAATAATATTAAAAAAAAAATTGGTGATACTTTACAGTTCAAATATATTATGTAAGTTCTTCAAGACTATTTTTTTATGAATCAAGGCATAATTAATAACTTAAATAATGAAAATAAGCAATAAATGAACATTTAAATAGAGTTTTAAATACAAATATGTCACACATCCCTTCCAAAAACAGCATTATATTGTTTATTACTGAAAATCAGCAAATTCCCAAACTTTGAATCCCTTCACTTCAAATGTTAAACATGTAATGTTTCAGTAATTTAACAACACATTTGCATGTTTATGGTTCTCTCACATTGGTTAAAGGGCAAATGTTGTTCAGGTAAATAAAATATTTCATACTTAAAAAGTAATTAAGCATTATTTATTTGATTGTTTTTTTATTTATTAATTAAATTTTATGAATTTATTAATCCTTGCTGTAAATTACAATGTAACTATTTATTTAAAAAAATTATCTTGTTGAATATAATGCAGATAACTTTTACCAATCACAGACTTGTTCATTTAAAATTAAATAAAAAAATGTACCAGTTTACTGGGTGTCCAAGCTTCCTCTTTCTCCAAGACCATGAATGGCGTATTAGTAGGTAAAGACTGAAAAAAAGCCTCAGAGTCCACCACTGTCCCATCATCCTCCAGCACCAGTGTGAGGAACTGACACGTTATCATGAAAGAACTGGCCACCTGTAGAGAGAAATCTGCATATTAAGACTCTGCATATTAAGATATTAATCTCTTTAACTTTGTATGTCAGGTACCAAGCCATGCGACTGCACTGTAAAAAACAAAAAACACAATTTGTTGAGTCAGCTTAAAATAATTTGTTACCCTGCTGCCTTAAAATTTTAAGTTCAGTCAACTCAAATAAGTTTAGTCAAGTTGAAATGTTAAGTTGTACTAAGCAATTTTTCATTTTCCGCCAGTCTCAGTACACGATGCAACTACAGAAGAGTCAAGTTTTAAATAGGAAAAATATCGAAACTCTTTAGTCATTTTATAGTGAGATACTAATCGGATTAAATGATTTATGCTAAGCTATGCTAAAAGTGCTACCGCCAGACCCAGCGATCGGCTGAATGGATTCAAAAACGGTAAAACACATCTGTATAACTCTAGGGGAGTTGGAAAATGAGCCTATTTCAAAAAAAGTGGAGTGCTCTTTAACAGATGGGTAAGTAACCCAGCTGCCTTAAAATTTTAAGTTGAATCAACTCAAATATCTAAGTTGTCACTTAGTATAATTTAACATTTCAAGTTGAAAAAACTGTTTTTGAGTTGACTGAACTTAAAATTTTAAGGCAGCCAGGTAACAAATTATTTTAAGTTGACTCAACAAATTGTTTTTTACAGTGTGGTCCGAATGATTATATTAGCATATTTGCATATAAATTAATATATGAATCTCCAGTAAGATCGGAATCTAATTCATTGAACAGACTGATGTTATCATGTTGGCTTGCTTGCACAACTAGACAGAAATCAGCTTTTAGACAATGAAATATTTTAGAAATATGCATATAAACATTTATTTGTTTGTTTGAAAGAAATTAATAAATTCAACAAGGTTGCATTAAATTGCAGTAAATTTTGTAGAATTTTGGCAAAAAAAAAAAAATGCTGAAATTTCAGCTTTGCCATGACAGGAATAAATTACATTTTAAAGTATATTAAAATAGAAAACAGTTATTTAAATGGTAATTATACATCATATTAATACACTTCACAATATTGCTGTTTTTACTGTATTTAAATAAATGCAACATGAATGTTAGTGTAACTCGTAAATAACCCCTGCAGTATGAAGCATCATGCACAACATCCAGATATCTGACCTGCTCCATGAGATCTGCTAGAGAGGTGGCGGTGAAGCCTTTCCTCCTGCGGCGGTTCTGCGTGCAGACTCTGTATGGACGGGGCTGAGGAGGGGGCAGCATTCGCTGAGCAAGAGACGTCTGCACCGACGACACAGACCTACAGCACCATATCAACACACAATCAGAGCTGATACCTTTAATATGACAGAGAAATAATTATTTTCTATGGAGTCCAAAACTCTAAACTAGACCTAGAGTGGTATTATTTCAAAAGGTACTGATATGTACTTTTAAACTGTTATTATGTACTTGTAATACACCATTTAGGGGTAAATATAAAGCTACAGCTTTCTGAATTCCAGAAATAACAGCTTTATGAAAGGATTTAACAGACAGTGGTGACACTGACAATATGCTATTGGCTGAAAAATTTCGTTTGTTATGGTTGTATAAACAGTTAGTTATGGTTATATAAACAGGAAGAGAAATGTTTACTGCTTCTGTTATTCCGGCAATAATGCAACGCTTGATAAAACACTTTCATAGCAGAGTATATTGGAGTACAGATCATAGTATTTTCATTGTATTTCACTTACAGTGGTTTAATTATTTATTTGATGCATTTAGGAATTTTAAATTAAAACGTTAATACTGTTTGTTTTATTAGACATCATAAACTAACAATGAACAACAGTATTTAACAGTATTTATTAATTTAGCTTAATTTTAATTTAGAAATATTTTAATGTTCTTTGTTAATTCATGCTTGTTTTTGATACATCAATGTATACCATTTGAAATGCTAAAAATGTATTAGCATATGTTCAAATGACCATTTATTAAAATTAAAAATGCTGTAAATGTATTGCTTATTGTTAGTTCATAATACTGTTAAACTTACTTAACTTAAGCTGCCAACTATAATCACATGTACAAGTAATTTCTACTTATATATTAAACGGACTTTTAAAAAGAAATCAAGTTGAATCTCATATAACTTTATAAATGAAGTTGAAACTGTTTAAATTAATTTTATGACTTAAAGCAATGGAAAAATATACAGTGATTACTTTGATCATGTCATTTTTTACAATGTGCTTAATGCATTAATTAATTTGAACAAACTGAACCTTACTATAAAGTGTTACTATTGAGAGATCAAAACAGATTTAAAATAATACAACATTTCTATGGAAAATTTCAAGCTTGTAATTACACAAATGACCAAAACACTCCCCAAAAAAGCCTAAAAATGACTAATAACCAAATAGTCTCTCACCTCACTAGAGATGTGGGAACTAAGGTTTTCGCGTAGTCCATACTTCACAAAATCACTGGAAACTTTAAAAACACATTCACTGAGCTGTAGCTGAAAACACTAATGCTCTCAGCAGACGTGTGACCTGCAGGAGGACTTTGATCCGGACTGATGAATGGGGCGCTGTTTATATTAAGATGTCACATGTTTTTTGCATTATCGTTATTAATAATTTTGTATTTTATTTTGTATTATATTCGGGTACATTTAGGTCACACAAAGCTGTACTGGCTGTTAGGTTGTAGGAGTATAATAAATTACAAAAGCCTGTAAACTATAGCTGTAATGGACCACGCAGTGCTCCTTGAATTTGATAAGAGTCCGTCTATGACTTATTATACCATTGTGAAATTTGATATGCTTAAAGATACCTGCTGGCCAGTTGTGCTCTGCAGAAGAGGAGTAAAGTCTTACTGCTCAGTATTGCTTAGTATTTTAGGATTAATGCTGAAAAACAAAATTAATATAAAATATCTACATTTAGACTTTATTATTATTATTATTATAGACATTATGCCTTTAACATGGATTCTGATGCCTTTGAAATTGATTACTGTGTGACCTGTGGGATATCAGGAAGTGTTTGTAAGTGCGTGTCAATAAAGCAGTGTTAGAATATACTGGGAAATGACATTTTTGGAAATGTGTTTGACCCAAATGACAAATTAAGTTTATTTGTTCCATGTCTTTCAATTTCAGTTCAAAGTTAGGAGGAATCTGTAATGATAAAGAAATTACATTGTTCAAAGGACTGTATGCGTGCTCAAGCTGACAGAGACCTAGCAGATGCAGTAGATTTTAAAAATACAAAACACACACACACACACACACACACACACACACAAGAGGGCGCTCAAAACCTGGGCATTCACTGGGATATGATTGGCAGATGTTAGAAACACTGGCCACTGAAGAATTATGCAGTGGTAGAATGTGAGGATCGAGCCTCTCGATATAACTTCAATGTTGTAAGTAGTATATAATTATTTACACAAACACCTTACTGACAAAACCGCTAACACGCGAGAGTCATTAATGCGAGTGTTGCACGTCGCGCCTATCGTGCATTTCAAAATACTTCACAAAATTTACCCATGTAAATTAGCTCTTTCTAAATTCATGGACATTGACAATGCTTGTAGTTTCTGTAATGCACATCAGGAAGATTTGTGTCATTTGTTTTATAATTGTGATTTGTCTCTTAGATTTTGGTCTGATGTTAGTGCCTATCTATTTCTGCACATAAATGTCAATTATATGCTTTCTTTAAAAGATTTGTACTTATTCACACAAAAGTAAAATGATTGAGCATGTTGTTAATTTTTACATTTTACAAGGTAAATATTATATTCATAAACAGAAATTTGCGAAATGCATACCAAAGTGTAATTTATTTTTATCAAAAATGGAGATTTTGAAAAAGTCTGTAATGCAAATTAATAATAAAAAGAATGTCATATTGTTAGATTTCATGGAGAAATTCTTTTCTGATATAGCTCCCCCGCTGCAACCGTTGAATATGTCCTAAGGAAAAAGGAAGAAAATGTGAACTATTGTTTAGTTGTTTGTGTGTTTTTTGTTTTATTTTATGTTTATTTATTAATTTATTTTTTATTTGTTTATTATTATTATTTTTTTAATCTATTTGTTTCTCTCCCTTTAGAGCTCTGTTTTACTGTATAAGATTGCTTTGATATTTTGTGTATCTGAATTTACTTGTTAATATTTTTGTAATGTTCAATCTTTTTTCTTGAATAAAAAAAAAACATTGTGCCTATCAGCCCCCTAAAGAGGACTACGTTGTAGTTCCCAACATTGGTCACTTGAGGTATAATGTTAGTCCATCTCAATGCACTCAAAAAAAAAAAAAAAAAAGTGAAGTGAAACACATTTGTTCCCTTGTAGTTAATTCACAATAGACCTTAATCAGGTTGGACGCCATATTAGGAAAGACCTTTTGTCAGCTGAACAGGTATGTTGTTAAACAGCATTACAATCAGTTGAACGCACTGTATTTCAGTCCCTCACAGCTTTGTTTTCATTCGTGTCAAAAATTAAATATGGCGCTACCCAAGCCCTCAAGGACGCCAGGGAAAGATGTCCTCACCTGCCTCAGTTCATTTTGTGGACAAATGTTTTTAATAATCAATTTTCTAAATTGCAAATTATCCATTTAAATACACGTGAGGACATGTGGGGATGTCCTCATTTGTAAAAACATTCATTGGATTTGGATTAATATAATTGGCTATACATAAAACAGTAGAAAGTGCTTTAGATAGCAAAGGAAACGTGTGTGCGCAACTATTTAACCATATTTTGAAGACACATCTGTACTTGTTGACGTGTGCTGCATCTGATACCTCCTCAGTTGTTTTATGGGACATCCTTGTTTGTTAACATGACAAAAATAAAGGAACTAATTTTAAAATACAGAAAGTTTTCTGCTAGAGTTAGGGTGTACTTTATGTATTTATAACTAACTGCATATATAAAAAGTAGAAGTCTAGATGTCTCCACGTGTGCGTAAACAATAATTAGAGTGGTTCCCTTTCCACAAATGGACAGGCAGTTATTAAAAGGTCCCATTTTGTTTCAGTTAAATGTTATTAATCTCATAAATATGAAAAGTTGAGGTGTTGGAGTCAAAGTGAAAATTTGCAATGAATAATAACATCCATCAAAAAGGTTTCATGCTAAACATTTATTGTTATTTTGCATTAGTACAACATAGTCAATGGCATTACAGCAGAGAAAAACAACAATACATTGTGATTCATACAGTAAGTTAGTGAAGCTCCCAGGTTATGTTGCAGATCACTACAGATTTTCATGATTTTAGTTCTCACACTTACCGATTTAAAGGGATAGTTCAGCCAAAAAGACTGACTTAATTTATCTAAACTCAGGTTGTTCCAAACCAGTATAAAAACCTCAGTCATAAGGGTATGGAAGAACTTGTGTGCCAACATCATTTCTGAGCCATTTAACTTCTTTAAGGTGACGAGGAGGACTTTGAGAGGTAACATTTAATCATATGATTCTCTTTAAAAACAATATTACTGAAGCAAAGCAAAACAAAGCAATGGTACTGGCAACTCTGCAGTCGAGTTTTTCTTGTTTAATTTCCCTGTCTTTTCTCTCGCCTGTTCCCTGTGACTCTCTTGGCGTTCATTCTTTCACTACTTCAATTTCCAGCTGATTGGTGACCTGTCTCAGTAGCGCGCAATCTAGACACGCCATCAACACCACCTTTCCCGCAGTTCGAGGGACCATTGACACTTTGTATTTCACGGAGCCACCAGGTAATATCTGGCTGCAGGTGGAAACAAACACAAAAGAGAGATAATATTTTGAGATTTCAGCCAAAGGTGTATTTAGTTTTGTTTATGGGTGTGCAGAGGAGTAGTTGATGCAATAACCATTTTCATGATTTAAATACAAAGTTCACCTGTATTCTTTCAGTTTGGTTGGTATCAGACCAGGTCCATCAAGGCGGAGCTGAACCTTTTGCAGGGTGAAACTGTAGGGATTCATGAATTCCACACTGACCATGAGTTCCCTGCCAACCCGAGGAGTTCCAGCCATCTGTAGATGAATTATAATGTAGAGTAGCAACAAACTCAGAATAAATACACAGCAATACACGCAGGTTTCCCTAAGAATGATTACTGAAGACGTCTACCTTTATTACGAGTTCAGGAGGACGGAGACTGATAACTTTCATCGTGGTAAGGGATGTTTTGGTTTCCTCAATGTACCCATACACCACAAAGAGTAGGTTGGACTGTTCCACCAGGTGGGGTATATACTCCATACCTTTGATATCTATCGTCACGGACTCAGCTGTAAAGATATTATGATCACACTACAGCTTAATCCATTAACAGTGTTCCTAGAATTACCTAGAGCTGTTATCTCAAGATTATGAGCAGTTTTACTGAAACACTTGTGTCTGACTCACTCTTTGAGGCTTCCACAGTTGCAGATTTGTTTTCGAGCTTAAACGTTGTGCTGGTGACGCCCGTGTAATACACCACACAGCCAGTGATGGTGGTGCTGATGGTGCAGGATTGGCTGGTCTGGTTCTTAATGTTCAGCGTCAGCTTGAAGTTTTCACCCATTTTGATGGTGTCGGCCTGGAGCTCAATGTCCACACCTGCTTCGGTAAGAGGCAAGTAGTCCCTGGTAGGAACGCCACGACGCTCTGCCATCTGCATGACCTCTCTCTCCTTGAGACTCCCTGGAGTCAGGAGGGTTGAAAGTAAAATATTGGGATTTTCCACTGCTTTTCACTTTAGTCAAACCACTATTGTTTGGTGTACATGCTATATAATTTTCGAGTTATTGGAACCAACTGTTGTTAAAGTGTCACTACAAGAATCCCAAAGGGAACACTGTTTAGTTGGATGGCCCTTGAATATCAAATTATCCATGATAGGTAAATAATCAAGGCTTTTTTGTACCAAAGTTGTACCAAGCTGAAAACACCCAGCCAAATTAGTAAACCATGGTACTTGATTTGAATTCTGTTGAGCATGTCAACCTAAACCAAGTAAAAGGCTCTTTCTAATCACTTCTTAGTCAGTAATACAATGGTAAATCATAGCTTCTCCAAGACTTGAAGGATTATCTTTTCTCAGGAAGAACCCCTGTAAGCCACCATGAATTCTTAAGTTCTCATGAGGAGTGTCAATCATGTCTTGCCTGATCGAATGTCGCATTGCTTTTTGATTCTGTATATTAATATAGAATGAATCTTACCTTCTGGGTGTTTATAGGTAGCAGTGATGTCCTCATATTCACTGCTTTCCTTCTTTTTGGTCACAAGGAGCTTTCCCACATACGCAGTGTCTACATAGATAACCTTGGTCTTGCCGTACTTATTAGACTTATGGTATATCACATCACTGTTTAGCTGAAGATGGAAAAATACATATATATTTTCCATGTTTATTTTATTTTAGCTAAGACTTTGAAAATTAAATCTAGGGTTAGGTGACCAGACGTGTCATTTTCTGGGGACACGTTCTAGCCAAGATTTCTGTAAAATATCCAGGTTTGGGCTTTGTTTTTCTGTTTTCATACATGCTAATGATCTGAAAGTAGTTTGACCATAACATGGAGGCATTGTACATAATCAACCAATCATGGCGCGTGAGGTCAAAGTGATGCAAGTACACGTACATTGAAACTTGAAGCGGCGCTGGACCACCCGCTCCGTGTTTGATAGCAAAGTACCGCGAATGTGATTCGAAAGCATAAGGACCCATCTGCTCTGCTTTCTATAGCTCTCATGGTACTTAGATGTCATACAGCGATCAATTTGTGCAGCACAAATAGCCAAAACTGGTTATTTTACGCAATACTGAAATCCTGGCCAGAATGTGTACCCGGAAAATGGCACATCTGATCACCTTAATCTAGGGGTAAAAACATAAAAGAGAAATGTTTCTTACCTCTGCAAAGACAAACTTTGCATCAAATGGATAGCTGAGCTCTCCTTCTTTGATGGCACTGACAGACGTTGGGCCACATCGGTAAAGACCTAAGTGAGTCAAGTAAAATAACTTTTATATAACCGCAGGTGTGTTAGTGATGTGGCAGAATTCATGGCAAGGATCATACCATCACTGGTCTCCTGAGGGGTGCAGTCGACCACTTGCCAGCCAGAGTATTTTTCTGGTAGATCAAGCCTCTTCATGTACACCTCATTCCAGCAGTGGTAGTTCCTGTAGAAACAGTCGTATTACTAACCAACCTGTCAATTATATCACATTTGCTGCACAGCAGGGGTCACTAAACTTGGTTCTGGAGGGCCGGTGTCCTGCAGAGTTTAGTTCCAACCCTAATCAAGCACACCTGAACCAGCTAATCAAGGTCTTACTAGGTATACTTGAATGGGATATATCACCCTCCAAAGGTCACTTTGGAATGAAAACAATCATGGCCGCCGTACTGAAGAGTTATTCCAAACTAGAGCTGTGTATTGCCAAGAATCTGGCGATACGATACGTATCACGATACAGGGGGTGCGTTACGATATGTTGCGATACACTGCGATATTGTAAACAAAGCGATATGCTGGGATATTTCTTATTTTATGAATAATAAAATTCATAAAATAAGAAATCATTTATTCATATAAATGAGGGCGGCGCCACCTCAGCTGCACGGGGCGCTTCGGCTGCACAAACGGGTGGCACCTACGCACCGGTTGCACTGCTTGCCGCGTCCTGGAGCGAACGATACCTCAAAAGCCGACATGACGCCACACTTTACACCAAGGTGGGAGCAGGAACTATTCTTTCATCCTCCATTAATGCTAACATTAGTGGTGTGCCCTAGAACTAGTAATGTTAGTATTTCCTGTCACTGTTTAAGTTCAAAGATAAGAAGTCTGCAATCTAGCGGTCAGGATATAGGCTCAAAACAAAAACATCATGAATCTTGTATGATTTTTTTTTTTTTAATATCGATATTCCATTTTTGAGAATCGATACAGTATCGCCAAACAAAATTTCACGATACACTCGTGTATCGATATTTTCTTACACCCCTATTCCAAACCAAAGTGCTCAAAACTGGCCATTTCAAAGGGCCCTTCAGAATGAAGGGTTTCGAAGGCTACTACTGATGGACACTTCGTCCCCAATGATTCTTTGCGCAGATTCTTTGCATGACGCCTCTGCATGGGCACGGGATGATGATACAGAAGGGCACTTCAAGAAACAATTGTTTGGTCCCCTACACTTTTCAACCCTTTGAAGCTCTCACTCCGGAGTGTAAACCCTTTGAAGGGATTAGGGCATGGGGATGAGCCCTTCCGAATGGAACACAGGGTTCCAGGCTAGTGTGGTAAGGAAAGTTGGAGCTAAACTCTGCAGGACACCGGCCCTCCAGGACAGAGTTTGATGACCGCTGCTTTATCAACTCAATAGTGAAAAAATCTACAGTTTCTAAGATAAAACTGGTATATCAACCAAGCCACCAATTATGGACCACTTGGATTTAACCATGTTTAGGGAATCTTACCAGACTGAATCTCTTGTTCGGCTTCGGTCCACTCTCCCATCTTCATCCAGCACAATGTCAGTCTTCAGGTTGCCCGTGTTGTCATGAGCAGAGCAGTAATTGGTAATGACCCGTGCAGGGATCCCGAGACAGCGCATGACTTGAAAAGACATTGCCAAAAATTGATGTTAAATGTCAATACAAAATCTTTGTACATAGTCTACAAGTACTTAATTCTCATAATGTTTTCAACTTCTCCAAATTACTCTACACAAAAATGTGCTGTCACCATACTCACAAGTGTTTAGCACGCCGGCAAACACCCAGCACTGAGCGAAGCACACAGGCACACAACCCTCACTAGCATATTTGAGCAGGATTTCAGGACTTCCTGTCCAGGCAGTGGGTGCTGTGCCAGCCGAGTAGTCACCATTCCAGTTCCCAACCAGGACACCATCATCATCTTGGGCATTCATCTGAAAATATACCACCAAATATAAAAATGAATTACTTCTTCTTGGAATTGACCATACTTTGATTTCTAATCTCAAATCATACCAGAGCAGATCCTTGCCGTACTACTTCAGTGGAATTTCCACGGTACAGCAGCGGTACTTTACCAGCATCCATTACCATAAGACAGGCATCCAGAACCCCCTCTTCAAACTACAGAAAACAACACAGGAAGTTAATACAGGGCAGTCCAATCCGAGCCTCGGAGGGCCACCTTCCTGTAGAGCAGTGGTTCCCAACCACGTTCCTGGAGGCCCCTCAACACTGCATATTTTGCATCTCTCCTTTGTCTGACAAACTCATTTCAGGTCTTGGAGCCTCTACTAATGAGCTGATGATCTGAATCAGGTGTGTTTGATTAAAGAGACATGGAAAACATGCAGTGTTGAGGGGCCTCCAGGAACGTGGTTGGGAACCACTGCTGTAGAGCTTAGATTCAACACTAATTAAACACACCTGGATCAGCTAATCAAGGTCTTTAGGATTACTTGACCTGTGTTCCACACTGTGTTCCATTCAGAAGGGCTCATCCCTATGCCCTAATCCCTTCAAAAGATTTACCCTCTGGACTGAGAGCTTCGAAGGATTGAAGGGTGTAGGGGACCAAACAACTGCAAAGAATTTGTCATCATGCAAAGAATACGAAGAGTGAAGATCCCTTTGAAGAGGCCAGTTTTGAGCACTTCGGTTTGGAATGGCCCTTTAATATGGCGGCCATTATTGTTTTCACTCCAAAGTGCCCTTCAGAAGGCGAATATATCCCTTTTAGAATGCACCACTAGTTTAATTTTTTACTTCCTTTCCCTTGCTAAGTTCCCTAAGTCTTGTAGACTTAAATGTACCTCATTGCCTATGTTTCACAAGTGCCCACTGCTGGTAGAACCATTCCAATGGGTTGAATTAGAAGGTCCTTAGCCCTTGATCACTTGGAATCCACGATAGTGATGATTTATTATTTACAAATGTTTGGTTATTCTTTAACAGAAGAAAGAAACACATGCAGGTTTGGAACAACATGAGAGTGAGATTGCTACAGGTATTATGCAGTTGAATCATATGCTCCATTCACGCCATATCGTATCTACCATAATTTTGAGATGACAACACATTATGTTCTACTGGGAGCTGTTCACACCCTTAGACTCTGACATAGAACTATCACACTATCAATGCCTAAACGTAGCTCCCAATGAATCTAAGGTGGTCAGTTGGTTATAAGTCATAGCTCTCAGAAAGCTCCCAGTTCACAAGTTTTAAGTACAAGTACATGAATGCTTTGGTATCTCATAATTATGGTAATTACAATATGGTGTGAGTACACCTACATTCTAGAGCAGTGGTTCTCAATTCCAGTCGTGGGGAACTCCTGCTCTGCACATTTTGCTTGTTTCCCTTATTTAACACACCTGATTGAGATCATCAGCTCGTTAGTTCAGTTCATGGATCTCTCTCCTAATAAGCTGATGATCTCAATCAGGTGTGTTAAATAAGGGAAACATGCAAAATGTGCAGAGCAGTGGTACCCCAGGTCTGGAACTGAGAACCACTGCTCTAGAGTTGTGTGGGGTGGGAGTAAATTAAGTGTCACATTGCTGTGTCACAATCATATTGCACTGATATATAAACCTTCTTCAGGTGTACATATGAGAAGTCTCACTCCCTCAGTCAAAATCAGGGTGTATAAGCTTCCCTTGTCCGCTTGACAAAGTGGAAAGTACACCAAAATGGTGTTAGGGATTTCCCCAAAAGGGAAGTGTTTAGGGAAGTTTGCGAGTGTGTGTCTAAGAGCGAAGTGGAATGCGTTCAATTGGAAGTTTTTGTCCTAGACTATTCATTTTGAGGTTTCTAGACAAGAGTCCTCCTCAGCATTGAACACTAGAATGAGATGACCTAGTACAGGGGTACCCTGGAGGGCCAGTGTCCTGCAGAGTTTAGTTCAAACCCCAGTTAGACTCACCTGAACCAGCTAATCAAGCTCTGACTAGGCATGCTGTATTGAGAAAAGTTGGAGCTAAACTCTGCAGGACACTGGCCCTCCAGGACCGCATTTGGGCACCCCTGACCTATTAAGTCAGGCAGCATCATGAAAATACTATTAAAAATTAATTTAAAGTGCTTTATATTAAAAATTTTAAAATTTGCTAGATACATCTTTATGAATACACCAAACGAACGATGTGAAACAAAGGCTGCCTTTCAAGGATCCTTAAAACTGCTTTGACAGCGCTTGTACTAGGTTGCAGCCTGCTGATTAAGAAACAGCCCTGAAAAGCCCCTCCAGAAGCAGGATTGGCTGGCTCAGTGGGACAAAGTTTGTGTCTGTTGTAAAGAAACATCCCCAGATTACTACCAACCTGTCCGAAGTTCCATGAACGGGTGGTTATATTGCTGAATTCTCCATTGTAGATGCTTCCCACATCATTCATCACATACTCCTGCCGGTCTTCCTCTTTTTCCATGTACACTTGATCCGCTGGGTAGCAATGCATATATTATACATTCGTCATCACATGTGTAGTAAAATGATGTTTCAAAGATGGCCAAGTATATAGGTCCATCGTTTGTTAAACTCATGCCCAATGTTTTCCACTGTGTTGCAGTTGTACTCACCAGGGTCCCAAGGATTGAACAGCACGTAAAAATCCGTGTCGGGGTTCCTCTGAGTGCGTTGTTTTCCCAAATCAGTCACGACTGTTACAAAGGTGCGGAAGCGGCCAATAATGCAGGTGGCATCTGGTGTTATGCCCACTGTCACATCGTTGCCTTGGATTTCCACCACGCGACCCTTCCAGGTTCCTTCACGTTTCTCTTTTCCGATGTACACAGTGATGTAGGTGCCCTTGTTTTCATCAGGTGAACTGCCTGTGACATGAGCAGATCAGGAGATTTTATCTGTGCTAAACTATGGTGATATTTCATACACTAATATACTGCTTCTTCATTACAGATGTTATCATGTATTAGGGTTCATAACTAAATGCAGGAGCTCACCGATCAGGAATTCCATCTGCACATCATCCTGCTGTTCACTGAAGGCCCGGTCAAGTTTGATGATGATGGTGAACTCTTTATTCCTCCGCACAATGAGGTTAGAACTCTTGTACTTGTCCGTGTTGTGTTTTTTTTTGTTCTGCGTTACATGCATGTCAACGCTCAACACTGAGAGACCTGCAGCTTTTGTTTCTAGAAAAAGAAGACTGACTTTCACAAACTGTGGCAAACGTTTGAACATTTTAGGTGACAAATTGCATGTGTAAACGTAAACACGGATAAGACTTTACCTTCATCTGCGGGTCCCCTTGGCCTCATCACATCAAAAGATTCAAACTCAGGTGGGTTAGTCTCATCTGAGTTTGATTTGTCAATGGGAATCCGGCCACGCTGGGGTCCCCAGGGCCAAGCGAGGTAGGATGGAAGTGACATGATGTACACAAAATGTTTTGACGTTAGCCTGGCGGACAGATCATAATAATGTTAGAAAATTGCAGCCATGTTATAAAGACTGGACTTTTGGTAGAGCTGGGAGTTGATTACTTGCTACCAAGGTGTTGAGAATGAAGAACTGATTCCAAAATGTGGAATCAGTTCCAGAGTTTGGAATCATATTCCAAGATATGCCACACTGAAACATTCAAATATAGCAAATATATGTGTAAAGACATATTGCTGATAAATTAAGCAAATACTGATTAGCCTACAGCTTTTTTCTACATTTAAGTTTTGCATCTAAAACACACAATACCACACTGATACACAAGCACGGGTTAGTTCTAGGTGCCTAAAGTACATAAATAGAATAAACTACATTAAAGGAGAAGTCCATTTCCAGAACAACAGTTTACAGATAATGTACTCACCCCCTTGTCATCCAAGATGTTCATGTCTTTCTTTTTTCTGTCGTAAAGAAATTATGTTTTTTGAGGAAAACATTTCAGTATTTTTCTATAAATAATGGACAGATATGGTTCCCTGAGTTTGAACTTCCAAAATTCAGTTTAAATGCGGCTTCAAACAATCCCAAATGCGGTTGTAAACGATCCCAGCAGAGGAAGAAGGGTCTTATCTAGCAATACAATCAGTTATTTTCGTTTTAAAAATACAATTTAAATACTTTTTAATCTCAAATGCTCATCTTGTCTTTCTCTGCCTGAACTCTGTGTATTCTGGTTCAAGACAGTTAGGGTATGTCTAAAAACTCCCATCATATTTTCTCCCTCAACTTCTAAAATCTTTTCTTAATCATCCCAGTCTTTGCAAAATGAACATGCAAAGAAGATCAAACACCCTTAAGAAAAAAGGTAAAACAGCAACATAGGATGATTTTGACGTTGAGGGAGAACATGAGATGAAAGTTTTTCAACATACTCTACAGGGGTTGGACAATGAAACTGAAACACCTGGTTTTAGATCACAATTAGTATGATATTGGGCCTCCTTTTGCAGCCAATACAACATCATTTCATCGTGGGAGTGACAAATACAAGTCCTGCAAAGCAGCCAGAGGGATTTTGAGCCATTTTCCTCTTGCAGAACAGTGGCCAGGTCACTATGTGATGCTGATGTGGGAAAACGTTTCCTGACTCGCTCCTCCAAAACACCCCAAAGTGGCTCAATAATATTCAGATCTGGTGACTATGCAGGCCATGGGAGATGTTCAACTTAATTTTCATGTTCATTAAACCAGTCTGTCACCAGTCTTGCTGTGTGTATTGGTGCATTATTATCCTGATACAGAGCACTACCTTCAAGGTACAATGTTTGAACCATTGGGTGCACATAATGAAACTTTACACTCTGCTCTAACTGGTGTAATGTACAATAAGTGAAGATTGGGCACCAGACAGCGCAAATATAGCCATGAGACCTCCAATACTTTATTGGCGAGTGTTTCAGTTTCATTGTCCAACCCCTGTAACTGTCATGAACCGGAAAAAAAACTGAGGTCGGGAAGAGCAAGACAAGACGAGCGTTTGACAATAAAAAGTAAGTAAATTGGATTATTTTTATGAAAATAACCAATCATTTTGCTAGATAAGACCCTTCTTTTTCATCGTCTGGGATCGTTTACATCCACATTTGGGATCGTTTGAAGCCGCATTTAAACTGCATTTTGAAAACTCGGGCCACCATATCAGTCCATTATATGGAGAAAAATCCTCGAAAAGGATATGTTTCCTCAAAAAACATAATTTCTTTACGACTGAAGAAAGAAAGACATGAACATCTTGGATGACAAGGCACCTTTTGTGCCTTTATGTGAATTATATGTAAATCTTTGTTTTGGACGTGGACTTCTTTAAACGCAACGATTTAGCTTAAAAGGTAAAAAAAAAAAAAAAGTTTTCCACATGAAAATTTAATACTGTTTTAGACTACATGAAGAGATAATAGATGCTTATAATAATCAATAAATACTAGGTAAGTCATTATGTTCTTTTTACGTTTAATAAATAAATAAATAAACAGCAGCAAGAAAACAATTACAGGGTTGACTCCAGAACCAGAAATCAAAGTCAATTCCAAAAAAATTGGAATTGGACAGCCGTATCCTTTCATAAAACAAATCCGTGCACAAGGTCATAAACTGTAAAACACAACTAAACTGCCTTGTGTAAAATGCTGAAGTGTTCAGAAATGCAGTTGAAAACTGCAAAGAGTCATTAGAAGTGTTGAACTCACGTTTCTGTAGAGGAGTAGATGGTCTTCTGAGAAGCTCTGGGCAGATGTGGCATTGAGGAGCCCCATTCTGATTAATATTGGCTCAGGACTTCCTCTTCCACTGGAGAAAAACACCTCTATGGAACCAGAGTCTCCAAAGTCAAGATGATCCCAAGATCATGTCGATCTGACACACAAATCTGTGACCTTCTTTCTGATTCTTGATGACAGCAGCATATTCCAGACCCTCACTAACATAGATGAAATCATAATATTAATAAATCCTTAACATCTTTCAGGTGCTTTGAAGACATCACTAAAGGTTTACACTCAATTTATTTTAAATGATCACAGGTCAGACAACAAGTGCTTTTTAAAGGTGATGATACATGGGGCAGCTTTTTAAGAAATGTTGCTTGTGCACTTTTCAATTGAGAATGGGCAACGAATGTCTGTCTGGATACTTTAGATCAGTCGTAGGCCCTGTGTCTCACCTGGTTGCCCGTTGATGGCAACATTGCTTGAGAATCACCTTCAAGAATCATGCTTTAGCAACAATATTTTACTCAAAATTTGTTATTTAATATAGTTCCAAAAGCTAGAGTTTCTAGTGTACTGTAGTGTACCCATACTGTTTATGTATTGTCTTGCTAAATCTAATGTAATCTTTACTGTATATGGTAAGCTACGTTGCAGTTAACCAAACTTATTTTACTGTAGGCTTTTGTTCATATTGTTTCTGGTAAAATTATATTTTTTTTATTTCTCTATTTTTATTACATCAAAGTTCCTCCAATAAATGTAGTCCTGTTCCTGTAGCAAGCAAAGCCAATGATCAGGGATGGATCAAATGCAGGCTGAGAAATTACTGGGGGTTTATGTAAAAAAAAAAAAAAAAAAGTCTCCAAAATTTAAAATATGAGGTCAAAATGCCTCTGGATGAGTTTTTGTATTTATAATATATTTTACAGGCTGAGCAACATTACGCAAGCAAGTGTGCTGGCTTTTGGGAATATCATAATATAGAGGTCAACATTTGAAGTTTACATTTATTGTAAAACATTAAACAGATCTAATGCGATTATGATGTAAATATAAATGCATTTATGCCACCTCTGATCTCTCCTCTATAGTGTCTTATTATTCGAATTTAATTTTTTGGTTAAATTTAAGAATGTAAAAAGATTTAACACATATATGATGTGGTTAGAGAAAAATAATCTTATAAAATTACCCTAGAAATCAATTTAAGCGGACAAATGTTGTTTATAATAATGAAAAAAAAAAAAGTTATTTGAATCAGTTTGTATCAAATGTAGGCCTATACCTTCAATGAACTCTAGATCTCTTTATTTTCAGAAGCTTTACAAAAAGTGGCTATTCAGCAGATAAAACCTTAATAGTTATGGGAGATAATGAATGTTAATTGTTTTGCCAAATAATGTTCAAACCTGGCTTGTGACTTTTCCAAATCAAGTTTCCTCTTTTGCTTTTCATCCTCTATTGATTCCTAGAAATAAAAGTCCAAAAAAAGTGATACTGATACTACCAACATAAATGGTGCTCAACAATGCTGTACATAATAAAAAAGAGAATTTGAATTTTGCTGGTGAATTTGCTTTTCTCCCTCTTAATTATTTCTCAACAGTTAATTTAATTTTTTTTTTTAAATCACAATTAAGATTGTGAGTTAAAACAAACAGACTAGCAAACCAAAATAAAAATTGAAAAAGGAAACTTGGAAAATGAAACTCTGAAACTCATTATAGAGAGTACGGAATGAAAACAGAAGTAGGAAATTTTTAGATGAATGATTTAATTGTGATGCTTTTTGAATGAAATGTTAAACCCTACTAATTGAGGCATCAAACTCGAAGTTGGGGTGTATTAGATATTGTTCTTACAAGAGTGTAATAATTTAGGTACAATTACAAATGTAATTTACATAAATATTCTATTTGA
Source organism: Cirrhinus mrigala (assembly GCA_036247105.1). NCBI lineage: Eukaryota > Metazoa > Chordata > Actinopteri > Cypriniformes > Cyprinidae > Cirrhinus > Cirrhinus mrigala. The sequence goes on from CM070030.1 coordinate 21,502,305, forward strand.
TTTTAGGAAGTGGCTGAAGGGCATGTCAATGAAGCTGTATTGACATGAAGGTACAGGGAAGTGAGACTTGTGACGTGCTGGCATAATGTGAGGCGTTTGACCTAAATGAGAAGTTAAGTTGTCCTGTTCGACGTATTTTACCTAAACTTCACGAGAAGTTAGTCAGACTCTAAGTCTAAAGCAACCTGAAAAGCTATGAAGATACGACTGTGTGACAATATGCGGTTGGTTCTGATTCTGATTATGGTTCAGATGAAATGGGTTCACTCTCAGCATCCTCAGTGGCCGGTTCACACAGTCTGCGACACTGAAAGAATTACGGTGACCTACAGGAGCTGCGGTGAGATCAGTGTGACATTAACCGCTGTTCAACAGTTTGGGGTCAGTACGATACATATTTTAAGAAATGAATACTTTCATTCTTTGTGGATGCATCAAATCAGTTAAAAGTGATAGTAAACACATTTGTAATGTTACAAAAGATTTCTATTTCAAATAAATGCTGCTCTTTTAAAATTTACATTTATCAAAGGATCCTGAAAAAATACGGTTTACAAAATTGATAATAATCAGAAATGTTTCTGATTTCTGAAGGATCATGTGACACTGAAGACTGGAGTAATGATGCTGAAAATTCAGCTTTGATCACAGGAATAAATTACATTTTAACATATACTCACATAGAAAACAGCTATTTTAAATTGGAATACCATTTCACAGTATTATAGTTTTTGCTGTGTTTTTGATTAAATAAATGCAGCCTTGGTGAGCAGAAAAGACTTCCTTTTTTCTTACTGACCCCAAGCTTTTGAACAGTAGTGTATATGCATGTTTTCTGCTTTTGTGTTGTTGCTTCTATAGTCAATAAGTTAAACAATTAACTTGAGCAGCATATCTAAAACAATAGCTAAATATTCTTAAACAGGGTTTAAGTCTTTGTTATCAGAAGTGTTTTATTCTTTGTTTGTTTGTTTGTTTTTAAATGCATTTTTTTTTTTTTTTACAAATATCAACAGTTTAAGGGTCATTTTTGTCAGGACTTTACACCTGGGTTATTAGTTAACTGTGAAACTGAAACTAAAAATAAAATAAATTATTTTCAAAAATTCACCCAAAAACCCTGTCATCATTTACTCACCATCAAGTTGTTCCAAACCTGTATGAGTTGTGTTTCTTTCTTATGTTGAACACAAAAGAAGATATTTGGCAGCCAAACAGTTGCTGGCCTCCATGGTACTTTTGTCCTACATGCCGTCAGCTGTTAGGTTATTAACATTCTTCAAAACATCTGCTTTTGCGTTCATCAGAAAAAAGAAATTCATACAGGTTTGGAATAACTTGAGGGTGACTAAATGATATATTCATTTTGGGGTGAATTATCTTTTTATATAAAACAATTATATTTTTTATAAAGCTCTTTATGTAAAACAATTATTATATTTTGTTTTCATTCAAAAACATATAGTGAATTGTTTTGATCGTCTCAGACCCCTTACAGGATGTAGGTTTCACCTTCCTGCCTTGCCCTGAGAGATTAACCGATCTTATAAAAATCAGATTGGCCTTGATTCTGAGTGAGTTTTCATCTTTGCATATTAATAATACATTTCAGATGAACGACATGAAGCCGTCAGGCAGTAAGTGTGTGTTTTTTTCACAGGGCAGCCCATCGATGAGCTTTATTTATCTTACGAGCTGTGGCTACGTGGTCAAAGTAAACCTCTCTTGAATAAGGACGAGCCCCTCTGTCTTCCTCATTTCCCTCGTTTCAAGTTTTGTGGAAGCAGGAGAGGAGGTGAGCATAGAAATTTGTTGCTTACCCTAGACAGTTTTAATCATAAATAGATTGCAATATGCCATTATCGGGAATGACGTTACATTTTGATTTCTCCAGAAATCATCACCGTTGAGTCATCTTTTCAGTCAAAAATAGATGTTCCTCTTAAGGTTTGGTTTGTTTATTCCATTTAAACATTTATGCTTTGAATCACTGCTGATCAATATATCTGACGTGTGTTTTTTCACAGGTCAATTTTGATCTTAAACTACATGCAACAAATCAAGATGGCTTCCTGATTGGCTGTGTGAATGCAACTCTCAGTTTTCATTGATCCTTTAAGACCTGTAACATGTACTATGTTATGCTATTATATTACAGAGTGTTGAGCTTGATGTTATTCTAATGCATTTGGGACACTGTGTTTCTTCAGTTGTAGGAACTGTTCTGAGTGAATGTTAGCATGTGTTCAGGATTTTGTATTTTTTTGCTCTGGTCCCAGATTTTTATTAGGACCATAAAAATAAAAGAAAAGAAACAGAAAGAATTATTACATGTTGAAAACCATGGTCATCCAAAAAGAAAGCGAAAAAAGAAAAAAATATATTTAATTTTATTTAATTTTGGGAAAATTATTTCAGCATTTGAAAATAAGGCCACCGTTTCAGTTTTGCCACAAATGAAGTTTTTTCTCCCAAAGTTATAGTGAAAAATACGGAGTACGGAGCCCCTGAGGAGACTTGGTGAAGGGGGGAAAAAACAAGAGGTAGGAGGGAAAATGCATTTGCATTTTCTCATATAATTGTTGCATTTCTCCAAAAAAAACTTTGCATTCGCTCATATGAACGCAAGTAAGAAATAATAAGAGATGTTGGAGGAAAACTATATATTTGAGTGCTTTTGCCAGCAAACTAAGTTAGGGAGTGTGCCAGTGTTTTGTGAGAGAATGCAAAAGCACTTACTCTACCAGTCAAACGTTTTTTGAACAGTAAAATTTTTAATATTTTTTTAAAGAAATCTTTTCTGCCCACCAAGCCTGCATTTATTTGATCCAAAATACAGCAAAAGCAGTAAAATTTTGAAATATTTTTACTATTTAAAACAACTGTTTTCTATTTGAATATGTTTTAAAATGTAATTTATTCCTGTGATCAAAGCTACATTTTCAGCATCATTTCTCCAGTCTTCAGTGTCACATGATCCTTCAGATTTGCTGCTCGAGAAATATTTATTATTATATAAATATTTATTATTATCAACATTTATCGGAAATAAAAAGCTTTTGTAAAATTATACACTATACCATTCAAAAGCTTGGAATCAGTATAATTTTTTACTTTTTTTTTTTTTTTTTTTTACAAAAATGTATGTTTATTTAGCAAGGATGCTTTAACTTGATCAAAAGTGATGATAAAGACATTTATAATGTTACAAAAGATTTTAGATAAATGCTGTTTTCTGAACTTCCTGTTCATCAAAGAAACTTGAAAAAACTACTCAGCTGTTTTCAACATAATAATAGTAGTAATTAATGTTTTTTGAGCAGCAAATCAGAATATTAGAATGATTTCTGAAGGATCGTGTGACTGGAGTAATTCAGTAAATTCAGCTTTGAAATCACAGGAATAAATTACATTTTAAAATATAAATTAAAATAGAAAGCAGTTATTTTAAATAGTAAAAATATTTCACAATTTTACTATTTTTCCTGTACTTTGGATCAAATAAATGCAGGTTTGGTGAGCAGAAGAGACATCTTTTTAAAAAAAAAAAAAAAAAAAAAAAGAAACATTAAAAATCTTACTGTTCAAAAACATTTGACTGGTAGTGTAGTGTACTATTACAATTTATTTTCTATCACCATGTCCCTTTTAGGGCTCCATGTGATCTGTGAATAAAACATCAAAGTAAAAAGCATATACCACATATATACTATATTTTATTTTAAATCAAGTTGTAATTTCATCAAATTATTGAAAAATTGTAAAATAATAATAAATAAATAATTTTATTTTTTTATTTTATTTTATTTATTTTTTTTAGAATATCTAAAATGCTAGCTATAAATTAACCATAGCATGACAAAAGAATCAGCCGTTTTATTCCACAAATGTTAAAGATTTTGATCACAGAATGCTGTTAAACACAATGCATAATTTGAACTGACACTGCACTGGAAATTTTTCTGACTTTCCAGAAAAATAACAGAAACAGGAGACAGATTATGCAATTTATGTATTGCACAATATTGGCTGAGAGTGATTTATAGTCACTTATATATAAATACAGTTAAAATGTTAAACAATTAACTTGAGCAGCATGGGTAGCAATATGAAATACATCTAAAACAATAACTAAATATTCTTAAACAGGTTTAAGTCTTTGTCATCAGTAGCACTTTACAATTTTTTTATGCATATTGTTTACAAATATCAACAGTTTAAGGGTAATTTTTGTCAGGACTTCACACCTGGGTTATTAGTTAACTGTGAAACTGAAACTATAAAATAAATAAATTATTTTAAAGGCATAGTCCACCCAAAAATTCACCCAAAAACCCTGTCATCATTTACTCACCCTCAAGTTGTTCCAAACCTGTATGAGTTGAGTTTCTTTCTTATGTTGAACACAAAAGAAGATATTTGGCAACCAAACAGTTGCTGGCTTCCATGGTACTTTTTGTCCTCCATACTATGAAAGCCAATGGCTGCCGTCAACTGTTAGGTTATCAACATTCTTCAAAACATCTTTTGCGTTCATTGGAAGAAAGAAATTCATACAAGTCTGGAATAACTTGAGGGTGACTAAATTATGTATTCATTTTTGGGTGAATTATATAAAACAAAATAATTTTTTTCAGCTTGTTGTCAACATTTATGATTGCAATTTAGTTTAACTTGATGTACTAAAATACAACTATATATATTTAGATATAAATGGCAAAAACTACTACATCTAAAAAAAAAATGACAAAAACACACCACAAAATTACTAATGTTACTAACTTCAACAAGTGAAAACAAAAAAATGTGAAAATAAAATGACCCTGGACCACAAAACCAGTCATAAGGGTCATTTTTATTAAATTGAGATTTATACATCATCTGAAAGCTGAATAAATAAACATTCCATTGATGTATGGTTTGTAAGGATAGGACAATTTTGGCTGAAGTACAGCTATTTGAAAATCTGGAATCTGAGGGTGCAAAAAATAAAAATAAAAATAGAAATTGAGAAAATCACCTTTAAAGCTGTCCAATGTTCTTATGCATATTACTAATCAAAAATTAAGTTTTGATATATTTACAGTAGGAAATTTACAAAATATCTTATTGGAACATGATCTTTACTTAATATCCTAATGATTTTTGGCATAAAAACAAAAATCAATCATTTTGACCCATCCATATTAGGACTGGTTTTGTGGTCCAGGGTTTGATTTTGTTCAAAAATATTAATAATAGTATTGATAATAATATAACAGCATATCAGTGATACTAAAATAACACTGCTTCAGACACTAAAGTGGTCTTGGAGTGAGTGTAACACAGCGCAATCCTGAATGTCACCAATAGATGGCGCCATTAACTCTTCTGATCAGTCCGCTGTGCGCCATGTTCCGCTGCTTCACTCCCATCCTCTCACACCTTCTGAGGATCAAACAGCTGCACTGGAGCGAATTGATGTCCTCTTAAATACACTTTTATTATTAGATTTTGTTACCGAAATTTATAGAAACATGTTAATGTAAAGGCCTACCAAATGAAGAAGTGAAAAGTTAAACTTTTTTTCAATTGCACAAGATATTAGACGCCATTTTTCACCATTCCAAACATAATGACAACACATACATTCATCACATACCTTCCATTCATTTGGAGTGATGAGACCTGATCATCTAGAGACATACTGTCCTAATGTACACATGAAAAATTCAACAGGCAGATCTGGTTGAAGTGTCCGTATGCCAGTGTCTTCTCATGTCCTCAGAGATTACATCTGCCTCCTTCCTTTTTTCAAATACATTTACTTACTCATTTCACCTCATACAGACCAGAACTTCCATCACGAAAGCTCGGAAAAGCATTGCATAATTATGAGCTTATACATCACATGCTTACTTCAGTGTTTTACACGGTAAACGGTTCACTTTCTGAGAAAATGAAAAACGTAAGCCAGTTTGGGAAATTCATTTAGTTCATTCTGTGCTTGATGATTCATAATACAATGTAAGGCTTTTATCATATGTGGTCAAAGCTAGCATTATCAAACAACTTTAGAAAGCTAAAAAAAAAAAAAAAAAAAAAAAAAAAAGAAGTCTTGAAATGCTTTTTGAACGTTCTGACAAGTGATAAACAAATGTTCCTCCAATAAAATGAACAGAATGTTAATTCAAAGTTGTCTGGTTTTTAATAATGGTCTTAAAATGTTAGCACAAAAAAATGTATAGCTTTAGTTGGATGTTGTTCATCCAATGTTTTTATTTACAAATGTTACTTGTTTCAGAATGTTCAAAGAACATTCAAAAGTAACATTCTCATAATGTACAAAATGGAATGTTTCATTAACGTTTATATAACCAAGAATAAACGTTTTAAAAACATTTAAAGAATTAGATGTTTTGAACGTTTAGGGAACATTAATGGGAACTTCATTAACGGGAATGTTAGTAAAATATTCTTATACTACATTTTAGCTAGGTAGGCATGGGAACAACTAGTAAGCGTATCTTTAGTAAGTATAATATAGCTTGCTATATTAACAACTTTGTAAATCTTCTAACAGTTAAAGCATGGTATTTGTGTCTGTATTACAATAAGGAAGAACTATAGCTTTTTGATAAATGCACAAGCATGAATATACATTGTCAGTATTTATTAATAAACAAACGACTGAATTAATTCCTCAGGCCCAAAGCGACCAAATACAGCAACATAAAGGGAGCAGCAGGACAAACGACTGTTAGCCAAGAATCATCCATCACCATGGAAAACCTGTTTTTTCACTTCTTCTCCAACCACCCGTATCTTTGAAGAAGCTAGAGAAGAGTCTGCTGGAACCGACAAATGCAACCTATTCAATGCATTAGCACGTGCTTCTTTAAAAAACTGCCTCAAATTGGTCCGTTTTATAATACAGGCATACTGGTTTTGCCACGTTTGCACAGTTACTGCTCTAAATTCGTGTGCAAAATTCTTTTTAAGCATGCATGTTTTGTAATTCGCTCACATGAGAACTTCAGTATGTTGTTTCCGCTATTCATTATCATTAAGAGGTCATGTGTTTAAATTGTGGAAATGGCATCGTTTCAATTTAGCGACAACTAATATAATGTTTTATGTGGTGTGTTGTGATGGAGCGGCCTGCAGTGCAGTGTGGGATGGCTCAGAGTTGGTGTCCTCAGACCGCGCTGCTGAGGTATTCTTTCAGGCTCGTTCACAGAGGATAAAGGAAACCTTTTGTTGCTGTGAAAGGTTGTTCCCTAGCAACAGGGTTGCATTTGGAAGCCTAGGTAACGGTCAATAAATAACATCACTCTCAAGTTTCGGCTAGTTTGGAGATGGAGGTCTCACTGCATCTTGCCTTACTTTGTGTATAGTGTGCACTGAGTAGATTTCTAGGCCTTTCGGAATGTGCTTTAAACCCGGCGTATAACCCGTTGTCGCAGTTTATATAATAATGAAAAAAACGAACCATCACTTTCATTTGTTCATTAACATATTTGACTAGTTTTTTTTTGAAGGTGTTCTTCAAATATGCATGGCTGGAGCACTCAACAACCTGGTAGGCTTTGGGTGGAAATGATAAACCGCTTAAACAAGTCATTCATTGACCCATACAGTGACTACAAGAACTCCTCAAACCTCCCTAATGGACACATTCTGGAAAACTGGATGAAAAAAGCCACTATGGAAATGCCAGACTGTATTTTTTGTTTAATGTGAGCTGTAAACACAGCTGGAGTTTTGTGCAGTAATTGATTAGAATTACAGAATGATAAAGTTCTCAGTAGTCAGTCAATTATAATATCCAGTATCACAATGGAAAGATGCTTGGCTGCGGGTGTAGCGGGGGCAGGTTTGGCCAGTCTAATCAGCCTGAGCTGGAGGAAGGGCAGGGGTGGACGGGGAGGGTCTAATATCCTGCTATCAGCACCACAAGGAATTTGCAGCTTTAACCACTGACAACAGACAAAACTTTACAGATGATAAAACCCTGCAAAATTCAGTCGTCGTGCAATATTTCTTTTGCACAATATTTTTGTTCCTTCTATTTTCAGTACAGCCTGTTGCATGTCAGACTGAAAAAGTTTTGTTAATGTTTTTTTATTTGCACCTTTATCATTAACTTTATTTTTCTAAAAGGGTGTTCTTTTTTTCTTTATCTTTTGCTGTGTACTTTGTGTCTTTTTCGTTTAGTTTTGCAGTATTTTGTGTGCAGCTAAGATACTTTAGCAATATCAATGTACAGTGTTTGTCATGCCAATAAAATTTTAAACTATAAAATATCAATCTGTACAAGTCCAATTAATAACAATAATTTGTATTCTTTATTTTTATGTACAGATTTTAAGTTAATGTTGTTATTTAATGAATTATTGTTTGTTATAGATTATTATTTTAATTTTAAATTAATAACAGCAACAAAAATAATCATTAATTGTTAATATTTTATTGTTAATAATTGTTAATATTTTATTAATAATGTTAATACAGATAATGTGCAGATAAGATTTACTGACTAGTTTTTAATTTTATTATTATTATTTTGTATTGTTAATATTTTTATTTACCATTTTTTATTATTGTTGTTATTAAATATTTTTTTCAGTGTTCATATAAGATAATGTGCCAAGATTTACTGACTAGCTTTTAATTTTATTATTATTATTATTATTTTGTATTGTTTATATTTTATTCACCATTTTTTATTATTGTTGTTATTTAATATTTTTGTCAGTGTTCATATTGGATAATGTGCCAAGATTTACTGACTAGTTTTTAATTTTATTATTATTATTATTATTATTATTATTATTATTATTATTATTATTATTTTGCATTGTTAATATTTTATTTACCATTTTTTCTTATTTTTGTTATTGAATATTTTTGTCAGTGTTCATATTGGATAATGTGCCAAGATTTAGTGACTAGTTTTTAATTTTATTATTACTATTATTATTATTATTATTATTATTATTATTATTATCATTATTATTTTGTATTGTTATTATTTTATTTACCATTTTTTTATTATTGTTATTATTTAATATTTTTGTCAGTGTTCATATAGGATAATGTGCCAAGATATACTGACTAGTTTTTAATTTTATTATTATTATTATTATTATTATTATTATTATTATTATTACTATTATTATTATTTTGTATTGTTAATATTTTATTTACCATTTTTTATTATTTTTGTTATTTAATATTTTTGTCAGTGTTCATATTGGACAATGTGCCAAGATTTAGTGACTAGTTTTTAATTTTATTATTATTATTATTATTATTATTATTATTATTATTATTATTATTTTGTATTGTTAATATTTAATTTACCATGTTTTATTATTGTTGTTATTTAATATTTTTGTCGGTGTTCATATAGGATAATGTGCCAAGATATACTGACTAGTTTTTAATTTTATTATTATTATTATTATTATTATTATTATTATTATTATTTTGTATTGTTAATATTTTATTTACCATTTTTTATTATTTTTGTTATTTTATATTTTTGTCAGTGTTCATATTGTATAATGTGCCAAGATTTAGTGACTAGTTTTAAATTGTATTATTATTATTATTATTATTTTGTATTGTTAATATTTTATTTACCATTTTTTATTATTTTTGTTATTTTATATTTTTGTCAGTGTTCATATTGTATAATGTGCCAAGATTTAGTGACTAGTTTTAAATTGTATTATTATTATTATTATTATTTTGTATTGTTAATATTTTATTTACCATGTTTTATTATTGTTGTTATTTAATATTTTTTATCAGTGTTCATATAGGATAATGTTAATATAGAAAACTTGCAAAGATTTAATTTAACTGATTATTATTTTCTTTTGATTTTTAACAACAACATCAACAACAACAACAATTTCTACATTCTTTTTAAAATATTATTATACTTTAATTATTGATGTTATTAATAAATTAATTATTTTTGTGAATCTTCCTAACCATATGAGGTCATGTTAATAAGATAGTTTGCCTATATTTACTACAACTGCTAATATTATTTACATTTCTTTCTCTTTTTTTTCTTTTTAACTACATTTTACATCCCATTTTTCTTTCTTTGTTAATTACTTTTTATGTTTTGTCTTTTTTTTTTTTAAATAACTTTCTTGTATCTTCCTATCCACATGATATAATGTAAATACAGATAAGATGCACTTGTATGTGTTTTCATTGTTGTTTTTAAAGTATTTGTGTGGCAGAGCAGGCTAACTTTTGTGTGTGGGATGCTTGTGTGTGGCTGCAGCTTCAGTAACACACGTCCCCTTGGAGACTAGAGCAGGAGCAACACGTGATACTCCGCCTTACTTATCAGCTTTAGAGGAGAGAGAGAGAGACGCAGTGGGAGGAAAACGAAATAAGCGTTTTCCTCTCTCCTCCCTAAAGCATCTCGGCGTGGGGGGAATTTGGGAGAGTGGGGAACTCAAACGCAAAGTTGACGAACTTTGCACATCTTTTACAAACGCCATTTTGATTCCTCTCCGGAACAACTTTTGCAGCTTCTTTCTGTTTTTTTTTTTTCTTTCTCTCTCTCCTCAGCTCATCATCACCATCATCATCATGTCTCGGCGAAAGCAACCCAACCCCAACAAAGTCAAACGTAAGTAACTCGGCTGTCCTAAACACTCTCTTTTGGGCCTGTCGTTTTGGATTCGTGTGTTTATTTGATGTTTTGTAGCGTATCTTCGCGTTGGAGTCAGTGGGAAAGTTAATGCGGAGTAAGAGGACACTTTTTTTCCAACTTCAGCTTCCTCGTTGCGCGGCGAGGAGAGCCCTGATGCCCAAACCTGCTCCAAACAACAGCGTTTCTTTAAGACATCGGCGTGTTTCTGTGCTCGCAACTTTGTGGTTATCTTCACGAACTTTTTAAAGCTGTATGGAAGTTGTTGCATGCGGTGATGGGGTTCAAAGTCTGCTGCTGTTAGCTAGCGTTAAGCTAACGTGCTGCTGTCGTGCGGAGCATCACCTCGGCTCGAGTTGCTTCTGCCACGCTTCGATCGCTATCGACTATCGAAACGGTCATTTTTGATGTTTATAGTTTGTTTTGTACGCTTTTTTGATCGTTTAGCCTAGTTCGACAACAACCTGTTGCGTCACAAAGTTTGTTTATCTCTTTACGTATGGCCTATTTTTGATCGCGAAACTGTTCAGGTAGTTGCTGAGGTAATTTGAGTAAAGAAAAGTCGGTTGGTTTTTTATCGTCGACAGCGTTTTGTGATTCTGTCACATTTTTAAACGCTGGTTTAGGACTGGTTAAGATGCGCAGCATCAAAGTTAACACGCTAGGTGTTTTATATGTTGTTTGTAAGTGTTTCTGTATAGTTTTATTTAAAAGTTCGTCGTTGTGAACTGAAGGAATGGATGAGTCCGCTCTGTCTCTCGGGAGACGGCAGCAGAGCTAGCGCTGGTTAGATAATGGTTGCTAGGCATTTGTGTTCCGTCTCTTTTCCGCCCCTCCTCGGTGAGGCAGAAACTTTAGGAGAGCCGAAGGTAAACGTGGCAAATTCACTCGACACATTTTGTGCATCCTCCAACACGGTGTTTGTATGGTTTTAGGATGCTTTTTCCTGTCAAACGTATCTTACTTGTTAGTATTTAAGCAAGGGTAGGCACAAGGCCTCTGGAAACCATAGATACAATTCTACAACAACAATATTTGTGAGTTATGTATGCTCAGTTAATATCAAGTACCTTACGTTTTACACAAATTGGGTAGTTTGTGCAAATGTGTATTCTGTTAATGAACGTGTGTGACCCTGGACCACAAAACCAGTCATAGGGGTCAATTTTTTTGAAATTCATATTTATACATCAGCTGAAAGCTGAATAAATAAGCTTTCCATTGATGTATGGTTTATGATAGGACTGTTTGGCTGAGATACAACTATATAAAATTTGGAATTTGAGGGTGCAAAAAAATGAAGATCTTAGCAATTCATATTACTAATCAAAAAATTTAGTTTAGATATATTTACAGTAGGGAATTTACAAAATATCTTTATGGAACATGATCTTTACCTAATATCCTAATGATTTTTGGGATAAAAGAAAAAATGATAATTTTGACCCATACAATGTATTTTTGGCTATTGCTACAAATATATCCATGCAAATTAAGACTGGTTTCATGGTCCAGGGTCACACATGTGCCCTTCATTTGTATTTGGAAATTGTCATAACGACAGAATGAAGACTCAATTATAGATGATACACGAGTTGGCAAGTTGTGATGTTGGAAGGTGTGTGTTGATTTGACGCGTTGCGGAAACGTATAGATATTATCATGTGATATATCTATAATCTGTATTGAGATTAGTGAGCAGAAAGCAAATGGTGTACCTTCTTCACAATTTCTTCACATTTAGCCATGGATAAATAAGTTGGTAGAAAAGAATATTTTCATCATTTTGGAATTTGAAATATAATTATTTTTTGTTTAGACTACGTCCAGGTTATGTTTCTATCTAGTGATATGTCATAATAACAAACACAGTATTCAGAGGAACGAGTTTTCCAAGTGCACTTGAAGCCAGGAATAGTTCCAAAATTAAGCCAAAGCATCCAGTTTTGAGCGTCACCAAGTAACACGCAAACAAAAAGACTGTCTGGAACGGCCTGTGTGAGTGACACGGAGCAATAGAGATTTCTATAATCTCTCATTTCCAGCTCCGCTCCAGGTTTTCCATTGTGCACTTTCAAAATAGCCATTCCATGCGCCGCTTCCACTTCGCACCGTTTGCGTACTCTGGTTCGCGGTGGACTGGTGCAAATAATACAACGTCCCAGTATTGCTCAACCAATCACATTAGATGACCAAAACTAGTTTTGGGGTCATGGCAAAAGAAGTTTCCCCTTGCCTTTTTTTTTTTTTTTTTTTTTGAAGGCAGTGAGGAGAGGACGGATCCGGATGAGCAGTTCACATTCCATTACGAAATTCAACACTGGAGACGAGCAGAGTCTCAAACTGCAGCAATGCACTATCACTCCACGGGCATCATGCCTCTCTCCATCTCTAAATATAAAATCTTATGTGATCCCTTAAAATAAAAGCCCCACCTGATGTATTTAGCTGGAGCAGTACGCACATTTTCTGTGCTCCTCTCTCAAATCAATTATGTCGAAGTTTGGCAGAGAGCGGACGTGTTATGAGTAGGACCATACGAAGGCCTTGCAGCCAGTCTTAAAGGATCAGCTTGATGATGTTGTGGCTAAAGAAAGAGGATGTTTCTACGTAGTTTTGTTTGTTTCCTCTTTGGCTAAGGCTAATAGGAAAGTTCGCTCTCATATTTGTTCTTTATTTATAAAGGCACATTTTAGAGATTCTGTCATGCAAATACTTATATTTTGTTCTTTGAGCTTTGCCAATGGAGTTTATAAAATTGTCTAGTGTATTCAGATGCAGGATGTAGAGAATTAAATCCCTAAGGAAATGGAGATTGATGCTGAACTGATTCTATTTTAGTTTTTATTTATTTTATTTATTTATTTTAGATTTTATTGCAGGGAATTGAAACCCATGCATGCATCCTTTACATTTTTTGCATTCAGTGTTTTTTTTTTTTTACATGCATTCTCAAACACTTGGAAATCTGGTGTCCAGTCCCTCATGGGATTTTTTTCTGTGGCTAATTAAAAGTATATCACCCTCCCTAAGGTCTCAGTGAGTGTCCTGGGTATTGACACTATCTAAATTCATTATAGTAATTCCCAAGATACCCACACAGCAGGCCTCGGTTGTGGCTGCCAAATGATAAACACTTTACAGCTCTGCTTTGCATCAATTACCTTCTCAGATTTACATTTCATTTCATTTGATTTTTCTATCTTCGATTGACCAGCTTTCTTGGAATGCTTTGTAAATAATTGATCCCAGATTCAATTGCATAAGTTGCGTTTGAAATATCACATCTCGTTATATCTTTTATAGCTACTAATGTTAGGCAGCTGTACCTGGTTTATGCATTCTTCCTCCATTCATTCAAGATGTTTTCCTGCGCATCTTAGCGGTATTATTGGTTACTAATGCTCTAAACGAGACCTTGAAAATGTGCAACCTGTTTTATCCTGATGGAGAGAAGGACCTGCTTTTGGCCCTAGGGCATGATGGGTTGGCCCTTTGGCTCCCAGGCTATATTTATCCTGCCTTTTTTAGATAAGATTATATTCCATCCCTCCGTAAGGCATATAGCGGAGACAGGAGCACAGCGGGGGAACAGGAGTGAGAGATGGAGGAAAATGAACCCTAAGGTGTATTTGTAGTTTATAGTGTTTATCCATAAATATTAGGTCGCTGTTGTATAAGTACACTCAATTAGCATCACACAAAACAACTAGATATTCAAATTGACGAATTTAAGAATCACAGCAATTAGCTAGAGATTCAGAGTTGTGGATTTGATTGTCGTAGGAGTTTATTGATTTTATTAGCACACAGATTAACCGCTGTTTTATTTCAGTGACACAGGCATGCTTCTGTCTCGACGTCCGTACTAGAATAGTGTTGGGTGCTGACACTTTAGTCTCAGCTATATTTGTGGTTGTCCTGGTTGAAGCTCTCACTGCCTACTGTTTGTTAGTGCAGTAAGAAGAATGCAGACATTTCATGAATGCTGCTCTGCCTCCTTCTCACCGTGGCTCATTATTGTTAACAGTCTAGATGTGTCATATATGGGACTGAAGGCTTAACCTCAAAAATTCAGCCAATCTTCTCTGTGATTGCAGGAGATTGTTGTCATGGCCCACACAGGCAGCATTTATCTTTGGCTGTGAAAACATGAAAAACATGTTTGGTTGAGAAACAGCGAAGCTGCTGAAGCACTAGCAGTTGCAATATGTAGTTCAGAACAACTCTGATGCTTTATTGCCTAATGACTTGCTAAGGCAAGCATATGAGTCATTTGTAAGTTGCTTTGGGATAAAAACTTTGTTTTTATCCAAACCATTCAAAACCGTAAATGTTCAACTTGTGTACTTTGTATTTCGCATTAAATCATGCGGCCTGTTGAGGCAAGATGTTACCATTTCAAATGGTTTATCAAACGGACAATAAAAGAAATCCCATAGACTTGCATTAAAGGATGGACCCAAGTCGTATCAAAGATTATAGAAATACAGTTCACTCCTATGCTTATGAATGGGAAAAACTGCAACAAGCAATATGGCGGAATAGTTATGACTGTGTATGCGCATTGGCTGATCTACACTCTTAAAAATAAAGGTGCTTCACGATGCCATAGAAGAACCTTCTTTGTCTAAATGGTTCCATAAAGAACCTTTACCATCTGAAGAAACTTTCTGTTTCACAGAAGGTTTTTGGTGGTGAAAGAAGGTTCTTCAGATTATAAAAAGGTAAAAAAGAGATGGTTCTTCCAAGAACCTTTGACTGAATGGTTCTTTGTGGAACCAAAAATGGTTCTTCTATGGCATCGCCGTGAAAAACCTTTTGAAGCACCTTTATTTTTGAGAGTGCAGCCTGAAAAATAAGCTTTTTAAACGCTATTTGAGCATAAGAAACAACATTCGTGGGGCCGTTTGTTGCAGATTGTGTTTTGTTAAATATGTAATTTAATTGCGAGTTCAGCAAGCTGTTCTTGAGTTTTCAGGATTCCCCCATTTATTTAGATAGGACTTGGCCTTGTATGAGCTGCCCGGAGGTGTTGCAAATATGGCCGCCGAGTGAACAGACTTTCCTTGAAAGGGACTTTGGTCATATCAAGAGACTTGGACCTGCCGGAACACCCTAACAACATACTAAAGCACTAAAACCAAGTTAACAAACACCCTAACATTGTGCTGTTGAGTTTTGCCCAGACAGAACACTGGTCAGGGTTGCCAGGTCTGCGTAACAAAACCAGCCCAATTGCGCTCTGGGGGAAGCTGGCTATCAAAAGTGGTTCAAACGTTGCTTTTGGGATGGAGGTGGGGTAGTTCACTTCAATGCGCACACTAAAAAACAACCCGCTGCAACAGTATGAAAGTAGCCCAATTGTATGTGAAAACAGCGGACTTGGCAACACTGACTCTGGCAACTGCATAACAATGTGTTCTGTAAGTCTAATTTGGATTTTTATTGAAATGTTCCATTAAAATGATTGATTGCTGTAGGATTGTTAAGAACCTTTTATCAGAGCACTGACCCAATCATCTGCCATGTTAACCAGTCATCAGGCTAATGGGCCGTCAAATTGAATGCATCTTTTCTGCTTTTGACGATGCCTCACAAACACCTCTGAAGCCCTGTTACCGCGTCCCGTCTTATCACCCTCTCCCCCGAGCCGCTCCAACCAGCAAATAATGTTGGTATTTGCTAAGAGTTCAAAGTCTAACCCAACGGCTATCACCGATGTGAAAGAATGTCACAATGGAGGAGAGGACAGGAGGGAGGCAGGGCAGGGAAAGAAAAAAATGGAGCTCTAGCAAGCTGAGAAGAGGAGATGAGAGGAAAGACAGGAAGTGAAACTTGCCTCTTCTCTGAGGTGGAGGGGGAAAGAGATGAAGGAAGTGTTCGAACAATAGCGAGTTAGTCGCAAGGCTGTTTTTCCTCTCTGAGAGTCAGACAGCTCGACGGATAGACCTACTAGTGGTTTTGACACCGCCGCCCCCCATTTTTATAACTTTTTTTTATTTAAACTCTCACTTCTTGTTTCCTCAAGATAAGTGTTTAAATCTGAAGTCTAGGCCGACTGATGTACGGCTCGTTTTCTGTCTCGGCTCTCGTTTGCTCTCTCAAGCCTGAAGCTTGCTCACTCCCTCCCTGCCTGCCTGCCTCTCTCTTGCTGACTAAACAGTTTTGTCAGCTGGCAGTTGCTCGCAGGATTTGCGATAGCTTCTGGAGGCTGGGACGAGGGGGAGGGGTGGTACTCACAGGCAGCACTTGTTGCTTAGTGGAGCTGGCCGAGAGAGAAAAAGAGGGAGGGAGGGAAGAAAGGGTGGAACAGACAAGACGCGAGTGGTTGCAGAAAGAAAAAAAGAGGCCAACAGCATCGCACAACCAGTTTCTGTCTGATTGCGTGTTGGGGGAGAGATCACGCAAATGATACAGTTGCACTAATCGTCGTCTTAAGTTAGAGTCGGGACGCCTCGTGTCCCAAAAAGGGTATTTTGTCGCTTGCATGTTTTGCATCTGCCACGTTTGAGGACATGCAGACAGGCCTTTGTGTAAACAGTGCAAATCTGGTCTTCTTATGTCAGGCGCTAATCGAAAGCCAAGAGGTGGCTGTTTGCTCCCGTCTGCTCAGCTGGTCTGCCACCTTGACTCCTGACGGAGAACAAATATAGACCGCAAGGATGAGCTGGCCTAATGACATGTTACCTGGCGGCCGCAGTGCATGCTGGGAAAAGATGTAATCCTGGGATGCAGCTTGGCAAACATGACATGTCGACCACATGTTGAGCAGATAATTTTATGGTCTTTATTGTGTCATCCCTGTGTTGCTCCTTTATACTGTGGAAGATAAATATTAAGTGTGACTATCATTAAGACAATATATTGTTTACCAAATTAAATAACTGGCTTTTATATGTGAGCCTGGGTCACAAAACTTAAGTAGCACATTGTATGTGTCACAATTAGCGATTTTTCTTTTATGCTAAAATTTATTAGGATATTAGGTAAAGATCATGTTCCATGAAGATATTTATGTTAGGAAATTTATAAGATATATCAAAACTTAATTTTTGATTAGTAATGTGCATTGCTAAGAATTTAATTTGGACAACTTTAAAGGTGATTTTTGTCAATATTTCGACTGAGATTTTTTTTTTTTTTCCCTGCTTAGATTTCAGATTTTCAAATAGTTGTATCTTGGCCAAAAATCGCCCTATCATTAAAATCATTAACATTAAACATTAAAGCATTAAACATTAAAATATTAATGCAATATTTTAAGTTAACATGTTAGCTTTATAAATTCAACACTAAAAAATGTTTTTACTTAAATGAATTCCCTCTTCTTTACTCTCCTTTATCCCGCTTTTTGGAAAATCCTAGTTTAAATCATGTGGTGTGAGATGTGGCATTACCGTAACATGGGCAGTAACCTAAATGCACCCAATTTTTGTGGTCGAAATAGCAAAAAAAAAAAAAAAAAAGAATTGGTTTTGTTTGAAATGGTTTTAAAGGGCCAAAATCAGTGCTGTTTAATTAGTGCATTTTGACCAAAACTTTATTTTTGTTTGTTGGCTAAATGAAAACTTTAATTTTGGTTTCAGTTAAAAAAAAATGAATTTCAGTGAGTTTTGCACCTTTTTTTTTTTTTTTTTTTTTCACTAAAGTGCAATGCTGTGGAAATGTTGTGTTGAAAGTTGTGCTTTGTTTTTAGTCCATCCCTTGTTCTTATTTGAAGTCCGTCCATGTTGAACTTAAGTAGTCAAGCTTCCCTGTAGCTGTTTATGCTGTAATGGATAAGAAACAGATAATTCAAGTGCATCACAACCTTCCCGTTCGCCCCCTTCTTCAAAACCCGAAACGTACGCATACCCATCCGCATCCACACCCCCACACGCACACAAATGTCCTGCCATCTCTGCTCATGTGCTGAAAAGGTACTGTTGTTTGTTCTGCAAACACAGGACACACCTCGTATCCACAGAGACTGGAGCGCATGCCCCTAGTCCTGCTGAACCTCAGACTCGTAAAGAAGTCAGACACACACCTTCTTGCAACCTCTTGTGCAAACACATGGGCCTCCACCTGAGAGCATCCCTTTGCACAGCTGCTATGAGTGTAGGGGGATGGGAGGAGGATGAGATTACTGGACTAGCCTTGGGATGGAGGCGGAGACACGGGGAGTGAGTGAAGTCAAGGAAGGGAGGACGAACTCGGCTTTAAAACTCCACCAACATTCCGGTTTCACACTTTCTTTAATAAAACTGGTCTTGCACCTGCAAGTTTTGACAAAACAGTTGGTTGAATTTGACTTCGAAACTGACATTTCCACCAGACGTTTCCAGTCAGGACGGTCTGACTAAGATGCTTGTCAGTGTTACTAAGCAAGCATCAACACTGAAGAACTCTTTCTTAAAGCCACACCCGGTCCACTCAGAAAAATCTCCCAGAATCCATTCTAAAACACTCCTCGATGACAGCTCGGCCATTTCGAAACAACACCAGGCCACGCTCCTTGTGTTTGAGGACATCAGCATTAGAAAAGATAGGAGATGCTGATATGCTGGCTACTGTTTCCAAAATAAATGCGTCTTTGTGATGGAGCCGGCTGACGTGATGAAGGATGATGTGGGAGGGGGTTGGGTTAGAGAGGTCTTGGGCTCCAAAGTGGGCGCTCAAGCCCAATTTTGGGCTGTGAATTTGAATGGTCAGGTGAAAAGGTAAAGGTGTGTCTGCCTCACTGGTCTGGGGTTAATGGTACACCATCTAGCTCCCATGGGAAACAAGGAGTCAATGGGGCAGGCTCTGCTGACGCGCCCCTGAGGAGACGCCACAAAAGACAGCGAGCACAGCTCTTTCTTCTCCTGAAACCTGGCCTTTCCCATCAGGGGCTGTGTATACAATGAGCAGACAGAAACGCTGCCCTCCTTCAACACCTACTTCACAGCAAGCCTACATGCTTGAATATTTCCGAGGGACCCACCCAGAAGACGTGTTAAAAACCATGAAAACGAATCAAGAATGTAAAAGTTACAATCTGCCCAAAAATAAGATATATTTTGGAAAAAAAGAAACAAAAACCTGTTTTAGGACCATCATGTTTTCTGCATTTTCTTAGTTCTTTGTGCGCCTAAATTTTCTTTTGCTTTGAGGCTGAAATATTGACAGTAGCTGGTTGGATTTCTGGTTCAAAACAACTGTTTGTTTGAATGCAGACCTGCCTGTGCCTGTCAATGAATGGTAGCTGCCACATTTCAAAGCATCTTCAACAGAGTTAGTCATCAGAAAACCATTTGGATAAATCTACTTCCTTCATCTAGTTTCCATCCATCCAGAGCATCCCACAAAACTTGTCTGTCCAAGGAGTGTTATCATTAACCAGGGAGTTAGGACTCCACTTGTGAACTTTGTTACCAAGTGCTTGGAAAAAGTAGAGCAGAGGCAATAATAAACTTAATCAAAGAGCAAAGAAGATAACCAGGCTGTTGATTGGCTCATGGGAGGACCAGATCAAGAGTCCGTATGAAAGTACACACTTGCACAGTCAAAATGCACGTCAGGGTTCTGACAAAATGGCTGCTTTGCTCATCCTTCTGGGTTGTGGTTACTACTCGTCTATATTTTGTGGTTGTGCAAGTTGAAATTGATGAGTTTAAGAATTTTATAAATTGTTTGAAACTCATGCAGGGTCATAATCTTCAGCACATCAATCTCACAAATGTGCAACATCCTCATTTGAATGAAGAGTCCTTCTTGCGCCCTTGGTGTTTGATGTGCGAAGTGTCTGTTTTGTCTTAATCAGTGTTGCATAACTAGTCATAAAGTGGGTAGTGTCCCTGTAATGTCTTCTCCTAGATTGTGCTCATTTCATTCTGCCATAATCTTTGAACAAGGTCAGTGGGCTGCTGATAAGTTGTAAAGAAAGGTGGCAGAGAAATTGACAATTTTACAGTGCCTTTAGAAAACATTATTAATCTCCCAACATTTGTTGCACTTTTGTGTTGTTCTGTCTGTAGAAGACGTTTTTAATCTTTTAATGTTTGTTGCACCATTGTGTTCTGTCTGTAGAAGACATTTTTAATCTCGCAACATTGTTGCACATTTGTGTTCTGTCTGTAGAAGATATTTTTAATCTCACATTTGTTGCACTTTTGCGTTGTTCTGTCTGTAGAATACGTTTTTAATCTCTCAACATTGTTGCACTTTTGTGTTCTGTCTGTAAAAGACTTTCTAATCTCGCAACATTTGTTGCACTTTTGTGTTGTTCTGTCTGTAGAAGACATTTTTAATCTCACATTTGTTGCACTTTTGTGTTGTTCTGTCCGTAGAATACGTTTTTAATCTCTCAACATTGTTGCACTTTTGTGTTCTGTCTGTAAAAGACTTTCTAATCTCGCAACATTTGTTGCACTTTTGTGTTGTTCTGTCTGTAGAAGACATTTTTAATCTCACATTTGTTGCACTTTTGCATTGTTCTGTCTGTTGAAGACATTTTTAATCTTTCAACATTGTTGCACTTTTGTGTTCTGTCTGTAGGCTTTTTTTAGTCTCACAGAATTGTTGCGCTTTTGTGTTGTTCTGCCTGTAGAAAACTACTAATCTCACTTTTGTGTTCTGTCTGTAGAAGACATTTTTAATCTTGCAACGTTGTTGCACTTTTGTGTTGTTCTGGCTTTTAGACTAGCATAGATTTGCTCCCAGATTTCAGGTGTTACTTCATTTAATTCCTCACCCGATGATGTCAGGATGATGATTGGTCCTTTTCAAGCCGCATGTCTGTGTTTGTGATTCAGCCGCATGTTTCATGGCTTGCTAAGGAAATGGCCTATCCCACAAGGCTGTGTGTGAGTCTGTGAAACCTCTGCTGAACAGGAAACGGTGGATACTGGATGTTTTTTCAGGTTCTCATAATTATGATAACTATTGTGCTACATTTAAGGAATTGTTCATCAGAACTAGTGAAGTAAATGGTTTCAGCCTTTGCCAGGGGAGAGCAGACAGGAAAAGTTCTCCTCAGTTCTGCTAATCTGGCTCTTTTGTTAGCTGTAAACATTAAATACTTAATCAGGTCGTGCTCTAAGAACCTCTCACCAAGAAAAAAAAAGTGTTTAGAGCTCAAAATCAGTGGAGGAAACAGAACTTTTTTTTTCCATTGTTGAGTCATGTGACCGTTTGGCTAAGCCTGCTCGCCTTTGTTTGAAACTTGTAATTGTCCCTTCCTGCGTGTTTTAACCCCTTTTATCCTTTCAGGACCTCACAATGTTAAGGCCTGTCACCCACCCACCAATCTGTACCCACTCTGGTGCCGCCTCACATCTGATGGGACCCTCTTTATCAATGTGTGGGCAAACATTAAGGGGGCCTATAGAAATGGAAATGAGGCCTTTGCGGCCCTGCAGCCGAAATGCTGGTGCCCTAACGCCTCTACAGAATGTCATGGAATTACAAAAGAGATTGGTCTGTAATGACCACCCGTCCTTTGACTGCTGCTGGGCTTGTGTACTTTCTTTCATTTGGGTACCGGCTGATGTCATTCAGATTCGTCATTTAAACATGGTTTCAAGCTAATTGACACTTAGAGGACAATACAAGTGTGTATGTAATGTCTAGTGGATAACATTGTATTTGTGTGTACTTTACTCCCAAATTGAGCCTTTTGAGGTTTTTTTTTTGAAGCTGACATACTTTGTAAGAATTAAAGTATTTCAATGCACAGTTAAATTTGGCGATTACAGCAAAACGCACTGAACGAATTGAACCCTCTAGCCTCAAGTTCTCGCTTCTGGCTTCTTCTTTCTTTGTAGACTGGCTCTACGGCCTTTTGTAGGATGGTCAGCCTGATGCTAAACACCAAGCTGCCACATTTAGGGAAAGAATCGTGACTTTAACGCACTCGGCCTGCGATTTCTCCTATGAAGTCCCAGCGCCTCCACCCCCCCGTTCTAGATGAATCGCTCCCTTGTAGGAGCGTGTCCTCAGGCAGCCGCCTATGTAGAGAGAGCCCTGCACAGCGACTCTGGAGCAGTACGAAAGGGAAAAAAACAATGTGACTCTTATTTCAGACAGGGGAGGGGGGGCCGTACGTGATGTGATGCTAGGGAGTCGCTTCGGCACAGCCGAGAAGCCCTGCGCGTCAGCACACACTGGAGTGTGATGGATGACCCCTGCTGCAACCGCCGGCCTGGTTGTCACTCAGGCGAACGGCAATAGCAAACAGCTGGCAGCACTGGGTGCGATTGGCTGATGGGAGTCACATGGGTTGGCTTTTGGGGGCGGAGCCTTGAAAGTGGGTGGCTGACGGCCGTCACAGCACCAGTTGGCTGATGTTTTGGCCTTGTACTTTAGCCTGCATCCTTGCTTTGGAGTTTAGGCCGTGTAACGTTGTAACAGAAGCCAAAAGGGGGCCAGAGGAAAGGGGAGGTGTAGAATTGATAGAGTGATTGAGTGAGGTAATGCACAGCGACTGACGATAACATCGCCGTCAGAACTGGGTCCAATAAGAGCATTCACAAATCTCGCCTTAGATTTTCTCTCACCCAACAAGCTTCTTTTTCAGGGGAGGAGAAAAAGCAGTCTTGACAGCCACAAATCATGCGTGGTCACTGCATATGTGTGCACGTATGAGCCACAGAGAGATGTTCTCAGCATCAGCTCGATGAAGGCTGTATTCTTCTTGGCTTCACAAAGAGCTCCATTATAGCATGCCGTAAGAGGCATATCTGCCTAGTTCTCTGTCAAACACCCCTCCAGTGGTTTTCCTTTTTCTTAGTCTTCCAAATAAATGATGGAGAACCCACCGTGGCAGCTTGCCAGACTCAAAACCTGACCAGCTAGCACATTTACAGTGAATCAAATCGTTCCGACTTGGTACAACTAAAATGTTCTTTGTTTGCACAACTTTTGTTTTCGCTCTTTGAACACGGTTTCGCGCAATTGCGAGGGAATCCCTTTACAGTAATGGTGCATTCATTCAGATCATTTTCAGGATGTGTGTGCACAGCATCGTGGGCCTTTTTTTCAGGATGGCTTGTAGGAGCTTGCCGGTTTAACAGGACTGAAAAGGCCTGGAGGTACCCCCACACACCTCCTCCTCCTCTTCCTACTCCTTGTCTCTTTGTGTTCTCAGGTGTACAGTGAATTTAGAGTCTGCTTCATGAAACCGGCAGCCACACCTATACCTCAACAGCGTATAAAAGAGAGATGGTTATCGGAAGCATCTCTGTACTTTTATTGCAAAGCACAATTTGCCTATTACCACCCTATAAGCCAAACCTTCAGTCATTATGTGGCTTTTAAGATTCATATTCTTTTAAAAAAAAAAAAGTACTTGCATTCATACGTGCATAATACCCACATGATATTAAGTCAGCTTTGTGAATGCTCAGCATTTGTTTGTGCCGCTTGTTGTTGATGCGTTCTTTATTATCACCAATGATGTTCAAACAGAAGCTGCACATCAACAAGACCCAAACCTAATTCACTTGTTCTAGTTGCTGATGTGAGCCATGTACACAGTGAGGTTTGGAGAGCCCTCTGTGTGCCTCTGGATTTATGGAGCCGAGCTGTCAGTGCTGCCCCTCAATGAATGTTCCATTTGTTGCACAGATAGACAACTGTCAAAGGAGAACGGCATGGGCCCACTGCGTCCTTTCTGCCATAAAAGCTGCCCTGACCAGCTCTGCCGAGAGAGAGGGAATGGGGGAAAGTGGGAGGGAGATAGGAGGAATTCCCATGTGACTGCTTCCCAAGAGGATTCTTTTTCCATGGATGAATCAAAAGTTCCAGTTTTGCACATAAAATGCATGAAACAAAATTGAAAAAAAACAAAAAAAAACAGACCTTTAATCACTCAAATTAATGTCAGTGAACAGTTGCACAAAGCAGATGTCTTCATATCCACAGATCGCAGTCAAAGCGAGTCGGACGAAAGATCTCTTGGTCTTCCTGCAGGAACATGTCTGCTAAATAAAGGAGCGATCGCAACAACAAGAACAACAGGAGGGAAGGAGATTAGATGCTCAGATCCTCCTTTCACCCAGTCCGCTACACCTCACGCACTGTTTAACCAGAGTAAGCCTGGGATGAACATCCCCATGTAGTCTTGCATCATTGTAATTCTTTTCATTCGCGGCTCTTGTTTCTCCCTCAAGGAAGCGTTCTAAAATGGCTGCCCTGTTTTGGACGGATTGGTGGGGACAGCGATATTCTTTGAGAGAGCTTGTGCGCACACGCACACACCATCTGTAATGAGGGTGGACAGTGTATGCTTTTTCCAGGCAGCTGTCAATGGCACACTGATCTGTCAGCATGGACCCTGCATCTGCACTCCTCTGTAACTCACACCACGGCTCTCCACAGAAACCGGGCATGAGCCAGCGTCTGTCTTCGCTTACAAGAACTCTATCTTAGCAAACGCAGCCTCTCTTTTGTGAGAGAATGCAGTTCTTTCTCTTTCCGCCCATGCATATTTGCATGGATATGGAGATGAGCCTGAATACGAGGCCGTCCTGTCCTCAGACCTCATCCATGTGACCAGTCAACTGCTCTCGCAGTACCCCACTGTGAAGTCTGGCCAACCCGAGGCACCATATGTGTCCTTTAGACCCAAATAAAGGCCTGTCGTCTGCAAGAAAGAAGGGGTAAAGACTTGTCCCTGTCGCAGGCACCTGTGAGGCTTGACAGCTGAGTCGTCCGTTGCCAAGGACCCCTCGATTTGCATGCTTGTTTACATCATCTCTTAGCCTCTGAAGAGCCAGGAACTACCGAGCCTGCGCCACAGCTGGGGCTAGTGGTCCCCCATCCCCCTTTAAAACATCCAATGAACACATGTGCACCGAATCTTCTGCCGCATCCTTGCAGTACTTCAAGAATCTGTCGTTTAGCGAGAAGCAACTATGATTTGGAGGCTTTAACACTTTTTTTTTTTTTTTTTTTTTTTACTGATGCTCTCACAGATACAAAGCTTGTTTGCATGAAGCAAGCTCACCCCAGGGCGAAGCAGTCAGGCTTGATTTGGAAATGAAAGCCACTTCCTGCGCAGCGCAGTTTACCACGCTGCCTGTTACGATGCATGCTTGACTCAGGTGTTGAGTGATGTCTAAGAGTAAAACAGTCGACCACACAGATTGATGCCACAGCTTTGTTGCAGAACTCAAAGCTGAAGCGAAAGTCGCTCCTTCGACGTAGTCACATCTTGCATTCGTAGTTTCTTCTTTCCTGTTGTTAGTCATGTTACCATGAAAAATCAGTCAGCAGACAAAACTGGATGTGCTGTCTTGTCAGTGGTTGAGGCCAGCATCTTTGCAAGCTCGTCTGGGAAGCAGAAATTCATGAATAAGGAATTTCACTGCTGAGAAAATAGCCGGGGTTGGTGACGTGTCTGCTTTTGTCTTCTTCGGTTTGATGGGCAAATGCTCTTCTCTGTTCTGCTCTAATATAAACCATCATCTGTAAAAGGAACTCAAACCTCATTGGAGTTTCCACATGTTGCCACACAATGGCTGGTCAGATGATTTCAATTCGCTATGTCTTTGCTATTGATTGCATCGGCGGCACTTCTGCCGAGTGATTGAGAAACATCCTGAGGAATGCTTTTGACCATTACCTTGTACCAAAAATGCACCATATTTTTGGTATTACTAAAATTCTTTAAGCATTAAAACATGTTAATACCATTGTGTTTTTTAGACTTTATTATAATAGCAATACCATTGCATTCTTTGAAGCAAGCATGTGTTGCGATTTCAATATTGCCACAAGGGGCGCTGTAACAAACATTAGCCCAAACATTCGCACAAACTGTCTGTTTGAGTCATGGCCAAGCAACAATTTGATAGTTAGAGCCAGTTTTTCTAAAAGGGGAAATTAGTATCAGAGCACAATCCCATA
The DNA here is from genome assembly GCA_036247105.1 of Cirrhinus mrigala. Classification (NCBI taxonomy): domain Eukaryota; kingdom Metazoa; phylum Chordata; class Actinopteri; order Cypriniformes; family Cyprinidae; genus Cirrhinus; species Cirrhinus mrigala. Next base: position 21,528,841 of record CM070030.1, read on the forward strand.
AATGCGCAGATGGGAGGGGAAAGTTCTGCATGTGATTTACTAACAATGCACACATTAAAGAACACAGACGCAGCCAGGTCATTTCCATAATGACCAGCGCAGTCTACCAAGTGCAGCGCTGATTTGTGCAAATAATTGCACAAATACCAGTAGTTTGAGCGCAAATGTTAGTAAAACATGTTGCATGATTCATTTTAACACTCTCTTTCCATAATTTTTGAGCTGAAAGGGAAATGTCTACAAATGCATATTCAATAAGGTCATGGCCAAAAATAACAGTGTCCACACTTTTTCAATGCTAATTCTTCAATGCGCGTCTTTCCTGCCAGTACTGGTTTAATGCCAAAAGGTTGCAAGGTTGCAAACTGTTATAGGGCCCTATGAAATCTGTTGTATGTTGTTTTGTTTTTTTTTATTTTTCTGAACAGTTTTTTTTTTTAATGGTTAACTTACATTTTATTAATCAAAGAGCAAGTCTAATTAACTAAAATTATGAAACGTATACAATTTAGCATCAATTTACAAAAAATTTAACAAAAATTACATGTTTAGGGGACCTAAGAAATATTTTTTTTTTCTTACCTTCTCTTTTATTGTTATCAAATTCTGTTTAAGAATGTCTAATTATTTGAATGCATAAAAACAACTTAATTTATGAAAGTTATTTTTACAATATTTAAAATGTTCTGGTTATCAAATAAAGGCATAAAATATTAATTTAATTTATCTTTTAATCAAATGAACTATTTTTTGGCAAACAGAGTTACTACTAAAATTAAACATGAAAGAAATATTGTGTGATTATTCTTTAAAAAAATAAAGTTGCAACAATTTTAGTAATAGTAGTGGTAGTATATACATTCTACTAAACAATAGTAATATATGTCAACCAAACTTTTATTTTGACAGGTTGCCGTGAATACCTTTACATTTCTGTGTGTTATATGACGACGGTAGTTTCTCTCAAAAGAAACGGTAAACTTCAGAGCAGTTCTGGAAATGTTGTTTATGCATTTATGTCCTCATTTGGCGAGATGGCAGACACTGAAAATGCTGTGAGCGTCATGCGCACTTCAGTCTGTGTATAGTAAACGAAACACGGAGATACGCAGAACATGAACGATTCACATTTAAATAGTTTTTATGATTGGATTTCGCGTTTCCGTCCGCATTTTCCGCATCGCGGCAATCACAGGGCCCAACTGTTAGTAAAACTGGCACTTAAACTATTATTATTTAGGAAGCTTATTATAAACATGTCGACACTGTCAGTTTAACGGCATAGACCGCCCCCTTGAGTACCGGAGGTCAAATACGCCACAGTAGAGTGAGGGTGCACGTTTAAGTATATAACGGGATGGTGTTATTGCATTGTTGGCTATGCATTTACATCTCCAAATGACTGTGTTCTGGCCTAAGGCCCACTTTTGATGGGAATGCTTGCAAACTCCATCACAAAAAAGAAATCTTCTGTAGAATGTAGGTTTTGTTCAAGTAGGACGTGGTGTCAAATGCTCGTCTTTTGTGGCATAGTTTAACTGAAGTAATTAGTATCAGCCTTTCTGTGTGTTTATGTCTTGTAGGGTGTACGGTTTGCATTGATAAGGATACGAGACCTCAGGGTGGTGCAGGTTCTGGTAACTCCCGTCCTCCGCCCCCCTCTCTCCCCCTCAGTGTCTCTGGTGTTTAGTAGAAACAAAGCAAACAAGCCAGGGAGTGAGCAGTTAACTCAGTGCGCTCTTTCAAGCAGCAAATGAGCAAACTGGCCTGTCCCGTTTGTCCAGATTCTCACCTCTCTCTTTATCTGCACCACCTTGCCTGCTCCTCTCATTCATCCGTTTTTTTTTTTTCAACCCTTTCTTTTAAACTCTCCACCTTCCTGTCTTTGCATCAGGTCCCATCTCCTGTCTTTCTTTCACAGGTTTTTATCTTGGCCTCTCGCTATTGAAACTGATATTGAGGGGTGATGTGCTAGGCAGAAAGCAGCGCTATCTCAGCGCGCCAACTGCTCTCAAACACGTCGGTTCCTGCACTTGTCCGTGCCTGTCATCCAGCCCTGAAACAGAGCAGTAGCATTCTTTCACACACACACACACACACACACACACACACAGTGAAGTGCTCAAGCTCACACATGGAGGCGGAGGTAATCACATAGTGAGCGTACACAAACAGGTTTAACCCAAAAATGGATGTAGCCAATACCTGCACTCATTAAACATAAATTTAGCCTAAATTAAACGGTTTCCTGGCACGAAGGAATGAAATGTAACCTGTAGCAGTTAATTTTGGGTCATCGCAGGGCATCGCTGTTTTTTTTGTTTGTTTTTTGTTTTGTTTTTGCACCTGCTTTAACTTTTTGTTGAAGTCTAATTCTAGTGACTCATCTAGTTAGATGTGGTTGCAAAGGAAGTCTTATTAATACTGGTGCTCACACATAAGGTTATAGATTTGAACAAACTCTGTGCTTCAGTAATGAATGGGAGACAAAATCACATGACTATTTTGATGTGTAGAATCTACAGTACCATACGTTTTTAAAAGAAGTCTCTACTGGTCACCAAGGCTGCATTCGTTTGATCAAAATACAGCAAAACAGTAATATTGTGAATTATTATTACAGAATAACTGTTTTCTATTTTAATTTATTCCTGTGAAGGTAAACAAGAAACATTTATTATTTATGTTGAAAGCAGTTTGTACTGCTTCTTGTGATACAGGTTTGCAGGATTCTTTGCCAAAAGAAGCTTTTATTTGAAAAATATTTTTTTTGTAAACTTATCCACCTTATTTTCCCCATAAGAGTGGGTGCAGCCATTTGTACATTTTTTTGTGTCTGGCTTCCAGTCTCATCCACTTCCAGCTATTTTTACCTGCACAAAAAGCTCGTTTTGCTGTTTGATATTGCAAACTGGTGTGTCTTACCATTTTATTTTAATGTATTATCTTAATTATGAACGCACTGGTTTGTAGTGCAAACTGTTTTACCGTTTACTGCACTTCGATATTCTTCTCGTTATTTCTATGGCGGATTATGAACCGGACGTCTAACACATTACCAGAAAACAGCTTACTTCCGCATTGAAAAATAAGGTGGATAAAATTATTTACTCTCACTTTTGATCAGTTTAATGTATCATGCATCCTTGCTTAAAGTAATATATATGTATATGGGTATATATGGGTCAAAGATGAAAAAAAGCATAAAAACAAAAAGTGTAATACTGCTTTTAAATTGTTTTTCCAAAAAATTTTAAAAAAGTTTTCTATTTAATTTAATTGCATTTTTGTTTTTGTTTTTCTGAGCAAAAAATAAATATACATGTATCCCTAATTTACAGAAGACGCACACTAAAATGTCATTCAGTGTAACAATCTTGTTAGGCATATTAACAAAAATCATTTTATGGCATATTAAAAGATGAATTACTTTCACCCCAAACACTAATTAGTTATAATTCTGCAATTTTAAAATTTGCCACTATCCTAGGTTTTGTCCATTTGTCAGTAAATGTTTTGTACTCATTTAAAACACCATAAAATTTTATATGCTCCCTTATTCTTTTATATATGTTCATATGTAGAAATAAGAATAAGCTTGTTTGAATTTTTACACAAATGACAATGTAACATTATTTCAACCAAATTTTGACATTTTATTCTCCAAAAACTTACTTGAAACCATAAAAGTAGACTTTACTTACATTTAATGTGCTTTCTATGCACATAATCGCTTTTGTAAACAATTTTTGTAAACAAACTTATTTGCAATTTTATCCTAAAATGTGCATTAAAATATGTGAATGTAAGCTTAATTACAGAGACTTGGGGGCAGACTTGAAGCATTTGCTACAAATGTATAATTTTTTAAATTACGTATAAATGTTATCTTTTAAAATGCACTTGTTAAATCACACTGTTGATGCATCAGGGATGCTGGCTGTATAAAACCAATCTGGTTTGCTCATTTGCTGATGTATTCCTCTCTTTGTCTCTCCTTTTGTTTCCTCCTTTTCTCTGACTATTGTGCGATTCACACCAAAGCCAATAACAGTAGCTGAATACAGTCAGTATCCTGTCATCATCATCAGAGCAGTATAACGTGAAAGAAGACACGCAAGCTGGGTGTGTTTGACGGGGGAAGAGCTTAAAATCCATCCCCACACACACACACACACACACACACAGAAACTCTGGCGTGGCTAAAGACCACAGCAACCTAAAATGTCTCCTCCACCCAGGCCATTATACCTGCCTCTTTGCCTCTCAATTAGGCAGTCTTACCAGCCACTAATCTGATAATCTCTGTCCTGTCTCTCTCATCCCATCCTCCATCTCTCTCACATCTCTCCTCTGACGACTCCTTCGCTTGTCTCTCCATCTCGTCTCCATCCCCCACCGCCAACGGCGAAGTTTCCTGTGAACTTTTTTTATGGTCATCTGTCTTCAGTCAGTTAAGTCTCCCTCTCCCTCTCTCTAATTTAAAGACACACGCTCCATCACCCCCTCTGCACGTCTCCTCTCTTTTGAAAAGCTCCTGCACAAAGAGGATAAAGCTACGTAAGTCTCTCCTCCTCTTCATCTGTGCATCTCTGTATCCCTCCATCCTGTCTGCGGACGGCTAACAGACGTTAAACGGGCCAATCGCTGATTAGTGATGCAACAAATGATGCTGAACAACTCTTTACTGTGTTTATTAGGAGCAGGCCTAGACAGAATATGCAAAGTTTTAGGCAAAAATAAGCACTTTTTATTTAAACATTAGGCAATGTCGGAAATATTATAACTGTACTATTATAGAATGTTACTAATAAAATACTAGTCTTCTAACAAATATGTAATTTAGCAGGTTTTTCTATTTATATTTTTAGCAGCTGCAAGTTAAAAATAGTCTAGTCCGCTCTTAGTTGGGGTCATTTTTTTTCTTTTTATATTTTTAGCAGCTGTGAGTTAAAAATGGTCTACTCTGGTCTACTCGTAGTAATCGCTGACAGTATCATCACATAAAACTACATAGAAATAGGCTGTATAAGCAAACGTATTTTTGCAATATTCTTAAGAATTCTAAATAATAATATACACTACCGTTCAAAAGCTGAGAGTCTTTATTTAATTCGTTTGACATTTTTTTTAATAGTTATTAATAATCTGTCTTAATATGTTGTAAAATATTACAATTTAAAATAACTTTACAATGTTCTATTAAAAAAAAATGATTTGCTGGTCAAGAAACATCAGTTTTAAAAAAAGATTGTGCTTTGTCATACATTACTAGTCAAAAGCTTTTGATGTTTGAAAGATTTATAATGTTTTTTTTTTTTTTTTTAAGAAGTATCTTCTGCTCACCAAGCATGCTTTTATTTGATCCAAAATACAGCAAAAGCAGCAATATTTTGAAATATTTTTACTATTTAAAATAACTGCTTTGTATTAGAATATGTTTTAAAATGTAATTTACTCCTGTGATCAAAGCTAAATTTTCAGCATCATAACTTTAGTGTCAAATGATCCTTCAGAAATCATTCTAATATGCTGATTTGCTGTTCAAGAAACATTTTTATTATTATCAATATTTAAAACACTTGAGTACTTTTTTTCTGGATTCTTTGCAATAAAAAGCTTTTGTAACATTATACAATATACCATTCAAAAGCTTGGAGTCAGTATAATTAATAGAAATTAATACTTTTATTTAGCAGGGATGCTTTAAATTGATCAAAAGTCTTGATAAAGACATTTATAATGTTACAAAAGATTTCAATTTTAGATAAATGCTGTTCTTCTGAACTTTCTATTCATCAAAGAAACCTTTGTTTTCAACATAATAATAATAATAATAACTGTTTTTTTTAAGCAGCAAATCAGAATATTAAAATGATTTGTGAAGGATCATGTGACTGGAGTAATAATGCTAAAAATTCAGCTTTGAAATCACAGGAATAAATTACATTTTAAAATGTATTCAAGTAGAAAACAGTTATTTTAAATGGTGAAAATATTTACAAATTTTACTTTGTATCAAATAAATGCAGGCTTGGTGAGCAGAAGAGACTTTAAAAAAAAAAATCTTACTGTTCAAAAACTTTTGACTGGTAGTGTATTTTTGCGAAAACATAGATGCATAGAATGTTAGAAATAGCAAGAACAGTATTTATTTGAAATATAAACCTTTTGTAACATTATAAATGTCTTTACTGGCTCCTTTGGTCAATTTAATTAATCTATGCTGAATATATTTAAGTATAGTATAAGTATAAACTTCATTTATTAACTTCACCCCCCAGCCTTCAAACGGTGGTGTTATTACTGTATATGCATTTTTATTGAAAATGGTTTTTATTTTGAAAATATTTAAACCTATAAAATTATTTTACACATCTTCACAAAACTTTTTTTTTGACTTGAAAGTAAGTCAATGAGTCAGATGTTGATTCAGTAACTGCTCTGAATGATTCAGTAAAGGTTTATTTATTATTATTATTATTTTTTAAATAATTCAAACTGGTAGGTTCAGAGTTTTTGAGTCTTTTAAATGAGTCTTCAAAAGAATTCCTTCATAAGAATCAGTTGTTTGTGAATTGAACCAGACTGTTGGCGTAGCCAAAATAAAAGTGATATTCAAACATTTATAGCAACTAACAAATTCAAGAGGACTGTGACTTCTAGAGCTTGAACTACTAATGTGTCTTGATTCAAAGCAGCCTTTTTTGAGTTAAATTGTACCATGACTGCAGGTCAAACTCCAGCCATCCAGATCAAGATTGTCTGTAAGAGCGGGTCGTTTCATAGGGCTGTGATTCAACGCAGCAGGTTTTGCAATGCTTTTATTACTTTATAACAGATTTCAAGGTCAAAAGTCTCATCCCGAAAGAAAGTGTGTGTGTGTGTGTGTGTGTGTGTGTGTGTGTGTTCATAGGCATGCATATTAAACTCCCTCTTTGTGGTCTCCCCGCAGTGTGAGCAGTGGTTGCTGACACACGAGGTGCACTGCGGTCCCTTCAACCCCCGAACGGCAGCAGAATAACACAACCTCGTCTGAGGACGGGTAAATATACCTCACCGCCCGGTCCGGTCCGAGCCGAGGCTGCCTGTCCGCGTGAGCATCCTCACTGTTTGCACATGCAGCATGGATGACTGGCCTGCTTATCAAGTCCCGCCCACAAGTTTCACCTGAAACTTTGAGTTTTATCTCTTCTCCTTTTATTTCATCCTTTCATCCACATGTCTGTTCATCTTCGCTGTTTTACAGTCACAGCCCAACTCATACTCCATAGTATGCCACACATCCTTTGCTCTATCATTCATCAAATTCAGCTCTTCCACTCTTTTGCAGTGTGCATGCAGCCCATTACTGCAAAAACAGCGAAGCTAGCCATGTATGCAGCTTAATGGGCTTTGGAACGTTTTTATATTGAGTTAGGTAAACAAAACAGATGTGCGAATCTATTTGTCAAGTCACAGTTTAATATTTTGCTTCATAAAAGCACAGAAACCTTTAAGCTTGAACTTTTAATCTGCTTTCAGCTCTTCAGACGTCTCACGCACTTCATGTACATGCTAACGTCCGCTGCATGAAGCTGGGATCTATCAGTGTTGCGTTGTCTTGTTTTAGGACTCCTGCGCTGAAAACGTGAGATGGTTTTCGTTTCAGGTTGGGTGGTTATTGAATGACTTTGCATCGAGATGCAGGCAGGAATCCGAGAAATGTATTTGTGTTTGTTGCTTTGATAAAAAAGAATGCGAATAGATGTAAAGACAAAATACCAGACAAAGGCCAGACTTAAAACTCTTACGAATGAAAGAAGACTTAAATTGTGTCATCAGAACATGTTGATGATGGGGAAAAAAAAAGATGTTCTACATCAAAGATAAAGATAGAAACTACCATTGTGGTGACGCACGTTTACAGTAAGGTTTAAACTAACAAAAAACAATATTTCTACAGCATGTCTTAATATATATATATATATATTAGTTATTGTCTTTTATAAGGTTTATTTATATTTGTTTACATTAATTAATGCACTGTGAACTAACATGAACAATCAATGAACAATTGTATTTTTTTATAAATTATCACAAGTATTTTGTATATCAAACAAAAGATTCCTTATTGTAAAAGTAATTTAATAATAGTTCATTCATACAAAAACTAATTTTACAGCTTTTATTAATGTTAATTCATATACTGTTGTACATTTTTGTCCATAATATATTTATTCATTTGGTTTATTTGGTAACACTTTCAATAAGATGTCATTTGTTAACATTAGTTAATATATTAACTAGCATGAACGAACAACGAATAATACATGATTTATTAATCTTTGTTAATGTTGGTTAACAAAAATACAGTTGTTCATTGTTTGTTCATGTTCACAGTGCATTAACTGTTAACAAACACAAACTTGTGATTTTAATAATGCATTAGTAAATGCTGAAATTAACTAAGATTAATATAAGTACTGTTCATTCTTAGTTTAACTAATGTAGTTAACTAACGTTAACTAATGAACCTTACTGTAAAGTGTTAACGTTTTTTTTTTTTTTTATACCACTTATAATTTAAAAAATGTTAAACTTATATTAGCTTAGAAATTCACTTTAATACATTTTTTAAAAATATTGTTCATTGTTATTTCACTTGAACTATTGCATGTTAACCAAATGCACATTAGTATAAAGCGTGAAGTATTTTAAAAACAATTCCGTCCAGTACACTTGTTAGCCGTCTAGATTGTACAAACTGTTTAATGAACAGTCTAAGTTGTAGTTGTTAGCTATGTTTTCCATTGCTCGTTCTGAAGTGTTCTCAGGTAGCAGGGTCAAAGGTCAACATTCTCTTCTGTAAAACAGCTGTGTTATCTAGGTGAAAGTATGATGCTCCTAAAAGTCAGGCATTCTTTTACACAGAATACAGCCGAATTACTGAACTATAATTCGGAACAAGCGTCCTTTGACTGCCATTCATCTGGTCCCACAGTTTTATTATTCTCTTTGTGACGGTATGAAATTCTTATGGGTGTTAGATTGTTACTTTGGTTGTGCTCAAGCTAACGTCTATTCATAGGAGCATGTTTAGTTTTCAGATAACTGACTCCGAGCGCTCCTGTGAGTCATGGCCTATTGCTCAAACCGCTCTTTCGAGTGCCTGCAGTCTCCCATGCTCAGACTTGTGGCGCATCTGTTGAAAGTCACGGAACAGGACCAAACCATTTATCACATACCGGCAGGGCATGTAACAATGATAACAGATATCATTAGATGTCGCCAAGATAAAGTTAGAAATGCGCTTGAATCAACCTAAAGTAGTCGTCTTTTCTGCTCCATGGAAACTTTTGCATTCTAGTATAATATATGTTGTTTCACTCAGTGTTTGGTAGGATGTTGAGCTGGTGGTGACGCATGGTTGTGTGGGCCTGAGGCCTCTTTGTGAGGCGAGGCAGTCTGTCATCCACCGAAAACCTGTTTGAGTGGCTGCAGAGATGAAGGAGATACCGGGATCTCACCATAAACAACAGCCGCACAAAAGACTTGTGGTAAACGTTTCATTAAAGCAACTGAGATTTACAGCGTTGGAGAATAATTCTGAGTATTAGAAGAAAAAAAACAACCTCGTTTTTTCATAATGAAGCATTTATGTTAGTGTGTGTTTGCGCTCAGTCACCCGATTTTATTTTTTTGCTTAGCATATCTGTTTCTGTTCTGCTCTTGGTGCGTTGAACTGATTTTATAGAGGAAGTATTTAATAAGAGGTCAGTTTTTCTCACACTGCTAGATTAGGCTGTTTAGGTCACGTTGAACTAATTGCAAAATCGTGATAGTTTAAATACATTGTCCGGATGTTCTTTGTTTAGTCCAGTTCAGTTTACTCTCTGTAACACCCGGTAACACCCTCACATGTGAGGAATGCCAGAAACTCATCCTCTCTAAACCAGAACACGTCCTTCAAACAGATGCAGACTCATCACAAGCACACAAGACCTGAGGTTGCGTTAATTGTACATTTTTCGTAATTTATTGACTTTTATCAGTAAATTATGAAAAAGAATTTGCATAATCCTTTTTTCTGCTACTTTAAAAACAATGCAACACTAAAATATTCTAATAAGAATTCGTATTGAACATAAAGGGAAGAAAATGTAAGTTTTATTAATCTTAAATGTGACCCTGGACCACAAAACCAGTCAGAAAGGGTGAATTTTTTTTTTAAATAATGTAGAGATTTATTGCAATAGTTTATTGCAAAATTGCAATAAAAAACTTTTGTTGGAAGAATTGTGAGGAAAACGTCTGAAAATTGTGATATTAAAAGTTGCAATGTTATTTACTTATATATTCGTTCATGCATTTATTTATAGCCATAAAGGTCAATTGAGATTCATACATAATCTGGAACCTGGATAAATAAGCTTTCCATTGATGTATGGTTTGTTAGGATGGGAAAATATTTGGCTGAGATACAACTATTTGAAAATCTGGAATCTGAGGGTGCAAAAAAATCAAAATACTGAGAAAATCGCCTTTAAAGTTGTCCAAATGAAGTTCTTAGCAATGCATATTGCTAATCAAAAATTAAGTTTTGATATATTTACAGTAGGAAATGTACAAAAAAAATCTTCATGGAGCATGATCTTCACTTAATATCCTAATGATTTTTGGCATAAAAGAAAAATCAACAATTTTGACCCATACGATGTATTGTTGGCTATTGCTACAAAAATATCCCTGTGTTACTTAAGACTGGTTTTGTGATCCAGAGTCATAATTGTAAACCTGGTGACAAACATGGGCACTAAAATGTCTAAAGACATAAAAGTGCAATATTTCAGCCGCAACAAACAGCTTGAAGTCAACACGTAATGACTTTAGCAGTTACCAAACAACACATTTTACAATCCAATCAAAATTTCATTCATGCCGACTTTAACAGGACGCGTCTCATCACATTTGTCATGTTTAATTGTCTAGGAAACTCACTGTTCTTGTGCATCAGGTTACAGGAATTGGCTGATTCTGGTGATTTTCATAGTGGATGTCCACACAATACATGCTACTAAGGAGAATTTTGTGCCTCAGGGCATTTCTTTTGACTTCAGACGGGGTTTATAACATCCCGTTGTGTTTTGCCTCAAGCACAATGCTAGTTCAGTAGGCCATTACGTAAAGTTCAGAGACATATTCCCCTTTGAGCCATCGCTTGTGTAATACCCAACAGCCAACTCCAGGACGAATGACTTTGAATGGGTGATTTATGTGAATAAGAGAGGGCGTACTAGTAATATTCCCTTCACTCTGTGCTAGTTTGGCCCCAGACCAATCCCCTTTCTTTTGGTCTCTGTAAACACAGTGCTCCACTGATACCCCGATCTTTGCCCTTAGAGAGTAAGAGAGACCGAACGTGAATAACTGACCGAACGTCCATAAACTGATGACTGAATGCACTGACTCTGTCATTTGTGTGTGAGGTTTTGTGTAGCTCGTTCTGGCAAGTCAGGACAGGATACCTACTCATTGAAGGGCGGAGGAAAGGCCCCAGTAGGGAGGAAAGATGCAAAGCTCTTTTACATCAAGAGTTTGGGCAGTTATTTTCCTGCAAGCGTACCAGAGTGTAGCTTCCTTCCTCTACCGCCTCATCTATCTGTGTTAGCTAATACTTATTTCACACAAGAGACTCTGGGTTTCTCCCGTTTCCTTTTAAACGCTGCAATGTCAAGGAAGACACTGGAGGCTGTAATAAACAGCCAACATATGGCCACTGGATTTACTGCTGTCACAACCCCCTCGCCTTGTTGCAGACCTTTCCGCTACTTCTCAGTTCTAGTCGAGCACATTTATATCTCCTTTCCTTTTATAAAAGCAATTCAAGACCTCTTCCCACCAGGTAACTGAGAATCAGTGCCACGGGCTTGCCATATCTGTTTGCTTTTGAAGTGCACGTGTCACTTTTGGCAGTTTGGCTCGGAGCTATTGTCTGACAGCCATCTTTCGCATAACTCTGTCATTTGCATCCCAGAAGCCAGACCAGTTACTTTAATAAGAGCTCCTACTGAATGCAAACTTGAACTGTCGGCATCTTATAAGGTTGCCAGGGTTTTTGACTGAATTGTGCATTGGCAGCTTTGTGGTTGGAGTGGATGCTTTGGCTTCAGGCCCATGTTTTAAGGTAAATTTAGATTGGGAATGCTTCTCTAATAAATAGTCAGGTGCTATTTGCACTTGGCAGCATCATATGCGTGTCTCGTGGTACAGTAGAGGGGAGGACAAGCCATTGATAATTTAAAAAATATTCAGCTGAAACCAACTTTTTGTTGCACTGATTGGTCATTTGAGACCCTGGACCATAAAACCAGTCCTAAGTAGCACAGGTTTATTTGTAGTAGTAGCCAACAATACATTGTATGGGTCAAAATAATAAATTTTTCTTGTTCGCCAAAAATCATTAAGATATTAAGATCAAGTTCCATGAATTTATTTTGTAAATTTCCTACCATAAATATATCAAAACTTATATATCCTATCCTCCCTAGCTTTTAGATGATGTAAAAATCTCTCTCGCTCTCTCTCTCTCTCTCTCTCTCTCTCTCTCTCTCTCTCTAAATATATATATATATATAATATAATATATAATTTTTTTTTTTTTTTTTGTCTCACTTTAAGGTCCAATTCTCACTATTATAAAATAAGACGTACCTTGTCCCCCCCCCCCCCCCCCTTTTTTTTTTAGCTAATTTTAAAGCTTTGAAAAGTCTGGTTTAGACTGATTAGACTACTTTATTGCGATGCAAGGCCTGCACAAATGCACACTTGCAGAAGCAATCATTTGAATGCCTAGCGTATTAGTTTAGTAAATATTTAATCTAATTTTGTAATGTCTCATTTAAGATTTTCCAGTGGTTAAATCTAATGGCTTATTCCAACCAACACCCTGTTGTGAAAAGTTTTTTGGTTGGAAAGAATTGTCTTAATATTAGTCATTTTGATTAGCATTTTTAAAATATTTTTTACCATTTTAAAGTAGTTTTGTTTGTTTTCTGCAACTTTTAAAAGGCAAGCCTTTAAATTTTGAAGATGTTTATGTAGGATGAAAGAGAAAAAAAGCAGCAAGGGACAGATGGAAGACGAAACAAGATGGAGAGACACAGGGAGAGGGAGCAGCAGAGGCATTCTTGCTTGCTCGGTTTGGCACCGTGTGAGGACTTTTCCACCCTTGTGTGCTTCTGACTGACACACAAACGCTCAAAAAGCTCACATACGGTCATACGTGAACGCACACGCCAGCATGACCGTAACGTATTCTGTCCTCATAGTCTCCCAAAATCACCTCTGTGCTTTCCCACAGTTTGTCTTTTGTTTGACTTGTTTTAACAAGGATGTGCAAGAAGCTCTTTCTGTCGTGTGTGTGTGTGTGCAGGAAAGTGAGAGTGATGGGTGGGAACAGATGTAGTAACAGCAGCCCCCCAAACTCCCTCCACCCCCACTATCTCTCCCGGCAAGGGAGCGAGAATCTTATGACAAGTACAGCTCTCTCTCACTCACTCTCGGCCCAAACCCCCACCCCAAATCCTTGCACAACTCGAAACCTGCCCTGCTGTTGTGTAATCCCTTGTCTTTCTACCTCTAATCATCCACAGAACCCTACAGTATCTTACTCGGCTTTCCACACCCATCTCTACAAATACAGGTTTTCCCTCCTCTCCCTTTTCTCACCGTCAACGTCTTGTTTTCAGCATCTTTCTTGTTTTCTCTTGAATTCATGAAACTTGTTTGTCCCCCACAACACTCATCAACTGTTTTTAATTTTCTCGTGAAAAACGCCCCGCCCATCATCAAACGTCCTATCAGAGGAGAGGTGTTATCTTGACGAATGCACGCTTTGATGTGATTGGATGCTTGTGTATATCTTCCATTCACTTCAAGTTATAAGATGATGCCTTTTATCTTTGTGAAAAGTTTTACTGATCCTTTCATATAAACTAGCAAAAACACTGAGTAAAAAGTAATATTTTCCATACACATTGCAATCTTAAAGTCTTCAAATGTCTGTCAAATTATTTTTTTTGTTTCTTTTTTAATCTCATGAATTAACAACCTGAGCTAACTTGCCTTGTCATGAAAAGTTAAATTAACAGATATTTTAAGAGACTTGATGACTTTAACTGTCTGAAATCAGATGAGTAGGTACTACATTGGAACAAACTTACAAACTATGAATGTGTGTCGTATGAATGAAATCTGGACGTGCTATGCCCAGCATCTTGTAATTGGAATTTTTTGCACATTTAAACCTTGTCTTTTCACAATTTGATAACTATCCAATCACAGAAAGTACTTGAAGTGGCCAAGTGTAAATATGCACATTGTCATGTGACCTACCAGATTTGTTGTGTCACTTTAATGCCATTCACAAATCCTCTCCCGTGGCATCATGGGATAGTAAAGTGTCCGTCAGATGCGCACTTCAGAAGCAGTTGATCATCCTAGTTACCTTCTATTTTTAACAGGGTTCATACAGATACTGTAAAATAAAAATAAACTAATAAAAAAAAAAAATGTAGCACATGCAAATTATTACTACTAAAATAATACAAAGCATACTACACTTTTACTATAGTAAAACCGCTGTTAATTTTCTTAAGGAATTTGTTTTTGTGTATACTTTCTTTTTTTCTTTTTATAACTGTACTGCATTAATGGTTCAATGTTTTCTACTGTTTAAGAGGGAAAAAAAAAAGATGATGAACAAATGATTCACAAACCCGCACCAAGTCCCAATCTGAATCAAATGATTTGTGAATCGCACTCTGATCTGAATCAATTGATTCGCAATCTGCGCTCCAAAGTTTTGATCTAAAGCTAAAGATTTGCGAACCTGCTTCGAAATTCCGATTTAAATCAAATAATTCATGATGCACGATTTCAAATGGTGCATCATGAATCATTTGATTTGAATCATTCATTTCGCTAAATGATTCACAAACACATTCCAGTCTAAATCAAATGATTCGCGATACACGATTTGAAGTCCTAATCTGAATCAAGTGATTTGCGATAGACGATCCGATTAGAGCGCTTCGAAATAGTGAATCATTTTGCGACACAGCGGTATAACTGATTTAAGTGGTTTAACTAAAAGCTCCGTTTCACCTATTGCTGTGCTTTTTAAAATCGTTACAAGCGATGTCAGAAGTCGACAATGAATGCCTCTTTTAATTTAATCTGTTTTTTGCTAGTGAATCTCTTGAAATGAATGATCGAAGTCACGAGTTTGAATCAGTCGGAGCGGTTCCGGTACATGACTCAATTGATTTGGTTCTTCTGTTCCTCTTTTCGCATCTTCAGCCAAATTTACCACTACTTTCTTAGCTCGATTGTTTTCTGACATTAACTGAAATAAGCGATAAAGTTGTGATGTTTGATAAAGGTGTGATGTTTTTTGAATTGCATGAATTTTGCATGACAAATATTGACAAAATGAAACACTTATTTCATAGATACATTGTCTTTTAATAATTCAAGCACTTTTCAAGTACCTCTTCAGGAATATTGCTATTTTCAAGGGTTTTTAAGGCCTTAAATTTCAAAAAGTCAAATTCAAGTGCTTTAAGCACCTTGTACAAACCCTGTTTTGAGAGAACTACAAATTCGGACAGTACTGCGTTTTAAGTACTGTTTTTCTCCTACTATACAGGCCACAGCTTCTGCAGAGGTTCTTTCTGTGATATCATTTCTCAGTTTGTTTTTATTCGTTGCCACCAAAGTGAATTTAAGTTGATGAATGTGCTTGTTAACCCTCTTCTTAGTTATTTTGAGGAGTAAGGACTCTCCGTATTTAGCTGTACGTGTATAATCGAGCGCGTTCAGTACTTGGCTAGCAGGCTGTTTCTGGAGGAATTTGGTTTACCTCCATTTGGCGTATGTGAAGTGTCTGTTGTTGGTGCAGAGTTGGCTCCCCTGATCATATCTACCATGTTGTTATGGTCCAGCCAGCAGCAGATCCTGTTGTCCAACTGCCTCGTCACACACCCAGACACACACACGCTCGCATTCCCTTATCCTCTGTCCAAAAGAGGAAGCGGCCCAGACCGAAGAGAAGCTTCCTGTGTGGCTGTGGATGGGAAATGGCAATTAGCATAGAGAATCTCGTTCTTTTCTCCATCTTTTTCCCCTCCCAAATCTTTGCTGATCCAACTGTTCCAACTCTCCCTCCCTCATTTTAACACATTATCAGTCTCTTTTACTCATTAGCACACTTATTAAATCATAACCACCACTTAGAGTGCTTTTTGGACCTCAAGCATCTCCCCTCAGGAATGAACCCCTTATGACCTTCCCCTCTTAAAAGTGCTGTTTAGACCCCCCTGCTCACCCAGATTAGCATCTACAGCCATCTGCCATGCTGGCGCCCACCAAAGCAGAGATTTTCCTGTGTAGTTGTTGAAAAATTGGATGAGTCAGTCATGGTTTCATAGGCCACACCTATGATGTTGCCAGTTATTTCAGCCAATCAGATCTGTTTTTTTTTTTTTTACTAGAAAGAGAATACAGAATGAAACTTCGTAGTTCATGATGACATCACGCTTTGTTTTGATGACTCTTACACACTTGCGTTGTGCACACACATGTGGTCATGAGACAGGCAGACACGCTCCTCTCAGCACCTGTGCTCTCCAGACAGGTGCTGGAGCCATAAAGCACAAAGAGAATGTGTGTACTGTGCCTCATCTAGAGAACACGCGTTATGTTCCACTGACTGTAAAAAGTACTCTGTGTAGTGTACTTGCTGAACAATTTTCCATTCTTCCAATCGTTTTAGCTCCCAGATGCTTTAGAAGGAAGCTGTTCTCTAACTATCAGTTTTCTGAATGTCAAGTTACTGTAAGCTGTTCTTCCAGTGCACTCAAAGCACCCTTTGTTTATTTGTATACCTTTTTTTTCTTTTTTCTCCATAGTTATGGAAAATTCAACAGAGGAGACAAGAAAAGAAACTGCAAATTGCACCCTAACTAGGGAGGAGGCGGAGCAAAGCGATGAGTGCCAGAGCCCCGCCCCCACAGGAACACAAACAACACGCACAGGTAGGTTTGTTTGTCTGTCTATTGATCAGTCATTCGTTCTATCCATCTATAGCTCCATCCATCTGTCTTTCTGTCCATTATTCATTCTATCCATCTATCATCCATCAGTTGTTCTACAGGTCATTTTATCTATCACTCTATTTTTTACTCTATCCATATCTTTCTTTCTATCATTCTTTCTGTAGTTCTATCTAATGATCTATTGGTCCATCGTTCTTTCTATCCATTCAATGTTTTATCCAACTATCACTCTATCCATGTCATTCTATCACTCTTATCCATCCACTGTTCTTTCTATCATCTATCATTCTATCCATCCACTGTTCTTTCTGTCCATCTGTCGTTCTATCCATCCACTGTTCTTTTTATCATCTATCATTCTATCCATCCACTGTTCTTTCCATCCAACAATCATTCTATCCATTCACTGTTCTTTCTATCCATCTATCATTCTATCATCTATCGTTCAATCCATTCACTGTTCATTCTGTCCATCTAGAGTTCTATGCATCCGCTGTTCTATCATCTATCATTTTATCCATCCACTGTTCTTTCCATCCAACAATCATTCTAGCCATCCACTGATTTTTCTATCCATTATTCTATCCATCCACTGTTCTTGCTATCATCTCTCGTTCTATCCATCCAGTGTTCTTTCTATCCAACTATCACTCTATCCATTCACTGTTCTTTCTATCATCTGTCATTCTATCCATCCACTGTTCTTTCCATCCAACAATCATTCTATCAATTCACTGTTCTTTCTATCAATCTGTCATTCTATCATCTATCGTTCTATCCATTCACTGTTCATTCTATCATCTTTCTATCCATCCACTGTTCTTTCTGTCCATCTAGAGTTTAATCCATCCACTGTTCTTTCTATCATCTATCGTTCTGTCCATCCACTGTTCTTTCCATCCAACAATCATTCTATCCATCTATCATCTATTGTTCTATCCATCCACTGTTCTTTCTATCCATCTGTTGGGCTGTCCATCCACTGTTCTATTCATCCATCCATCGTTCCATTTTTTTTTTTTTTTTTTTTTTTTGTTCTATCTACTGATCTATCAGTCCATCGTTTCTATCCATCTGTTGTTCATTCTATCACTCTTTCACTCTATCATCTATCTTTGTCTGTCCAATGTTGATCCTGTTGCTCTATCCATTTGTCTTTCTATCCATCATTCCTCCTATCCATCACTTCATCATCTTTCTATTAATCACTCATTCTATCCATCCATTGTTCTATTTATCATTTATCATTCTATTTATCAATTTAATGATCAATTGATGATCATTCTTTCTATCCATCATTCTTTCTATAACTGTCGAACACTCTTTCACTCTTTTCACATCATCTTTCTCTCTATCCATTGTTCTTTATATCCATCCATCGATCCTTCTGTCATTGCTCTATCATCTTTCTGTTCATCATTTGTTCTATCCATCCATGATTCCTTTTATCCATCATTATATTCTATCATTGTTCTCTATATTCCACTATCCTTCCATTGTTCCTTCTATCACTCTATCATTCCTTCTATCTGTGGGTTTATCAACTGTCTATTCCCATCCATCCGCGCATCCATCCATCCATTCGTTTATCCGCCCATCCATCTGCTCTGTCTCTCTTTCGTTCTGTCTGTTGCTCAATCCATCGTTTGTTGTGTGTCATTCTATCTATTGATCTATCGATCTATCGATCTTTCTACCCATCTATTGTTCTATCCATCAATCATCATTCCATCAATCATCATCATCACTTGTTCTGTCTGTCTGTTGCTCTGTCTGTCGCTTTATCTATTATTCTATCATTCATTAAAATAATACAAAGAAATTAAAACATCCACAGAGGGTTCTGCCAGTTTAGAGGAGGAAGCAAATGAATGGGAGAACAGACACAACGGAGTAGACAGAGAGATGGAGGTATCCGATGGGGTGGACCTGTCTTCCATTAACTCCATGATGAGCACTGTGATGAAAGCAACTCAACTTAACGGCAGCGTAGACTCCGCCCACAGCACACCCAGTAAGGTGCCCGTCAAAAGCCCCAGCACCATTCGCAGTGGGAGAAAAACCCAGGTAAGAGATTATGAAGAATAAAAGTAAAAATCGCATACATACTTGATAAATGTGATTTTAGTGAATATAAATGGATTTACATACATAAACCAGTGAATTATATACTGTATAACAACAGTAAAGTTAGAAGTAAAACAATGATTTAGGTTACTCTATTTTTATAGATGTTTCTTAGTATTTTGCGCTACAGAGACAGCGTTGATGTCATTTTGCGGTCGGAAATAAGAACAGTTTGTGGTTATAAAACAAAATATATTTATGATCCAAACTCAACACTGATTCATAATCTCAAAACAAACTCATTCTGACTCAGCACACGAATGAGCAAACTAGGCGAGCCATGGCAATGTCCTTGGCTGCGTTCCAATTCACATATTTCTATTAAACAAAAGTTTGCAGTTTGCTGCTGATGAGAAAGTTTTAAATTTGTAACCAGAGAGTCGCCATTGTGGCTTATTACTACGTCATAAAATTGTGTAATGTCTAGCTATATTCATTACTTCAAAATTGAGTATGAATTTTAGGTTAATGCATTTAAAATATTTTAATATACTATGATGATGGAATATACTAATTTTAATCTTGCACACTAATTTAGATTAAAGTTAACTCGGATGCAGCTCTAAATAATTAATAGCTGCTGCTAATATACGTGTGTTTTTGTGGTTAGAAAATCGTACAGGTGGGAAGGACTTTATGGATGCAGCATCCTGCTTTTAAAACGGAAAGTGACAAATGGTCTTCTGGCATCTCAATCCACCTTTTGTCCACCCGGCTGCATCACATGTCTCCCATTAGAGCATGCAATTCATCCCTTAACACTACGGTGTGAGGCAACAGGTGTCGCTTTTAACCCCTTAACACTCCTGTGGAAGTTTAGTCTCTGAAGTTTGGGGTCCAAACCACCCATCCCCCTTATGTGTGTTCCTACCACTTTTGAAAAACCAGTTTTGATGTTTGCCTTTAGGATGATTTATATCTAGAGAGCAGAATAGAAATGTGAGTGTGTGATCTATTAGCCAGTAGGCAGTTTCACCTAGTCTGGTTCTCAGGCCTCTTTCGCTCCTTTTGAGGAAAAGTAAAGAAGCTTACAGTGCGTTGTGTAATTTACTGGATTAACTGAGAATAAAGAGACGCGCCAAAGTACAGAACACTGCAGACAGGTACTGCTGAACACAAACAGGCTCAGACAAAATGGATAAAAAAGAAAAAATTGCTAACAGGTGTTTGCTCAGGTGTACCTCATGAATTGTAACTGGTGAAGAAACAAGAAAGAGAAAAATGCCTTATAGCATTTACATCTTCTTTTTGAATCATCCATGGATATCAACTTCAATTCACTTCAAGTTCAAACAAAAATTTTGTTTTTTTAAACTCTTATGTTCGTGAAGGCTGCATTTATTTGATGAAATATACAATAAAAATTGTAATATTGTAAAATATTACTACAATTTAAAATAATACTCTTCTTTTGTAATATATTTTAAAATGTAATTTATTCCTGTGATCAAAGCTGAATTTTCAGCATCATTACTCCAGTCTTCAGTGTCACATGATCCTTCAGAAATCATTCTGATGCTCAACAAACATTGATAAATTTTTTTTCAAGGTTCTAGAAAGAACAGAAGTCTTTTGTAACATTATAAAAGTCTTTACCATCATTTTAAATCAATTAAATAGATCCTTACTGAATAGATCCTTACTGAATTTCTTTAAAAAAAAATCGTACAGAACTGTGCAGAAAGTGTATTAACCCAATTTATGACCTATGGACCTTATTTAAGCAGGTCATTCTGACTCAGTGAATCGTGGCGATGAAATGAATGGGACTTCCTTATATGACAAAGCTATCACTGCCAATTAAGGTCAAAAAGCAAAGGCTGTCTGTGAATGACACTTCCCCTCATAACACGCTGAATGGTAAATACGGTCAGCTTGAGCAGTTGGCGCTCGCTGGTCCTGAACTGAAGCCAAGAGAGTCGCAGAAGGAAAACAAGCCCTACGCCAGTGTGCCACCGGAGGAAAAGGAAGTGCTCTTCTCTTCCTAGAGATGTTTTTGAAGATTCCAGTTTAGTTTAACCACTTGTGTGTTTGTGGATCACGTGGTTGTCTATTTAGGGCTGAATTTGTGATGACACATGCACCGCCTTTTTTTTTTTTTTTTATATATTATGAGATAGCTAGACATTTATTTTATGACATCACATGAGTATGCGTACAAGGCATTCTGTCATGTGACAGCATCAGATCTGTTACAACAGGAACTGGTCTCACTGAACGCTGTGTTTGCATTTAAAGGGATAGTTCACCCAAAAATGAAAGTTTGGTCATCGTTTACTCACACTCAAGCTGTTCCAAACCTGTGTGAGTTTATTTCATCTGTCGAACACAAAAGATGATATTTTTAGGATTGTGGGTAACCGAACATTTGTTTGTCCCCAATGGGGACCAGAGATGGAGAAAGAAAATCATACATGTTTGGAACAACTTGAGGGTAAATCTAATAATGTACACGTAATGTATATTTTTGGGTGAAATATCCCTTTAATGATCTGACATATGGTCATTCAATAAAGAGGAAGACAATGTGGTGTCGGTTTACACAGATTTCCACTCGAGGATAAAGAGGAAACAGTTCTTGCTCCCTTAAGATGCTCTGCATTAAATGCACAAACTCCAAAACATAATTGCACAAGGAGAGAATTTGATTTAAAGTCAAAAAGTTACCAAACAGAAAATCTTTAGATTCATGACTGTCGTCTGTATTAAAACCGCACTCATTCACGTAAAAGATAACTGTATTTCTGTGGTGTATGTGTAACAGTGAAGTGTTTGTGCTCTGTGGTCGTGCAGCAGTGACTGATGTAGTTCCTGGGGTTGAGCAAGTGTTTATTTAACAGAGTGAATTTAGCTCAGTATCTCACTCATACAACATGTTCTGACAAGACAGTCAAGGTCGAAAGACAAGGCCTCATTCCCTGCCTCCTGCATATGGGTTTTTACCCACACTCCTTAAATTATTACTGCGTGTGCAAAGTGATGACCACAAGAATTTATATAAAAAGACAAGTTTTTGTTTATTAATGTAATATTACAATATTATGAGTTTTATTATTAATTTTTGTTTTATATGTTTTGTGGCTTTTATTCCATTAGCTTTGAGACTAATTAACACTACTGTTTAGTCTGCGCCAATAGCCGACATGTAGTGCCATCGCGCTCCGGGCGTCCCGAGTTCGAGTCCCGGCTTGAAATTGAGATTTGTGCATCATCTGAAAGCTGAATAAATAAGCTTTTCATTGATGTATGGTTTCTTAGGATATGACGATATTATAATAAATCAGGAATCTGAGGGTGCAAAAAAATCTAAATATTGAGAAAGTCGCCTTTAAAGTTGTCCAAATGAAGTTCTTAGCAGTGCATATTACTAATCAAAAGTTAGGTTTTAATGTATTTACAGTAGGAAATTTACAAAATATCTTAATGGAACATGTTCTTTATTTAATATCCTAATGATTTTTGTCATAAAAGAAGAATCGATCATTTTGACCCATACAGTGTATTTTTGGCTATTGCTACTTAAGACTGGTTTTGTGGTCCACGGGCACATTTTATATAAATGCTCTAATTTTAAATAAATGTTCTTTTGAACTATTCGTCAAAGAATTCTGAAAAAAGTATCAATGTTTCCACAAAAGTATTAATCAGCACAGCTGTTTTCAACATTGATAATCAGAAATGTTTCTTGAGCAGCAAATCAATAATAATTACTGAAAGATCATGTGACACTGAAGACTGGGGTAATGATGCTGAAAATTCAGCTTTGATCACAAAAATAAATGACATTTTAACAGATATTCACACAGAAAATAGTTATTTCAAATTATAATAATATTTCATAATTTTACTGGTTTTACTGTATTTTTGAATCAAATAAATGCAGCTTTGGTGAGCAGAAATTATGGTACTGGTAAATTATTTGACAATTAAGTAAACAAGTAAATTAAGTTAGTAAATAATTTGTAAATACTTGTTTTTAAGTATACTTTTGGTGTGCATTCATGTCCCAAAAACAGCTTTTGTGTCAACAAGATTGGATCCTCGCTAAATCTTGTCCTTTAAAACATAAGCTTTTGTTGCATAGTATAAAACAATGCTACGTGTATGCTGTAAAGATTTATAACCACATACATTTCATCTCATATTTGTTTCAGGAAGCCAAAGATGAGAGCGGGTGTATCGTCTGTCCACTGTGCGATAAGAGCTTTCAGACCCAGCACCAGCTCACCATGCACATCCGCCAGGTAACCTATGCTTTTCAGTATACTGTTGCATACCTGTTGAAGTCTGTATGCAAGTCAGCAAAAATTGCAGAAAGTTAAGAGCATTTTCAGAATACACTTAGACAAGACAATGTATTGTAGAGCTTGGCCTGTAATGTTAATTAACTTATTGAGCTAGCTGACCCAAATGTCTTTTTTTTTTTTTTTTTTTTTTTTTCCTCCAGCACAACACCGATAGCGGGACTTCGGACCACTCTTGCAGTATCTGCGGGAAGTCTCTGAGTTCGGCTAGCTCTCTGGATCGTCACATGCTAGTGCACAGTGGAGAGAGGCCCTACGAATGCAGTGTGTGCCATCAGACCTTCACCACCAATGGCAACATGCACAGGTTAGTCAGGGTTTTCAAACAAAAAAAATGAGCAAAAATGTGTCACTTAGGTTAAAGATTTTGATTTGCACAACAGAATTGATTCTCAACACAAAGTGCGTGCATTTAACTTCCATAATGTGAAGAATTGCAAAGGAAAATGGAACTTTATATATTGGAATACAATCAGACTTCAAAAGGATGAACTTTTTATTTTTTTTCAGAAAACTTTTTTTTCCCCACCCGTGAGGCCTTGGTTATGTTGCTAACTTATTTTCAGAGGTAATAACTTTTAAATAGCATTTTTAAAGTGTTTTTTTTTTTTTTTTTTTTAATCCATGTATTGATAAATTGTGCATGGATTTATGAAGTCGGTTCTGATTTCATGTTGTGTTTCAGCTAATAAAGTGTAATTATCAAGTTATTATTTTGACTAAGGATTGAGTGCGTGATTTCATTCACGCACACCTTTGTGAGTGGTTGAGTATTCAAACTCAACTTGTCTTAAATGCAGTGATTAATAGCGGTGAGTGACTGTATGTGTGTGATTTAAGGGAAGGGATATGTGCAGGAGTAGCACGACCATCCACCCTGATGTGTTGTCATACCTTCTGTTTACTGAATGAGCTGTAATCCTAAACTAAGCGCTGACTTTGTGTCATGGTGGATTTAATAAATGTTTGTTTGTGAGCAAGCAAAATGAATCATATGCTGTCATTTCATACTGGCTTTCATGCAAATTTAAGCAGATCCGATTGGCCACTAGATATTAATTTATTTCATTAAAGAAATGTGAGTGGTGCAAAATGTGCCACCATGGGTGTTCTGGGTTGTTGACAAGATGTTGCTACGGGTTTGCTATAGTGTTTAAGTGGTTGCTAGTCCATTTCTATGCAGTTGCAAGGGTGTTAGAGTTTGATAAGGTGTTCAAGGGTTGCTAAGGTGTTTTCAGTGTTTTACCTGGTTGTTAATGCATTGCTATACAGCTTGCTGTGTTATTTTGGTGATTGCTAGGGTGTTTTGTGGTTGCTATGGCGTTCTAGGGTTGCTAAGGATTTTTTTTAGTTGTTGCTATGGTCTTCTAGAGTTGTTAGTTTTTTTTTTTACCTGGTTGTTAATGCACTGCTGTACATCTTGCTATTGTGTTTTAAGTGGTTGCTAGGGTGTTCTGTGGTTGCTAAGCTATTTTCAGTGGTTGCTATGGCGTTCTCGGGTCGCTAAGGTGTTTTAAGTGGTTGCTATGGTGTTCTAGAGTTGCTACGTTGTTTTACCTGGTTGTTAATGCATTGCTGGACAGCTTGTTAGGGTGCTTTGAGTGGTAGCTAGTGTGTTCTGTGGTTGCTATGGCGTTCTAGGGTTGCTACGGTTTTTTTTGTTAGTTTTTTTTTTTTTTTTTTTAAGTTGTTGCTATGGTGTTTTAGAGTTATTACAGTGTATTACCTGGTTGTTAATGCACTGCTGTACATCTTGCTATTGTGTTTTAAGTGGTTGCTAGGATGTTCTGTGGTTGCTAAGCTATTTTAAGTGATTGCTATGGTGTTCTTGGGTTGTTAAGGTGTTTTAAGTAGTTGCTATGGTGTTCTAAAGTTGCTACGGTGTGTTACCTGGTTGTTAATGCATTACAGTACAGCTTGCTAGGGTGTTTTGAGTGGTTGCTATGGTGTTCTAGCGTTGCTACAGTTTTTTTACCTGAGTGTTAATGCATTGCGGAATAGCTGTCTATGGAGTTTTGAGTGGTTGCTAGGATGTTCTGTGGTTGTCAAGGTATTTTAAGTGTTGCTATGGCGTTCTAGGGTTGCTAAGTTTTAAGTGGTTGCTATGGTTTTCTAAAGTTGCTACAGTGTTTTCCCTAGTTGTTAATGCATTGCTATACAGCTTGCTATGGTATTTTGAGTGGTGCTAAGGTGTTTTAAGTGGTTGCTATGGCATTCTAGGGTTGTTAAGGTTTTTTTAAGTGGTTGCTATGGCGTTCTAAAGTGGCTACAGTGTTTTATCTGGTTGTTAATGCATTGCTGCATAGCTTGCTAGGGTGTTTTGAATGGTTGCTAGGGTGTTCTTGAGTTTCTACAGTGTTTTACCTGGTTGTTAATGCATTGCTATGCAGCTTGCTATGGTATTTTGAGTGGTGCTAAGGTTTTTAAGTGGTTGCTATGGCGTTCTAAAGTGGCTACAGTATTTTACCTGGTTGTTAATGCATTGCTGCATAGCTTGCTAGTGTGTTTTGAGTGGTTGCTAGGGTGTTTTGTGGTTGCAATGGTGTTCTAGGGTTGCCAAGGTGTTTTAAGTTGTTGCTATGGTGTTCTTGACTTTCTACAGTGTTTTACCTGGTTGTTAATGCATTGCTGTACAGCATGCTAGGGTGTTTTGAGTGGTTGCTATGGTGTTTTGTGGTTGCTAAGGTATTTTAAGTGGTTGCTATGGTGTTTTGGAGGTTTCTATGTGGTTGCTAGGGTGTTCTGGACGGTCGCCAAAAAAGTTCACCACCAAGATTGTGTGTGTACATTAGAGGTTTCTTTTATATCTGTAGCACAGTGCAGAATAACATCTGTTTAGAAGATGTAGCAAGAATAGCATCATTTGAGAAGTTTAGAGATGTATGTTGGTGTTTTTAGAGAAGTGAAAGCTTGTTGGTTGATTACATCCCTCAGGCCTCACCCAGCCTCTGCCTGCGTTGAAAAGTTGCCCAGAGGATGAGTGCGCCACAAAGATAAATGAAAAGGCGTTGGTCGGTTTGTTTGTGTATGCTGGTGTTCGCATACGTGTGCTACCGCTGGGGTTCGTCAGCTCTCTAGCCTTTGCTTTTGTTTAAGGAGAGAGAGCTTTGCAGGAAGTGAAGAGCGACTTTAAAACACCTCCCCCACCCGTCGCTTCCCCCAGTTTTGGTCATGGTATCTTCTCCCAGCAGGCCTTGCTGATGGAGGGGGTAAACATGAACTTCCTCCCAAGGTTGTGAAGGTTGATGGTGAAGTGCATATGGGGGATCAGTATGTGTGTGTATTTGTGTGGATGGTTATTAGCAGTTCTTAAATGGTCCCTGGGTAAGACAACTCGAATAAACACTTTGTAAATTGCAGCTATCTGGTAATAAGCAGAAGAACAGTGAAATTGTGGGGCGGAATTGGAATACTACGCTAAGTTTGATTTGCATGGAATGTGCGGCTGTGACGGATGTGAAGGGAATCTGGTTTTACAACATCAGCTGTTACTGTCCTGATAACATCTCATCTTTTCCATAGTGTTGTTGTTGTTGTTGTTTTTTATTTTAGTAGTATTAAAGTTCAAAAAGTGTTTAAAAGTTAAATATTTGACTGATAGTTTTAAGGCCTCATGCAAGTCCAAGGAAACTGTCCATGTAGTTAATAAAGAGGCAGCCATCTTGTGCCAAAGCATCACATGGTTAGATAGTGGCAGTGAGGAGGAGGGAGTCACTGTTGCCATAGAGAAAGATCACAACTTCACAGAGCAGTGTGCATTCTGATTGGCTGCTTTTATTTGCTTTAACTCTTTCAGTCTTAGTTACACCACTGAACAGCCACAGGTTTGCAGGGGGTGCCCTTGCTCTGACATTGCTTGGAAAAGAGAAACTTTCTGGCACCACACTGCCCTCTGTCTGTGCTCTGCGGGAGCACAATGGAATGCTTGGATTGGATGGAATGAACCTGTTTATGCATCAACAAGTTTTATGATCCTTTACAGATTAGCCAGGCTGCTCATGAAATGTCCATACTGACATCCTTCATTCAAGGACAGGAAACTTCAATCTGCTGCAGGTAGAAAAAAACATTACTGCCACATTACAATTAAAACTCTTCTGCATGACTCCAACTGATTCAAACTAGCAATACTCAACTAGTTAGTATTTTTCAGAGGAGAAGCTATCATCCTATATGAGGTTACTGTGGTGATGATTTCCATCCAATCAGAGTTTGCTGACTTGGCAGTGCTGGTTTTCCGTGATTGGTCAGAGGCAAGGTCAGAGTCCAGAGCAGAGAGATATAACAGCCTGTCAGGTCCTCACACGGGTGTCCAACATGCTGCCTGCTATTAATAAACCACTGACTGCAGAGTGAAAACTGAGACCTGCAAGACCATGGGATGTCTGACCTTTTTTACACTTGCACATACATACAGTACTTTTATGAGAGAAACTTTTATAGGTACACACCTTGTTTAGAGCCCTTCTTTGATTCACCAAGCACACTTGTTCCATTTTGATAGTACAATAAACCTTTTTTTTTTTTTTCAGATGTTGTGTGTGTGATAGTTTGGGCTTGAAACTTTTACTGAAGTCTGACATCGTTGTCATCCAATTCCTGTTAGTCCTCACTGGTTTCCTCAAGATCTCTCCGGAAAATAGAGCATCAACTTCTGGCCCTCTCCATGCAACATTACCACTCTTTCCGTTGATCTCTACCCGCCATCTTGGACTCACATATGCACATATAGAGGCTGTGGGATAATTGCATGAGTTTCCAGACCATTAGCTTCTTCCCATTACAGCCCTTTCTGTTGGCTCCCAGTGGGATGAATAGGGGTTCCTCTACCCTAATTTCTGGAGTATTATTCATAAGCGGCTCGTCCATCAAACAAGCGGGAGGCATCTGTAAATGTCCTCAAGATGCAATGGTTGTTCCACAACCATTAACCCTGTAGTTCCCAGTCGTCAGAGAACTGAAACATTTGTGGTGATCGAAACAAAATGCAAAAAACACTCTCTTTTGTTTTCAGACACATGAAGATCCACGAGAAGGACTCGGCCAGCTCCATCCCCAACAGTCCAACTCTGTCTCCACCTAAGCGACGGCGTTCCTCTGCACACAAACGCAAACTAAGCCATGATGAAGACACTGAGAAGACCGAAGAGACCTCCAGCAAAAAGGTAAGCGTAGCCCCACTATTTTCCCATGGTGCTACCTGCACCCCAACAAGATGGTGCTCTTTTAGATTGGGCTGACGATGACCTGTGTGCTGCAGGTCAAGGAGGATAGCATGGTAGATGAGCAGAGTTTGAACAAAGGACAGGAAGAAGTCTTGACCTGTCCTATCTGCTTCAAGAACCTCACCTGCAGAAACGACTTTGACGCCCACATGGAAACCCATCCTGACACTACACTGAGGTACAAACCCATACATCATTAATTTAAATTAATTGAAAAGTACTTCCAAAACTGATTATGTAACACAAACACAAACACGAGAGGCATGAGTTTAATTCAGAACTGACAGGTTTAGTAACAAAGCACTGTTTAGGGTTTGATAATGGAACAGTTCTGGCCCTTCCTACACTTCACTATATTATAGCTGTCCATTAAGCTCAGACAGGAATGTTGTCCCTTTGTTCGAGGTGAGAGTTGTATTGCAGGGGGACGCCAGTAGCTGGGGCTTTAGGCCGGATCCCTGCAGTTGCTGGGAGATATAGTGGCATGCTTTGTGCTGGAACAGTCATAATTTAACACATCCGAATGCAGACGGAGCAACTCCTCCTGCTTACAAACTATGCGAAGGGATTTGGTTTCAGCGGGATTTGCCTTTCACATTGTGGTGCATGTTTGGTTCAGAAATATTTTATCTCGTTGAACAGGTTAGACCTTGAGAGTTTGGAACTGCATTTGTTTTGCTTGTTGAAATGTTATGCCGAAACATTATTGGCTGAGAACGATCATACCTACATGACTGTAATCCTGTCGACGTGTCCCCCTCCCACTCGTGAGAGGCCTAAGAGGTTCTTCCCTTCCCCCCCGCATGTGGCCCCCAGGCTTAGGGCAAGGGAGTGGCATGTAGGGGAAAGAGGGAAAAATGAAGGGGGGTGGGACCACTAGGGTTGTGTGGCTGGGGGGGATTTAATGAGACACAGGAGGAGACTTCAGGAAGATGCATTCTGCAGGACATCTTTGTAGTAGTGTGTGCATGCATGCATGCATGTGTAAGGTTGTAGCTGTATCCCTGGAGACGTCAGACTGCAGAGTATCCCTCTAAAGTCACTCCTCTAGTTAATGGATAGCTGTACGGCACAGCTCTAAGAGAAGGAAGTTGGCAGGGCCTGTCTGATTGTGTTTCAGAGCAGCGTTATTGTTGTATGGAAGTACTGCAAATTTAGCCCTAATCCTGTGTAATCACAAGAGCTAAGAGTGCTAGTTAAGAGGATCTAGACTGCTGTGAATTGGGTTCCACTCTGCAGAGTTCTAAAAGCAGCAAATGCACATACAAACAGACCAAAGAATGCTTTTCAAGATACAGACGTGTTATCTGTCTTAGCCAAACAGCCACAACGGACACTCCCATGCATGCATGCTACAATAAAATGAACAGTTCTGACTCTGAAGTCTGATTGGATGAACCCACTGCAAAATAGCCAATAGAAACAACAGCATCCTGGACAGGGAATAGTTAGTGCTTAGTGTAATTATAGGTAACAGTGCTTGAACTCTTTGTAACAGGCAAGCTAAATTTTGCTTCTCCTTTTTAACTAACATGACTTTCTCATACAAAACTGACTTTATTTAAACATTTTCAACTTCTCAGGTGGATGCGATGCTATGCTCTGCTTTACGTTGCAGTGTGTATGTCTACTAAGATAAAAGCAGCTTACAGTGTTCTTATGGACACGTCGTCATCATGATCAAGGGCAGGGCATGTGACAAACCAATGCACAGTGTCACTGACATTAGCCAGCTGTCTTATGCAGCACCCTACACTCACAGAAAGAGAGAGAGAGAGAGAGAGAGCCATTGTAGGCTAGGGTGTGGTTATCATCAACTTTCTAGCTCTTCACTTAGGAAATCCCAGCTCTATTTTCCTGTGTGGATGTCTCCACAGCACACACTGTAGATTGGACACTGTATTTATTTTTGAGCAGTGAGTCTCATTTTTGCATATATAACATGCAACACCTCACGTTAGTATTCTTATTTCTAGATGTGACTTATGCTGCATCTCGTTCCGGACACACCGAAGTTTGCTCCGCCACAATGCAGCTACACATAAGCAACTACCCACAGACCCCAACGGACGACCCTTTATTCAGAACAATCCATCCATCCCTCTTGGCTTTAATGATTTGGCTTTCATTGACTTCTCATGCCAGAAGTTCCCTCAAATTGCCCAGGTAACAGCCACGGTCAAATTTACTGTGGTTGATCTGCACAGTATGCACAAGTTCTTTATCTTATCTGTAATATCTGAGAGTTTTGTTAAGTTTAAATTTTATTTTGGCCCACAGATTTGGTGTGAAACCAACCTTCGGCGATGTACTGGCAAATTCCATCGTTTTGTATGCGATGCATGCGATAAGGCATTCCCTCTTAGCTCAGCTCTGGACTTGCACAAAGCCTCACATGAGACCTCCAGTGGCACCCAAGAGACAACTTCACCCTTAATTTTAAAAGAGGAGCTTCCCACTCTGGAGAAAAGCAGCTTCATGGACTCCTTGGGCTTGCAGCACATCTCTCAGGCTAAGCCTGCCCCCTCAGAAGAGGATATACTGCAGGCCAAGCTAGATAGCATTCGGGTTATCCACGTGGACCAGAATCAGTCCACTGTACCTCAGGAGGCTAGCCTTGTTGGAGGGGTTAACCTGTCCCTTGTAGACCCAGCGACTCTTCATGGTCTGTCCCATCAGGAGGCTCTCAAACTGCTGTCCCTTCAGCCCTTCCAGACTGGTTTTCTGGTGCAGCCAGATGGTGGCATGGTAGTAAAGCCAGTTTGTGGTGAATCCAATATGGAACTTGCTGATATACAGCAAATAATCAAAGTAGCTTCCGCTGCTCCTAACCAGATCACTCTGCCACCCTTATCCAAGGCACCTTGTAATGCCATGCAGTCGGGCTATAAGCAAATGCCTCCGCTCAAGCCAAAACCCTTGGTGGCTCCCAGAACCAGTATGGTAGCTTCAACTCCACCACCCCTGTTGAACACCCAACAAGCTTCCCTGGGCTGCATCAGCCCTGGCCTCCCACCCCCTGCCAGCCATCCTCTCAAGACAGTTCGGGACCTTTCCTCATCTTCCTCATCCTCTTCTGCCAACAACCAAGCTTCTGCAGAGAGGATACAGATGGAGGCAGAGTGCATGGGAGATGCCCATACCCCAATGGACATGGATGAAAGACATATCAAACAGGAGAATGGCAAATTAGAAGAGACCACTGGAAAGAAGGGAACATCTCAAAAAGGCTCATACCCCTGCCGATTTTGTGACCAGGTGTTTTCATTCTCTGGTGTGCTGCAGGCACATATGCGATATCATTTGGGCATCCTACCCCACCAATGCAATATCTGCGACTATGTCGCCCCAGACAAGGCAACGCTGATTCGCCATTTGAGAACGCACAGTGGTGAGCGTCCCTATGTCTGCCGGCTCTGCCATTACCCATTTACTGTCAAGGCTAACTGTGAGCGCCACCTTCGCAAAAAGCACATGAAAAACAATCGCAAGGAGATCGAGAAAAACATTAAGTATGTTACCTCGTCCACTTCCACAGCAGACGTACTGGAGCAGGCTGGAACTAGTGAAACTACTTGCCGCTTCTGTGGGGAGGACCTAAAGACCTTCCGGGCCCTGCAGATTCACTTGCGCACACACAATGGCTGTCAGCGAAAGCCATTTGAGTGTAAGCGTTGTGGAGCGGCCTTCCTTGCCAAGCGCAACTGTATCCATCACCTTCTCAAACAACATCCAGAGGTCCAAGAGCAGGATATTGAAGAGCACATAATCACTCTTCTAGCGCCATCAACCCAAAACAGCCCAAACCCATCTCCTCTCAATGGGGTTTCTCCTAGCACTGTAGTGCAGCCTATCAAAGTTGAGGACCTTAGCTTTTACAATGTAGACATGGATCAACCTCTGGACTTCTCTAACAAAAGTCGTGGGGGCAGCAGTGCTGGAAGTGTGAGTGGATCTCCTGGGATCAAAATTGAACCAGTCTCCTATGACTCTAGCATGGAACCAATTGACCTCTCTATTCCTAAGAATCCTGTGAAGAAGCTTAAACAAGACATTGAGGCCACATTGCCAAGAGAGGTTAAGAAAGAGCAGTCAGCCATTAGCATACTTGCACAGGCTCTCCAAGCCGAAAAGTCCATTGATGAGAAGTCCCAACCTCTTGGATGCTACCAGGTCCCTGTTGCTTTGTCGTCCCTGTCTGGTAGCACTAATGCTGCAGGAAGGCTCTTGCGTTTGAAACCCCTGCTTCCTAAACCTTCCTCTGCTGCTGTGAAGGAGCTTCCACCACTAGCATCCATTGCTCAGATCATTTCCTCTGTTTCTGGTGCCCCTGACCTTCTTAAACGGGACAACACTAATAGTCTTCAGGCTGATTCTGAAACACGTGGCAAGCAAGAATCACCAGATATTTTGACAGAAGAGCTCTCACTAGAGAGCTCAAAGAAGAGGTCCAGGAAAAGGCTTTCCAACAGCACAGCGAAAGAGAAACCTCTGATGAATGCCACAGACCCAAGCATAGATTTGGAGTCTAGTGGGGAGTTTGCTAGTGTTGAGAGGATGTTGGCAACTACTGATGCCAACAAGTTCAGCGCCTATCTTCAGACCAACACAATTGAGTTGGCAAGAAAAGGTGGGCAGCAGCCAGGTGCTAGTGACGAGAAGGAGGTGAAAGATGAGAAACACTTGCCAGCCCAGCAGACTGTCCAACCCCAACAGTCCAAAGGAAAGAAGAACGCATACTCAAATTCTGTGCAAAAGATGACTTGCCCCTTTTGTCCCAGAGTTTTCCCTTGGGCCAGCTCGCTTCAACGCCACATGTTAACGCACACAGGTGAGTCCTATAAGTTTTAAAATGTACACATTCTGTTTTACCCTTATAGTATGTGTAATTTATTTTCCTGATTTTATTTTGTATTCCTTGAACAGGTCAGAAGCCATATCCTTGTCCCCAGTGTGATGCCTTCTTCTCGACCAAGTCCAACTGTGAGCGGCATCTTTTACGGAAGCATGGCATTTCCAACAGAGTGCTTAGACGCAATGGTGCAATACCCAAGCCTAAGGAAGCAGAGGAAGGCTCACCAGAGAGTGCAGGTATTAAAAAATAATTTATATTATAGGAACTCAGACAAAGTTAACTGCACTTTATTACCTGAAGTGTAATGAGTTGATGTATATTTCAGAGAGCACATCTGAGACTGAGCTTCTTGTGAGTGAGGCAATGGATCTCACAAGATCAGACCCTGAGAAACCAGCAGCATCTGATGCTGAGAAACCTTCACCAGCTAAGCCGACAGAGGCAGCCGTGGTAGAGCCTCTTCCTCACAAAGAAGAAGAGGACCCAATAGCCCTCGAGTCTTTGAAGCACAATGACCCAGAAAGTGAGGATGGTGATTCCCACAGCAATAAGAGCCTTGACTTGACCTTTGTTTCCAAGCCAAAGGATTTCAAGATCACTGAGAAAGACCAGCCACTGTCCTCCCCTGCAACAGATGGTGATATGTCTGACAAAGCAACACCTCAGGAGGAGTCCAAATTCACCTGCAAGAGTTGCAAGAAGAGCTTCCGCTACGCTGCCACCTTGACCAGACATGAGAAAGTTCACCAGCTGGATGTAGAATCAGACTCAATGAATGGGCCTGAACAAATCCTCACGAAATCAGAAGATCCAATTGTGCCTTGTGAAAACAAGAAAGAGCTTACAGATGAAGAGGTGGAGAGCGTAAGGAAGGGCACAGCTGAGAACGAGGGAACGGGCAGTGTGGTGGAGAGCGGGTCTGAGGAGGATAAAGAGGAGAGGAGTGATGAAGAGGGAGCTGCAACTGAACCAAAGAGTGCTGAGGGAGAGGCCGAAGAACCTGGCAGCAAGCCGGACAAGAGGAAAAAGGTGTGCAGTATATGCAACAAACGTTTCTGGAGCCTTCAGGACCTCACCAGACACATGCGCTCTCATACAGGTAATGACAATACTAGCTTGGTATAGATTCATTCATCAAAACATAGAGGTCTTGTTTCTTATTAAAATGTTTTGTTTCTAATAGGTGAGAGGCCTTACAAGTGCCAGACATGTGAGCGCACTTTCACCCTCAAGCACAGTTTGGTCCGACATCAGCGAATCCACCAGAAACTACGTGGAGTGGATAGCGATGGTTCGACTTGTGGGGTCACAGCTGGTCAAGACGAGGACGGCTTCAGTGGGCGTTCAGCTAGCGAAAGCGAGTGCACACCCACCAGCACCAATCCACCCTCGGAGAACGAAAGTGACTTAACAGACACTGTGAAGGGGGAACCAACATCACAGGAGAAAGAGGAGAATTGCGTACCCCCTGTACCCGCTGGAGAATCTGAAGAGTTTAAACCCAAAGAACCTCCAGTAGAGAAACAAGCATCGGATTCACCCATCGCTTCAGACGAAGAGCCGTCGGAGGGATTCATCCAAGGCTTACTGGAGATCCGCACCAAGCCCACTACTGAGCACATTTTGCCCACCCCCGAGCCGCCACTTCTTGGCGTGGAGTGAAGAGCGACTCTTTCCTAGTTTATCTTGTCTTGTGGTGAAACGTGCTGCGACAAGAAGCAGTGCCATATAACAAAAGTACATTGCAATGAGAAAATAGAAGCGATGACTCTTTCCAAGTGCCTTTCTACTTTTTTGCTATATCTTTATCAGCATTTATCATGATCTAAAGTTGATTTTTATAGTATTTTACAATGATTTTTTGTGTGTAATCCTGAGAGAACTACTTTAAGCAATATATGAACAAATTTGCATATCGTATTGTACAGTTCAGCGACAGTGAAAGCTGTCTTATGAAAAGCAAGTTTATAAACTCATCCAGCGATGGCTGGGATTACCAAGAGGACATGTTTCTACTGAGAGGCTTGCACCCAAGTGCATAACTGGAATACGCAAAGAAGACTTGTTCATCATAGGGCTTCTTCATTGCCGTTTGTCCTCTTTAGTTTACCAGTAGTTTTCCCCTTTTTTCATCACAGACCTCTGTTGTTCTGGGTGCTGCGTTGTGTAAAGATGTTTTGGGGAAGCAGCCAAGCAAAACATCCGAGGGTCATCCTCGGAAAGATGTTCAGCAGCTGTCGCGTAAAGTTATATGGGCAATGTTTGCCCAAAACAGGTGATGAATGTCCAGCTGTGCTGATTGTGTCAATATCCTTAGCATTACCGTTCCATTTTTTGGCACAAAAGGATGATGTTTTTTTTTTTTTTTTAATGAGGGAAGGCAATGTTTTTAATTTAAGGGCTCAAGCTCTGTCTCAGCTACTTAAGAATACGAAAATATAAAAAAAAAAAAAAAAGCAAACGCAATAAGGAATTACAGGAAGCCCATGAGTTATAAATCTGATGTACTTGACAAAAATACGATGAAATGTGCACCTGCATCCAGGGTTACCGTCTTCCAAAAACATCACTTCTTAAGCCTTACTCTTTCGTCTGAGCTTCAGGCAGGTTCTCGCTTTCTGCCGGGCTCACGAACTAGAATTCATGGTGTACTTGAACCCTGTCGCCCTGCTGCCTCCTGTCAGGACGTCGTCCTGCAGCGCTCCTCAACTAGGAGGACCACCATGTCAATCACAAGTTCTTTTGTAGTGTTGGATCTCTTTGACCTCTCAGTTTTATGAACTCGTGTTGTAAAGAAACCTCAAGACACAAACAAAGCAAACCTCAAAGGGCATGGAGACTGTTTGAAATTGTATGGACTGGCGAGCATCTTCGAATATAGGTCTCCTGATTTCCTGGAGCAGCCGTCTACACCGACAGTATGCGGAAAGAAAGCAAAGCAAGGAAAAGGAATATTGAACCAATAGTGGGGATGGTGAAAGAGAGTTCGCCCCTGATTGGAGATCAGGTTGTGTGCGCCCCCTAGTGGTGAAGATCTAACATCTCTGCTCAGGCACGAGACTTGTAGTATTGGATGAACTTGAATGCAATCGCAATCGCTTTCTCTATCTGTGTTTTCCGGGACTTCTGCTTCTCCCGATGCCTTTTCCTGGGTTCATGTGAGTGTGTTTTGTGTTGGTTGTGTGCCGAAGTGATTGGTTTCCTGGTAAGAATGCTCACAGACTGTTTTTAATGTATTTATTATGACCCAGTGCGGGTGAAGAAGTAAATGTGGAGAAGCCATGTATTAACACAATTATGCTGCATAAAAAATGATTCTAATTCAATACTTAGCATCCCAGCTTTGATCTGGGTCCTCTGATGATGATGATAATAATCACTTTTGATCTGAAAGCTTTATGTAGATCTTTGTATGCATTTTTTTTTTTCTTTTTAGAATGTGTGGTCTGTTTCTGTTATCTTTATTATATTATTATTATGATGATTATTTCAGTTTGTCAGAGAGATACAAGTTGTTTTCATTGATTATATTCTTTTGCATATAAAACTGTGAAATTTACTGTTATTCTGCTATGGGTGAATCTGTAGGGTAGTTTTGCATGATAACCTTTTATGTTGTTCAGTTATCATTTTTGTTTTTCTGTTTTTCGCCCCACCTGCCGCCCCGCTCTGTCTCACTCTCAGGGTTCATACAAAAGGCTTTCTCGTCGTCATTTTTCTTGCAACAAAAATCACATATGATTTCTGAATATGTTGAATCGTCAATCACTACTTTTTTTAGCACTTGACTGTGAATTCAAATGAACAGGGTGGAGTTATCAAATCCACATTCCACTCATGGGTTTTCTACAAGATATGTTCTCCCTTTTCCCTTTTTTTTTGTTTTTTTTTTTTGGAATCCTCCCTGTCTCTTTGGAAAAATGCAGAGGAATGGAGACCTGTCACTGTTTGACGTGCTGACCGATGTAAAAGGGAGCTTTGTGTCGCTGCTACATCCCCAAAAAATAATTCTACTGGACTTGAATGGAACCAGAATCACCAGAACATTTTTGGTACACTACTCTTGTTCTTCAAATGAGTGCTTCAGAATCAGAAATGTAAGCTGTTCTGTATCAAAACTATTCAAGCAATAAAGATATATTAAAGGAAAGGTGTGGCAGGAATTTTTTTTTTTCCATTTTCTCCCAAAGGCAATCTGACATTTTAATGCACACGTTTGTGTTCTGCAGTCTGCAATTATAATGGGCTTGGTAATGTTTTTGACAAGTGGTAAAGGTCTATCAATTTTTGACATTAGGTGTGTCTGAAGTCACATACTGTCTGTGTGGGTACTACATTTGATGAGGAACGAACTCTCATTATGCGCTTCAGAATCCCTTCAAATGTAGTATGTCATTTGGGTGTTTTATGAATACTGTAAATTTGGACACTTCAGTTTCACTGTTTTTATGTAGTGCATAGTAGAGGGGAAGGCATATTTGGAAACAGGTGCTCATTTCAGAACCGCATACTACACTGTACCTTGCTATGGCAGAAATGGTTTGAGTAGTATGCAAGTATGCGTTTTTCGTAATGGGACTGTTCCAATAAATTTTGTGATGTTGCATCCACACCAACAGGTGTCAGCTGGGGTTAAGGATTGGTTGGTTGGTTTCAGCGTTCAGCGTTCCCTGCTGGAAAATGCTGTAACTACACCATTATCTAAACAACCCTGACTTTGACATAAAAGCACGCAGACAATAAGCTGAAAGGTTTCAAAATAATAGCTTTCTCAGACTAAACATTTGAACTTGTCCATTTAATTTACATCTGAGATGTCATGTATACAAGAAATAAATGATTACAAAAACTTGGCTGGGTGCTGTAACACAACATAATATTAGTGAAATGAGTTGGTGGATGTATATTTGCATGGCTTCTAAGCAGATTTAGCATCTGCAGACTTCACATTTTCCACACTGGATTTATGTTGAATGCATCTTAAGTATTTAATTGATGAAAATGTAAAGGGCAGGGAATGTGTAGGATGACAAGCACACAGATTCAATGTGTTCCTACTATATCAGGGTTATTCAAAAAGAGTGTTTAGCTCCCAAAGGAGCCAGTCATGATCTTCAGGATTACTTGAAAATTACAGACAAGTGAGTTTGATCAGGGTTGGGATTGAAGTGGACCTCCAGGAGCAGAATCAAAGGATCCTCTACTATATCAATGTCCTTTCTGCATGTTCATTCTGCAACATTTAGCCAGTCTGAGAACTAGAAATTTCTCTGATGAAGTTTGATACTCACAGTAAATAACAATTGTCAAAGCTTCTCTCCAGACTGAGTTTGGTTAAGATCTCTCATTTGGCAAAAGTGCATGTATATCACAACAATGTTCTTTAGGTTGGATAGTTGTGATCAGGTGGCGTGGTGTGGATTCTTCATGGTTACAGTTCTTTGTCTCAATACCACCTTTCTAATTAAGGAGGCTGCAGTCTTTAAAGATGGAGATCACCTCCTGGTGTAAGTGTAGAATGCAATTCTACTTCTTAAAATGTTTTTTGGCATCAGTAAACTAGTTGATGCTGCAGGTTCTTCAGTGCACTCATGTTTGGCAGATTGTAGGTGAGAAACCCTTGTTTCCATCCACATTCATTTTTCATCTTTAAAAGTCACTGATGATACTGGACTGGAAGGAGCTGAAGAGACTGTAACAGCCTTCACATCGTCCATTATAGCAAAGCAGTTTTCTTCAGATTTCACTTGACATTCTGCGAAAACATACCAGTATTGTTATATTGCAAGAAGTGATAATTAATTTGACATGTATGTGTTATTGTCTGTGAATGTAGATTTCCAAATGCAATTTATTTTACAAGTTTTTATATTGTGAATGAGGTGCAAATTGTAACAAGCTGATTGCAAAAAGCAGACAATGAATTTGGTTGTCAACCCTGTTACTATCATTACCCATTACCATACTGTAGTATGGTAACTACTTTCCTTTCAGTAAGTGAACTGTCCAAAGACAAATATTCCTCATCATTATTAAAAAGTCAACCCTGTTACCATACTGTAGTACTTGAAAACTACTCTCCTTTCAGAAAGTGAACTCTCCAAAGACAAATATTCCTCATCATTAAAGTCAACCCTGTTACCATCATTACTCACCCATTACCATACTGTAGTATTGAAAACTACTCTCCTTTTAGAAAGTGAACTCTCCAAAGACAAATATTCTTCATCATTAAAAAGTCAACCGTTACCATAGTGAAAACTACTCTCCTTTTAGAAAGTAAACTCTCCAAAGACAAATATTCCTCATCATTAAAACGTCAACCCTGTAACTATACTGTGGTACTTGAAAACTACTCTCCTTTCAGAAAGTGAACACTCCAAAGACAAATGTTCCTCATCATTATTAACGTCAACCCTGTTACCATCATTACTCACCCATTACCATACTGTAGTATTTGAAAACTACTCTCAGAAAATGAATTCTCCAAAGACAAATATTCCTCATCATTATTAAAATCAACCCTGTTACCATACTGCAGTCCTTGAAAACTACTCTCCTTTCAGAAAGTAAACTCTCCAAAGACAAATATTCCTCATCATTAAAGTCAACCCTGTTACCATCATTACTCACCCGTTACCATACTGTAGTATTGAAAACTACTCTCCTTTTAGAAAGTGAACTCTCCAAAGACAAATATTCCTCATCATTAAAAAGTCAACCCTGTTACCATACTGAAAACTACTCTCCTTTTAGAAAGTAAACTCTCCAAAGACAAATATTCCTCATCATTATTAAAACGTCAACCCTGTAACTATACTGTAGTACTTGAAAACTACTCTCCTTTCAGAAAGTGAACACTCCAAAGACATATTCCTCTTCATTATTGAAAAGTCAACCCTGTTACTATCATTAGTCACCCCTGGTACCATACTATAGTACTTGAAATCCACTCTCCTTTCAGAAAGTGAACTCTCTAAAGACAGATATTCCTCATCATTATTAAAAAGTCAACCCTGTTGCCAGGATTTTATATAGTCCACAAATTTTTTTTTGAGAAGTGGATATTTGTAGATGCATGATGTAGCACTTATTTCCAAAGCACAAAGGAAACTTTATTGAAATGAAGTGTTTGATCAAGCAGAGTAATGTCAGTGCTGTTTTTGGACATAAAGAAATGAATACTATTCTTGTACCCAAGAAATACAACAATAGCATGTTTATGTAAAGAGAAAGGCTGAAAAGGGTGATGTTTCTTGCAATACACATTACTTTACGATGACACATTTCTTTGGTTTTGAAGGAGAGGCTGGTAGCTACACTCTCCAGCACCTATTCAAGATGTAAGAAAAGTCTTCAAAATACACATACCTTAATCAACATATGCTGTTTATAAATAACCTCTGTCATACTTACCATATTCATCCCCAGACTCTGGTTCTTGCTTAACTTCTACAGTTGTGTTGGATGGGCCTACGCCAACAGTGACCTTCACAACTTCCTTCGGTACGGGTACATTTTTCCCCTCTGTAAAACATTTATTCTAAATTAGAGAGTAAAGTCATACAGACAAAATTTTCATTTCTGGATGAAATATCCTGTACCTGCATGCATTACACGCAGATGTTTTTTCATAGATGATGAATGAGCAAAGAATTTGAGACATATTGGGCATTGGTATGGCTTCTCCCCCGTGTGACTTCGAAGATGTACAGACAAATGCGCAAACTGTCGATAGCTCTTTTTGCACTGAGGGCACTGGTACGGCTTTTCCCCAGTGTGAACCCTCTGATGAACCACCAAATCTTTAGCTTGGCCAAAACTCTTCCCACATTCAGGGCACTCGAATTTCGGTTTGTTCTCTTTGGTATGAGTGCGCAGGTGGACCTTCAGGTGTCCCGCCTGACTGAAAATCTTATCGCACTGAGGGCACTCATGCTTTTCTTCTGTGTGTGTCCGTCG
This sequence comes from Cirrhinus mrigala, assembly GCA_036247105.1. Classification (NCBI taxonomy): domain Eukaryota; kingdom Metazoa; phylum Chordata; class Actinopteri; order Cypriniformes; family Cyprinidae; genus Cirrhinus; species Cirrhinus mrigala. The sequence continues at coordinate 21,570,413 of CM070030.1, forward strand.
GTGCAGAACCAGGCTGCTGGGATGACTGAAGCTTCGCTCACACTGCGAGCACTGAAAGAGTTCGTCGCCCCGGTCGTAGTGATGGCGGCGCTGGTGACGTGCGAGGTCGGAAAGTTTAACGAATCCTCTCCCGCATTCAGAGCATTTGTGCGGTCGCTCTCCTTCATGAACATACCGCACATGTTTCCTGAGGCCAGCTGCTTGAGTAAATGTCTTCAAACACAAACTGCATGTATGAGAGACCCCTGAAATGATTAGATGTAATATAAAACATTATTAAGAATAATAATAATAATAATGACACTTTTTCATGGCATGCATGCTTCATATACCTAGCCATCTCATAATTTCTTACCTGAATGAAATGCATCTTGATGTTTTTTCAGATTTGCTTCAGAGACAAATGTTTCATCACACATTGAACACTGGAGAGGGTTTTCGCCCGGGTGGCCGCTCTGGTGGGCTATCAGGTTTCTCCTCCAGCGAAAACTCAGGCCACACTGAGAGCACTTGTAAGGTCTCTCTCCTGTGTGAATCCGCTGGTGAATTTTTAACATACAATGCTGACTGAATCTCTTCCCACAATGAGAGCATTCAAATGGCTTCTCCTGCAAGTCGACTTTTGGACCACCTGTCGGTTTCTCTGTTCCACTTTGCTTCTTTGTTGGAGCTTCTGGAAAACAGAGAAAATAATCCATAAAACGAACCATTAAAAAATTAGAAATACATAAAGATACATACAGTTTGGGTGGTCAACTTACTTTCATGGATGCGCATGTGAGCTCGGAGGAAACTGGGACGCCCAAATCCCTTGAAGCACACAGGGCAGTTGTGCGGCCTCACTCCTGTGTGAATTTCCAGATGTTTCTTCAAGTCTCCTGGGGTATAAAAGCTCTTACTACACACAAAACACAGGAACGACCTCTCTCCTGTATGCGTTTTAATATGTACAACCAGAGCCGATCTCTGACGGAAGCTTTTGTTACAGGTGGGACAGTTGAAGGGCCTTTCACCTGTGTGAATTCGCTCGTGCTGTAACAAGCCTTGGCGTCGACCAAACTTCCTTCCGCAATAAGAGCAGGGGAAGCACTTCCCCTCTTTGTCAGCATGCTGATCTGTTCAAATGACAAAGAATAATTCATATTAACAAAACCACTATCAAATAAAAGTTAAATTGTCAGCATAACTGAATCTCCAGGTTATGCATCAACCCTGTTACCATCGTCACTTACCCCTGTTCAACACAGAAATCAAATCTGTAAAACTATTTTATTGTTTCAGGATTTAAAGACAAATTTTCTTCATCAATTACAAAAAATTCAACCCTGTCACCAGGGTTTCATATAGTAAACAAATAAATATTGAAAAGTGGTTATTTGTAGAAATATCAATCCTATTACTATTATCACTTACCATTGTACTGTAGTATTGAAAAAAAATCCTGTAAAACTACTTTATCCTTTCAGGAAATGATTCTCCAAAGACAAATATTCTTCAATTATTAAAAAGTCAACCCTGTTAGGAGGATTTTGTATAGTAAACAAATGATTATTCAAGTCATTTTTTATAGAAATATCATCATTAAATCCTCTTTCTAATAAACACTTTTAGTGCCAAGACAAAGAAATGGCTGTCAGTCCTGTTACCATCATCACTCACCCCTGTTACTATACTGCAGTATTACAGAAAACAATTCTGTAAAAATATACTTTCAGAACGTAATTGTCAAAGAAAATCAACCCTGTTACCAGGATTTAGTAAACAAATTACTTTTTAATAAAGTGGATATTGGAAGAAATATAATCATTAAATTATCTTTCTAATAAACATTTGTCAAGACTAAGAAATGGATGTCAGCCCTATTACCATCGGCATCTCACCCTGTTACAATCCTACAGTATTTTACACAACATTTCTGTAAAATTGAAGAATTGAACTCTCCAAAGAAAAGTATCTTTGCCTATTTTTCATCAATTATTAAAAAGTCAAGCCTGTTACAAGGATTTTTTATACTAAACAAATGATTGATGTGAATATTCATATATTCATATTCATAAATATAATTAAACCATCTTGCTAATAAACACTTTTAGTGTCAAGACAAAGAAATGACTGTCAATTTTGTAAATCTATCCTTTCAGAATGTGTATTCTCCAAAGACAAATATTCTTCATCACTTATTATAAAAACAACCCTGTTACCAGAATTTAGTAAACAAATGACTATTGAAAAATGGATATTGATAGATATATTAGCATTTTAAATAAACATTTGTAGTGTCAAGACTAAGAAATGGCTGCCAGTCCTAATCCCATCAGCACCTCACCCCTGTTACAATACTGTAGTATTTTACACAACAATTCTGTAAAAATACTTCATCTTTTCAGGAACTGCTTTGATCTCGCTTTCATCTTTTCAGATACTGAACCAAAGACAAGTATCTTTGCCTAGTTTTCATGAATTGTTAAAAAGTCAACCCTGTTACCAGGATTCTGTATACTAAACAAATGACTGTTAAAAGTGGGGGTATTCTAAAAGTTACCTATATTAAATTTCTAATAAACACTTTTATTGCCAATGACAAGTTTGCTTGCCTATTTACCATAAAATTATTGAAATGTCAACCCTATTACTAATTATTATTGTAATCAAATGACAATTACTCCATGTTTGTAGAAATATCAGCATACCCTGTTACTGTCCCAACATAAAAAGCAACTGTTTGGTTACCCACATTCTTCAAAATATCTTTTTTTTTGTTCAGCAGATGAATGAAATTCATACAGGTTTGGACAAGGGTGAGAGTGAAGGTAGAACAATACAACTGTACATCTCCATTTAACAAAATTAATTTGCAACTGGTGCATGCAGTTCCATCCTACCTGGATGAAATATAAGTTGATGCCTTTTCAGGGAAATTGCGAGAGAGAAGGTTTTATTGCATATGGCACAATGATATGGCTTCAGACGATCTGTCAGTTCTGAACTGGAACTCTGATCAGCATCATCATCTTGATTCATTGATGGACTGAATCTCGTCTCAGTCTCTGATAGACGCTCCCCTATGCTAATTTCTGAAAACATAATAAGACAATATTATGTGACACAGACATAAATAACCAAACCATAAATCAACAACTAGAGATCATACTGTCTTCAAAAGCTCCAAGATTTCCAGAAAGCATCGCTGATAGCTGGGATGAAGAAACACCGCAGACTCCTTCCACGTCATCTTGTTCACCCTCGTCCTCCTCCTCAGGAATAAGCATATCAGCTCCGGCGGTCACAGCATCACCTTCCTCCAGCTTGTTCAGATGGGACTGCATGTGTGCTTGCAGGCTGCTGGGCCGCGGGAAGCTTTTGGAGCACAAAGGACAACTGTGAGGTCTCACGCCGGTATGAGTTCCCATGTGTGTCTTCAGATCTCCTGAACCATAAAACCGCCTGAAGCATATGAAACACTCGAAAGGCTTTTCTCCAGTGTGAATCTTCCGATGCACGATCAAGACCGAACGCTGCCTGAAGCTTTTGTTGCACACGGTGCAGCGGAACGGTCTCTCGCCAGTGTGAATGCGCTTATGTTGCTCCATATCTTGATGTCGTCCAAATATTTTTCCACAGTATGGACAGGTAAAGCGAGTCCTTTCAGCAACACTCAAATGTTCTGTTGAAAGAAATGAATCAACACGATTTTCAATGACAACATGAAATGTAAAACATCAAACCATACTATTTGTACCAATGCTATTGGTGATTTAAACAAAATGGTTTGCAAAATGACCAGCAGGTTCTCAGCAAGCTTCAAAAGGGCCTCAGGAAGACTTAAAATGAACATTAAGTTGATTTTATCAACTTAAAAATTTAATTATTGCTATTTTGGATCAACTGTTGTTCTTCTTTGAATTAAATGAAAAAAAAAATCAAACTTAAATATAGAGCCTAATTTTGAAACTTTGCTTTTTAAGGTCCTGAGTCTGAAAATTTCGTTTGTGTTTTTTCGTATTTAGCAAAATTCATCATGCACAGAACCTTAAGGTGTCCGAACACCACTCAAAATGCTTGCTATGAATGCAGAAACGCAGAAAATTGAACCTGATCCAAAAAATTTTTATGACAGACAAAAGTTTCGGAGGCAGTGTGTAACATGATCGACACAACGTAAGGTCATATTTATTTTTTAACATGCAAAAATTTTGCACGAGAATTTCAGACTCGGTGTGCAATGAGTTTTAGACCTAAAAAAGTCAATTTTTAGATGGCATTTTTATATGTACATATATTTTTCTAGTTATGCTATAATAAAAAAAATGTTTTATATAATGACAACACAAAATATTTTACATTCATATATATATATATATATATATATATATATATATATATATACACACATTTCAATGGGCCTTTGAATATTGTGCCGTGGAGTCAAAAAGTTTGAAGAAAAAAAAAAACAGTTAAAAAAATGTTAGAAGAAAAATATTGTAAAAATAATAATAATAATAATAATAAAACTATTAAGAATATGATTAATGATGATAATAATTTTGATAATAACAATTTAGTTTATTCTACGAACAAATAAAAAGTTCCAAAAAAGAAACGTAAAGTAAATATTTTATATATTTTTCACAGAAGTAATGCTGCCTTTATATTTTAGGAAGGGGGTCCCATCATGTTTGGGGGTCTGTGGCATCAAAAAGTTTAAAAAAAACCCTGATTTAACCAACATCTGGAATTTTTTAAATCTAGACGGTGCCATATAACCTTAGAGGACTCAAATTTAGCACACAGTTTGACATCCATACTCCGGTGGCTCTGCTATTTCTCCTCAGCTTTATTTGAAAACTTAATTTAGCTGATCTCACCTGGATGTGCAACACGTTGATGTTTTATCAGGGAGAAGGAGAGAGAAAACCTCCGGTCACAGAGTGTGCAGTGGTACGGTCTCTCCTCCGTATGATGAGTACGGTGGTGTTTTCTAAGATTTACAGCTTGGCTGAAGTATTTCCCACACTGGGAGCACTGGTACGGCTTCTCTCCGGTGTGAACACGCAGATGGATCCGAAGCTTTGCTTGCTTATGAAATCTCTTTCCACAGTGATTGCACTGGTGCGGCTTGCTTTCATCGCTTGCTTGCTGGTGAGCTGCAAACTCTTCCTCTTCAAGAGGATTTGGTGTTTCAATGCCTAGGAAGAGATTATAGTGTTATTTGGAGTGAGGTTTTGGATCAATTTTAACATTTTTGAGATATGGTATACTGGTACGAACGATGATTATGGTAAGGTTTTAAGTATTAGACTCACCCTTTTCAGCAAAATGTGTAGAGTCATGAGAGAGTTCGGATGAAGGAGATGGGGCTCTCTCAGCCTCTTCTTCTAGTCTTTGGGGAATGTTTTTATTAGATGCAGCGCTCTCAATATTATCTATAAGTTCTACAGAGTGTGAATCACTACTGTCCTTAAGTGCATCAGTATGTAAGTGCTTGTGTAGATCTTCAGAGACCACAGAACTGCAAGGCCTCTCATTGTCATTGGCATCCAAATATTGCATGTCTTCGGAGTCACAGAAGGTCTGATTGGGAGATATGAGGCTGGATAGATGTGCGACGCTGTTGACACAGTCGGGACAGCGGTGGGAAATCTCTCCCGTGTGTGTCAGCTCATGTTCCTCCAGCTGGCATTCGAAATTTTTCCCACATTCAACACAAATTAAGCACTTTCCCTCCGTACTGACATCTTGACCTGCAAAGAGAGAGGATACTAAGTTTTAGTTTGTTTCTTCACAGAAACAGATTTGGAGAAACAGCATTTTATCACTTGCTCACCGGTAGATCCTCTGCAGTGAATGGGTGCCATCAGAGTCCAAACATCTGATAAAAACATCACAATAATCCACAAGTAATCCACACCACTCCAGTCCATCAGTTAACAACTTGTGAAGCCAAAAGCTGCATGTTTGTAAGAAATAAATCCATCATCAAGATGTTTTTAACTTTAAACCATCCAAAATCTATTATCCATAATACTGCTTCCTGCATTGAAAAAGTCCATCTCCTGTTGTCTCTCACATCAAAATCCACCCACAGATTTGTTTAGAGCACTGTTTTGGTTTTTGATTTGTAAACAGTGCTTGATCTGTTAATTTTTCTCTTATTTTTCACTCATATTTTAACCAGAATCAACAATTCAAAGTTAAAAATGTCCTAATGATGCATTAGTTTCTTGCAAATATAGCTTTTCACTTCATAAGACATTAAATGATGGAGTCATGCATGTTTAAAGGAGAAGTCCACTTCCAAAACAAAGATTGACAAATAATGTATTCACCCCCTTGTCATCCAAGATGTTCATGTCTTTATTTCTTCAGTCGTAAAGAAATTATGTTTTTGAGGAAAACATTTCAGCTTTTTTCTCCATATAATGGACTAAAATGGTGCCCCGAGTATGAACTTCCAAAATGCAGTTTAAATGCGGCTTCAAACGATCCCAGCCGAGGAAGAAGGGTCTTATCTAGCGAAACAATCGGTTATTTTAATAAAAATAATACAATTTATATACTTTTTAATCTCAAACGCTCGTCTTGTCTTACTCTGCCTGGACTGTTTTTGTTCCGGTTCATGACAGTTGATCGTTTTTCAAATCGTTTTTTCTCCCTCAACTTCAAAATCGTCCTATATCACTGTTTTACCTTCTATGTTAAGGGTGTTTGATCTTCTTTGCATGTTCACTTTGCAAAGACTGGGTGGGTACTTCTGCAGCGATGTAGGATGATTTTGAAATAATTTTTGAAGTGGAGGGAGAAAATACAATTGGAGTTTTTCGACATACCCTAACTGTCTTGAACAAGAATACACAGAGTTCAGGGAGAGAAAGGCAAGATGAGCGTTTGAGCGTTAAGAAGTATTTAAATTGTATTTTTTTAATGAAAATAACAGATTGTTTCACTAGATAAGACCCTTCTTCCTTGACTGGGGTCGTTTAGAACTGCATTTGGGATCGTTTGAAGCCACATTTAAACTGCATTTTGGAAGTTCAAAATCAGGGCAGCATATCAGTCCATTATATGGAGAAAAATCCTGAAATGTTTTCCTCAAAAAACATAATTTCTTTACGACTGAAGAAAGAAAGACATGAACATCTCGGATGACAAGGGGGTGAGTAGATTATATGTGAATCTTTGTTTTGGAAGTGGACTTCTCTTTTAACTTGTGGATTATTGTGATTTTTTTATCAGCTGTTTGGACTCTCATTCTGACGGCACCCATTCACTGCAGAGGATCCATTGGTGAGCAAGTGATGTAATGCTAGATTTCTTCAAATCTGTTTTCACTTTCAACAAATGTGTTCCAGTAAGAAATCAAACTCATCTAAATACACTTACTTTTACCAAATTTAAATTTTTGGGTGAGCAATTTTTTAATCACTAATTTCTGTGTTTATATATAATTGGAATGTAATTGGGAATACATTGTAACAATGAATTTTTATTCAATGGTCCATTCTGACTCTAAAATCAGATTTTTTTGTTTCAGATGTTTTTATAACCTCAGGTAGGTTTTACAGAGTTAAATATTGTCAGTCCACTTCATTTTGGGCCTAACAACAATACATGACAATAATAAAACTACTGCAATGTCTTATTGTCTCATTCAGTGCATGGCAACATTTCGTACCTTGATGAAATGCACGCAAATGTCTTCTCAAGGAGGATAACAGGGCAAAATTTTTAACACAGATCGTGCAGTGAAAGGCCTTTGCATCCGTATGGACAATCTGATGAGTCTTGAGGTCTCTTTCCCTGGTGAAAGTCTTTCCACACACCAAGCACTCAAAAGGCCTCTCGCCCGTGTGAATCCGGACATGTTCGGACAGATGCTGTATACGGGAAAAACCTTTCCCACACTGAGAGCACTGAAAAGGCTTCGCTCTGGCAGAAAGACTCTTTGCGTGGTCGTCTGTAGTGACGTTTGAAAGGAAAATCACAATGTGAAGTTGTCTCTCTGAACAAATATATGGGCCATTCTACAGAACTGGTTCAAAGTCAGAGTTGCAAACGTCTTGAAAAACGTCTTTTTTCACAAATTTTGTATGTATGCAAATTGTATAATATCCAAGGTTGTACATTTCTAGTAATTCTAGTTAATTCTCATTGGGTTTTCGGAAAGTTTTTGAAAATTTGTCCTTTCCACAGATTTGTCACTACAGAAACACAGTATTATATAACTTATAATTTATATTTATATTTTTCTTACACCTACACTGTAAATATTTTTATTTGATTTGCTATTTTATGACTTTTTTTTCAGAGGTAAATCAATAACAATTACTTTTTTAACATAGTGTCATTTATGAGATTTGTTGTATTTAGAATCCAATTTTTCTATGCAAAAGGCAAAAAGTGGATCATACTGACTTAAGAATTTATTAGTTTGAATATACACTGAACCAAACACTATCATAACATCTTAGTTGATATTTCAGTATATTTTATTTTTGATAAAACATCCCATGTTTTGGTAGTGACAGTAATGTTTTAGTAGTGACCACATCATATTACAGAAATTTAACCTACATTCTAAAACATACTGAAATACAAAAAAATTGCAAAACTGTACTAAAATTTAATTTATTTCCCCCAAATAAAGGATTATGGGTTCCCTTTTGTCACTACCAAAACAATGATGACATATTTCAGTCGTGACTGTTACGGCAGTGACAATTTTATGGGATAACACCCAAAAAAACAAAGACGCCACTACCGAAACTTCACCAAATGTTTTGGTCGTGACTGTTTCAGTAGTGACAATTTTAGGTATTTTTGAATCTAGCTCAAAGATGCTAATCAGCACATGGTTAGCTAGCACAGTTCTGAACATTTGTATACATTTAAAAACAAAATGTTATGGAATAACTCCGTTAATTATCCATTAATTCATTAATTATACAAAACTGGTGTTCAGTAGTGACATTCTTTAAAGTTACAGACAGATTTTTCAGACTTTTGAACATATTTGCCTCAAAATTTATGGGGCTTATCTGCTTACCATGTATCACCACGCTATGAGAGAGACTGACAGATGAATATTTCCTGATCATAAATGTAGGGGTGTAGTTAAAATCAGTCTCGGCCAATGGACTAAAACATACACTTGTTTCAGTAGTGACATAAAAAAAGGTGACATGACATTATTTTTTATATATATAATTTACAAAAAAAAAATATATATATATTTTTTTGAACTTTAAAAAAAAAAAAATCAGAAAGATATATATTTTTTTAAAAACAATGGAATAAAATGCAAAAAAAAACTATTTCAATATAATTTTCATAAGTTGTAATCCAGGGGTTAGGGTTCAGGACAGCCACCTCCCAATTGAAAGCACCCACTAAATAATGATTTTATATATATTAAGCTGACTGATATTTTAAATATTATTGTGGGTTTCAAGAGATAATAGAAGGATCTTAGTAAACATCTAAGATCTGAAGTCTTAAATGCTCTTTAAATGTGTTTATTGGTTGTGGGACAGCAGTTTCCACCAATTCTGTAGAATGGCCCATATGCATGTGTTTAGTATATTTGACACCTAAACAGTAAGAATGTTTCTGATTACATAATGTAGCTGTAAAGTTGCAGCATAGCAAAGTAAAAAAACAAAAACAGGAATCCAGTTATCATAGGTACAATAGGGGGTGCAGTATCAAAATCTCTAGATCCACATACTGCAGTGCATGAATGCAATGTATAACGTAAAGCAACGCATTCTCACCCAAATCATAGGAAACACCTGATGGGTGCAGATCAAGCGTCCTTGCTGCTTCTCCTAAATCAGACTCCTGTGTTTCAGCACTACGGGCAGCTGATGGAAACACGCCCACTTCCTTCGGATCACTGTATGACTTTATGCTCAGGTCCATGTCTTACTGAAAATCCAGAGGATAAAAACATTTTTGTATTTTTCTTTTTTAGAAAGCATACTAGGGTGGTATTCTAGTGATGGTATAAAAGGTAAAACAGTATGACATTAAATTACTATCATTACCTTGTGGTATTTGCAAAATACTTGAAATAATACCATAGTATTACCATGGTACATGTTCAAAGAAATTGTAATACTCTAAACAATCTATATCTCTTAGAAATGTTTATATTACATTATATTGCACTATATTGTTTTATGCATGTCCTAATATCTATATGATAACAAAATTAAAGCTGGAGACTGAACACACCTCCTTTAGTTGCATTTCGCTTTAGTTACATGTCAACACACAGTGAAGGGTGCATTAGCTGTTATTCAGGCAGATGAAAGAGAAACATAAACATTAGTAGCGCCACACGACTCAGATACTGATGTAAAGTTCATGCAGAAGAAGCCTCACCTTTCCTGTGTCTCATCACACAATTATCATGCACGTCTGCACGAACTGACAACCCGGAAATGACTGGAGGTGTTATTGACTTTTCAAAATAAAAGTCAACCGCAAAAACATTTGGAGCATGTTTATCGTTATTTTTTATAATACGCAAAAACATTTGGAGCATGTTTATCGTTATTTTTATATAATACGTTTTTGTACGTAATGTTGATGTTAATCTTACCACAAACATACAGAAGTTCTTAAATGTACTTGTTAGCTTGAATATTAACTTGGTTCCTCCAGTTCCTCCCTTGTTCTGTTTTTATACTACACTGACATGTTCAAAAGAGTACATTGCAAAGGTCATAAAAATATCATATGAAATACACACACATACACACAGTCGTTTTTTTTTATGTTTTTTGAAACAACAATCTTCTGCTTATCAAGACTGCATTTATTTGATCAAATATACATTAAAAACAGTATTATTGTCAAATAATACCATAACTGTTTTCTTTTTTCTTTTTTTTGGATTTATTTTTGGCCTTTATTATGATAAGACAGATCATTTTGGACAGGAAGCAAAGTGGGAGAAAGAGAAGGGGGCGGGATTGGGAAAGTTTCTCAAGCTGGGATTCGAACTCGGGATGTCCGTAGCGCAACGTCGCTGCATGTCGGCACACAAAGCTGAATTTTCAGCATCACTATTCCAGTCTTCAGTGTCATATGAACCTTCAGAAATCATCCTAATAATATATTTTTAAGATTCTTTACGAATAAAAAGAAAAGCATTTATCTGATGTAGAAATCGTTTATAAAATTTAAATGCCTTTACTCTCACCTTTGATAAATTTAATGCATCATTGCTAAAAAAAAATATTAATTTATTTAATTTATTTAAAAAATAAAAATAAAAAAATCTTACTGACCCTAAACTTTTGAACAGCAGTGTATATTGTTACAAAATCGTTCTATTTTGGATAAAAGCTGTTTGTTTGAACTTTCTATTCATCGAAGAATTAAAAATTAAAATAACTACTTTTATTCAGCAAGGATGCATTAAACTGATCAAGTGACAGTAAAGACATTTATAATGTCATAACCGAATTTTAATTCAGATAAATGCTTTTCTTTCTATTAATCAACGAATCCTAATTTTTTTTTTTCAACATTGTTATATTTATAATAATAAATGTTTTTGAGCAACAAATCAGCATATTACGATCCTTTCTAAAGGATCATGTGACATTGAAGGCTGGGGTAATAATGCTAAAAATTCAGCTTTAATCACAGGAATAAATTACATTTTGACACATATTCAAATAGAAAAAGGTTATGGTAATATTTCACAATAATACTGTTTTTACTGTATATTTGATCAAATAAATGCTGCCTTCATAAGCAGAAGAGACTTACATTTACATTTTACAATTACATTTTAGCCATTTAGCAGATGCTTTTATCCAAAGCGACTTCCGCGGACAATGGAAGCAATCAAAATCAACAAAAGAGCAATGATATGCAAGTGCTATGACCAGTCTCAGTTAGCCTAACGCAGTACATGTAGCAATTTTTTTTGTTGTTAATTCTATAATAAATAGAAAGAAAACAGAATACAAAAAGAATAGAGCAAGCTGTTAGAGGCCTTTTTTCTTTTTGTTAATTATATGATAAATAAAAAGAAAACTAATAGACAGAATACAAAAGAAATGTTGGGGGGGGGGGGGGGGGGTTAAGAACAAGCAGTTAGAAAAGAATAGAGTGCAAGTCTTAAAAGGTCAAGCTTTTTTAAAGAATAGAATTAGAATAAAGAGTGCTAAAGTTATAGGGTCAAATAAAGAAGGAAGAGATGTAGTTTTAGCCGTTTCTTGAAGATGGTTATGTAAAAGTCTGTGAAAGTGATTTTGTGCCTTCTTGGGATGGCTCTATAATGTGCCGTTCACTTGCAGAACGCAAGCTTCTAGAGGGCACGTAAGTCTGAAGTAATGAATTTAGGTGAAGGGGTGGAGAGCCAGTGGTGGTTTTGTAGGCAAACATTAATGCCTTGAATTTTATGCGAGCAGCTTTCGGTAGCCAGTGCAAACTGATAAAAAGAAGTGTGACATGCGTTCTTTTTGGCTCATTAAAAATTAATCCTGCAGCTGCATTCTGGATTAATTGTAAAGGTTTGACAGAACTGGCTGGAAGACCTGCCAAGAGACTACTGCAATAGTCCAGCCTGGACAGAACAAGAGCTTGAACAAGGAGTTGTGAAACATGTTCCGAAAGAAAGGACCTGATCTTCTTGATGTTGAATAAAGCAAATCTGCAGGACCTGGGCAGTTTTAGCAATGTGGTCTAAGAAAGTCAGCTGATCATCAATCACAACTCAGTTATGGTTGATGTGTCTAACTGGATGGTGAAACTGTGATGAAACGATGAGTTTGATCGAACCACAAGCAGTTCGGTCTTAGCAAGGTTGAGTTGAAGGTGATGGTCCTTCATCCAGCAAGAAATATCTGTTTGACAAGCTGAGATGCAAGCAGCTATCGTTGGATCATCAGGATGGAATGAGAAATAGAGTTAAGTGTCATCAGCATAGCAGTGATAAGAAAAGCCATGTTTCTGAATGATAGAAACTAGTGATGCCATGTAGACAGAGAAGAGAAGAGGTCCAAGAACTGAGCCCTGAGGCACCCCAGTAGTTAGATGTTGCAACTTGGATACCTCACCTCTCCAAGAAGCCTTGAAGGACCTATCTAAGAGGTAAGACTCAAACCACTGGAGTTCGGTTCCTGAGATGCCATTTGCCAATAGGGTTGACAGGAGGATCTGGTGGTTTTGACTTCTTTCAAAAAACATTAAAAAACCTTAATGTGTACAAACAACTGTGTGTTTATTTCATATGATGTATTTCATATAATAGTTTTATGACCTTTGCAATGTACTGTTTTGAACATAGTCAGTTACCAGGAGATATGACCCAAATCTTCCGAAATGGAAATGTTCCTGTGTATATTGGGCACTGGGCCTCGAATGCCTACACATTAAAGACAAAATATTTATGCAGGGCAAATTTTGTAAAAACGAACTGATAATTGACAATGTTCAATTTCGCTTTTGCTTGTGTACCTTGTGTATGTTCAACACTGGATGATGTTGCATCAGGTCTAAGGTTTTGCTTTGAAGATGTTGCCTCCTCTATTAACACCAAATCTTTTTCATGCAAACAGAAAAGAAAAATGTGAAGTTCTACTGATAGAATACTGAGCTGTTGGGAGTAGTCACAAATAAAAACACCCCTTAGAAGTCAGCAGGATATTGAAATTCGGAAGTTAATTAAAAGGTCTTCAAAGCAAAGTCTCTGCAAGGCTACAGTGGTACTGGCTGACAAGTCCTGAATATCAGTCGTTTCCATTGAAGTATTTGCAGTCGTAAGTGTACAGGTCTTAAAGATACACAAAGAAAGTACAAAACAAACCTTTTTTTGTTTTGTCACCCTTGCAGACTAGGGTAAAGTCAGAATGTTAATATATCCATCCCAAATCGTTATATTTTAAACTTTGAATGGCAAACTGCAAGTGGCGCTGCATGATTTTGAACAGCTCTTGGGTGGCGTGAATAGACTTGAGTATATGGTCATAATTTATGAATCATAACCTGCCAAATAGGCTAGCGATGTGATGTGTGTTACCCACCTGACTTCACTGGAGCTATAATCTATAATCTCTGAAAATATTGGCCTGACGCTTTACTATTTACTATTTATATCAAAAGAATTTAGATTCATTCAGTTGTCTACCAGCCAGATATATGCCAAAACATATGGGTTGTGGCCTGTAATGACTAAATGGCCTGTTTCTTGTAAACAAAATGTCTACACTTCATAAAACTTAGTACACATGAAAACCAGCACTTGATCAGCTATTTATATCAATGAATGACTGAGATATGTTGTTCACTAGAGGAAGCCACAGAAAAACTTTTTTGACAGGTTTAATAAGTTCACATACAATAAAAATGCAAAGAAAAACATTTCTTCATCCTGAGTTTAATACAATTAGTTTGCAAGGAAATCTCTGATCTTTAACATGCTTGTAGATAATTTTATAGCCCATGACCTCAGTTTATACCTTTTTCAGCTGATGTGTAAATTGTGTAGTGTGTTATTATGAAAACCAAAATATATTTTCTTGACAATAATGATATATGTGACCCTGGACCACAAAACTAGTCTTAAGTAGCACGGGTATATTTGTAGTAATATCCATTCATTGTGTGGGTCAAAATGATCCATTTTTCTTTTATGCCAAAAATCATTAGGATATTAAGTAAAGATCATATTTCATGAAGACATTTTGTACATTTTCTACTGTAAATATATAAAAACATAATTTTTGATTAATAATATGCATTGCTAAGAACTTAATTTGGACAATTTTAAAGGTGATTTTCTCAATATTTTGACTTTTTTGCACCCTCAGATTCCAGATTTTTAAATAGATGTATCTTGGCTGTATATTTAAAAAAACTGACACTTATGACTGGTTTTATGGTCCAGGGTCACATATACCCTTATTGTACTGATGTTTGTTGGTTGCTAGACATGACTGAATATGAAGAGTTAATTTCCAAAAACAGATAACTCTGTTGTTTTAAAATTTCAAAAATCATGTTTTTTATTATGTTATCATGTTTTTATTGTATTTCATTGTGTTAGCTGTATTTTTTTTTTTTTTATCAAAATAACCCAACTGCAGTTTGACTGAGATTAATTGAAATGCATGATGAAAAAACATAATTTTTGAAGATGTATTAATGTGTACAGCAGGTGTTAACAGTGATTAACATCTAAAAATCTAAACCAATAGTTTATCTCAAATATAAAAATCTTGGGCCATGACATGAAAATTGTGTTTTTAGTCTGTGCACAGTTCCTTGTGGGAAAAGAGATTGCTTGCAAAGAAAATGTATGTAAATCATGTAATTGATTTTTGACAGTCTATGACCCTAATGAAAAGCTGGGTATTACTATCAGTTTCTCTAATGATATTATACTCCCTTATGTAAACAATGCAGTTTGTAATAATAAAAGACACAGTTTTAGTGAAAGTCAAGGAAATATCTATATCATTTATAAATAACGTAAGTATTGTTAAATTAGGAGTTTACATAAACACAGACACATATTAGGCACGTGGTCAGATATTAATTTATCTGTGAATGGTCTTTTAACAATTAAAAAAAAAAAAAAAAAAAAGTAAAATTTAACAACCAGTAATAAAGTCATTTGTACCTAACGTAATAAATAAGCAAAGTTGTAAGTGGTTCAAGAACCAAACCAAAAGAATCGTTGCAAAGATACATATTAAATGGTTTTTTAAAAAATTTTTAACGAATTTATTTAACTTTTAATATACCTCAGTAATATTTAAACACCTGGAATAATACCTTTATGTCCTACAAAACATTGCACATTTGAGTTTAAACAAAAAGTTCACACAAACAGAGTTTTGAATGTTAGAAGGCCACACACTGTAGAAAGAAATATGAATTTGTACCACATTTAAAGTGCTGTGAAAAGCCATAATAAAGACCTTTTGACGGAATTTAGTTTATTTCTGGTTTGTTATATTCTGTTTCTTCTGTTGTAGACTGAAATGTCATTTGGCAACAGACTGTTGAGTACAGTTAATGCAATAAGTAAGTATTTTTTAAACATTTTACTTTCTAAAAAAAGACTATAATAATCGTTAATGCAACCACAAGGACCTGGAATTATTCAGAGGAATCAGAATAGCTAAATTTCATTCGATACCCATCTCTAACATCGAGTCCATAATGCCATCTCATCTCACACCTCTTCTGTCACGATTAATGTCCGCAAACAGTTGCCGTACTTTTCGCTCGTACCACCAATAAAAGGGGGAGACCGGTAAAAGCTGCCATATATTATTATCATTCATTTTAATGCACAGCATACCGTATTCCTACCAAATAACTATATAAATTGTCAAATAAACCTCAATTAAACGCTTCGGGTAGATGAAAGCTTCCAATAACTGTATCCATCCTTAACCGCCCTCGTCCACCCCTCCAGCTGATGCAGTGGTGCAGTCCGTGAGAGGCAATGGCAGAGGTGTAGAGGGAGAGAGAGGAATCAAGCGTCCTGACAGCTTCTCTTCAAACCCAACACCTTTGACACACTGACCAGTGGACAGCACATCCAGACCCGACACACCCGAGCCTCCCGACCGCCCGTGACTCGCAGCTCAGCAGGGCTTTCTTAATCTCAGGTGTGTGTGTGAATGAGCAGCGCTCATGTTAGCACAGACGTTAGCCCCTGTTTCTGCTCCATAACACTGTATTTATGTCATAAACACAAACCGAGCACTTATAAACACACGTGTATGGGTTTGTTTACAACGATACACGGCTGTTATTCAATCGCTTGTGCTTATAATAGCTCAGCAGCCGCTGTTTTCACGCAGTTATGTCATAGATATGTGTAACTAACTGTTAGGCCTTTGCAGTTTGGGGGTGACTCTATTTTAGATCAAGTATTTGTGATGTGGATTTGTTCGAGATGTAAGCTTATTTGCTTTGACTAATTATGGAGATACTTCTAAGTGAATCAGGTGAGTTTTGTACTTAGATGTGATTTGACAGCTATACTGGATGTTGACACTGAGATTATACACAACTGAAGTACATAGATCTGCACTGATCTGTCTTTATTGTGACAATCAGTTACTCTAATAACTAATTTCTCTTTAAATGTGTAGTTGTTAGTGAGGTTTGATCCTGGTTTTGTGGTTGTTTAGTGTAGAAGTCAGATCTGCATGTCTTCTAACTTCTTCTAACAGACCTGTCAAATGAAATCACACACCGCAAGTGCTGTAGGTTGTTCACTGGGTGATATCAGTATCGAAATATTGAGAACGAGGACGTCTATATACAATATAGTTATACCATATAAAAAAAAAAGTTTGCAGAAATCAAAAGTTTGTTCTCATTGTTTACTTGAACTCCACACAATCTGTCTGTTAACCATCTCTATAAAAGGCATTTACTTATCCATTCAGTTCAGCTTGCAGAAGTCATGGAAATGCATGGATGTCATGGAACTTTTTTAGTGTTATTTATATACTATTAATGTATTTATTTATCGGTCAAAGATGAGACATCGCATTTTGGTGACTGTCTCAAATTAAATTTACAAAAGTGTGTTTATACACCTAGAAAGCATATAAAATGCAAGTAAAGTGCCTCAACTAACTTTTGTGAATACAAACTGTCAAAATATGGGTGAAATAATATTCAATTGGCCTTTAGTGTAACAAACAAATTATGTAAAAATGAAACAACATATTAAAAAAAAAAAAAGTGTATACAGTAAAATAAAAGAAAGTGATTATACTCATTTAAATGATTAAAAACTTATTGCAAACTAATCGGTAAGGCCTGGTGGTTTGAAGGATAATGGCAAAGATTGGTAAATATTTAAAATTACAATTAATTAGTTTTTGTGATCCTTAAATAGACTCTTTTAATGTCATCTAATGATTCTTGTTCTAAATATACCTGACAAGATATTTTTGTATGATTTTTTTATATAATAGTCATTATTTTTTGCCCTGAAAAAATAAAATGAAACAGGATGCATTCTAAAATATGGGAGAAAAAAACTAAATGTAAAGCTATATTATACTTTCATTGATTCTTGTGAACCACTTTTCATCTTTGACCCTTATATTTTTAATTAGCTTGTATTTATTGCATATATTTTTAGTTTTCATTCTAATTTAAGTTTAAGTTTTGGTCATTTTAGTTTAGCTTCACTAATACTTCAATGTAAACTTACTCATTTTAGTTTCATTTTGTTATTTTTAATAGTTTTAGTTAACAAGAACAACACTAATGAAAATGCTGTAATGAATTCATTGTCACACACTTTTTCTGTCTTTTTCCCCCAGTTTAAGCCGAAGCCACACACCATGTCCTTAAAACCACGGGTGGTGGATTTCGATGAGACGTGGAACAAGCTCCTAACGACAATCAGAGCGGTTGTGATGCTTGATTACGTGGAGAGAGCAACATGGAACGACCGCTTCTCGTATCCTGCACTGAGCTAAATCGCGTTCTAGCAGAGACACATCTGTCCTGATTTAGATAAAAGTGCCATGAAACTATTGCTTCCTCTTTTTTTCTTCCTTTTTTCCTGTTTCTTGTAATTAGATTTTTTGTTAATTCATTTTATGAGTGTGCAAAGCCATATTTAGTTTACTTTCATTTTTATGTAAACTACTGTTCAAAAGTTTGGGGTCAGTAAGATATTAAAAGAAATTAATACTAATCAGAAATATAAATTAATACTAATCAGAAATGTTCCTCGAGCAGCAAATCAGCATATTAGAATAATTTTTAAAGGATCATGTGACACTGAAGACTGGAGTAATGATGCTGAAAATCCAGCTTTACATCACAGAAATAAATTACATTTTTATTAAAGTAGAATTTAGCTCTTTTAAATTATAACTTCTTATTGCCACTTATCAACCCTAAACTTTTGAACAATAGTGTAACTTCATTTATCCTGGATTAAAATTTCCTTAACGTGTGTTTTAGTGACATATATGCACTGTGCGTTGCATATCCAGAGCCTTTAGGGGAAAGACTGTACACTGAGACAAAGGTGTTTCTGGAAAATCACGTCCGGCAGTTGTTCAAGGTAAGAACGGGCGATGCTCGTGGCTCAGACCGGTGTCATTATGGTTTAACTGTGGATATGTTGCATCATTGCGGTTTGTGTCTTACAGAGAGTCCTGGAGTCGGAGGAAAAGGTTTTGGTGA
This sequence comes from Cirrhinus mrigala, assembly GCA_036247105.1. Lineage (NCBI taxonomy): Eukaryota > Metazoa > Chordata > Actinopteri > Cypriniformes > Cyprinidae > Cirrhinus > Cirrhinus mrigala. Next base: position 21,589,610 of record CM070030.1, read on the forward strand.
TGTATCACAGATACTGGGAAGAATACAGCAAAGGTGCTGAGTACATGGATTGCTTATACAGGTAAATTCATCTACTGCAGCACAGGGAATTCTTGTGGAAATTAAAGGTGATGTGTGCAATATTTTTCAATGTTACAATTTTCCTAGCCAAGTTTGAAGGGATAGTTCGTCCAAAAATGAAATTTTTGTCATCATTTATCTTTATGTTGTTCCAAACCTGTGTGAGTTTCTTCTGTTGAACACAAAACATATTTTGAAGAATGTTGGTAACCAAACAGTTCCATAAATTCCAAAAAATAGTATGGAAGTCAATGGGGAAAGTGAAACAATTTGGTTACCAACATTCTTCAAAATGTCTTCTTTTGTATTGAACAGAAGAAAGAAACAACAGAATGAGGGTGAGTAAATGATAACAGAACATTCATTTTTGGGTGAACTATCCCTTTATTGTCAGAGACAACTACACATAAGCAATTCATAAGTTGACCAGTTTTGCTCAAAAATATCAGATGTGTTTGGAAACGGACATTATTTTTGCAGTTCTGTTTGGTATGGCTAATTCATTTTTAAGTTGCAAGCAAACTGTGCTGACTCCAGAGTTTTTGTTTGCTAAATGGTGTTCCTGTTAAAGGAGAAGTCCACTTCCACAATGAAGATTTACATATAATGTACTCACCCCCTTGTCATCCAAGATGTTCATGTCTTTCTTTCTTCAGTCGTAAAGAAATTATGTTTTTTGAGGAAAACATTTCTGCATTTTTCTCCATTTAATGGACTGATATGGTGCCCCGAGTTTGAACTTCCAAAAGGCAGTTTAAATGCGGCTTCAAATGATCCCAAATGCGGTTGTAATTGAGCCCAGCCGAGGAAGAAGGGTCAGTTATTTTCATTAAAAATATACAATTTAAATACTTTTTAATCTCAAATGCTCATCTTGCCTTTCTCTCCCTGAACTCTGTGTATTCTGACTCAAGATAGTTAGGGTATGTCGAAAAACTCTGACCGTATTTTCTCCCTCAACTTCAAAAAATCATTTCAAGTACCGACCCAGTCCTTGCAAAGTGAACATGCAAAGAAGATCAAACACCCTTAACAAAAAAGGTAAAACAGCGATATAGGACGATTTCGAAGTTGATGAGCGTTTGACATTTAAAAGTATGTAAATTGTATTATTTTTGTTAAAATTACCAATCGTTACACTAGATAAGACCCTTCTTTCTCGGCTGGGATCATTTACGACCACATTTGGGATGATTTAATGCCGCATTTAAACTGCATTTTGGAAGTTCAAAATCGGGGCACCATACCAGTCCATTATATGGAGAAAAATGCTGAAATGTTTTCCTCAAAAAACATAATTTTTTTACGTCTGAAGAAAGAAAGACAACATCGTGGATGATAAGGGGGTGAGTACATTATTTGTAAATTGTTTTTTTGGAGGTGGACTTCTCCTTTAATGCCGGTTTGATACTTGGATGGTAAATGCTTATTTAATAATGGCCTAAAAGTGTTTATATCATGACTGAATGGATGTTGAAGAATTAGATGATTGTTTTTTTTTGTTTAACCTTAGTTTAACACTTTCTTGGGATTTAAAATAAGAAAGTCGGTCGATTTCAATTAAGTAGTAATGTGAAACCTACAGTATATTAGTACACACTACCGTTCAAAAGCTTAGGGTCAGTAAAATTTTAAATATTTTTGAAAGAAGCCTTTTCCACTCATTCTTCTGCATTTATTTGTTAAAAAATCCTTCAAAAACAATAATATTGTGAAGTATTATTGCAATTTAAAAAAAATCTTTTTCTAATTGAATATCTGTTAAAATGTAATTAATTCCTGTGATCAAAGCTGAATTTTCAGCATCATTACTCCAGTCTTCACTGTCACATGATCCTCAGAAATCATTGTAATAAGCAGATTTGCTGCTCAAGAAACATTTCTGATTATTATCCATGTTGAAAACAGTTGTGTTGCACAATATTTCTGTGGAAACCATGATATAGTTTTTCAGGATTAATGGTGAATTCAAAAGAACAGTATTTATTAGAAATAGAAATCTTTTGTAACCTTATGAATGTCTTTTTCGCTTTTGATAATTTTGATGCATCCTTGCTGAATGCAAATATTAATTTCTTTAAAATGCTTTACTGACCCCAAACTTTCAAATGGTATTTGTCTTATCAGAGATAAATACTTAAAGTAATAGACTAGTTTTGCAATCCGTAATCTAGTTTAGTAAAAATATTGTGAACTTTTGATGGAACAAATGAATATGTCATCAAAAAACTATTAAAATCATGGTTGATGTTGATGCTTTTGGTTCATGAAGAACTGTAGAAATGGCAGGTAAACTATTGCACTGTGGGATACATTATTCTCTGTTGTATTCACATTTTGGCAAACATATTAGTAGTTGATCTGGTTATTCTGTTATGCACAGTATGCATAATACATTCTTGGTAAGAGTGCATTTGAATGCCATTGTGAACACACACTCACTAGACTTTGATATTGTTGGTTGATAATACTTGGGGACAATATTCTATTTGTTTTCTTTTATATTCATAGTCATACATTTTGTTGTTACTTAAGCTGATGGTTTACTGTCTTGTGCTACTTTGATTGCACACAGTATTGTTTCTCTGGCATGCAGACCAAAGGCCTTTGGTCAAATTCTGCTTGATTTCACCATGCTGGACTGAACCCATCACTGTCCCGCTGGTCTTGGTCAGCTGTGAAAACAAGCAGCTATTGAATTGACGTCACCCACTGTTTTTCCTTAATGAGTGTTTTCGTGAATTTCCCGCAGGTACCTTAACACACAGTTTATTAAGAAGAACAAGCTGACCGAGGCAGACCTGCAGTACGGATATGGAGGGGTGGATATGAATGAGCCGTTAATGGAGATTGGAGAGGTTTGCTTGGTTTCATTACCAGACATGTTTACAATGTCTTATGACACAGTCTGCTGGCATATGAACTTTTTTTTTTTTTTTTTTTTTGATGTGATTGGATGTTTACACACTCTTCACATTTCAGATGTCAAATTGTGTATATGCTTTCATAAATGGTTTATAAGTAATGTTTTTATTGTGCTTTTAGCTTGCACTTGACATGTGGCGGAAGTTAATGATTGAGCCCCTTCAACCGATGCTGATCGGGATGCTTCTGAAAGAGATCAAGAAGTAGGTTAAACTTAAAAAATGTTTTCAAGTTAAATACAACTTTAACATTAAACCTTTTTTGTTTTATTTTATTTTATTTTATTTTGCCCAGTTGCTTGTTGCTTTTGTTGTGTATTACTGTAAATGCATTTAAAATTCAATCATCTTTGGTACCACAGATACTTTCCATTGACTTGGTACGATTGCATTTCCTGAACCTAAGTTCAGTTTTATTGTTTATATTCCATTATATATTGTTTAAGGAAACTTTTGCAGATTTATTCAGTTTCAATGTTTTTTTGTTTTTTTATAGCGACCGATGTGGGGAAGACCCCAATCAGAAAGTAATCCATGGGGTTATCAACTCCTTTGTTCATGTTGAACAGTACAAGAAAAAGTTTCCTCTAAAGGTAAGTGTCCAGTTTTTTGTATTTGTGCAAATATGAAATTTATTTTAAAAAATATTTTATGTAATTTTTTTTTCATTTTATACATTACAGTTCAAAAGTTTGCGGTCAGTTAGATTTTTTTTTATTTTTTAAAGACAAATAATAGTTTTAATTGGCAATGATGTTGCAAAAAATTGCATCACAGTTTCCACAAAAATATGAAGCGTCAAAACTGTTTTTAACACTGATAATAATCAGAAATGTTTTTTGAGCAGCAAATCAGCATATCAGAATGATTTCTGAAGGATCGTGTGACACCGAAAACGCTGAAAATTCAGCTTTGCATAAGAAAAATAAATTACATTTTACTATATATTCACTTAGAAAACAATTGTTTTAAATAGTAATAATATTTCAGAATGTTACAGTTTTTACTGTATTTCTGATCAAATAAAGGCAGTCTTGGTGAGCAGAAGAGACTGCAAACATTTGTGTACATATTTGCCTGCTTAGAGTTTGTGTATCAGTAATCATGCATCTCATTTAAAGGCCACACCCTCTTTTTCCCTTTACCCAGTTTTATCAGGAAATCTTTGAGGGGCCGTTCCTGACAAAAACTGGAGAGTATTACAAACAGGAAGCCTCCAATCTACTGCAGGAGTCCAACTGCTCCCAGTATATGGAGAAGGTGAGATGGTGTAACCATAGCATGACCGTCTTTTACATTTACAACAATTACTTTAACATGGTTTCTCAGATTTTTGGTCATCTGGTCCATGTTGCTGGTTGATATCTAGCTTTATTGTGGTCTTGCTGGCCAGTGGCTGATGCTTTCTGATTTTGCAGGTTTTAGGCCGGTTGAAAGACGAGGAGGTGAGATGTCGGAAGTATCTGCACCCCAGCTCTTACGCCAAAGTCATCCATGAATGTCAGCAGAGGATGGTGGCCGATCACCTGCAGTTCCTGCACGGGGAGTGTCAAAATATCATCAGACAGGAAAAGAGAGACGGTCAGCACTGTAGTTACACATATGACCAGTTTAAACTTTGACTTTCGGGTTATGGATTTATGTTTTTATGTATGTGCCTCCATTGGCATGTTATAACTGTAGGACGTCCTGATGGTTTGTTTGATTTTAGATATGGCGAATATGTACACGCTACTGCGGGCCGTGTCCAGCGGCTTACCTCACATGATCCAGGAGCTCCAGGTCCACATCCATGATGAGGGTCTCAGAGCCACGAGTAACCTCTCTCAGGAAAACGTGAGTGCTCGGGGTTGTCTCAACATCTAAACGTGATGTATAGCTAAATAAAACATTTTTATGCACAGAATTATTTGTGTATAGCATTAATTGCATCTTTGTCCAGCAGATGCCAACGCAGTTTGTGGAGTCGGTGTTGGAGGTTCATAGTAAATTTGTTCAGTTGATTAACACAGTGTTGAATGGGGACCAACACTTCATGAGTGCGCTTGATAAGGTACACTTACACTTTATAAAGGATTTACAAGGGTATATACAGTATTAAACATTTAGACACACTTACTCATTGTTACCGTTTTCCATATTTCAGAGTGATAGTAAAAGCATCAGTACTTTGAAATAATGCAAATGCAATTATGAAATTTCTATAATATAATATAATACTTTCAAAATAACACAAATGCAGTTATAGTATAATGTAATATATTAAACAACAAAGATAAAGAAATCAATACTTATAATACATATGTAATTATAGAATTTATTCGTATAAAATATAATATAACTAGGATAGTAAAAACATCATTGCTTTAAAATAATACAAATATAATTATGGAAGTAATATAATTTAATGTAATGAAATATTATAAAATGACATGATCGTAAAAGCCTTGTAAAAACAATACAGATGCAATTATGGTAATTATTTATATATGATAAAATATAGTATAACAATGGTAATCAAACAATATTTTTAAATAGTACAAATGCAATTCTGGAAACAGTTGTGCTGCTTAATATTTTTTTGGCACCTGTGATACTTTTTTTCAGGATTCTTTAATGAATAAAAAGTTAAAAAAGAAATCTTTAACAATATACACTACTGTTCAAAAGTTTGGGGTCAGTAAAATTGTTTTTGAAAGAAATTAATACTTTTATTTAGCAAAGATGTGTTAAATTGATAAAAAGTAAAAGCAAAGACTTATTTTATTGAAAAAGATTTACATTTGAATAAATGCTGTCTTTTTAACTTTTTTTTCCATCAAAGAATCCTGAAAAAAAAGTGTTACAATATTTGGCAGCACAACCCTTGCCAACATAGATAATTCTAATAATAAATCAGCATATTAGAATGATTTCTGTAGGATCATGTGACACTTAAGATTAATGGCTGATGAAAATCAGCTTTGCATCACAGGAATAAATTATATTTTAAAATATATTAAAATAGAAACCATTATTTAATTTTGTAATACCATTTCACAGTATTACTGGGGGTTTTTTTCTGTATTTTTGACAAATAAATGCAGCCTTGATGCGAAAAACAAGTCTTACTGATCTTACTGTTTAATATATAATGTAATAGAACAGTAATATTAAATGCATAAAACATTTTATTAATACAAATGCAATTATGGAAAAAAAAAAATAGTATAATACATACTTAGCACTCTCCTCCGTTCATTCCAGTAGGGGGTATCTGGCATCAGTATGCATTGCCCTCAGGTTCATGTGAGCGTGTAGAAACACTGGAGTTTGTGGTTTGTGATTTTATTGCTCACTTCCTTCCAGGCCTTGACTTCGGTAGTGAACTACAGAGAGCCCAAATCCATCTGCAAAGCGCCTGAGCTGGTGTGTAATTGCTATTTATCCTCAGCTACTACCAACGTTTGATCAAGATGACTAAATAAACTCTGAATGAACCTAATGAACACATGCAGTCAGAGCATTAACACTGCTTTTCCTCTTTACTGGTGTTTCTCATGCTGTGGCACAGCTGGCTAAGTACTGTGACAATCTGTTGAAGAAATCTGCAAAAGGAATGACAGAGAATGAGGTTGAGGACAAATTGACCAGCTTCATCACGGTCTTCAAATACATTGACGACAAAGATGTGTTTCAGAAGGTAAGGCCATTACTTGATTTATCTACAGGTATCATAGAAGGAGAACAGGAAATAACCCTGGTGGGAAAAAACAAAACAAAACAAAACAGCTGAAACCTATCTAAACATGTTGGCTGGTTTTAGCTAGAATTCCAGCCTTGTCATAGCTGGTGTGCAGGCTGGCTTTAGAGGGGTTGTGATCACATCTTTGGCTTTAGATGCAAGGGATTTTTGGGATGCAAGCTAAAAGCTATTGGCCAAACATTTTAACATGTCTTGTCCCATTATTGCGTGTTTTATCAATATGTGAGCAATGTGTTAAAACATGTTTGCATTGTTGTGTTAACAATGTTAGAAAAAAACTAGCAACACGTTAAAACAAGTTAATAACATGTTAAAAGCATGCTAGCAATGTGTAAAAACATGTTAGCATTAAAAATGTGTAAACAATAAAACAGAGTAATAATGTGTATAATATGTTAAAATATGTTAGCAGCATGTTAAAACATTAGCAGTTGTTTAAACGTTAACATATGCTATAACGTGCTAGTAACGTGCTAAAACATGTTTACAATTTGTTAAAACATGTTAGCATTGGTTGTGTAGCAATGTTTTAAAAACTTAGCAGCTTTATGCTAACAGTGATGGAACATGTTAGCAAAATGCTAAAACATGTTAGAAAACAAAACATGTTAAAACTTAGTAGTAAAGTTTTAAATTGTATTGAATTTAATGAAAATGAAAATGCTAGCAACATGTTAAAACATTGTAACGATGTGTTAGCGTTGTTGTGATATCAATGTGCTAAAACATTCTGGCAGTACATTTAGGTGTTAAAACATTAGTAAAATGCTAAAATATGTTAGCATTGTGCTAAAACAAGAGCAGCATGTTTTTAAAACATTTTAAAACATTAGCAACGTTTTCAGACCTATTAGAATATTATGAAAATTTTCAAACATGGTAGAAACATGCTATGGACATGGTAAAACATTGTAACAATGTGTTAAAACATGTTAGCATTGTGTTAGCAATGTGCTAAAACATGTTAGCAGCATGTTATCAACATTTTAAAAGTAAAATGTGGAAAAAAAAAATTGTTAGAAACATGGAGAAAAACATGTTAGCAGCGTTAAAGCATTACCACATGTATGTGGTAAATGTAACAAAATGTTCTAGCAGCATGTTAACATGTTAAAACATTAACAATTTATGAACATGCTAAAACTGAAAGAAACATGTTAGAAAAATGTTACCACTATTGTGGTAGTAATGCGCTAAAACATGTTAGAAACATCTTATGAACATGTTAAAACGTCAACAAAATGCAACAATATGTGAACAGTGTTAAAACATGTTAGCAACATGTTATTACAAAAACATATTAGCAAAGTTTTAAATTGTATTAGCACACTATGAAAATGCTAAAACATGTTAGAAACATGTTAAAAACATGGTAAAACATTACAATGTGTTAAAATGTTAATATGTTAGCATTGTTGTGCTGTTAATGTGCTAAAACATTCTAGCAATATGTTAACGTTAAAAAGTTAGCAAAATGTTAAAACATGTTAGATGTGTGTTAAAACGTGAGCAGGATGTTATTAGCATTGAAACATTAACAACGTTTTAAAACATTCGCAGATTATGAAAATGCTAAAACATGGTAAAACATTTCTAATAGTGTTAAAACATGTTAGCAATGTGCTAAAACATGTTAGCAGCATGTTATCAACATTTTAAAAGTAAAACATGTTAGCAGTGTTAAAGCATTATCACGTTATGAAACATGGTGTGAACATTCTAACAACTTAAAATGTAACAATGTTTGCAGTGTGCTAAAACATTCTAGCAGCATGTTAACATGTTAAAACATTAACAATTTATGAACATGTTAAAACATGATATAAACATGTTAGAAAAATATTACCCCTATTGTGGTAGTAATGTGCTAAAACATGTTAGAAACATGTTATGAACATGCTGAAACGTCAACAAAATGCAAAAATATGTGAACAGCGCTAAAACATGTTAGCAACATGTTATTAACATGTTAAATTTTATTAGTAATTTGTATTTGTATTAAATTGTATTAGTATTGTAACAAAATATTAAAACATGGTAGAAACATGTTAAAAACATGCTAAAACATCGTAACAATATGTTAAAACATGTTAGCAATGTGCAAGAAATGTGCTAAAACATGTTAGCTGCATGTTATAAACATTTTAAAACATTGTGGAAATGTTGTAAAATGTAAAGCATTAGCAAGTTATGAAAATGTCTAACTTTCTGTCTAGCTGACCAATAAAAAGTTCAAACTTTAAGCTTTTAAAACTATTTTTATACTTCCAAGGTAGGCTTTGTCAAGCCAACATCAAAGTTTGCCATTAAATGATACTCATCTTCTTTCCTTCGAGATCTTTTTACATTTTGTGTTTGGTTTAGGTAGTGTCTTCAGCATTTTGTTGGTGGTACTTTCTCATTTCGTTTTTCTCTCTCTTTGTCGTTTATTCTTAGTTTTATGCCAGAATGCTTGCGAAGAGGTTAATACATGGACTTTCATTATCTATGGACTCAGAGGAAGCCATGATCAACAAACTGAAGGTACAGCAAGTCTCTCACACAGTCATCTTTCTTAAAAAGTGTGTACAAATGTTCACAGATGTGACTCATCCTCCATAATCAAGTGTTCGCTCGCTGTGGGCGCCACTGCTTTGTCATTATGTAAAACCACGGATGGGACTGATGAAGGGTTTCGTGTGATTAAAGCTAGCAGACCTTTCATTGTTTTCCTTGCTCTCGTTTCTCTCCCCTGCCCTTTGCCTTGCAGCAAGCATGTGGCTATGAATTCACAAGCAAACTGCACAGAATGTACACTGATATGAGCGTCAGCACCGACCTCAACAACAAATTCAACAACTTTATCAAAACCCAGGAGACTGTTGTTGACCTGGGCATCAGCTTCCAGATTTATGTATTACAGGTAAGAGACATTAACATTAATTAAGAAACATTTATTATTTTAATAATTTATAATTACTTGGCCACATAACATCTCAAAATGTTTCAGCTACGGACATGAATGTTATATTGAGAAGTGTGTGTTCTTACTGTTGTAAGTGAACCCGATTTGCAGTTTTTGTTAGATGAAACAAGCAAAAAATAGAAACCAAATTTACTTGAAGTTGCAAAAACAGGTTAGTTTGCCCATAAAATTAGGGCTGTTAATGGATTATTTGTTATTATTATGTAATCAAATAAATTACATGATATGCTGATTTTAAATAAATAAATAAATAAATAAATGTTCTATATTTCATTTAAATATTCAATAATTATTTAATATTAATGATATAATATCAATAATTATATACATAATTAAGTAACTATTTTATATATGTGACACCTGACCACAAAACCAGTCATAAAGGTATTTTTTTAAATTGACAAGGGAATTGAGATACAGCTATTTGAAAATCTGGAATCTGAGTGTGTAAAAAAATCAAAATATTAAAATAAATAAATAAATGAATAAATAAAATAAAAGTTGTTCAAATTAAGTTCTTAGCTATGCATATTACGAATCAAAAATTATTCTTTTTATATATTTATGGTAGGAAGTGCACAAAATATCTTCATGGAACATGATCTTTACTTAATATCCTAATGATTTTTGGCATAAAAGAAAAATCTGTAAAATCTGCCATTTTGACCCATACAATGTATTTTTGGCTATTGCTACATATATATATATATATATATATATATATATATATATAAATATTTTATTCCTTTGATCTATAAATGTGTACAGTCATATATTAACAAAATAGTGGTGATCTCAGAATTTATTTATAAAATCTATTTATAATTTATGATTTATTTATAAATCATTTTATAATTTAATAATGACTTTAATTACTGAAATAATTACTTTATTATGGCTGATATAATTGCAATTAGTTACATATATATTTATTTAAATTATATAATTATTTTTATGAAATTAATTATATGCTCATTAAAAAGAATTCACTGTAATTAATTGCATGTACAGATATATAAAATAATTACTTGTATATAATAATTACTATATTATTATTGATATAATTGCAATTAGTGTATATATATATATATATAATTGGAATTAGTTGCACACACACAGACACATGCAATGTGTATAATTGCAATTATATCAGTAATAATAAAGTAATTATTTCAATAATTAAAGAAGTCATTATTAGATTATTAAATAAATTACCAAAAAAATTAAATACATTCTGAGATCACCACTATTTAGTTAATATATGGCTGTATACATTTATATGTATAGGGATTTTGCTTCTCATTTCAAATGCAAAACGGCATTACATATAAAAGGGTCAACAAAAAGGTTTTAAAACGTGGTCATAAACTGTAAATTATGACTTTCCATAAGTGGGAAAGCTACAGTACTGTGGATTATGGCTATTGTACATGTGTTGATCATGGTTGTGTGAGTTGACATATGGTTGTATGTGTTTCAGGCAGGCGCATGGCCCCTCACACACGTTCCCTCTTCAACGTTTGCCATCCCGCAGGAGCTGGAGAAAAGTGTACAAATGGTAAGCTGCCATGTCGACATGCCTCAAAACACGACCTATCATGATTAGGGGCAAGAGCAAAGCTTCCTTCATGTACTGAGAGCTGAACATGTAAAATCTCCTTTCATTTCATTATGAAAGTAGGCGACGCTGATTTTACTGATGTCTTCTTTCTGCAGTTTGAGTTGTTTTATAACCAGCACTTCAGCGGGAGGAAGCTGACCTGGCTACATTATCTCTGCACAGGTAAAGTTAGTCATATATTTTTATGTACTCTATCTTATATCTATTTGTTATATAAATTTCATATTTTATTATTATATTACACTTAATCTGATTTCCGTTTACTACACCTACACCGCCTACATTGCTGATTTTGGCGCTGAGGTCGATGGTGTAGATATGAATCTGATATGCGTGTGATAATGTTTGTTGGCTGCCGCTGTGGAAGTCCGATTAGCAGCATCTAGTATTTCTACAAAACTACAGCAAATCCCTGTCACGGTTCAGCAAAGTCAGATTATCACACTGAGCTGTTACAAAACATCTTGAGTAATCCGTTAACACAGCAGCACAAGCAGAATACAGTCACACTTAGTGAGAAGACGTGAAAATGACAGAGGCTTCAAAGTTGAGACGATTTTAACAGAACGTTAACCATTACATGTACTATCATCCAAATGTTTGAAAACACTTACTCACTCTTCATTATGAGTATTGTCCACAGTTTAGAATAATAACGAAGTCATGAAGTTTATTTAATAACAGTTTGAAATATGGAGTATATGTGGTGAACGAACCTGTTAAAGCATCTTAAAAGGTCTGCAGACTCTCTCCAGTGTGCATACATTACATTTAGTCATTCAGGAGTCACTTTTATCCAAAGCAACTTACAAATGAGGACAATAGAAGCAATCAAAACTAACAAAAGAGCAATAATATGTAAGCACTGTGACAAGTCTCAGTTAGCCTAAAGCAGTACATGTAGCAAGGTTGTTTTTAATAATAAATGAAAAGAAAACCAGTTCATACAATATAAAAGGAATAGGGAATGGTAGTGTTAGAGGGTCTTTTTTAAAAAAAAAAATTACACAAGTAAAAAAAAAAAATAGAAAAAGAATAGAGCACTGTAAAAATTTTCTCCAGTTTCAACTTAAAAACTCAAGTTCAGCAGCTGCCGTAAAATTTTAAGTTAAATCAACTTAAAAGTACAAATCATTTCAACTCACTATAATAAAAGTTAATTTTAAGTTTTTAACTTAAAATTTTAAGGCAGCTGCTAAACTTGAGTTTTTAAGTTGAAACTGGTAAAAAGTTTTTACAATGAGAATGCTAGCGTTAGAGGATCGCTTTCTTAGAATAAATAAAAATAAAACAAGTAGATAGAATAGAAAAGGAATGGAGAATGCTTGTGTTAGAGGCTCTTTTTTCTTATTAAAGAAAAATAGTTAGAATAGAAATAGAATGGAAAATGTTTTAAAAATATTTTTTTTTAATAAAAAAAGAAAATGGATAGATAAAATAGAATTAGAATAGAGATTGGTAGAGTATATTATTGTAATATTAATTTTTTTATTTGTTAGAACTTCACATAAGGTGTGATTTCTTAACATTAGTTAATGCATTAACTAATGTAAACTAACAATAAACAGTATATTTAACAGCATTTTTTGACATTTATTTTATATTTTAAAAGCATTTATTAACATTTGTTAATGTTAACAAAAATGTTCAAGTTCATTTTAACTCAGTGCTTTAACTAATGTTAACAGATATAACTTTTGATCTTAAAAATATATTAGTAAATGCTGAGATTAACATTAACTAAGATTAATAAATGCTGTAGAAGTATTGGTCATATTAACTAATGTTATGAACTTAATATTGATAATATTAATAATGAACCTCTATATTAGTTCAAGCTGTAATGTGTTTGTCATTTTTATTATTTTTAAAATATTTCTTTTTAAATTTGGATTAGTTTTAGTTGTAGTATTTTACGTCGATTTTAAATTTATAATATTAGGGCTGTCAATGGCGTAAATGTATTTTTTTTATCAAATTAATTGCATGACATTCCGACTAAAATCAGTTGAATTATTTGTAATTAATTGCATATAGCAGTATTAACTGGAAAAAAAGCCCCCCAAATAATTAAATGATGATATCAATAATTACATAAGTAATTATTAAATTAATAAAATAATTAAATGTAGAAATCACCACTGTTTTGACATCACGGCCATTAGAGCAGTAACATTTAACTGGCCCACATTTATATAAACAGGATTTTACAACTCATTTTAAATGCAAAATGATTAGCCAATCATAACATAGGTCATTTACATATACAATTCTTAAAGGTGCAGTTGCAAAAAACAGCCTATTTAATTATAATGGTGGAAGCAACATTTAATTTTCAGTTTTTTAATCTAATATTTTTGATATTGTATTTAAATCAACTTTTTTTTTTTTTTTACACCACTGCTTGTTTTTTCAGGCGAGGTGAAGATGAATTATCTGTCCAAGCCCTACGTGGCGGTGGTGACCACCTATCAGATGGCCGTGCTGCTGGCGTTCAACAACGGTGAGACTGTGAGCTACAAAGAACTGCAGGACAGCACGCAGATGAACGAGAAGGAGCTCCAGAAGACCATTAAATCCCTGTTGGACGTCAAGATGATCAGCCACGACTCGCAGAAAGTAAGTCTGAGATCTGTGCGGCCACAGTGGCTTGATTTTTAATCAAACTGTTAATTGATTTATTACAACTAGACCGTATCTCCTTTCCTCCAGGAGGAGATCGAAGCCGAATCTACGTTTTCCCTAATTATGAGTTTCACCAGTAAAAGAACAAAGTTCAAGATCACAACATCAATGCAGAAGGACACGCCACAGGTACAATAATCTTGATTATGGCAAAAAATTCAGTACACTGACTAAAGGTAATCCCATTATATATTTACTCATATCAATTCTGTGATGTCAATTGTGTGCGTCAGGAGCTGGAACAGACGAGGAGTGCCGTGGATGAAGACAGGAAAATGTATTTACAGGCTGCTATAGTGAGGATTATGAAAGCCAGGAAAGTCTTGAGACACAACGCCCTCATACAGGAGGTGAGATGACAGATTCTTGTCTGCTAGTGCTTCAACCTTTCAGTTTAAAATCTTAATTTGAGGCTTCAGACGCCAAAGCGAGCGTTCAGGAGGTGAGGTGTGCAATAGTGTGTGGTACCTGACGCAGAGGTCACAAATAATCAAATGTGGAGAACACCGGAAAACAAATTCCAGTCCGTGCAGATAAGAGATCTGAAATGTCAGGAATGAGAGACTTTGACATAGACTGCTGTCAGAACACGTCTGAGGACCAGACGGCCGCCAACACGGGCTGTTACACAAGAACACTGTAATGTATACTGTTTTTAATGCACACACACACATTTGGCACTAAACTCAAACTGTTTTTCCCCTAGTTGTAGACAAACTGAACACGGTTTGACTCTTCTGAACAGTGAATAAAGAGGAAATGGTGCACATGGGTGATTCTGTAACTGGGGGATTTTTATAATCTGGTTAGTGTCTGGGTCATATTTTACCCCAAAATTAGAAGAAAAAGATATTTAGTTAGCCTGAGACTTGTCATGTAGCAAGTATTTTTTAATGTAATAATAAAAAAAGAAGGCTTTTTTTTTTTTTTGCTTTGTGTTAATTATATAATAAATAAAAATAAAATAGAATACAGATAGAACAGGGCTCTACGCTTACTTTTCTTTTAACTTTAACTTTTTTAAGAGCATAGTCAAAATTTTAGGAGCACCTTCTAATCAATAATCAAAAAATCTGATAAAAAAATTAGCTTTACGAGGTGATATTTGACTCCTTGAAGTTACAGAGGAATTTTGTTTTTACCTTGTAACTTTATTAAAAGTATGTCATCTTTAATGTCAGATTTAAAAAATTAAATATATATGTGACCTTGGACCACAAAACTAGTCACAAGCTCTCCACACTGCACAGTGAATCTCTTATTTACACTTTCTCTGTACTTTGTTTATGAAAGGATTCATCAGATATGTCTGTGATACATTACTCAACATTGCAAAAACACATAGAAACCTTTGAAGCTCCCCTCAGGGCAAACACAAATATGCGTTTTTTCAAAGTCGCACTGTAGAGCCCTGGAGAGGCGAGTGAGCTAGTGCTTTTTTTTTTTTTTTAAGGAAACAAGCAGTTAGTAAATGTTATTTAAATGAGTTTATTTAAATTGAATTAAATCAACTTCAGAAAAATACTGCAATGATGCTTATTTGCAAATGTATTTTAGAGTTAAATTTGACTTACCTTTATTACTACTATTACAGATTTTGTTTTATATTTTTAAAAATATTTTTCTATCACAATAATAAGACTTTATGGGTTTATTTTGCTTAAAAAAAGCCACAATGCAACTACGTGAATTAAAGCTAAAATGAAAATTATATATATTTGAATGGCTCTAAAATATGCTATATACTATTCTTAACAGTTTTCTTGAGATTAATCCAAATTTTTCATTAAAAATACAAATTTTACATCCAAAATTTGTTCTTCTACTGTTTAATCCTGTTCAGTATCATGGCTGTACATTGTCAGTATCTGCAGCCAAAAATGTTGTGGAAAACATCAGTGCACCCATCACATTTTTTAACTATATGGGGAAAATACAGTTTATCATAAATGGCAAGTAGCTTTAGCTGTTGACCTGAATGTTATTCACATTATCATAATGTAAACATGAGTTTTCCTGTCTAATGTTATACAAGTTTTTAAAAATGTTTTTTGTTCTCCAGGTACTCAACTACATACAGAAGCTAGTTTCCACCATGGCACCAAAAAATTTATTGTGACATTTTTATCTCATAATTCAGACTTTTTTTTCCTTAGAATTGTGAGATACAAAGTCAGAATTACCTTATTTTTAATTCTTATGGTGGAAAACCAGAATTCTGTTAATATCTCACAATTCTGAAAATTGTGAGATAAAAAGTCACATTTACCTTTTTTATTTATTTATTTATTTATTTATTTATTTTTTTAAAAAACAGCCTGAAACAAGCTTTCCCAACAAAATGTAAAGGATTATTCTATGCAGAACCACAAGTAATTTGATCGAAATAAATTAATCAGATTAGTCAAAGCTGTGGTAATAACATAAAACATTTATTCATTGATTTAAATGAAAGGACAAACGCAGGTGTGAAACAGGAAATAGATTTGATTAGGGGCTGTGAATTTCTTCTGGCGCTTCAGCTCTTCCTGCAGCTGTCCGATGTTTATGTGACTGTGTGTGGATTTCTGTGTTAGTCCATGTGCTTTTCATTGCTTTGTAACAAACAGCTTCAAACACAAACACATCTTCAGCCAGAAAACAGCTCATAATAACGGCAGCACTCAACCGTTACATTTTTTGGTTTGTTAAATAATTTATCCTGTCGTTCAGCATTTATTCATTTATTATTATTTATATGGCAAGTCAAGAACAAGGCAGGTTTTCCTTGCTT
This sequence comes from Cirrhinus mrigala, assembly GCA_036247105.1. Classification (NCBI taxonomy): domain Eukaryota; kingdom Metazoa; phylum Chordata; class Actinopteri; order Cypriniformes; family Cyprinidae; genus Cirrhinus; species Cirrhinus mrigala. The sequence goes on from CM070030.1 coordinate 21,606,383, forward strand.
TTTATCTTGCAGGAAATCTTACTGTGGAAATATGGATTACAAAATCTGCAACTCTAATCTGTTCACAAGCTTTCTGGGTCAGTCGTGACAAGACGGTTCTTATCAATTCTCAAGAACGTCCTTGTAAACCAGAGATTATTATTGAGTTTATAATCAGACGCTGAAAGCACAACAGCGGAACATATATCTGAATGTCAGATTATGATCAGAATATTAACATACTGCAAAGTGTATAAATTTAACTATGCTACTTATTAAAAAAAATAATTAAGTCCCAAGTCCAGAGAAAATATGAAAAAAATACAAAAATTTAAAAATGTAAAAATATGTTAACATTTACAGAATGTGGCATTATTACTGTTTCTTTTTAATCATGCAATTAATTGCATATTTTATTGTTTTTGTTTTTATTTTTCACAGTATAAATAAGCATCCAGGACTGGAACTGTCCATTTCAGTAAACGTAGTAATACAGAAATTGTCATACTGTGTAGTAATGATATTATGATGTTTAAATGTTTTTAATGAAGTCTGCATTTTTTTTAAATCAGAAATGCAATCAAAATTCTGAAATATTATTACAATTTGAAATAGTTATTTTCTGTTTGAATATATTGTGAAATGTAATTTATTTCCGTGATGCAAAGCTGAATTTTATCATTATTACTCCAATTTTCTAACATGTATTTTATACTGCAGAAATGATAACAGCAATATGATTGTGTGCTGTTCTGAATACAAGCAGCCTAATGTTGTTTTTGTGTGCTTATTTTTTTCAGGTAATCAACCAATCCAAAGCGAGATTCAACCCGAGTATCAGCATGATCAAGAAGTGCATTGAGGTTCTTATCGACAAGCAGTACATCGAGCGAAGCCAGAGCTCCGCGGACGAATACAGCTATGTCGCATAGAAACATATTAATTTAATGAAAGAAAAATAAACAAAAAGCGCCGTTAAGCGTGAACGGTAAACATGTCTTTTATTTCCGGCTCTGGCTGGCTCCGGCACTCAACCATCGGATCGAATCGGGACTCTGTGCCTCCATGTTTGTTAAAAAAGGGCCTCAGAGTAGCTGGACAGTCATCAAAAGCACCCTGTCTCTCCACACCCCCATCCCGACCCCTTCTGATTTTATGCTGTTTACATCACCAGTGCCACGCCCAGTGCGTCTATGAAAAAAGAAAATGCCTATAGCTACTCGAGCGTAAAAGGATAATACATTTTTAGACATAATCGTATAAGAGAAAGTGAACGAATGAAATGCATCACATAGAGCAAAACAAAGGAAATGTTTGAGAAACGGCCGAAAAAAAAAAAAAAACCACGCTTTCTTTTCTCACGTTGCAGTTGTTGTGTGTATTCTTTTTTAATGTATCAAAGTCAAAGAACTATTGTAATAAAACCGGTATACTGATAATTGCATTTACTTTCAAGATATAAAAAACAAATATGAGGTGACAAACATGATTCTGCTGCTTGTCAAATAAACAAATAAAAAACACACTTTTTTTGTAAATGTTTTAAGAATGACTTCATCATCAGTAATTTATTAGAGGTAAACCAATTTTTTTTTTAACAGTGCATTCAAATCATGTTGGAAAGATGTTTATGAGCAGTACTGGGTAGATTACTTACAATTTGTAGTCAGTTACTGATTACTAATTACATGATGAAAATTGTACCCAGTAATGTAATCTACTGTAGATTACTCATTTTAATGCATTCTGACTACTTTTGGATTACTTTTAGATTACTTTTGACCTAACTTGATTATAGATTTGAATGGGATTATTGTTACAAAAAAACAAAGAGGAATAAAATATATTAAATTCTTTGTCATCAACATCATGAAATGCATTAAACATTACTTAACTCCAGGGTTTCCTAAACTATGGTAAATGAAAGAACTGCAGGGGTTTTATGTGTTGTTGAAAAGCTAATAATTAAGTAAGAAAGATATCAAATTAAAATGGAAAAAAACATATATATATATATATATATATATAATTGAGGTCGAAAGTTTACATACACCTTGCACAATCTGCAAAATGTTAATTATTTTTCCAAAATAAGAGGGATTATACAAAATGCATGTTATTTTTTATTTAGTACTGACCTGAATAAGATATAAAAATGTTTACATATAGCCCACAAGAGAAAATAATAGTTGAATTTATAAAAATGATCCCCTTCAAACGTTTACATACACTTGATTCTTAATACTCTGTTGTTACCTGAATGATCCACAGCTGTGTTTTTCTTTTTGTTTGGTGATAGTTGTTTGTGAGTCCTGAACAGTTAAATTGCCTGCTAATTTCATTTTTTCAGCATGTTTGTGTATTTGAACCCTTTCCAACAATGACTGTATGATTTTGAGATCCATCTTTTCACACTGAGGACAACTGAGGGACTCACATGCAACTATTACAGAAGGTTCAAACGCTCACTGATGCTCCAGAAGGAAACAATGCATTAAGAGCTGGGGGTGAAAACTTTTGGAACAGAACGAAGATATATTTTTCTAATTTTGCCTAAATATTATATATTTTTTTTTATTTAGTACTGCCCTTCATAAGCTACAGAAGATACTTAAATTTTTTCTCAGAAGACAAATAAGTTCAATTTACCCTGATCTTCAAATTCTAAAAGTTTTCACCCCCGGCTCTTAATGCATCATGTTTCCTTATGGAGCATTTGAACCTTCTGTAATAGTTGCATATGAGTCCCTCAGTTGTCCTCAGTGTGAAAAGATGGATCTCAAGATCATACAGTCGTTGTTGGAAAGGGTTCACATACACAAACATGCTGAAAAACCAAAGAATTTGTGGGACCTGAAGGATTTTTCGGAAGAACAGCAGGCAGTTTAACTGTTCAGAACAAACAAGGGACTCATGAACAACTATCATTAGACAAAAAAAAAAAAACAGCTGTGGATCATTCAGGTAACAACAGTATTAAGAATCAAGCATCTGTAGCATACATTTTTATAAATTCAACTATTATTTTCTCTTGTGGGCTGTATGTAAACATCTTTTATGTGAAATATCTTATTCAGGTCAGTACTAAATAAAAAAAAATAACATGCATTTTGTATGATCCCTCTTATTTTGGTAAAATAATTTACATTTTGCAGATTCTGCAAGATGTATGTAAACTTTTGACCTCAACTGTAATCTACAGTATCTCTCTCTCTCTCTCTCTCTCTCTCATGAAAATAGCAAAGTCTTCCAGGATTTTAAATAGTTGTATCAGTTATACATCGGCAGTGTTAATAACTTGCAAAATTATTTGTTTCATACATGGTATAACTGACTGAGAGGTGCTCTTGTCATCAAATTCAGAAGCATGGATGAATTTATATTTACAAGGCCATTCTATATTGTGAATATTCAAAGATAAATGATATGACAGTAGAATTTATAAAAGAAAAATTTGAGAGAAAAAAAAAAAAAAAAAGCAAATAGGGAGATTTAACAAATTATGAACAATTTATAATCATGTAATCTATAAAAAAGTAACTGTGATCTAATTACAAGTACTCAATTTTTGTAATCCAAATTATATGTAATCAGTCACTGTTTATGAGTCATATTTATGAGTGGGAATCTCTGGATTTTCTTTGAGCCCTACTTTCCGAGTTGGAGGCATGTCTGAGAAAATATGATGGATGCAGCAGATGCAGCATCTTTACTGGTGCTAAATTTCTTGAAATAATTCATTCTTTTTTTTTTTTTTCATTTACACTAAACATAGCAAAGATTGTATTTTACAGTTATAGTTCATAACAATTCAGTTTACAGCACCTTCCTTAATTGAATAAAAACATAGGAAAGCAAAAACACTCTTGATGTACATTTAAAAAAAAAAAAAAAAAAAAAAAAATTTCTTCAGTAGAAAAGTTACATCAACATCCAAACTCCAGCCAAAGTGATTTGAATGCACCTGAAGTCATAACTACGGTGTCATAAATATAAACTTTCCATGAGGACCTGAATGCATCAAAATACACCTAGAGGACAAATATGATTGCAGTAGCTGGTCGTTAATCATCTGTCAGTGAACGTCAAACTAGTGATCAAAGACTACAGATTTTGGCCTGTGATCAGAAGAATGTTTTAGGATTCTTAAAATCTCTCTGAGCCAAATCGTGGCCAAAGTCGTAAAGTGTGAACACGGCTTTGTTAAAAAAAGACACGCCATTACATTATATATGATTATGGATGTAGGACTTGACTCCCCTCATACCAAAAATGGTTTGTTATATGGTCTTGGTGAATGTTATACTTAAGGAGTAACTTTTTTACTATGGACCTAGTGCACCAAGGACTGCAGGTTTCTGTGGGTTGTGCTGTATTGGGATTCTTTGTGAGCAAATCACAGTCAGCAGCAGCTCCTCCTAACCTAGGATTCGCTCCTAATGAGACCCATATGGAGGATCCTGACCAAATCAGCATGTCTACGGTATGTGTGTGTCATCAACAAAACATCTCTGTGTAAGATACATCATCTTACGTAAGCCTGACATTTTGCAGATTCACAGATGTCGAGTCACTGGATGCTGCAGAATGTAATAAATCTTCATTACAAGTGAAAAGCACACACTTCAAAACAAAGCCGCCTCTTCTACCACAAGGGGGCGTTATGCATTATAAAAAGGAGAAATAAGAAAAGAGTTTTTTAAAATAATAATAAAAATGCTTCTATTGCAATGCAGAGTAAAATCTCTGTCTAAGGACAAACTTCTCTCAATGATGCACTGTCTGAACATTGAGCATATATCTAGAAACATGGTTTTGATGCTTCGTTACGTGTCTAGACAGACACAATCCAGCAGAAATCCATCAGTCCAGATGTTTGTCTCCATGGAAACAACTACCACATTTGTTTTATGTCATTTGCTGTCCTTCTACTTAAATTGAGGCTGTAAACAAATAACAATTTGACTTAACGCACCTTCTCTCTGTTTTTCTCCCTTTCTCTTGCTCACGATTAACAGCATTAGAAAAATGCAACTTATTTTTTAAATATATGAATTTTTTACATTCTACAGTTCCTTTTTTTTTTGACACTGTAAAAACTTTTTTATAACGGCCAACGGACCACAGTGTCTCAAAAAACTTTTGAACTAGTATAAAAGGCATGATATCCGTCTTGCAAACAAGTGCTTCAAATATGTCGAGTGTCTTCACTGGAAAGGAAAGAAAGAAACCTTGTGTTTGCTGAAAGATTTCATGAGAATGAAAATCTAATGAATCAGTCCTATATGTTCATAGGAAATTTCTGAAAAGTGGCAAAAGTCTGACACGTAAGCTGTTTTTTTAAACACGATAGCTGGTTTGTTACTGGCTCAAGGTGGTTCAGCTCTAACCAGCACGTTTAAAATCTACCACCAACTGGAAGCCTTCATATCCATCATCTAGACTAGCTAATGTTCATAAATGACTGGAATGGCTGAGCTAGAAACCACATAAAACCAGCAATATCGGATTGATAACTCATCCCAAAGCCACACATAATCTCAGCCACAATCAAAAAGCAAATGTCCAGGCTACAAGACAAGCTTAAACAGGATGTAGACCCTCATAAATAAGCAAATTGTTATAACATTATTAATTGACCATGCAATCATCATAAACAACCATAATTTAAGTTTTTGTGGGCAACTTGTATACTTTTTAAAAAAAAATTAAGATTCTTTATTAGCCTCTATGGTTGCATGAAGAACCTTTAAAACCTCTATGGAATCTTTCCATTGCATAGAAGATTCAGTGTTCTTTGTGAAAATTCTTCTGAGGGTTAATAGTTCTTCTTTGACATTACTGACATTATTTTTATTAGTGTATTCTTTATAGAGATACAGATACATCTCATTTACTTGTTGATCTTCCATGGTAAAGCTTTATTCATTGATAAAGTCAGGCAAAATGTCAAACATTGTGTTACCATGGAAACGGTACTTTAAGTCTCCCCCCCTTAGTAGGGGTCAGGCATCATATTGCAAAATGTATTACGGTCTTTTAGAATCAAAACTTTTTATTATTATTTTTATGGGCTTTTTATGCATTTTTGTAGATAGGACAGTTGAGAGATGACAGGGAAGCAGGATCAGCAAAAGACCTCAAGACGGGAATTGAACTCGGGTCGCCGTAGCGCAGTTGCACTTTATGTCGATGCACAATCCACAAGGCTATTGGCGCCTATGGAATCGAAACTTTTTATAATCTTGACACAATATATCGTTGGAAAGGTCTGAGTCTCAAGATTCCACATTTTGTGATAGAAGTAATATTGACAGAGAAATTCAGTGGAGTTTGGAAAGCACCCGGTGACTGTTTGTGGTATAACACCCTAAATAAAATCTCACAGGAACCTCAATTTTTTAACATCAACTTCAAATTTGGAACATAACTTATTTAGACATTAGGCTTTCATTTTAGCAATTTTGAATTTAAAAAAATATAAAAAAAAATATTTTAAACCTCTGTAACTTTTTGATGCTTTCGTATTTTGAAATGATTCCACTTTTGCAACAATCTTCTTAAAAAAGAGCCCCACCTTAGGTCTGTATTCCAAAGCGTTCATAAATTATAACAATTTAAGTTTGGATAGTGCACTTTCACATCTATGTTCAGAAAGGGGGAGGTGACACTTAAATTAAAGCACATACACTCTTAAAAACAAGGTTCCAAAAAAATGTTTTCACAGTGATGCCATATAGGAGAACCATTTTTGGTTCCATATATAACTTTTTAGAGAACAGTTTTTTAAAGAACGTTTTTTTTTTTTTTTTTTAGTTTAAAGAACATTTAAAATCTAAATTGACTCTTTCTACACTAAAGAACCTTTTGCGTGAATGAAATGTTCTATGCACTCTTAAAAATAAAGGTTCCTTATTGGCACTGATGGTTCCATGAAGAACCTTGAACATCCGTGGAACCTTTCAAATGCATAAAAGCTTCTTTAGTTTTTTCAAAATGGTTCTTTTAAGAATTGCTCACTGAAAGGTTCTTTAGGGAACCAAAAATGGTTCTTCGCCTCTTTATTTTGGAGACTTTATTTTTAAGAGTGTAGATGTTAAAAGTTCTTTATGGAACCATCAATAGCAATGAAAAACCTTTAATGTTAAGAACATTCTAGAAGCTATACAATTGAACAAATAGCCTATGAATGCTAGTAAGTACTAGAATAGCACCTGAAGGATACAAGCAATAACCTTAAACAGATAGTCATCCATGACGGAACAGACAGGAGGAATACACGTTGAAACGGCTGTGTGAGTCAGTTGTGAGTCGCGGAGAGCTGCGAAAGAGCGTGTGGGAAGCCCAACCCACGGTCACTTCACCCGCGACATACGCCGAGACGAGCAACACGCCGAACAGGTGGTCCAGTCCCACCTGAGGAGCACAATATGAGGATTTATCCTGCTTTTTACCTGTACGGATACAATGTTGCCGTGGCTTACTGATTTTTCCTGAAGAGTTCAACACTTAACGCGCTTCCCTGTGGAGTCTCTGGGAATATCGGGCGAATATGAAAGTGACAGTGTGTTTTGGAAGGACCCGGGTGGTCGTTCCCTGTGGGGATGGGAATATCAAAATACACAGTCTTATTCAGCAAGCGACAATGAGATATAAAAAAGCCATAGCCAAGGTAAGTCGACTGTTTTTTTTTTTTGTTTGTTTGAGGAAAAACAGCGTGTCAACTCCTCTGCTGCTCTCAACATGGCGCTTTTTCTGGAGAAAGAAAGAAAGAAGGATAGAAGGATAGATAAGAATAGGGACGAGACCGTCGGTGTTCCCGAACGGTCTGACTGAGATGTTTGTTTGTAGATTTGTTACGTTTGTGTTTGTTACGTCACAACGGGTTGTTTGTTAAATTGTTGCAACTTCGGCGCGCTTGTGCGTCCGGGTTCAAAACTCCGTTCAAGAGGACATGACTGCTGTTATAACGCTCATATGTTACAGTAAAATGCATTACAGTGTAATCTGCAAGTAAACGGAGTGTGGGAAGAACTTAAGAGGCACGGATGGAGGGCGAGGACTGGAAACTTCCTAGGAAATCAGCTCAAGCTCAAGCCTGGATCCACACATGCAACCTACTCAATGTTTCTCACACATTATTGGACTATTTACTCAAACATTTTGAATGAATAGCGCTTTCTATATTTTTAGTCCTAACGTTATTGTAATGGGTTGTGGGCTCAGCGGTTATGGTTTAAAGGTTTGATTGACAGGAATACGATGGTCCAGGTTTGGAAATGTCATTGAATTTCTATACTGATTATAAATATAGCTCCTTGTTGGGAATTCCAGTTGTGTAGCTGATCATAAGCTAACCAACCTGACCACCTTAAACTGACTGGTAAAAACAGCTGTTACCTGGTTTGTGGGAGGTCCAAGATCGCTTATTATTAGCTGGTACACCAAGTACCATGTTACAAAACACAGCTACCATATTTAAACTTGATAGTTTGATTGTTTACATGACATAATGATGTGCAGTTTATGAACATATTGTTTTCTGGTGTTGTTAAAACTGTAAAACTATTTCAGTCCTTATCTTATAAATGGAAATGTCATGGAAATTCATTGGTCAGAAAGCCATTGGACGCTCAGACAAAGAACTTGAACAGTTACCAAATATTTTCTCAATGGTGGTCATAAAAGTGAAGTCAAACTCTTTGCCACTAAGAGAGTTGGCAGCTGTGCGCTGGTTGTAGTCGCGTGTTGATTTTCAGTTCTTAAACTGGACCAATTAACTTACAGATCTGCTTTCTGTTCTCCACTTGATTCAAGATTTGGAGTAAAAACTTAAATGTTGATTTTGGCTTAAGATGCATGTGCATGTTAGAGAGTAAAACGATTTGTCCTCATTGAGATACTTTAAGAAAATTTGACCACTTAAGTTGCAGAACTTGGACAACACTGAAAATTTTATTGTGCAGTAGAGAAACTTGTATGCGTTCCATCTCAATGAGGTTTAGCTGTTTAATTATTAATATGTTGATTTTTGTCATTAGATGCTGCATAGCTACAGGCTGTATTGTTGTTGTAAAGGGGCATTAGGTTCCTGCGTGTCTTGAGTTGGCATCAGTGCTATTATTCCTGCCCAGATCTCAAGAATCTGCTCTTAACATTGGCATCACGTCCAAGCACTTCTGTTCTACAGGCCTTGAATAGTTTGGTAAACCAACACTTGGTAGTGCCAGGATTTTTATTTTACAGAGCGTTTCATGAGTATGGAAAATGATTTGAGTTTGCTCACTGCATTCTTGTGAATAGATTGGCTGGACTGTTTTTTGCATGACAAAAGCATTTTGCTTTTTGCAAGCACGCTTGTAGACATTTATGTTTTATTTTTTTTGTTCCCAATGTTAAAATACTTTTCTATCCCAAAAGTCATTAATTCATATGTTTGGAGCTTTCAAAACAATTTATATTTGCTTAAACGTCCTGACCAGTCTAATATAGCAACTGCTTAACCAATGGTCCGAGTTGGGGGTGGGGCTGAATTTTTGGCTGACCAATAGCAGATGAGCAGAGTGTTTGGGGAAGTCTGTTTAAAAACAATTACTATTTTTGAGGCTCAGTTTTATGGGATGTCAGATGTAACCAGATTGTGGACTGAATTAATTACATAATATAAAATGCAATTGTATCTGATGACAAAAATAAATAAAAAGTAAATTAAATTTTTATTTTCTTTACATAATGTGCATTTTGTAAATCAAATGCATTAATGACATGCTGAATGATGAAATTGTTTGGATTAAATATATTTTGTGATCTAGAAAACCCCTTTCATGAACATTTTTGTCCATTTTGTAAACAAAAAGCATTTTCTAAACAGTGAGATTTTTAATGTTTTTTTAAGGAAGTCTCTTCTGCTCACCAAGCCTGCATTTATTTGATCCAAATCAAAAACGGTAAAATTCTAAAATATTTGTACTTGCTTTCTATTTGAATATATTTTAAAATGTAATTTATTCCTGTGATTTTTTTAAAGCTGAATTTTTAGCATCATTACTCTAGTCACATGATCCTTCAGAAATCATTCTAATATTTGATTTGCTGATCAAAAAACATTTATTATTATTATTATTATTATTATTATTATTATTATTATTATTATTATGTTGAAAGCAGCTGAGTAGATTTTTTTTCAGTTTTCTTTAATGAATAGAAAGAATTGATCTGAAATAGAAATCTTTTGTAACATTATAAATGTCTTTATCATCACTTTTGATCATTTTAAAGCGTCCTTGCTAAATAAAAGTATTCATTTTTATAATTTCTATTTATGAAAAAATCCTGGAAAAAATGTACTCAATTGTTTTAAATACTGATTAAAAATAATGAAAAAAAAATGTTTCTTTTCGGCATATTAGAATGATTTCTGAAGCATCATGTGACACTGAAGACTGAAGTAATGATGCTGAAAATTTACCTTTGATCACAGGAATAAATTACAATTCAAAATATATTAAAATAAAAAGCAGTTTTTTAAATAATAAAAATATTTTATAATTTTACTGTTTTGCTGTACAAATAAATGCAGGCCTGGTGAGCAGAAGAGGCTTATTTAAATGACATAAAAAATCCTACTGTTCAAAAGCTTTTGACTTGTAGTGTATGTTATCTGTTGTTAATGAAATGAAACATACATTCACAAAATGAAAGGACATTTCATGCACAAAGTCAGTTTTAAATTTCTTTTTAAGGATTTCTCATGATATGAACAACATATGACTGTGCTACTGTCTAATTGCATTTTGTCATGAAATACTATGTTTTGTCGCATAATTCATTCAATTCATTACTCTGGTTATGCGTTGTGCCCTATACAGTTCAGTGGAAATGATGCGGAAATTTCACTTTCACCTCCACAAATCCATGCGGTAAAACCTAAGTCAGAATCAAGAGACTGTTGTTTGCAGGCAGGTGAGTCTAGAGAAACCTCAGCTGTGCATGAAGGTCAGTCACTCTTACAGCAGAGTATGAAACTTAAGCTCCATCACCTTGAAGAGACCTCAAGCTGCAACACAACACTCAAAGAAGAGTTGTTCCCTTTACATTTCATTCTTTTCCTAAACAGGCTGTCCTTGCAGACGGCAAAGACTCGGATTCTACATACATGGCACACACCCATGCTTGTATGGCTTAGCAGGCACACCCTGTACCTCTGCCTCAGCAGAATGACGGCGGCGGCCTATTGATCCCCGCTCGAGTAGGTTTTCCCAGCGGAGCGTTGCATGCTCACTCCAGAGCACACTTCGTTCTGAGGACGGCCCGGCGCAGGCAGTCTGGATCAGCGATGTGCTGCGTAAGCAGGAGTGTGAGAAGGCTGAATTAGCATGTGATCTATAGGGAGAGAGAACTCAAGCTCTTCATCAATGACCCTAATAAATAGGCTTCTTTCTTCGGGACGTTCAGACTTTTCCTCCTCCGCTGTAGGACTGCTGTCTGCAGGCTTTCCATTGACTTTCCCTTGAGTCGATATAAATCCAGCATGCAGGAAGTGGCTGCAGACAGGAGTCTTGAGATGGAGGATGAAAGATGATTATAGAAAACCCTATTTATTTGCTTGATTGTTAATTTTTTTTCTTTTTTTACCGAAAATGTGAATATTCAATCAGCGAGGTGAGGACGTTTAGCACAAAAGGGATAAAGATTTAGATGAATCTCAAGAGCCTGTCAAGAACATATGAGCGCCATTATGTTGAAATTAGCATAAATTGTAGACAGTACAATAAATACACAACAAATGATGTAAATTAGGACTATCAATTGATTAAAACATTTAATTGCTCATAAGAGGCTTTTGTGTAATTATAAACGATTACATTATATTACACAAAATATTAGGTTGCATATTTTATGACATTTCTTGTGATGTTACTGATTTGTGAGTCAGTTTCTTTGGATAAAAGCATCTGCTAAATGTAAATGTACATAATTAATTGCATCTATCAACACAACTTTGTAGTCTTTTTTTTGCATTACAGTAATTAGAATAATTTGTTTGGATTATGGTTATAAGAATAATAACAACAAAGTCTTACTTACTTACGTTGCCATATAATGATGAAAATTAGACTTTGCAACATGAGGATAAAAAACAAGAACAATAATGAAATAGTTGACAAAATCAGAATCTGAATCTGAATAAAATCTGAATACTATATGAACAATGATTGATATCTTGTATAACTGTAAGTTGCTTTGGATAAAAGCCAAATTAATAAATGTAAATGCAAATTTTATTGTTTAGGCTAACTTATATATTTATTTGCCTTTCTGTTAAGGGGAAAGTGCACCAATTGTCAGTCAGCTTTGTATTGTTACAGTGTTGGAAGTGGAAGTAAATGTTGCCTGCAAGGTATCCCAGTTTATTCAGCAAAGGTCTGATTTTTGATTACAGATCATACTTCTGCATTAGTCAGACTGAGCCCAGTGCATTATGGGTTTTTAAGTTTTTCTACTTTTTTCACCATAGCCCTTCATGTCGGTTTTATCTAGTCATGCAGCACCGATTCTGTTGCGTAGACAATTTTATTAAAACCTAATCTTGACCGAATTGCCCGTCAATTTGGCCTGAAGTCTGATCCGGCACGTTCTTGAGAGGTTTTCTGAGATTCACTCATTTAGCACTGCTGTTTTAACTCTCTGAAAAGCTTTCTAAAAAGGCTGAGATGAATAAATAGCTCTGAAATTTCTAGAAAGTTCTTGAAACTTACATATTGCCTTGTGTTGACCTGTTCATATGTTCATATGTTGACCTTTTTACTTGCAATTCTGACTTTTTCCCCTTTCAATTCAGATTTTTTTCTTGCAATTGCGAGTTTATATCTTGTAATTTCTACTTTTTTTCTCACAATTCTGATTTTTTTTCTTGCATTTGCGAGTTTACATCTTGCAATTTTGACTTTTTTTCTCGCAATTCTGATGTTTTCTTGCAATTGAATTTTTTCTCACAATTCTGACATTTTTTTTTCCGCAATTGCGAGTCTACATCTTATAGTTCTGACTTTTTTTTCTTGCAATTCTGACTTTTTTTCTTGCAATTCCGACTTTTTACTCCAAATTCTGACTTTTTTTTTTCTCACAATTCTAATTTTTTTCTTGCAATTGCGAGTTTACATCTTGCAATTCTGACTCTTTTTTTTTCTCCAAATTCTGACTTTTTTTCTCGTAACTCTGAGTTTTAAATTGCTATTGCGAATTTACATTTTGCAATTCTGACTTTTTTCTCCAAATTCTGACTTTTTTTCTCATAATTCTGAGTTTTTTCTTGTTAGTGCGAATTTACATCTTGCTTTTCTGACTTTTTTTTCACGATTCTGACTTTTTTCTCGCAATCACTAATTTAGTGCTGCTGTTTTAACTCTCTGAAAAGCTTTCTGAAAAGGCTGAGATGAATAAATAGCTCTGAAATGTCTAGAAAGTTCTTAAAACTTACCCTAATGCCTGTAAAGCAGAGGTGCCGTAAGATTTATTGAAAACAGCTGCTAATTGCGACTTTGACCGCTCAAGGTTGAATCATTTGTGTTGCTTTGAACTTTGTAAGCCCCTGTTGTTCTCAATAGCAGCAGCAGAAGGAGCACACGTGACGGGTCAGACATCAGCCCTGCTGCTTCATCCTGCAGAGTCATACGGCTGTAATTAAGCACAGGTCCACACAACTCCATGCATTGTGTTTATGAGACCTGCATACATCTGGATGTCCATTACTGAGACGGAAATGCAATAATTGTATATGAATTTTGACCTTCAGATCGGAAATCCTTCCTTTAGACGCTTCTTTGTAGTGAGGACCTTCGTTTCCCAAATAACCTGTTCTTTAAAAGTAGAATGGCTCAGAACAGTGAAGGTAGTTCTCAGATGACACTTTTATGTTTTGTTTTTGTAATGTGTAATGACATTTTTAAGGACTTAAGTGTCCAGATGCATTTTACGGGCACTTTATTTGTCTTCGTTCTGACATTCTGTCGAAGCAAACGGTCTGAAAATAACAGGAGATCATTTTGCTTGTAGGAACATGTATGAAGGAGGTACAGTACGTCTATAAGAGGAGGCGTTTATTATGTTGAATGACTAATAACTGGACTAAAACCTTTCATCTGTTTTTAAGGAGCACATTACACACGCTCTTACATAAAGCCAAGACAGATCAGTCTGCGAGATCACATTGTCCGAGACGTTTTATTTGTGTGTATTGTTACGCAAGTAAAAACGAACAAAGGAAAAAAACGTTTTATTTAAACTGGACTGGAATGACAGAAACCTTGATGCTCAGTCCTCCAGAACTGACTTTTTTAGGGCTGTCAAATGATTAATCGCGATTAATTGCATGCAAAATAAAAGTTTGAGTTTGCCTAATATATGTGTGTGTACTGTGTATTATTATTATGTATATATAAATACAAACACATTCATGTATATATTTAAGAAATATTTACAAGTATATGTATTTATTATAATTTTTATATAATTTCTATTATATATAAATAAAAATATTTTGTACATAACATATTTCTCTTAAATTGATACATTAATTTGTGTGTATTTATATATACATAATAATTGCACACACTACACACACATTTATTAGGCAAACTCAAACTTTTATTTTGTATGCGATTAATCACGATTAATCATTTGACAGCCCTAGACTTTTTATTATTTATCTCACAATTCAGCTTTTTTTTTCTTCTTAGTATTATGTGGTAAACTCAATTGTATGTTCTAAAGTCTAGAGCCCTATGATTCGGACAGAATCGCGGAATCCAGTCAAAAAAATGGAATTTACGGTATAAAACGGAATGTCATGGAACGTGCAAATTTTGGATGAATGAATCAAAAATAGGTCAGTACACTTATTTAAATATGAATCCTGCATGTTCTGCGTGTTTCTGTGTGAATGAATGGCGCAGACACGCGGTTTTCTTTTGCTACACACATACTGAAGTGTGTCTAGAATTGCTCTGAGAGTCACTTCAAGAGCATTTTAGAGTTTCTTTTGAGAAAAACTATCCTCATATCATACAAACAGAAACTTAAAGGTCTTCACAGCAACCCGTTAAAATAAGAGTTCGATTTAACTTGAAGAATGTAATGATAGTACTACTAAAAATAATAAAATTATTATTAAAACATTAGTCTTTAAGAAATATTTACCAGAATTTTTTTTTTTACTGGAATTTATTTACCAGAAAAATGTAAATACACAACACTGTATTTCTATTAAAAAAAGAAGAAATAAAAAAGAAATAAATGAATAAAGAATTAGGGAAGGGAAGTTAATTAATTAGGGAAGTTTTTGATTGATTATTATTTTATTATTATTAAAATCTCATAGGGCCTTAAACTTTTAATAAATTACTGTTAAATTGTTGAAGTTTCATGATTTCAATTAATTAGACATGCCTTTTGATTGATATTTTTAATTTAACCATTAAAACAGAAACTAAGAAAATGAAAATGGAATAAATGGAATCTAGGGAGAAAAAAACAGAAAAAAAAAAGGAATTTTGAAAAAATAAAACAGAATTTGGGAAAAAATATATTGGATTTTATAGGGACCTAAAGATCAGAATTGTGAGATTTAAACTCACAATTGTGACTCTGCGTGGTGTGTTTATATCTCGCAATTATGGCTTTTTTTTAATCACAATTGTGAGATATTGCCCTTCAATTATGAGTTATAAAGTTCAATTCTGAGGGAAAAAAGACTATTTTCTTACAATTTCAAGTTTACGTCTCACAATGTAGTTTGCATAAAATTGCTGACAAATTTTATGCATTGTTTATTGAAAAAACCTTTTAATGTATGAACCTTTTTTGTCAGACCCCTCTGTCTATAAAGCATATTTAGTTGGAATGTACTTTAAATGGCAACTTTTTTACTCTCTTTACTCTAATTATTTTTTTTTTTTTACTAGTGTTTACCAAGAAAAATCTTATATATATATATATATATAGATTTTTTTTTTTTTTTTTTTTTTATCAAATATTGAAATTAAATGTTATATTGATAACATTAATAATGTTACATTGATGTGAGCTGGTTGCCGTATATGCTTGTATGGCAAAAATAAATAAATAAATAAAAAAAAAAAAAATAAAATAAAAAACAAAATGATTGAAGAAGTCTGGCATATTTATTCACTTATTTATGAAAAAAAAATTACTGTATACATTACTTTCTATATGGTGTGTATATATATATATATATATATATATATATATATATATATATGTATATGTATATATTTATTTTCTGAAATGAATAAATCACCACTAAAATCATCGCCATTATGGCCAGTGTCAGTGGACTTAATGTGACTGATTCATCCATTTATTGTTGCTAATTTTAAGTTTTGTCTGTTTAAACCCTTTGCTTACAACTGACTGTAAGCTCGCATTCGGATCCACCTCCATTTGGTCAACAACCAACATTTTTTTCCAACAAACCAACAAACATTTTTTCTTCAGTTATTATTTTGGTATTTCTTGACTGCTTTCCTGAGAATTACCATCTGTAAACATGCAGATCTGTGTCTATCCCAGTCTTTCAGTGATGACGATGGGTGTGATGTCTGGGAATTAGCGCAGTGAGTATTGTTAGGTCAGTTGTCGATACAGGCAAAGCAGACGAAGGGAGTTTAGGTCGGTATAAAGCCTTAACTCTCAAGACATTCAATGGGAGATTTACTCCCTTTTTGCACCAGATTACAGAGTTCATTCAGATGAAGTCATTCAGGCAAGTCATTCATAACTGTACAACGATTTTCTACTTTCGTTCTTTACTGAAACAACAACAGCTTATGGGTTTGGAGCAAAATAAGGATGAGTAAATGATAACAGAGTATCATTTTTGAATAAACTATCGCTTTAAATATGAATGGTATGATCCGTGTGTATATGTAAGTGTCTGTGTAATTGCATTCATAAAGATGTCAAAGGCTCATGGTGTCTGTCCCGCAGCCACCGAATTTGTTCCCCATGTGGGGTCTGTGCATGCGTTGCACTGGACAGGCGTGACGGACCCCCCGCTGCTCTCATCTGTAGTCTCTGTTTGCGAGGGCCTCGTAGCGCCGCCCCGTCTGCGTTCGCCCTGTAGCATTATAATGCTTCATTTGTTCAGGAGAAAACCCACATCACTCATCCCTGCTTCTCTTGACAGAGTTTCCCCGGCGACCAATTATCACCTTCCGGCTCACTTTCGGCGGCGACCTCTGACCTTTAGCAACCGAAAGAAAGTGAGAGGAGAGTGTGGGTGGACGTGACTAAAGGATGCGGGTTTAGAGAGGATAAAGAGATAATGGTAGGAAGGGATCAGAGCTTTTGATGGAGGGCTGGGTGGTATGGAAATTTCACAATGGTATTGTTTTTGTGGGGTGCATACAATTAAGCAACACTGTTGCCAAAGCAAACAAACTATAAATTAATGAATTAATAAAAAGGAAATCAATTCCTAGTTGCGTTTCCTAAACGTAGTTTTGAGTAGTTGAAACTACCTGTAGGAAAAATGCTAGATTTGACTAGCAAATATGTAAATATTAATGCCATTTGGAAAAATGAATTATTCTACATGTTGGCATCATTACTCAAACATGTTAATGGAACTCTCTTTGTGATGTTTTTCAATAAAAAAATAATAAATAAATAAATTTTATGAGTGTTTTTTTTTTCTTCTAATTTTCTTTTTTTCATTTTATTATTTTGTTATACTGTCCATATAATTAAAATGTATTATACCATTCTTCTTTCTGTTATTTTAATGAAAAATGTTGTGGAAAACATTTTTCCCCCCTTTTACTCTCTTTTTTATTTTATTTATCTCTCCTGAAAAAAACAAAACAAAACAAAAAACAAAATGCATGATATTGTAATATTAAACACAAGAGGTATTTTTACGCTTAATAAATAGCCAATAAAAAAAAAAATTGAGTGAATTAATATTATATATTCCATTATTAGTATTATTATTACTACTTTTTCAGGCTTTTGTAAATATTCAATATATCATATAGGGCTCTTAAATGATCACATCCAAAATAAAAGTTTGTGTTTACATATGTGTGTGTACTGCATTTATTTGTTATGTATATATAAATACACATTTCTACATGTATTTATTAAAAAAATAAATAAATAAAAAAATACATTTATATATATATATATATATATATATATATAGTAGTCAACATTTGAAGTGGATCAAAACCTTTTAATAAAAGTTGTCTAAAAAATCAAAACAATACCCATTTTTGTCTTAGGACAACTTTGATAAACATTTTTGATCCCCTTCAAATGTTGACTACTATATATATATATATATATATATATATATATATATATATATATATATATATAAATAAAATGGTATATTTATATTTTATATATATTCAGATTATATACAAATATTTCATTTAGATATATAAAGTTTTTCCTAAATATGTACATGCATGTTTTGTATGCAGTATGCACACACACACACACATATATATATATATATATATATATGTATATGTGTGTGTGTGTGTGTATTAAAAAAGTAGATATATATTTGTGCAATTTGCATATAAATATTATATATAGAAATATAATGTTTTTCCTAAATATATACATGCATGTGTGTATTTATACGCAGTTGAATTGCATATAATATTTTATATAGCAATACATAATTTTCCTAAATATACGTGCAGGTGTGTATTTATATATACATAATAAATATACGCGGTATACACACATATTATGTAAACACAAACTTTTATTTTGGATGCTATTGATCGTGATTAATCAATTGACAGCTCTAATATCAAATATATTATGTGTCAAAAAATATCACTTATGTATTTTAATATTACAGCATTATGCAACACTTGACCCATTAATACTAACACACTTTACTGTTAGATGTGACTAACCAGGACTTGTCACAGCACTTGCATATTGTTGCCCTTTTCATGGTTTAATTGCTTTCATTGTCCTCATTTTGAAATCGCTTTGGATTTGCGATTTGGACGTGTCTGCTATATTGTTAAGAGTAAATGCTTTCAAAAGCATAAAAAAGGATTGTGTTTATTTTATAACTTTAGCTGTATTGTCTGGCTTTCGCTGTAATGGGAAAGGTAGAGTGGGAGTGAACTGAGCAGGTATTCCAGAGAATCATAAACTCATAATTAAATTCCAGCATAAGCCATAACTAGTGCTCAGTGTAAAATTATGATTTGCTGGTGCAAATATGACCAGAACTACTGTTTACCAGACAATCTCTCAATATCCGCAGGGGAACTTGCTGGTGAAGCCGCAAGTACAGACAATTTCAGTGAGACCACAGTATACGTGCCTCCGAAACGTCTGAGAGTAATTACATAACCGAAAGGCATTTTAAACGTCTTTGTGATCTTTTCACTACAGAGATATAACTGACATGATAGATTTATGTAGTAAATCTGAATCAAGAAATGCCATTATGGTTCTGTTGCCATGCAAAAGTGAATCTGTCGTTGTTTTCACTTAAATGTGTTTAGATCTGTCTGTTTTTGTGCCAAACTTTTCCTGGAGGATAGAGAAGCGTGCCTGAAACTTTGATGAGCTTGTATTGTTTGGTTTTTTTTTTATGCAGTACACCAAAACAGCTGTTCTGTGCACTTAGTCATGCTAAGTGTTTGTTAAACACTATTGTGAAGATTCAAGGGCTTGTCAGATTTAGTCATGACAGCATGCAAAAATGTGCAGATTTTATGAATGACCTTCATACAATAGGCAAGACAATTAATCTCTTACTGTATATATAAAATATGAGTTTAATTTGCTACCATGCTCAAGCATTTTCATTTTTTGCTTTGTTCTATTTTTATTTTTTGTTTTGTGTTAGTTTTTATTTATTTATTTTTTGTTTATTTTTGTATTTTTTCTTTTGTATATTTTTTTGTTTGCTATTTTTGCTTTGCTGTTTTATTTTTGTGTTTTTGTTTTGATCCACTATTTCCATTAATTTTTGTTTAGTTTTAATTTAGTTTACTTTTGCTGTTTTGTTTTTCGTTTGTTTTGTTTTATTAGTATTTTTACATTTTTTTGTGTTGTGGTGTTTTCGTTTTTTTTCACTTGTTTCTTTTTTATTATTTTTGTTTTGTTTGTTATTTGGTTTGTGTAACACAGTTCGTAGAACGGGAAGAAGGAGGCGGGAACCGGTGAACATTCAAACACTTTAATCATAAATAAAACCAACACAAAAGTAAAGTGGCAGCCCCTCACAGGCCTAGTCCTCTCTCGTCTTCCACTGTCGTCGCTCCTCCTTTTATCCCTCTGGAGCTCCTCCATGGGACTCGAGACCGGTGAGTGGCACAGGTGTCGCTCATTATCATTATACTCCACCGGCCTCGTTCCATTCCCACGGCTCTCTGCCCCGCCCCACTCGTCACAGTTTGTATTGTGTTTTTATGTTTTTTTTTTTTGTCTTAATCATTTTTATTTTGTTTGTTATTGGTTTTGTTTAATTGTGTTTTTTATTTATTTTTCATTTTTTTGTGTTGTAGTTTTGTTTTTGTTTTCTTTCTTTTTTTTGCTTTTAGTGTTTTGTTTGTTATTTGTTTTGTTTAATTGTTTAATTGTTTGATTATTTATATTTTATTTTCTTTTGTATGTTTTTGTTTATTTTTTGTTTGAAATGTTTGCTTTGTTGTTGTTTTTTTGTTTTTATTTTTGTGTAGTTTTAATTTGTTTTTTGTTTTTGTTTTTGTTTGTTTTGTTTTATTACTTCTGTTTTTTTATTTATTTATTTTTTTAAATGTTTGTGGTGGTGTTTTTTTGTGGTTGTGGTTTTGTCTTTGTTTTCTTTCTTTTTTGCTTTTATTGTTTTTGTTTTATTTCTTATGTTTTGTTTAATTGTTTGATTATTTATGTTTTGTTTATTTTCTTGTGTATGTTTTTGTTTATTTTTGTTATTTGCTTTGTTTTTGTTTTATTTTTGTGTTTTCTTTTTATTATTTTTATTTTGCTTGTTATTTGGTGTGTATTATGTTTTTTTTTTGTTTGTTTTGTCTTTATTAATTTTGTTTTGTTTGGTTTTGTTTATGTTTTATTTTTTTACATTTTTGTTTTGTGTTGTGGTTTTGTTTTTGTTTACTTTCATTTTTTGCTTTTATTATTTTTTGTATGTTTTTTTTGTTTTTTCACATTTTTCTTTGTTTTATTTTGGTTTATTTTTGTTGATTTGATTATTGATTTGTTTAGTTTTAATTTAGTTTTTGTTTTGCTTGTTTTTTTGTTTTATCAGTTTTGTTTTCTTGTTTTCTTTTGATTGATTTGTTTTTATTTTTGTTCTGATTGTTATTTGTTTTGTGTAATTTTAGTTTATTTTTTTGTTTTGTGTTGTGGTTATGTTTTCATTTTCTTTCACTTGTTTTTGTTTTTATTTTTTTATTTGTTTATTTGTTTTGTATTGTGTTTTCATGTTTTTTTTGTCTTTATTATTTTTGTTTGCTATTGGATTTGTTTAATTTAGTTTTTTGATTTGTTTTATTTATAATTTAGTTTTTATGTAATCTTTAATTTGTTTTCGCTTTAATTACTTTTGTTTAGTTTAATTTTTTTGATTATTTGTTTTGTTTATTTTTGATTTTGTGTTCTGTAGTGCTTCCTTGATTCTAATTTGTAGTGCAATTTAAGAAATATTACCTGCATAAGGAACAAATATTTTACGCCTCATACCTGTCACCATTTGTCAAGGAAAGTAACAAAGCATCCACTAATCCCCGTATATAAGTGTACTGGTGCTAATCACAGCTTGACGATCTTAGTAACCAGATGATCAACTCAACTGATTAGCATCTTGATGTTAGCCACTGCATATGGAAACAGCACATGAGCAGAGATAAAGGATTTAACGTGCTGTGGCAGATCTGCTTGGATTATCTGCAGGATTTTTTTATGGACTTTTAGCCAATAAGTTTTATAGGGGCGTATAATCCTCCTTCTAAATAATCGCTTTATATTTGATATCATTTATAACACAAATTCAACACGTCGTTTAACAATAGATCCAACAGACAGACATAATCCTGCCTACCACAGTTATGACAGGATTTCAGTCTTGTTTGTTCCACTTTATAAAAGGGTATTTGAATGAAGGTAAAACAGCAGCGGTTTCTTTTAGGATATCTGAAGTAACCTTGAGTCACAGTTTCTTTTGTGACTCATTTATCACACAGAAACGCTGTGCTTTGACACGAGCTGGCTAGTATTGATTCTTGGAGTGTTTGTGTGTGTATGTGTTTTACTGAGTGTGCCATTGTTAGAGCTCCACGACAAACAGAACTGGCTTTAATGAGTCCCGCTGAAAAGCCTTGGCCTTGGTTCAGTGACAGGCGATCAATGGGCGTCATTCTGAAGTAGTTTAAGCAAAGTCTGCCAAACTGGAGCCGCGGCATATTTTGGCGGGAACAGGAGCCAATCAGCAGACAGATTCTGGTCTCCTGAAGGCATTTCGATTGCTTTGTTGGCGCAGATAAGCTCTGGTAGGTTAATGATTCTCTTCAGATGCACAAAGCGCTGCGGTTTCAATTAGAACGTTGTCAGAAAATGTGAAGAGCTGGTCTTTATTCTAAACTGTTACACTGGACTGGAATGATTTGGATTGATGATGTCCGTTAACAATTCTTGTTTGAGGATCTTGTGTAATATAATGACATTGGTTCCATTATTGATTCTTTTACTACTTTTGAGGAAGAAATATTAGTAAAAATATATTTAATAGTTTACATACGTTTGATTCTTAATACTGTGTTGTTACTTGAATGATCCACAGCTGTGTGTGTGTGTGTGTTTTTTTTTTTAATTATTATTAATAGTTGTTCATGAGTCCCTTGTTTGTCCTGAACAGTTAAACTGCCTGCTGTTCTTCAGAAAAATCCTTCAGGTCACACAAATTCTTCGGTTTTTCAGTATTTTTGTGTATTTGATCCCTTTCCAACAATGAATGTATGATTTTGAGATTCATCTTTTCACACTGAGGACAACTGAGGGACTCATATGCAACTACTACAGAAGTTTCAAACACTCACTGATGCTCCAGAAGGAAAAAACAATGCATTAAGAGCTGGGGGTGAAAACTTTGTGTATGGTGTATGTAAACTTTTGACCTCAACTGTATTAACGTAGTCCTATATATTAAATAAAACACTAAAACTTTTTTCGCCTTCATATTATCATTATATGCCATTTAAAAAAAGTTACTCAACCTCAGGTCATCCAAGATGAGTTTGTTTCTTCATCAGATTTGGAGAAATGTAGCATTCCATCACTTTCTCACCAACGGATACTCTGCAGTGAATGGGTGCCGTCAGAATGAGAGTCCAAACGGCTGATTAAAACACCACAAAGATTCCAAAAGCTGCATGTTTGTAAGAAACAAATCTATCATCAAGGCGTTTTAACCTAAAACTGTCACTTTTAATCAAAACGTGAGTCCATAATAACACTTCCTTCAGTGAAAAGCCCATCTCCTGTTGTCCTCTCACATCAAAATCCACCCACAGAGCTGTTTTGGCTTGTAAACGGTGCTTAATCTTGTGCATATTTCCCTCCTCATTTAGACCAGATGTCTTTTTAACTGGAGGAAGCGTTATTATGGATTATGGACTCATATGTTCCTCATACTATGAGTTGTGTGGATTACTTGTAATGTTTTTATCAGCTGTTTGGACTCTCATTCTGACGGCACCCATTCGCCGCAGAGGATCTATTGGTGAGCAAGTGATGCAGTGCTACATTTCTCCAAATATGATGAGGAAACCACCTCATCTACGTCTTGGATGGCCTGAGGATGAATACATTTTCAGTTTGAGTTCTGAAATCAGTCGATTAGTCGATTCACTAAAAAGGATCTGTTCATAAAGGCCATTTCTTTTGGGAATTTAAGGTTTATTGTTTCCATAAACAGAGTGTAGCTGTCTAAATAATGGATTTAAGATGGCCAGGAGCTTATTTTAGTTGTTCAAATAACTTTCACAGCCTCCTCTTTGCCCCGCCCCCTGCTCACTGTGACTCCACCCACCTCTTGCCCACTGTGGTAACCCTGGTGACTCATCAACAGATGCCGTTCACGTGTTTGTTTGACAGCATTGGCCTTTTCCACTGTTATCCTGTGGAATGTAAATACATGACATACGGAGTAACTTTGAAACTCTCGGGGGGGTTTAGCATAGCAAAGGCTTCGGCAGATCCCACAATGCAGTGCTGCGTTGGGACTCGTCCCTCTGGCTGCCTTTCCAAGGCCTCCGAACCATTTGAGTTATAATCCCAACAATCCCTGTACTATTCATCATAAAGACTGATTCCTTTTTCCCGATCTGTACAGTTTTCCATGTACCTCACTCTCCTCTCAAGCTCTCAGTTCTGCCTCACGGTAGCGTTTGATTTTGATTCACTGTTTCCTGTTCTCAGTGTACTGTTATGTGAGGGACGGGGTTATTGCGAAGAAAGAGTTGCTGTCATATGAAACTGCAGCATTTTCCCTAAACGGGGTACAAATTGGTATCTCATTGCTCTTTTTAAAGCTTTAATCACTTAACCCTTTACTTTAATACACTGTTGAATAAATATTGAAAAATGATTTAATTAATTATTGAATAGTGGTTGTCCAGTATTGATCTTTTGATGGCTCAGGGGTGGCGGTGGCGCAGGGCTTGGGCCCGTCATCGCTGTTTGCGGTTATATTGTTTAGTTTGACTTGCCGAGTTAATCACCACCTTTCACTGACACTTTGTTCATGTTATACCCTCTTCATGGAAAGTGCCAGTAATACTTGGCTTCATAAACAAGAAGCTGTGATTCACGAGGACGTGGATGGTTCGGAAACCACCAGACAGAGTTGAAGACTCCTATAACGCCTCCCTCCGTCTTTTAGTCTGGTAGAAAAAGACAGTATATGCTCGTCAAGTGTCATCAGCTATAGACTGCACTGCGTAGACTCAAATTTGATGACTTTCTATTACGGTTTGTTCTTTCCACATCGTCTTTTCCACTCGTTGGATGTACACATTCCTTTGCTGTTGACTAATAGTAATGGAGAAGGAAAGTGACCATCTTTTCCCCAGAGGTGGATTTTCAGCATTGAGAGAACAGATATCAACTTGATTTACACATTTACTGCATTTCTGGTGCTCAGGCAGTAGAGCATAACGCTGACAACACTGAAGTGATGGGTTCAGTTCTAAAAGTTTGTTAACTTTAATTAAATGTAAGTTGCTTTTGTGTAAAAAAAAGTATCTGTTAAATATGACAAAAATGTCAGTGGTGCAACCTGTAAAGTAGCCTTTATGATGCTAGTGTGTTCTAGATGGTTGCTAATATTTTACATTTATTTAAAAAAAAATATTCAACCCTGTTACCAAAGATACAAAATCGAACTATTATTAATACAAACATTAATAATGTCCAAAAAGTTCATCAGTGACTACAAACCACTATTTGACCCCAAACTAGCTAGCAGTTATTTAATTAAATTATTTCATTATTTAATAAAGTATTTTTTATTTTATTTTTAAGACAGCTCTGCAACCCTGTTACTATTCTTATGACTTTCTTCTATAAAAAAGTGTTGTGTTATTAATTTTACACATAAAAATGCTTTACACTACCATTCATATAATATTTTGAAGTCTTTTCTACTTACCAAGGTTGCACTTATTTGATCGAGGAGTAAAAAAAAAAAAAAAAAAAAAAAAAAAATACTATTACTATTACTAATACTAAGTAAAAATACTATTACAATTTAAATATTATATTAAATATTGTAAATATTATAACTTTATTTGAATGTATTTTAAATAATTAAAATGTCATTTATTTTAATGCTTTTGGATTAAAATATCTGGTAAATCTTAAGAGTATGTCAGTGGTGTAACCTGTAAAAGTCATCTTCATGATGCTGTTGTGGATGATTGCCAGTATATTAAATTTATTTAACTATTCAACGCTGTTACCAAAAGTACATAATCAAACAAATACTAATATAAATATTAATAATGAGCTAGAAATTCATCAGTGACTACAAACCACAATTTGTTCCCAAATTTGCTACTAGTTTTGTTTTATTTTATTTTATTTTATTTTATTATATATATTTTATATTTATTATATGTTTATATTTATTATTGTATATTTATTTTATTAATATATGTATATATATATATATATACATTATATATTATTATTATTATTATTTTCTTTTTTTTTTTTTTTTTTTCTTTTTTTTACAATTTTCAAAAAATTATTACAATATGAATGTTCTGTTTCTTGTTTAAATATATTTTAAAATTTATTTTATTTGAATGCTTTTGGAAAATAAACAAACCAAAATAATAAAAAAAAAAACAATCTGATAAATTTCAAGAAAATGTTAGTGGTGCAACATGTAAAAGTAATCTTCATAATGCTTTTGTGGATGATTGCTAGTATATTAAATATATTTAACTATTCAACCCTGTTACCAAAGGTACTTAAACAAGCAAATACTAATATGAAAATTAGTAATGAGCTAGAAGTTCATCAGTAACTACAAACCACTATTAGGTCCCACATTTGCTAGTAGTTTTAATAATTTAATTTAATTTAATTTAATTTAATTTAATTTAATTTAATTTAATTTTTAGATTTTTTTTACAATTATTACAATACAAAATATCTGTTTTTTTTTTTGTTTTTTTTTTTTTTACAATTTTCAAAAAATGATTACAATGTTCTGTTTCCTGTTTAAATATATTTTAAAATCTAATTTCTTTGAATGCCTTTAAAAAATAAACAAAACATTTGAAAAAAATCTGTTAAATAAAGAAAATGTCAGTGGTGCTACATGTAAATGTATTCTTCATGATACTTTTGTGGATGATTGCTAGTATATTAAATTTATTTACTAATCAACCCTGTTACCAAAGGTACGTAAACAAACAAATACTATTTTTTTAAACTTTTTATTTTATTTTTTTTAATTTGTAAAATGATTTTTTTACATTTAATTTTTATCGTATTGAATTCAGTTTAGTAAAAACAGTAAAAATTATTACAAAATAAAATAACTCTTTTCTGTTTACATATATTTTAAAGTCTAATTTATTTGAATGCTTCTGGATCAAATCCAAATGTTAAATTTGAAGAAAATGTCAGTGGTACAACCTGTAAATGTGCATTCATGTTTTTAGTATTTTGTGAATGGTTACTAGGTTATTCTAGGATGCTTGCGAGGTTTGCTTACCAGCCTATCAAGTCTCAAAGTCTTCAGTGTAAATCTGTAGGATATTTCAGCTTGTTTTATGGCAAAAAAAGCTTGATCTGTAACAGCCGATCAAGACCTCTTGTCAACAGACAGCACAAGACAGTAATACAGATTACATGGATTTATCGCAGGATCCATCGGATGACCATTTCAGCCGTATTTGACATAATTTGATCGCATTTAAGAGGTTTCAGACTTGCAAGCTATTTTACGCGCTTGTAAACACATCTGTGTGGTCTAGATTTTGCAAGGCAAGAAAGTAATCAGAATTTTGTTTTAAACAACAGCTGCACTATTGTAAATAAGATTTCAGGAGCTGTCTGAGCAAATAATCAACAAATCCAGGTATTTTGGCCAAAATCTACCTCGTAACAAGCAAACTATTGCTTATTTGTTTACTAAACATTCAGAATCCTGAACCAGATTTATGGAAATGTGCTTTTTCTTTGGCGTTTTGGGTCTGCAAACATGCTGTTGCTATGTTTTTGAGGAGTTGCAACATGAAGTGTGTTGAAATGACAGCTCCGCGCCTACAGCAGGGGATGATGTGGACGTGTCGCGGCAGAATTGAAATATTTCGCGAGTTCTGTTCTAGCTTGTCGGACGAGCCCTTGTGGGTGTGACTTCACTTCGTATTGTCAACAGCTTAACCTGCGGTCAGAGGTGCAGTTTGGAGCTGTTTTTCTCTTGTTTTCCTTAAGGAAAACCCTGTTTAACTGCTCACCTACGTCTTCCAGCTTTCTTAAGTAACTGCTTCCTCGGGTGAAAGGTTGCTTGATTGAAAGGACAACAGACCCGTGGAGGATGAGGAGTTATTAACTACTGTTGACCTTTATGAGATCATTAACCTTTGTCAGGAAAGATATTTATCTTTGTACCACAAATTAATCAATGTTATGTGTTTGTGTACTTAAAAAAAAAAAAAAAAAAAAAAAAAAAAAAAAAAAAAAGTATATCTGTTTTCCCACTCCTTAGATGATTAATTTAATTTAATTTAATTATTTAATACCTAATTTAATTATTTAATACCTAATTTAATTATTTAATACCTAATTTAATATTTAATGTAATGTAATTTTCAAGAAAACTAATTTAATTTAATTTAATCTAGGATAAATCCTATTACCTGCACTATTGCCCTATTGTTCTTTTTGAAATTGATTTTTTTTTTTTTAAGTTTTAAAATTAAATTAAACTTTTTTTTTTAAAGTTTTTTGTTTTAATTTATTTAATTTTTAATTTTTAATTTTATTTATTTATTTTTTTTAAACATGAAATACATTCATTATATGTTTAAATGTCTTGGTTTTGTTCTAAATTCTTTCTGTCAGTCTTATTCCATAAGAAAAAAAAATTATTAAATTTAAATTAAATTAAATTAAATTAAATTAAATTAAATTAAATTAAATTAAAAATTAAAAATAAAAAATAAAAAATAAAAATAAAAATAAAAATAAAAATAAAATATAAAAATAAAATATAATATATTTCCTTTTAAAACAACTCTGCAACCCACTTATTTGTATTTATGATTCTTTCTGACATTTAAAAACTATATTTAATAAATTAATTAATTAATTAATTTCATAGATACATTTCTTTTATATACTATTCACTATACAGTATGTTTGTATTTTAATTATACTTTTTTACTTTTACTCTTTACTCACCATTTAGTGTGTAAAAGTGAAATGTGTATTTGTTTTCATTTTTCCGTGGTTTCATGTTCAATGTGCAAGTTTGTTTTAGTTTCACTGTTATGTTCTTTTGTTCTTTTTCTAGTCTGTTGTCCATGTTACTGTGTGGTTTAGTGGTCTGGCAGTGTTTCTTTTGTATTAAGACATAAGAACGTAACAGCTTAGGTATTTGAAAACTGTGTTTGCAGGAGCAACTTTGTGTTCATGCGGCCAGTAATTTCAATAACAGATATAAAGGTGCATGCGAAGTCATTGCTTGCTCTTTTGCGTCAATTCAATGTTTCTTTGTTGTACTTTGTACTTGTTTTCATAGCCATGCAGTAGTGATGCAATTACTTTAAATTTACTGTTTAGTTTCTGCCTTCATGCACTTAGAGCTTGATTGATTGCTAAGTAAAGTAGCAGAACTGACTGACATTTAAATGAAAATAGATGGCCAGAAACGAGATGAGCTTGCAGATTGTACAGTCTCTAATAGGTTTGATACATGTACATGCATGAAACGCACGAATAAATTGTAAAAAGTAAGTAAATCAGAATTGACTTGCACAGTCTGACTTGTTGCCAGAGCTACATAATCAATCAAATACCAATATTAAAGGGGGCATCGGATGCAAAATTCACTTTTACATGTTGTTTGAACATAAATGTGTGTTGGCAGTGTGTGTACACATCCACCCTATAACTGGGTAAAAATCCCCATAAATCATAGCCACTTTCTCAGATCAAGCAGTTCACAGATTCTTGGCAGAGTGATGTAGTTCTGCACAGGCTCCTCCCACAATTGTTGATTGACACTGGCGTTTCAGCACAGATCCGCCCTGAGTGAGCTGTCCAACATTGTTTCGATGCTGGAGCAGGAGTAGACAAGAATGTCTCCTAAGCGATTGAGGTGTTTTGTTGTTGGATGTAATAATGAACATGTCATGTCATCATTTACTCCCGACATCTGAGCTTTTGTTTTTGAAGGGAATGTGCCCTCCGATCTACCTAAATGCATCTATATTCGATCAAAATATTTGTGATTCAGCTTTACCTACAGAAAAAGTGAGTATACGTTTTTTTTTTTTTAAATATATATATATATATATATATAATGTGGTAGTTAGCAAGTTCCGCAATGAATGCAACTAAAGTTAACAGTCTCAGAGAGAACCGCTTGTCACCCCACGGAAGAGAGGGGCGGGTGAGCAGAGCTCATTAGCATTTAAAGGGACATGCATGAAATTAAAAATGTTTTTTTTTATTTATTTTTTTTTTTACATAAAATACATTCCTTATATGTTTGAATGTATTTTAAAATGTCATTTTTGACTGTCTTAGTCTTATTCAAAATTCTTATTACAAAAATAAATAAATACAATAAAAATGTGTTTGTGATCCTTAATTCAAATGTAATATATTACCTTTTAAATGTTCTGAATTTGTGCACTAATTGAAGGGTTAGTTCTAGGGATGTGACGAGATCTTGTGGCACGAGACACATCGGATCTCGCGAGATCTCGTGAGGATATCCTCGCAAAACATTTAGCAGTGTTTACATTAGAGCTGCACGATTAATCCTTAAAAGATGGAGATCTTGATTCAAACACCCACACAATCTTTTTCCTGAATGACAATGTTTCAGCTATGTCTATTACGACTGTTTCACATCGCGAGTGTCAGTGGAGCGAGAGAAGCACATTTTGTTGCTGCCCATGTTAATGAATCAGAGGTTCGGCCATCATTACGCTTCCGATGTGAACGCTGTCATTCACTGATATGGGTGGCGACAAAACACGCTGCTCACGCTCCACTGACGCTTACGATGTGAAAACAGGTGTTAAAGACATTGAAATCAGCATTCATGCTGCTGCTGATCCAGAAACAGCAACACAAACAGTATTTTCAACCACATTATAATCATTATTTCTGTGTTACAGACGTTTAAATAATAGAAGTACGGGGATGAAAGTTTAAAGTTTGGGTATAAACACTTATTGTCTACAGTAGCGATCAAAACAAAAGTATCTTAACACTTGTATGTATTGTAACGCTTATCATCTTCCGCTACAAAGTGGCGACAACTGCCTGTTTAAAAAACGTGTCATTGAATCATTCATTCAGGATATTTCAGTAGTCAAACAAGTCTTAAGGAAGTGAGACACTGACTCCTTCATTTAATTTTTTTTTTTTTTAAATTTTGTTTAAATGAATATGTTTTTAAAAGATTTAAACAATTAACATTTTGTCAGAACCACTAGTAAATTACGTTATTTTGTTTGTTTTGTTTATTTTGTTGTTTAGTTTTCTAATCTTTTTTTCTCCAGAATCGTGAGAGAATCATGATCTCCAATTTATTAAAAATAACTGAGATTCTCAATTTATCCAGAATCGTGAAGCTCTTGTTTAAATGTTGTTTATTACTGCGTATAGTTCATTAAAATGTTAAAAATTAAAAGTTGATTTCAAAATGCACCTACATTTTTTTGCATTTTGTCTTTTACAGTTGAATAAAAGACTATTTTCCCTATATATTTCATCGAGGATTTCTTTAAAAAAGTTTAAAAATCTTCGATTTTCGTCCATATCTCTTTAAATGCAAATGAGCTGCTGCTCCCCGCCCCTTTTCCAGAATAGGGCTGTGCCTTTACAGCTCCTACCTCAGATACTCAGAAACATCGGTTTGGTTTTGATGATCATGTCTGTCGCGCTGAAATCATGCGTTTTGAAGCCATATCAGTTTAAACTTCTGATATAGTGTTTTCTGAGCGCACACATCCAAAGCAAACACACAGAAAGCGGCATATGAGTACTAAACCAAGTTCTCTTTCATCTCTTATCACGCTAAAGCTGTCAAATACACAGTGATATTATAATAATATCCCCTTTATTAGTCAAATGACACGAGGATGAGTGTTTTAACAACAGGATTTAGATTTTTGGGTGAACTGTCCCTTTAAGCTTTCATCTATGCTTATTTGCATATATTGAGCCCTACAGAGGCAAGCTGCTAATGGATTGTGGGAAATGTAAATAAGTGCCGTAACACCTCTGTTAATCATGAACTGATGAGTTTGTGTGTGTGTGTGTGTGTGGTATTTATGATGATGACAGTGTGAGTTATGGCAGCACTTTTGTCTGTTTATTCTACATACAAATGTCGCTGGAGGTTTCCCTGATTGCCATTTTGCTTCCAGGAAAGTCTTACATCATGGTTCTGCTTGTATTATTAAAGTAAGCTGGAGCAGATTTCAGCTGGAGCCGCTTCTGTTGTGTGTTCTTGAGTTTACGGTGAGCTGCAGACACACGTGC
The DNA here is from genome assembly GCA_036247105.1 of Cirrhinus mrigala. Taxonomy (NCBI): domain Eukaryota; kingdom Metazoa; phylum Chordata; class Actinopteri; order Cypriniformes; family Cyprinidae; genus Cirrhinus; species Cirrhinus mrigala. The sequence goes on from CM070030.1 coordinate 21,638,660, forward strand.
ACCGGGGGTTGACATTATTGATGTGTTCGGGGTCCTGTGCATCGGAAGGGTTCAGAGAATTCGCCGCTCATCCACTCACACATGATGTTATTTCAAGAATGAGCTCAAGGCCACAACTTTTCAATGTGCAGTATCCCAGAATTTCACTTCCTGCGTTCATTTCAGGGCAATGGGGATTTCCTCTGTAAAATTTTCACTGTAAATAGGCTTCAGGAGTTCATGTGTCTGTCAGCACTCATCCATGCAACTTAATAATGGAGTAATAAAAGTGTTTTTATTTATTTATTTATTTTTGTTAATTATTTAAAAAATGATAATTTATTTAATTTATTTAATTTTTTTTTTTTTATGAAATTAATTTTTTAAATATATTTAATATAATGTATTACTGAAATAGTGGAGTTCCCATGTTTGTTTCATTAAATGTAAAACATTTAACATGTAAAAATGTTTTAAAAATTAATTAAAATATGTATCATTATTAAATTATTATTATTATTAATATTATATAATTATATATTATAATTTACATTAATTTAATATTGCTAATTATTTTATTTTATTTATTTAATGTAATATTACTTATAGTGGAGTACCATGTTTTTATTTTATTTTATTTTATTTTATTATGTACTTGAAACAGGTACTAAATACACATTTATTAAATAAAAGAAAATAATTGATCTTATGTTATACAATTTATAATATGTATATTAAAGTACAAATGTGAGTACATTAAAAATAAAATTAGTATGAAATGTGGCACTTTACAAAGTGTCAAAATTAACAGCAATTTGGAATATTTAAAAATATTTTTGCATACATCCATACATTCTATCCGAGTGTTTTTAACTTGGTTTATTTAATTTATTAAATTATTAATTATGAATATTTTATTTATATGATATAATATATTACTGAAATAGTGGAGTGCATGGGTGCTTTTTATTAATTAAATGTAAAATATTTAACAAAATATTGTTAAAAAAATAATTAATATATTGATCATTGTAAATTCATTTATTACATTAATTTAATAATGCTAATTATTTTATTTGATTTAAATCATGTACTATTACTTACAGTGAGTACTATTTTTAAATTAATCAATGTTCTAATTATAATTAATAATTTAATAGTTATAATTATTTTATTAAATAAAAAAACAAAAAAACACAGGTATTCCATTTACCTGAAACAGGTACACATTTATTAAATAAAATAAAATTATTGCTCTTATTATGTTATACATGTTATAATATTTATGTTAAAATACAAATATAGGTACGTTAAAAATGAAATTGATATAAAATGTGACACTCAAAATTAACAGCACTTTGAAAGTTTTGCAGTTATTTAGAATTTCTTTGCATGTATCCGTACATGTTTTTAAATTTAGTTTTTAATTATTATTGATAATTATTTTATTTAATTAATATAATATATTACTAAAATAGTGGAGTTCCCATATTTTCTTTACATTAAATTTAAAATATTTAACATGTTAAAAATTAATTAAAATATTTAGCATTAAAACATTAATTTATTACATAAATTTAATAATGCCAATTATTTTATTTAATTTGGTTAAAAAATATAATATAATATAATATAATATAATATGATATAATATAATATAATATAATATGATATAATATAATATAATATAATATAATATAATATAATATAATATTACTTATAGTGGAGTTCCATTAAATTGCATTAATTCATTTACTAGTGATTATTAGTAATTTAATAATTCTAATTATTTGATTTAAACACACACAGATACTCCATTTTTTTTTTTGCATGTATCCATTCATCTATCAAAGTTTTTTTTTAGTATAATTTATGTGCTTTTTTTTTTTAATCATTTATTCATATTTAAGCCTTTATTTAAATGTTTAAAATAATTTTAGTACATCAGCCTCAACTTATTTCATTTACATTTTTATTACATTTTTATTTCAGTTACTCAAACATTTTTTAATAGCTGTAGTTGTAGTTACCAATAACAACACTGATCCATCCATCCATCCATCCATAAATGACAGTAGCTGCTGTAAACGTCTAATTAGCTCTGCTTAGCTGGATGGCGGTTTGGGACGGGTGTCAAGTGTATCATTTCTGTGGGCTCAGTTTTCATGCATAGCTGATGGATCCCTGGAGAAATGAACCAGATTAATATTGTTTATACTCGCTGAAAATCATCTCCAGCCGCCTCATATTGGTTTCTCATCAGTTTCTCTCCTCACGTGCTGATAGTTTTCCACTGATCTGGATTCCATTTGCTCGTCAGATGAAATCATTGTTATTGTGTCAAGTTAAAGATGTGTAGCTGTTGGCCAAAGTCTGGTTGTTATTCTCTTAAATTCTGCTCATTTCTGTGGTTTGTGTGCATATAGGCAAGACTTTGCCTTGTTTTTAGTTTATAGCTAATTTTTCTTCCTGACTGATAGTTGTTGTTGTTGAACGAATGAACTGATTGAACAGAAACATGGAGAGAATACTCAACATCATGCTGTGTTTCTATTAGACACTTTGTTTGCACAATGCACGCCCGATATTAAATGAGGTCAACTGAAGGGTTTTCCATGGGCGGCTGTCCCGTTTTCACATGTGTGCTAATAAAGCTGAGGTTTTCAAGCTGGTCTGAGAGATGTTTAGGATTCTGGAGGATCTAAACAGGTTTACATTCAGAGCAGGCTGGTACTTTCAGCAGTCTGTTTCTTTAACTTTTAGCCACCTTTAAGCGGCTTTTAGAACACACTTTAACTCACAAGTTCATTTAATTTGTCCATTAGCAAAGTTCTGCAGTCATGGAAATGAATTAATTAATTAACACCTTTTGCATCATTTGCATGAATTACAGCTTGTTTGGAAATGACAAACAATACAAATATATTATGCACAGTTTTTTTTAAATGTATATATGTGGCTTGCATGTTATGTATCCTAAAAACAAAATTTATTTTTTTATTTGTATTCTAAACACAATTGAATATTTTCACACCTTTTGCATAATTTGCATTAATGACAACTTGTTTGGAAATGACAGCCAATAAAAATATATTATGCACTTTTTTATTTATGTTGATTGCATGTTATATATCGTAAATACAAAATCAGATTTATTTATTTTTTTATTTATTTTCTAAACACAGTTAAATGTTTTCACACATTTTGCATAATTTGCATGAATTACAGCTTGTTTGGAAATGACAACCAACAAAAATATATTATGCAATTAAATATTTTCACACCTTTTGCATTTACAGCTTGTTTGGAAATGACAACCAGTTAACATAAATTATGCACACAATTTTATCTTAAATACAAAATCGTATTTATTTATTCATTTATTTTATTTATTGCTAGCATTTCATGTAAACACAAAATTAAATATTTTCACACATTTTGCATAAGGTGTTTGGAAATGACAGGCAAAAAAAAATATATATTATGCAGTAGTTTTTTTTTTTTTTTAAATTTATGTAGGTTGCATGGTATATATCCTAAATAAAATCAGATTTATTTATTTATTTGTTTATTTATTTATTTTTTCAATTTATTTTTTTGTATTCTTAACACAATTAAATATTTTCTCACATTTTGCATAAATTGTATGAATTACAGCTTGTTTGGAAATGACAACCAATGAAAATATATTATGCACTTTTTTTTTTTTTTTTTCATGTAGCTTGCATGTTATGTATCCGAAATCCAAAATCTTATTAATTAATTGATTAATTCATTAATTAAATTCATTCATTCATTCATTCATTCATTCTAAACACAATTAAATATTTTCACACCTTTTGCATTTGCATTTGGAAATGACAACCAGTAAACAATTTAATATAATACACAAAAAAAAAAAAAAAAAAAAAATTATTTTATTTTTTATACACAGCACAATGGCTTTGGCAAACTTGGCTGGGAAAAAGGGCTGATACAATTTTTATTCAATAATAAATATCAAAATGATTTATTTCACTCTGTTTAGACAAGAAAAAAATAATTATAATTAAAAGGTTTATGATGGATTTTTATATTTTAAGATTGAAAATAGTAAGAACAAACCATATGACATGGCAATAAAGTTTCCAAGACGGTTTTATTGCAATCTCTTGTTTAAAAAAAATGCACCCCTTGGGCCATAAAATGCCTGTAGTTGAAGAAACACCCAGTTTTTCCATTTCATTTGAAAACAAATACATGTATGCAATTTGCTAGGAACGTGCTCAGACATTCAGTAATATGTAGAGACAACCTTGTCCCTCACGAGTCTGAGGGTGAATGCTTTATCTCTGTGAAAATGTGTGAGCTCGTCAATGTTTTGTTTGCATTGCACTGACCATAACTTGACCTGAAAACATCTCCTCATGCCAGTTCCCAGCTGTTGTAATGTTATGCTTGCACATCACATTCAGATAATTTGGTGTACTGTCATGAATGGAAAATGAGCTTGGTGTACTTAGGAATGGAAAAAAATGAAATGGGTCCAAAGCCAACAGCATTTTTTTGTTCCAGCATGCTTTTTAAAATGAGAAGTGTTTGAAAAGCAAAATCCCAGCTTGTTCACGCTTCAGAAGCCGTTATGCTGTTTCTCCAGGTTGTATTCCCTGAAGTGAGAATCCAATTATGTGCTTACATGCTCGCTAGATCTCAGTGGGACGGAGCGGGACGGCCGTGGAGAGCGTTAATTGATGTCTGATCTGCTGTGAGCAGCTGTGGGAGCTTTGAGAACATCTTGTCACTGATAGCAGATGAAAGAAGATGAGGAGGATTGTGGATGTTATTCAGAATAACACAGACCTCCCTGATAACAGACTCTCACTGGCGAGACTGGACGCATCAGTCTGTGTACAATAAATATGGCTGAGCTCATTAAGCTTATCTCTGATGATGATGATGGTGGAAATACTGTGCAAAGAGCGAGTGCAACTTTCAGTTTTTCATCCATCTTTAATGCCCAGCCTAAAGGTTTTTTATTTGCATCTGTTGGCATTAATCAGATTTTCTGATTTACAACACCTTGTTCCGATTCCATTTCAGTTTGATTTGATTTGGATTCATTTGAGTATATTTTTGATTGCGCTGTATGTTGTTGATTTGCTATAAAGAACCGTTCTTAAAGGAACACTCCACTTTTTTTGCTAATAGCTTAGCATAGATCATTGAATCAGATTAGACTGTTAGCATCGAGCAAGATGCTAACGGTCTAATCTGATTCAATGATCTATGCTAAGCTATTAGCAAAAAAAGTGGAGTGTTCCTTTAAGATTAAAACATGTGAATCAGGCAACACTGGTTGCACTGTATGTTTTTGATTCACTAAAATAAATTATTCGTAAGAGTCGAATGTGTGTAAATTAGGTTACGGTTGTGCTGTCTTTTTGATTCCCTAAAAATTAACTTAAAAATAACCATTTATAAGTGTAATTGGTTATGTGAATCAGGCTGCAGTGGATGCTTTGTATGTTTTTGATTCACTAAAAAGAGCCGTTCATTCGAATCATTTGTTTGTGAATCAGGCTGCACTGGTATTTTTGTATGGTTTTGAATCACTAAAATAAACTGTTCATGAGAGTCATTTGTTTTGTGAATCAGACTACATTGCGCTGTATGTTGTTGATTCGTTATAAAGAACAGTTTTTAAGAGTAAAACGTGTATCAGACAACACTGGTTGCACTGTATGTTTTTGATTCCCTAAAAAATAACTTAAAAACAACGATTTATAAGTGTCATTTGTTTGTGAATCAGGCTGCACTGGTTGTGTTGTATGTTTTTGATTCACTAAAAAGAGCTGTTCGTTTGAGTAATTTGTTTGTGAATCAGACTACATTGCGCTGTATGTTGTTGATTCGTTATAAAGAACAGTTTTTAAGAGTAAAACGTGTATCAGACAACACTGGTTGCACTGCATGTTTTTGATTCCCTAAAAAATAACTTAAAAACAACGATTTATAAGTGTCATTTGTTTGTGAATCAGGCTGAACTGGTTGTGTTGTATGTTTTTGATTCACTAAAAAGAGCTGTTCGTTTGAGTCATTTGTTTTGTGAATCAGACTACATTGCGCTGTATGTTGTTGATTCGTTATAAAGAACAGTTTTTAAGAGTAAAACGTGTATCAGACAACACTGGTTGCACTGTATGTTTTTGATTCCCTAAAAAATAACTTAAAAACAACGATTTATAAGTGTCATTTGTTTGTGAATCAGGCTGAACTGGTTGTGTTGTATGTTTTTGATTCACTAAAAATATCTGTTCTTAAGATTCACATTTGAAAAAATATTAAAAATAACCGTTCATAAGAGTCATTTGTTTGTGAATCAGGCAACACTGGTAGGACTGTATGTTTTTGATTCACTAAAAAGAACTGTTCATAAGATTCACATTTGTTTGTGAATCAGGCTGCACTGGTTATGTGTTGTATATTTTTGATTTACTAAAAGAAATTATTTGTGAGAGTCAAATGTATGTGAATTAGGCTACGGTTGTGCTGTGTTTTTGTTTCCCTAAAAAATAACTTAAAAATAACCATTTATTAGTGTCATTTGTTTGTCACTTCACTGCTGCACTGGTTGCACTGTTTGTGTTTGATTCACTAAAAAGAACCGTTTGTTCGAGTCATTCATTTGTGAATCAGGCTACACTGGTTGCACTGTATGTATTTAATTCACTAAAAATGACTGTTTATAAGAGTCATTTGTTATGTGAATCAGGCTGCAGTGGATGCTTTGTATGTTTTTGATTCACTAAAAGGAACCATTCATAAGAGTCAAAGGTGTGTGAATTAGGTTAAACTGGTTGCACTGTGTTTTTGATTTACTAAAAATAACCTTCTTAAATGCCATGTTTATGACTTAGGCTGCACTGGTTGTACTGTAAATTTTTGATTCACTAAAAAAGAACCTTTCATAAGATTCACATTCGTTTGTGAATCAGGCTGCACTGATTGTGTTGTATGTGTTTGAATTCACTGAAAAGTAGAATCATAAGAGTCATTTGTTTGTGAATCAGGCTAAACTGGTTGTGCCGTATGTTTTTGATTTAATAAAAAGAACCATTCATATGAGTCAAATCTGTGTGAATTAGGTTACACTGGTTGCACTGTATTTTTGATTCCTTAAAAAAATATTCATAAGAGTCATTTGTTTGTGAATCAGGCTGCACTGGTTGTGTTGGATGTTTTTGATTCACTAAAAATAACCATTCATAAGATTCACCTTTGTTTGGAATCAGGGAAGACTGGTTGGTACTGTATGTTTTTGATTTACTAAAAAGAGCCGTTTGTAAGAGTCATTTATTTTGTTAGTCATGCTACACTGGTTGTACTGTATGATTTTAAATCACTAAAAAGAACTGTTCATAAGAGACACTCTTTTTTTGAATCAGGCAACACTGTTTGCACTGTATGTCTTCTGATTCACTAAAATGAACCATTCATAAGATTCAAATGTGTGTGAATCGGGCAACACTGGTCGCACTGCACATTTTTGATTCCTTGAAAATAACCATTCATAAGAGTCATTTGTTTGTGAATCAGGCTGCACTGGTTGCGTTGTATTTTATTTTATTTTTTTCACTAATAAAAAGACTGTTCATGAGAGTAATTTGTTTTGTGAATCAGGCTGCTGGTTGTACTGTATGTGTTTGATTCACTAAAAAGAATCATTCATAAGAGTCATTTGTGAATCAGGGTAAACTGGTTGTACTGTATGTTTTTGATTCACCAAAAAGAGCTGTTTATAAGAGTCACTTATTTGTGAATCAGGCTACATTAGTTGTGCCGTTTGTTTTTGATTCAGTAAAAAGAACCTTTCATAAGATTCACATTTGTTTGTGAATCAGGTTGAACTGGTTGAGTTGTATGTTTTTGATTCACTATGAAAAAACATTTTTTTTTTTGAGTCATTTATTATGTGAATCAGGCTGCACTGATTGCATTGTATGTTTTAGTTTCACTAAAAAGAACTGTTCATAAGAGTTATTTGTTTGAGAATCAGGCTACACTGGTTTCTCCATATGTTTTTGATTCACTAAAAAGAACCGTTCATAAGAGTCACTCTTTTGTGAATCAGGAACACTGGTTGTACTCAATGTTTTTGATTCACTAAAGGGAATTTGACTCAAATATGTGTCAGTTAGGTCAAACTGGTTGCAGTGCGTTTTTGATTCCTTAAAAATAACCATTCACAAGTGTCATTTGTTTGTGACTTAGGCAACACTGGTTGCACTGTATGTTTCTGATTCACTTAAAAAGTACCATTTGTAAGAGTCATTCATTCATTTGTGAATCAGCTGGTACTGTTTGCACCGTAATGTTCATAAGAATCATTTGCTTCAGAATCAGGCTGCACTGGTTGAACACAGTACAGTCTTTTTTTGCTTTACTTTCAATACAGATGATTAATTTTGCTGTGACGCTGAAGATTGACCAGCGATGGCACAGATTCAGCATCAGGGAGGCGTTTACAAGCCTCTGCACATCTCTAACCCACATTCACAGCAGTGAGCAAACACACTGAATCACTCTGACATATACAGTTCGAAGAAGACGATGTGTTAATAAAACAATAATGTAATGATTACACCAGTGTGATTTTTATTTCCCGTTGCGGTGTGTAAAGCGACCATTCACTGTCCCAACACAGTAGCTGATGGATTCACCAAACAACACCGCTACAACATTTCGCCTGAATCGCTTTAAAAGATATCCTTCCTTTTCTTTTGTTAGAGAGAAACAAAAAGCCTTGCTTTTGTTATGCTCCCCATTCAGTGCTTAAGAGCGAGTTATTGCTTTGACAAAACAGGTTTTCTTTTTTCACACGGGCTCTTGCTCTTTCGCTGGCATCAGATAGCATGAATGTGTCATGCAGAAATGATCACCGTTCCCTCCCTATGTCATAAGACCTAAAGGAACGCTACACTGGAGGACTAGTCATAATTTCCTATGATAATTTCAAACCTCAAACATTCCTCAATGCTGTTTTTAAGTGAAAATAGAAAGATGTACATGAACAGGGATGCACAATTATGATAAATATAGCAATTGTGTCAAGTTTAAAAGAAGTCTCTTCTGCCCACCAAGGCTGCATTTATTTGATAAAAATTACAGTAAAAACTGCAATATTATGAAATATTATTCCAATTTAAAATAACTGCTTTCTATGTTAATATATGTTACAATGTAATTTATTTCTGTGATCAAAGCTGAATTTTTAGCATCATTACTCCAGTCTTCGATGTCACGTGATCCTTCAGAAATCATTCTAATATGCTGATTTGCTGCTCAAGAAACATTTCTGATTATTATCTTACAGACTAATTTAAACATCTCTAATTTGCTGTTGATCTTAACAAATGTTTCTGTGATTGGTTTCAGTGCTCAACAGCACATAAATAGACTCTTCTTACACAACATGAGCAGATCTAAATGCTATGCTTTAATAAACAATTAAGTCTAATCGCAATCACATCAGCTGTGATTATAATCTCAAAAATTTGTTCTGCAGCACTAAACACATCTTATATTTCATGCCAGAGCACCAGTGCATTTGCGCGCCAGTCCAGACCTGCTGCTTCTGACTTTACACTCCCACAGAATGACATATATCCTCTCTCCCCATCAACACACACGTTTTTCTGCCAGTCATCTGTGAAGCAGGAACCGGTTTCCTCCCTCTCCTGTCCTGAATTTAGAGGCAAAACGCATGGCGTGAAGATCAGGTTACTGGATTTCCACCAGAATCGTATTAATCGAGCTGTCATATAAGTCACGATGTGATGAGAAAGCCATACGTGCGGTAATCGCTCCAAACCGTTGAGAAACATGTAATGCGCGCCAGGCTGCGGCTTCATCACACACAGCCTGAAAATGCAATAACAAAATTAGAATTATGTTTTTATTCCTTCCGATCGACCAGGTTCAGATCTATAGGCTTAGTGTTTGCTCAAAGGAATCACAAAACACTGCAAAAATGGTGCATTTATGCCATTTTATAGATTTTATCATCTAGTATGCTTGACTGTGTGTGTCTCTTTAAGTGTGTGTGTGAAAGAGCTTCAAGAAAAAGAAGAGTTGATTGGCAGATGTAAGTGAGCTGTTTTCTCTGCTGGAATTCTTCAGTTACACATGAGTATTGGATTTCCTGTCATCTTTATTATGGTGAAATACCTGTTTGTTTGACACACTGACCCAAACTTTACATTGTGAAGGCCTTTAACATGACACCTGAACTAACACATGACCAACAACGTAAAGCATTACAGACCTAAACATCATTGTGTCTGATTCAGTTTGTTTAAATGTCCCTTGATATACTCGTTTTTGTCTTTTTTTTTTTTTTTTTCATATGGTACTGTTCAGAAGTTTGGGCTGGATAAGATTCTAAATATTATTAGTATTATTTTTTTTAATATTATATTATTATTATTATTATTATTATTATTATTGTTATTATTATTATTATTATTATTATTATTATTATTATTATTATTATTATTTTTTTTTTTTTTTTTTTTATATTTTATATATTTTATATAATTTTATAATGTTAATAATTATGAATTATTATCCAAACAGCTAAGTCTTAAGCCATTTTCAAGAATCGGCTAAAAACACATCTCTTCCTACTCGTTTGACCCTCTGACTCTAGCACTCTATTCTAATTCTATTCTTTATAAATAAATAAATAAATAAATAAAAATCCCTTTTAGACTTGTACTCTATTAATTTACTTACTGCTTGTTTTCTTAAAAAACAAACAAAAAAAACCCTAGCTTCTCTGTTCTTTTATATTCTACCTATTTTTAACAACAACAACAAAAAAGCTTCTAACACTAGCTTGCTTTTTCTTTATATTCTGTTTTCTTTTTATTTATTATATAATTATAAAAAAAATAACCTTGCTACATGTACTGCGTTAGGCTAACTGAGATTTGTAATATCACTTGCATGTTATTGCTCTTTTGTAGATTTTGATTGCTTCCATTGTCCTCTTTTGTACGTTGCCTTGGATAAAAGCGTCTGCTAAATGTCTAAATGTAAATGTGTAATTTTAGGATCAAAATGCGTGTGCAAAATGTGCTGTTCTTCAGGAAAATCCTTCAGGTCTCACAAAATCTTGGTTTTCCAGCATTTTTTTTTATTTGAACACTTCCCAACAATGACTGTATGATTTTGAGATCCATCTTTTCACACTGAGGACAACTGAGGGACTCATATGCAACTATTACAGAAGGTTCAAATGCTCAGTGATGCTTTAGGTGGAAACACAACGCATTAAAAGCCAGGGGGTGAAAACTTTTGAATAGAATGAAGATGTACATTTACATTTTTCTTATTTTGCCTAAATATAATATTTTTTCATTTAGTACTGCCCTTCAGAAGCTACAGGAGATACTTATATGTTTCAAAGAAGACAAAATAAGTTAAATTTACCCTGATCTTCAAATTCCAAAAGTTTTCACCCCCCGGCTCTTAAAGGTCCACTAAATTGCCTTAAAACACGTAACGTTATTCTGTGCAGTGACGTAATTTTAATTGAAACAGGAAAACAGGGCAGGGCTGTTGAACACTTTTTTAAATAGCCAATAGCGTTCCATTTATATCTGCTCTGGCCAGAGCCGTTGAGCTCAGTAAAACCGCATTTGACGGCTTATGACAGACTCAGTCTAATAGATTACCGCATAGATTCAAAATCAAACTCTCACTAAAACAAAATAGTGATCATAATCATGCTGAGGCTGTGTAGTTTAATACATCGACTCGCGCATATGATCTGCTCCGTGCGATCGCGTCTGTGCCTGAACCGGAGCCAAAGTCTGGAGTAGACTGTGCTGCCGTGGTTTGCGTGCCACAACGCGAAACCAGAACTCATTTGCCCCAATGGAAAGCATATTCACACTGTCTGAATCGTTCCCTATCTCCTACATTGTGCACTACATGACATTCACCATACAGTAAACACTAGCCACAGCTTCAACATCTATTTATAGTGTAGGGGGCGGGACGCTGCGGATTCTAGAGAGCATTTGATTGGACAGAAGGTTTGATGAGAAGCTGAAGTGCAGCGTGATGTCATCAAAATCGTTGATTCATATTGGCTGAAGTGAGAGACTGTAAGTTTTAAATGCTCATATCTTGTAAACACGAATGTCGTCGTTTTGGAGCACACTACCTAATAGATAACCTTAAGGCTACATATATTTATACTAAAAGCCAGAAACTTTGATTTTGATTTTATGCGGACTTTAATGCATCGTATTTCCTTCTGAAGCATCAGTGAGTGTTTGAACCTTCTGTAACAGTTGCATATGAGTCCCTCAGTTGTCCTCAGTGTGAAAAGATGGATCTCAAAATCATGCAGTCATTGTTGGAAAGGGTTCAAATACAGAAAAATGCTGAAAAAAAACAAAAAATTTGTGCGACCTGAAGGACTTTTCTGAAGAACGGCAGGCAGTTTAACTGTTCAGGACAAACAAGGGACTCATGAACAACTATCACCAAACAAAAAAACACAGATGTGGATCATTCAGTATTAAAAATCCCTTTTGCACAGAGTCATTGTGGACTATATGCAAACATCTTTTATGTGAAATATCTTATTCAGGTCAGTGCTAAATAAAAAATAACATGCGTTTTGTATGATCCCTCTTATTTTGGTGAAATACTGAATATTTTTGCAGATTCTGCAAGGTGTGTGTAAACTTTTGACTTCAGCTGTGTAATATGTATATGTGTGTGTTTTTCTTTCTTTTCTTCTGTGATCCTTTAAAGTGAAAAATGAGAAATTTCAAACTGAAACAATTTTCACCTCACCAGTTCGACTGCTTTTAGAACTTTTGCCTGAACTTGTCCAGTTCAACTCACCTGACTTGAGACACACACAGACACACATTGTGCCAGCCTGCATCAACGAGAGCGTCTGTGTCCCTCATGCTCTGCCAGCCGCTGTAGGGAGGTCTGGACGAGCCCCAAACAGAGTGCTTTGTGTGCTTGAGACGGGCTGTTCTGTCTGCTCTGACAGCCTGGCACGAAGCCCATCATCTGCAGCGGCTCTACGGCTGTACCATCCTCTTACTCACAACCTGGCAGCACTGCCAATGACCATCACTCTCAGCTCGCTCTCTTTCTCACACACGTTCACTGTCGCTGCTGTCGTTTGCTGGTGGTCCTGAACTATGTTGGATTGGGTTACTCATCTGTCACATCGCTGACACTAATGGCCATGGTCAAAAAAATGCCAGACCTGTGCCAAAATACCACAAACCCCTTCGCCTTTTTCATGGTTTTGTTGATAAAGCTGTTTGTATTTGAGGCTGAATGGAAACGGCTGTTAAGATGTGATTTCCTTGGTATTTGAAAAGCCTTTTGAAGGTGATTCTGGGAAATAAACCTAGGGCCCTATGATTTCCACTATGCAGAAAACGTGGATGGATTTGCGGAATCCTGTCATAAAAATGGAATTTAAAAATTGAATTTAAAAATGGATTAATAAATTGAAAGTAGGTCACTTAAATGAAAATGCAATATGCACTAGTGTCTGTGAATATTAAGTTGCGTGTTCTGCATGTCTGTGTGTGAATGAATGGCGCAGACACACAATTTTGTTTACTACACACATACTGAAGCGCACATGACTCTCGCTGTGTTTTCAGGCTCTGCCGCCTCAATATATGAGTACATGAAAACAACCATAATCTCTAGAGCTGTTCTGAGAATCACTTCATGTGCATTTTACCATTTCTTGTGAGAAAAAAATTAAAAACTACTGTTACATCATTTACAACAGAAACTTAAAGGTCTTCACAATGACCCATCAAAATAAAAGTTTGGTTTAACTTGAACTTACTTATACTTAATGTAAGATAGTACTACTGCTACTATTAATAAAATTATTATTAAAACATTATTTTTAAGGAATATTTACCAAAAAAAATATTTAACAGAATTTATTTACCAGAAAATTGTAAACACACAATGCAGTATTTCTGAAAAAAGGAAGAAAATAATAATAATTAATTAATTAATAATAATTTTTTTAAAATAAAATTAATTGAGAATGAATGAATTTGATTAAAAAATAAAACTATATTTGAGGGGAAAAAATTGATTGTCTCAATTTCAAATTAATTAGACATGGTTTTTGATGAATAAAATTTAATTTAACCATTAAAACAGAGTCTAGAAAAATTAAAACGAAAAAAACAAAACAAAAACAGAATCCAGAAACTTTTTGAATTTAGGAATTAAATAAAGGAATTTTAGACTTTTTAATTAATTGTTTGAAATGAACAGTTTAAATCTGTATAAACAGTTTTGTATAATCAGTTTTGACAACTCTAATACTGTTTATTGATATTAGATGCTATTAAAATGTATTTTAATTTATTTAATCAAAAATACAGTAAAATACAGTAAATATTATTGCAATTCAAAATAACCATTTTCTATTGTAACATGTTCAAATATAATTGATTGCTGTGATGAAAGCTGAATTTTCAGCATCATTATGCCAGTCTTCAGTGTCACATGATCCTTCAGAAATCAGTCTAATATGTGAATTTTGGTTATTATTATTATTATTATTATTATTGGTAATCTGTTTATTTTAGATATCTATTTATTTCAGACTTACAGGCTTGGAACATTAAAGTGTTAAACTTGTTTTTCTTCAGTAATATAGGATTCAGTGAGAAAAATTTAAGTTATGAATTGATTTTATCAGCCTGGTATTGACTGGTTTATAAAAAGTGAATATAAATGTTACTATAAATGTATAAACTTGAAATAAACCAAAGATATTTTCGGGTTGTATTGTGCAAGTTGAATTTGTGTGTGTGTGTTGGTGCATTATGGTCTAGGAAATGTATAAAACCTCTTAGACTTTCTACGAACACTGTAACGTTCATAATATGACCATGCACTCTGCGTCTTATTAAAAAAACACAATTCTGCATATAAGAAATTTGCGAGCTTGTGTTTCCTGCACTCTCATTTGCATGTGTGTGTGATTGGATGTCAATAGAATAAAAAGTGTAGTGTGAGCATCCCGCAAGGGTGTGTTAGAAAGTGTGAGATTACCAGAAAGTGTGTAATTACAGATGAGCGTGAGATGTTTGAGAATTTGCTTTCATCATAAGGTCAAGCACACAGTTCATGAGCTCTGTAATCACACACTGTCACACAACTCTAATGCTGATTATGATTGATATCAGCTGCTGTCTTCATGCTGCCAGTTACAACATAATCAGTCATTCCAAGGTATTCTTTAAAATACTTTTGGCTACCTTGTAAATATGATAGTGTTATGCATGTGAATATAGTAATTACCTGTTGACTTACAGTATATGAGTTTTTAAACCAGTACTGATGCTGATATAACAATATATTTGTCTTCCTATTTTAAAATTTCACCTTTAATTCAACGTGTCAACTGCTGATACATTGTGTGTGTGAGTAAAAAAAAAATGCGTACAATTTACATACATAACGTATTTTCTAGCAAAATATATTTTGGCCATTTAAAAAAAAAAAAAAAAAAAAAAAATAATAATATATATATATATATATATATATATATATATATATATATGTCTATAAAATGTCTGACATTATAACACATTATATATAAATATAAAACGGCAAGGGACACAACTAAAATCAATTTAAATAACTAATAATTAAATAATTGAATCAATTAAAGTAAATAATTAAAATCCAAAAAAAAAAATAATTTAAAAAAACCAAAACATTTAAAATGTAAATATAAAAATTTAAACATTCCACAGTTATTCCAAAATGTCCAAATTTTGGCCATGAAATGTGTATGTATTATGTGTACAGTATCTCGGTTCAGCATAACGTCAAACTTTACACATTCATTCTGTATGATGTCATTCAAAAGTTGTTGTAATAAACTATTGCGCTCATAATCTTGCAAAGCCATCAAAAGTGATTTTGGCGGTCTGACAGGTAAATAAGATGCTTCCAAAGATGCTTCCAAATAACCGTTCAGGCTTGCCTAATCTAGAGCATCTGAAAAGTGGCATCAGATTTTGTTAGAATCAAGGGAAATGGGCTGTGGAAGGCTTGAAAGCTCCACTGAGAAACTGCATTTATGGCAGGATCTGTGTCCAAAATACTGGTATGATCTTTAAAAATGGCAGAGAACTTCAGTTGCAAGTTTCATGGGAATTGATCTGTCAGATGACGTCCAGGAAATTTCAGATGAACGCTGACCTGTCAAGAGTTATTATCTTATAAATGTGTCAGGACAGGGGTCAGTGGGTTTGGTGCCGGATGCCAGCGCAGATTTAGAGTTTCAGTCGTGTCCTTTATGAAGACAGACAGACAGTAGATCTGACAGGTAAAATCTGATGGCGGTCTGTGAACATGTGCCAGTCAAAGCTCAAGGGCGTCTGGAGTTCTTGCTAACGTTATGTGGCGTGTAGAGTGTGAGTAAGGCAGAGGGAAACGGAGGTTTTGTAACGCTTGGCCTTTCCAAAAAACAGCACCTGTGCATTTGTTTTCTCTCTGAGTCACAATTTAGTTTGTGCGGTTTTACCTCTGATTGCATCATCAGTTGATGAAGGGTTCGTTTAAACGACAATGATTATACAAAAACAGAAGGGTTTTTCATTTGCGTTTTTGCAAGTTTCACATACCTATGAAAAAGCTGTTAAAACAATCCCTGTTAACACTGATCTGCAAAAAAATGACAAAAAAAAATCTGTATTATGCATACTAGGCCAGTAGATGGCGATGTGACTATGTAAAAAAAATAAAATAAATTAAACACTACGTCTCTAAACAAATACCTATGGGCTGAACACATAATATGCATGTGCATGATTCACGAATTTGCATTTTCGTAGTTTACATGGAGATGATAACTATGCCGTTTTCAAAAGCTCCCACTTTGAAATCTGTTTTCAAAAGTTTTCAGGCCTCCAGAACACTATTATTATGTAAGTAAATGGCCAAAACACATAAAAAGTTATCATTTGTAGTTGAAAACAGTGTTGTGTGAAAGCCCATTTCCACCACTGAATAAAACCAACCTGATCTCATGATGAAAACGTACCTATGGGAACATACCAATAAATACATATCACTGCAGTTTCCAACTTAAATTAACAGTACACAGTTATGATTACAGCTCCTTATGTTTCGCTTTCCGGACGTAACAAGTTTGCTCGGTAGCTTAGCCACGGAGTTGGACTTAGGATGTGGAATCTTTGGGTATGAATCCCATGAAAAACATTATTCATGATGAAAGAGCTGAAAGATGGAAGATCGAAAAACAAGCTAAATGGCATTCTTGCGATTGTGTTTTTATATCACATTTGCTTTTGTTCATACTATCAGGTGGTATATATTAGATGTAGTGCAGATTGTAAGTTATTTTAAAACATCATGGAGCATTAGAGTTATAGCGCCACTCAATGGACATTTCAAGTCAGAACTGCAGTGACACGTACAAAACCAACGTCACATATAACGTGCCATATGTACGTTCATCTGTTCTGGGGAATAAAAAACAGACACTCGTTTAGCGCCACTCAGTGGACATTTAACATCAAATATGTCACGAAACGTACATGGTGGTACATATTTCGCATCTTCTGAAAAAGTTCCCACAGGTACATTGCCGTCATGAGATCAGGTTGGAAAAAAAGGCAACTGCGACTAGGGCTGCATGGTTATGACAAAATCATAATTGTCAAGTATTCCCTTGAAATTGTAATTGCGATTATTAATTACGATTATCACGATTTGCATTAAATGATGTTTTGAATAGATTTGAGTCAAAGCTATTTTTTTCATAGTTTGAAGCAACTGCGTGCCACATTTTTATATATTTATTTTTTTCTTTAAATATAAAAAAAGTAAAAAAATGTAAAAATTAAAACAATGAGAGAAAAAAAAAGATAACCTGTAGGAAAAACACACACACTCTCACACATCTTAAGCAAGCAGAATTATGTAGGGATTTTTTTTTTTGTAACTGCCCCTTTGAACGATTACATAATTGTGGCATCTGTAATTGTAATCACGATTAGAAATTCGATTAATTGTGCATCCCTAATTGCGACTTTTTACCTGACAATTTTGACTTTTTTTTCGCAACTGCAAGTTTACATCTCTCAAATCGGACTTTTTTTTAAATTGCATGATACAATCCCGCAATTCTGACTTTTTTCTTAGAATTGTGAGACAAAACTTGCACTTATAAAGTCACAATTATGCGAGTTATATCTTGCAATTCTGCTTCTATAACACAATTGTGAATTAAATTAGAATTGTGAGATATAAACTTGCAATTTTGAGAACCTTTCAGTCTTTTTTTCCTCCCAAAATTTGACTTTATAACTTGCAATTGTGAGTTTATATCTCACAGTTCCAAGAAAAATGTCTGAATTGTGAGATACAAGCTTGCATTTGCAAGAAATTGTGAGTTTTTATCTTTCCATTGTGAGATATGAACTTGCAAATCTGATTTTAAGTTAAATCTGAGTTAAATCATATAAACTTGCAATTCTGAGAACATATCAGACTTTTTTCCCTCTCAAAATTTGACTTTGTAACTCGCAAAAAGAAAAAAAAAGGCATAATTTTGAGATACAAGCTTGCATTTTCGAGAAAAAACATCAGATTTGTGAGTTTTTCTCTCACAACTGTATGATATAATTGCATGATATAAACTTGCATTTGTGAGTTAAGTCTGAATTGCCAGATATAAACTTGTACATCTGACTTTTTTCTCAGAATTACGTGATTAAAAAAATGCAATAAACCATTGCAAGTTATAAAGTCAGAACTGTGAGACATAAACTCACAATTCTGAGAAATATAGTCGCAATTCTAAGAAATAAAGTCAGAGTTATGAGATGTAAACATACAATTCTGACTTTTTTCTTTAGAATTGAGTTTATATCTCACAATTGTGACTTTTTTGTCTCAGAAATGAAACTTGCAATTGCGAGTTTATCTTACAGTTCTGAGAACAAAAAGAACTGTGAGGGAAAAAAATAATAGCAAGATACAAACTTGCATTTGCGAAAAAAAAAAAAATGAAAAGTTTATATCCCACAATTCTGACTTTATAACTCACAATTATGAGTTATGTGCAATATTTATGTACGTCTTATGAATGTACCTATGTGGATTTATGTCTCGCGTCTGGAGGAGACTGAATATTTGCAAAATATTTGCTGAAATGTTTGTATTGTTCATACAAAAACAACTGGATTCAACTGGATTGCTGAAAATGTGTGCATGTACAGCTGTTTGACATTTAATAAGTTAAGCTGTAGACACAGGATATGTTGTATGTTGTCTGTTACCACAAAAATAATTTATCTCTCGTAGATTTAGTCTGGTTTAGTAAATGTTGCCGTTTCCAGTAGCTCAATTGTTGTCACTTTCATTCGGCGAAGTCCCACATTGGCCCCTTTAGCCAGATGTCGCCTTTGAAGTGGATCATGAAGTGCACTTCCTTTGTTTGTTTCATTGGACACTTCCTGGTGTGTGCAGAGCTGCGATTTATGAGGCCCCATGGGCAAAATGGTCTTTTATTACCTTTCTCCTCCTCTCTTTCTCCCTCACACACACACACACACACACACACACACACACACACACAGGCACACTGAGTCTGAAACTCTGTGCTTTTGTTGCTGTCACTGGCAAATAGAGGTTTTCGTCTCACACAATGAAATACTGGTTCAACAAGTTCAGGTTTATATTGCTGGAGCTCAGTTTGTCTACTTAGGTGGTCATACACCTCTTATGAAAAGAGGAAACAATTCTTTACTTATGATACGCTATTGTCACAGACTTAATTAGTAGATTAGTCAATCATGTGATGTTTTTTTTTTTTGGGCAGATCTGTTTGTTATTCCAAACTAGATTAAAAAGCAATTTATACATGCAATTACTTGAATACACCTGTTCTATGAGGAGCATGTTTTTAATTTCTGAATTAAAAGTGATTTTGTTAATTTTTTTGAGAGAATTAAGTCAATTTCAGGGTGGTACAACTGTCAGTATTATAATGAAGAAAACGTGAAATTCTTGAGAAGAAAATTGAATTGTGTAGTTTGGCATATTTGTTTAATGTCATTTCTTTAAACAAAACTCCTTTGCTGCTTATTAATATTAACTTAAGTTATATGGTGCAACCAACATGCAGAAAAAAAAAAAAGACCCTAACTAAATAACTGTGTCTCATTACATAATAATAATAATACTGATACTACTACTACTAATAATAATTGATAAATGTAATAAATGTATTGTAAAATGTCATGTGGTGCAACTACCCAAATAATAATAATAATAATAATAATAATAATAATAATAATATAATTTTGTAAAATGTCATGTGGTGCAACTACCCCAATAATAATAATAATAATAATAATAATAATAATAATAATAATAATAATCTGACAATTTTCTTGTAAAATGTCATATGGCGCAATTACCCTAATAATAATAATAATAATAATATAATTTTGTAAAATGTCATGTGGTGCAACTACCCTAATAATAATAATAATAATAATAATAATAATCATAATCATAATAATAATCTAACAATTTTCTTGTAAAATGTCATATGGTGCAATTACCCTAATAATAATAATAATAATAATAATAATAATAATAATAATAATATGATCATCATAATCAGATAATTTTCTTGTAAAATGTCATGTGGTGCAACTATCCTAATAATAATATTAATATTAATAATAATAATAACAACAACAACAACAACAACAATAATAATAACAATAATAATCTGATAATTTTCTTGTAAAATGCCATATGATACAACTACCCTAATATTAATAATAATAATAATAATAATAATAAAAATACATTTCTTGTAAAATGTCATGTCGTGCAACTACCCAAAATGGTTACACCACATGACATTTAATCATTATTCATTTTTTCATTATCGCTTATGTTACTTATTTAGTGTTACTGACCCACGGTTAAAATGTTATTTTATATTACTGTATTTTTTATTTAATAACTTTAATTAAAATATTAAAAAAAAGAGTGCTTGCAACCTCATTATACTTCAGTTCCTTTTTTAACTTGCATTTTAATGAA
The DNA here is from genome assembly GCA_036247105.1 of Cirrhinus mrigala. NCBI lineage: Eukaryota > Metazoa > Chordata > Actinopteri > Cypriniformes > Cyprinidae > Cirrhinus > Cirrhinus mrigala. The sequence continues at coordinate 21,659,804 of CM070030.1, forward strand.
GCTACATCAACATAAAGTTTCACCTCGCTTCACAGCATTTCACTTGATTTTCGCCTTTTCTGTTGTTTTTCTGGTTTAACTGTTACACCTATCCTCTCGTCTGCTCCATCCTGCGCTCAGACTTGTGAATGTTGGATCCCTGCCTGGATTTCTTTGGCAGACACCTACTGGTTAGTCAGTGCGATCTATATGTGTGTGTGGCTGACATTCACCTCATTCAGCGGCATTTTAATTTAACTCTCAGCTCTTAATCAGGCCTTAGAGGACGCCATTGTCAAACCAATTCAGTTCACCTGCATGTAAAACCATCTTCAATCGTGCACTTTCACACTTTGCGTTAAGTGAGACATAATTCATTTGGCTCCATCGGTGCTTCTTATTCAAGCTCATAGCAAAATCACATCTGTAGACGTCTAGTGGGGAACACATATGAGCCTGCTGCTCTGCATCCAACATTGCCAACGGCTCTCAGCCGTATTTAATGCCATTATGGCTTTCATTTTGTTTTCTTTGATACCCTAGAGACATTCCTTCATCCTCTCGCGCGCTATTCCTTCAGCCAGTGATTCTATTTGAAGACCAAGGACACTAATTTAGCCCTCTGCGATGCTATCAATACACTTCTGACTCAAATGTTGGCACACTTGCTTATAATGGAGTTAAAGGTCATGGTTGCACAATGAAAACTTAGAACTATTTAGTAACAAAGATGGAGAATGAATTTTGTAATTGCAGGGTTTTTTTGTGGGATCTCAGAAAGGTTTCAGGTTAAGATTGGACACACTGGAATAATACTTAAAGACAAAAATAAGAAGCTTTGTTTAAGTTACGAATGGAATTGTCTAGAAGGAATTATTCAGCCCCAAAAATTTTGTTATTCGTGTTGCAAACTCATTAAATATACATTTCTTCTGTGAAAGAACATGAGACATTATCTGTTTTGTTTGTCTTATGTATATAAAACATTATTTATTTATTTATTTATTTATTTATTTATTTTTGGCAGAATACATGATGATTCACTTTTGTTGTATGGAAAAGAGCAGAAAATTTAACCTAACACGTTTGACAGAAGAAAGAAAAAATAATATATATAATAGATATATATTAAAATATAATATTAAATATAATAAATAAAATAAAATACAATTTGTTTATTTTATTTTATTTAATATATTTTTAATTAAATAATTAAATGCTTTTTATGTAATCAATCAATCAAGCAATATTTTATTTAATTAATTACAGGCTTAGTCAGCCCTTATTATTTATTTATTTATTTATTTATTTATTTATTTTTGGCAGAATATGATTTGCTTTTATTGTATGAAGAAGAGCAGAAAATTCAACCTAACAAGTTTGACAGAAAAAAGAAAATAATACAGCTAGATAAAATGACAAAAACTCTACACTACTGTTTCCCTAAAACTAAAATATAATAATGAATAAATAAAATATAAAAAAAAGAATATATATATATATATATATATATATATATATATATATATATATATATATATATATATATATATATAGAGTAAAATAAAAATTTAATTTGTTTATTTAATTTAATATTTTTAAATTAAATAATTAAATGCTTTTTATGTAATAAATCAATCAAGCAGTCAATCAATTATTTAATTAATTGCAGCCTTAGTCAGCCATTATTATTATTATTATTATTATTATTATTATTATTAATATTTATTTATTGCAGAATATATGATGATTTGCTTTTATTGTATGGAAAAGAGCAGAAAATTAAAAAAATAAAAAAATAAATAAAAATGAAATAAAATAAAATAAAATAAAATAAATGTTTGTTTTTTATTTAATATATTTTTTATTAAATAATTCAGTTTTTTAATGTAATCAATCAATAAATCAATCAAATCAATTCCTAATTCCTAATTCATAAATCCATCATTTTAGCTTCCAGGAAATGTTTTTTCTTTGGGTAAATATTTGGGTAAATAATCAAATTCTAACAAAAATTGGTAAACCAAAATTGGGCAAATAAGATAATTTATATAAAATAATTAATATAATATATATTATATTTACATTTTAAAACTTGTATGTTGAATATTGGTCAGAGCAAATATTTATAAAAGCATATTCTGTTATTCTAATGTTAAAGAATTAAAATGTGCTTCAGAACAGGAAAGTAAAGCACACACGTAAAGGTTTATACATTTTTTACGTCTTTTTTTCTTTATTATGTATTTAGAGTCATTTGAGTCTGTGATGCATATGATTTGTAGTAATTTTGTTTGTGCACGCACTATGAGCCTCTAGAGCAAAGACAGTGATGCTGGAAAACAACGAACCCTGGCTTTAACAAAAAACAGCTTCTCTTCATGTAATTTTACACACTTATTCTTGACAAGGCACTTCATTACCAAACTTTAAAAGAATCAGTTTCGTGAACCCAGCCCAAGCTAAAACCACTATTCTCGGGAAAGAGCAGCATGTTTTTCAGCTAAATAAATGATGTCATCACCGAAAGCCAAGTCACAGGGTTGGGATGAGAGAAGGAAAAACAAACCTGATATACGGGTAAGAAAAAGTAAGATACAGTGAGAACACCACAACACATCAGTTATGATTAAGGCCTCGTCTGTGGTCACGGTTTACGGTAAATGTAGCGGCAATTAACCGCAGGCTGCTCTTTCCATACTAATGTGCTCCATGCGGGGCGCTTTAATGCCTCCTCTCAGCACCTCAGACCGTCTAATGATTTCTACACGCGATAACATTAGCACAGTTTGCATCGTGCCGTATGTCGACTTCCTCGTTGCGTTCCGTGTGCAGTATTTTGCGATACCGACAAGCAGCCTTATGTTTCACTTGGCATCGTCTGAGCCTCCATCTGGCATGCATAACTCGTGGTTATGAAATAATAAACAATGCACTGAGAGATAGTGCTGACTGCAGTCCTTTGCTGGTGCAGGACCTGTTTTTTGAACATGCCAAATCTTGAATCTCTTTTGCTGAAGCCCTGACATACAGTAGAATTTGCTAAACTGATGTTTAGTCTGCAGTTCGATTGGTCGACTGCCATATTCAGTAGCCGACATTTCAATAGAGCAATCACAGTCAAGGTTAATGGTTTGTTTGGAACAATTTTAGCACTTAACCAATCATGCTTAGGCGCGAAGCATGTGAAGATAATTTGTGCGTGGGTGTTCTTCAGATACAGGCACTTTTATGTACCAGTTAAAATTGATTTATTTAATTTAATAAATGTAATTGTGTACATACATGTTTGCATAATTTAACATAATTTATATAAATATATTTTTATTTGTACTTTTTTTTAAAAAGCCTTTTATGTATATTATTATTCCATTGGTTTCCCAAAACCATTTTTTTCACTAAAATGAAAATTCCTCTAAAAATATTAATATATTATTATTATTATTATTATTATTATTATTATTATTATGTAATCATTATTATTATTATTGTTATCCTTCTTATTTTGTTATTATTATTATTATTATTATTATTATTATTATTATTGTCCCAAAGTTTTTTTTTTTTGTGATGATCTAAAAAGAGTACAATAATAAAATATATATTTATTTATATTTTTATATAATTTATGTAAATATTTTTTTCTACTTTAAAACTTTTATTTTTATTGTTATAAAATGTGAATGTGTTGCTTAATTATACCCTTGCTAAAATTAACCATGGTTTTATTATGGTAAAAATGTAGTAAACATGTTTTTACTGATTACCCTATCATTTGTATAACCACAGTTTTACTGCAAATACCATAGTTAAACTATGGTTAGTGTGACAAAACCATGATTCATTTGTGGTTACCATGGTGTAACTATAATAACCATGTTTTTTTTGGTTTGATTTGTAATAAAACCATGGTTAAATTTCATAAGGGCGTGTAGATTTCTATCTGTGTAATTAGCCAGAATTAGCTATGAAATTGGCAGTCAACCGTGCCATTTCTGCAAATGTCCGAATGACTGGTGATGTGGTGAAAATGACATTTGTTATTTTAGAAATGGATTGCTTAGGGGGAAACCTCCCCAAAACTGTGATTGTGATGTGTGTACCAGAAAGAATAAGAGTTTAAAGAGTGCCTTAAGAAGGTTTATTAAAGTTTACATGGCAAAAATGTTTCAAGTGGAAGAAACCCCATATAAACCCTATAGCAAGCTGCTATTACATTGATAGCTTGCTGTTTGAATAGTCTAAATATGGTCCTTGAGGTGCGTGACTCTTTTCTTGGGCTTGTGCTAATTCTAGGGTTAAAGAGGTGAACCGTCACTCGTCGGCTGTGGGTTCACAGCTTTGCAACCTGATGCAGAGAATCCCTCCCTACTTCCTGAATGGGTTGCTGATTCACGCAGGCTGTACGGTGTAAAGGGGCGTTCGGGATCACATTTCCCCAGCCGTGCCCACTCTCTCTGGTCTTTGTTATGCCAGGCCACCCCATCTTAGCTGTTGTGGGGTTACAGTACAGCCAATCAATGGAGCTCCCACTGTTTTAGACTGCTGGGAAACATAGATCTCTGTGCTAATGGCCCAGTGCTGCTGGAAGGAAAGCTGGCCGACTGCCCACCGTACAGGCCCAGCAATGTTAATATTAGCAGACAAAGCTAAATAAACATGGCAGAACACATTAATTAAGTTTCTTGACTGCACACTTCTGGAAGAAAGTCTTGTAATCATCTGTATGGCCAAATTAGTGTTCACAATCTATGCCTTAATTCCACACTGTGTTGGGCAGCGGTGTTTTCTAGGTGATTTGCTTGTTTGCTTGTTTTTTTGTTTTGTATGCTGTTGTTTTGGTTTAGGTTTGTTGGTAGTATTTTTGTCTGTTGTTTTTTGGCATGTTTTGTTTGTTTTTGCTTTTGTTTGGTGTTATTTTATTTTGGTTTGTTGGTGTTCTTTGTTTTGTTTGGTGTTATTGTTGGTTTGACTTGTGTTTCTTTTTCCTGGTTTTGTTTTGTTTGGTGTTATGTTTATTTATTTTTTTTGTTTGACAGTTTGGTTTAATTTTTTTTTTTTTGCATTTTTGTTTTGGTTTGTGTTTTTGTTTTGTTCAGTGCTATTTTTGGATTTTTTTTCAGTTGTTTGTTTGGTGTTATTTTTTTTTTTTTGTTTTGCTTTGTTTTCTTTTCTTTATTTCTTTAGGGTTTTTTTGGTGTTTTTTTTTTTTTCTTGGTTTTGTTTTTGTGTGGTTTCCTGGTTTTGTTTTTGTTTTCCATTTTTAATGCTTTTAGTTTTTTTCTTGTGTTTGATGTTTTGTTTCAGTTGTTTAGTGCTATTTCTGCTTTGTGTTCAGTTGTTTGTTTTAGTTTGTGTTTGTTTGGTGTTTTTTGTTTTTTTGTTTTGTTTTGTCTTTATTTCATTATTATTATTTTTTTCTTCTTGGTTTTGTTTTTGTTTGACTTGTTTTTTTTGTTTTCAATGTGTTTGATTTTTTTTTTTTCTTTTTGGTTTATGTTTTGCTTCATTTGCTTTGATTAGTGTTTTGTTTGTGTTTTTTGTTTTGTTTGGTGATATTTTTGTTTTGTGTTCAGTTGTTTGTTTTAGTTTTTGTGTTTTTTTTTTTTGGTTTTATTTTTGTTTTTGTTTTGCTTCTTTGTTCTGTTTTCTATATTTTCATTGGTGTTTTTTGTTTGGCTCGTGTTTTTTTTTCTTGGTTTTGTTTTGTTTGTGTTTTTTCCTTCATTTTTTGTGTTATTTTTTAATGTGTTTTATTTATTTTTTCTTTCTGTTTGATGTTTCATTTGTTTTGTTTGGTGTTTCTTGATTTGGTTTGCTTGTGTTTTTTTGGTTTTTGTTCAGTTTTTTGTTTTAGTTTGTGTGTTTGGTTGGTGTTATTTTTGGTTTTGTTTTGCTTCTTTGCTTTGTTTTGTTTTTTTTTTGTTTGGTGTTTTTTTTTGGCTTGTGTTTTTTCTTGGTTTTGTTTTGTTTATGTGTCTTGGTTTTCTTTTCTTTTTTGTTTTGGTGATATTTTTATTTATTTATTCTTTTTGTTTAATGTTTTGGTTTCATTTGTTTTGTTTAGTGTTTTGTTTGTGATTTTTGTTTGGTGTTTTTTGTTTATGGTTTGTTTGTGTTTTTGTTTTGTTTGGTTCTATTTTTGGTTGTTTGTTTTTGTTGGGTGTTGTTTTTGGTTTTGTTTTGCTTCTTTGTTTGTTTTGTTGTCTTTGTTTTGTTTGATGCCATTTTTAAGCTTACGGTAGTACAGGGTTTGGGGATGTTAGATATCTTTAATTCTGGTTGTGTACTTTTGCCGGAACTTATAGGATTAAAATAGCACATATGTACATGATATGCAAAAACTGCATTGTCTCTTGTTGCTTTATTCAAATTTTGTACAAGTATTGTTTTACATGTACACTTGTGAACTTTTCTGCCTCCTCTGCTCATTCATGCATGCATTTACTTGCTTTCACAGTTACTGTCTAAATAAGGACAAAATGTTGACCTGTTTGTTTGTTCGTTCTTATATAAACATTTATATTTCCTTACTTTTGCAATGTAAATTTGACATAGCTCTAACTCTAAAGCTACAATAACAACAGACAAACCTGAAAACTTTTTGATAAAACAAAAAAGAAAGAAAAAAGAAAAAAAAGTACTTTATTAACTTTTCAATTTGTCCCCAAAGGTCCCTAAAGGCAGATTTGTCCCTAAGCTATAGATGAGTAACAACACACACAAAATGAGGTGATTTACTGACATTCACAGCTGTGCTCTTTTTTTTTTTTTTTTTTTTCTCCGTACATGCCTTTAGGATAGGTACTCATTCACCCCTCTTTCTCTTTTCTTCCTGAACCCCCTTTAAAATGCTCCATAAGCTCTAGTCTACCCTCACCCCAGTCCGTTCTGTATTTAGACCACAGACAGAAACCTCTCTAATGCTTTAATTGCTTTAATTATGTATCATTATAGGCTTATTCAATTGGATCCTTACGAGATTTTAAGCATTCATTGCTTGTCTGATTATTTCACTATCCTGTCTACATGCACAAGGCCTATTGTGGGACTCCCTGTGCTCCATGCTGGCTCAGCGCTCAAGCAAACTGCAGTGTTTCGGTTATCAAAACATGACATCACACATTACACAACCACTTCTCTCGGGACAGAAAAAAATGTAGTCCAAACCCACTGCTGAAGAAACCAACATAGCTGATGACCAGCTAATATTTGGATGCTGTTTTTCTGGTTTAACCCCTGAAGGAGTCTATAGAGATCAGTTAGCATTCTCATTCATTTCAATGGCAGTTTCCTGGCTGTCACATCAATCCCTATAAGGCCACATTTGCATTACATGGTTCAGTGACCCAACTCTCATTTTTTCCCTCCCATGTGGGACAGATTGGGTATGACCCATGAACATGTAAGCAGGAAAAAAGCATATGGATTTTGATATTCTCAGATCAATTTCAGGCCTCATTCATGTGATGATAAATCTGATATGCATTTCGGTCTGCTATGTAAGTGGACAGATGCGGATATTGACGGATATTTCCCTGTCAATTCCATTCAGATATAATCGAAAAACGTCAGTGGCGAATGACGTCAACTCAGGTGGATACTTTTGCAGTGTTGCCAAATCCTCAGTTTTCCTGTGCAGTTGGGCTGTTTCTACATGGTTGCAGCGTGTTGTTTTTTAGTTTTCAGTGAAGGGGGACCCCCGCCGAAGGGGGAAAACCGTAGAAAAAAACATGATCGGGCTAGTTTTGAATAGCAGTTGGGCTGGTTTTGTTTTGCAGACCTGGGAACCTGTCAGTATATCTACACTGGGTTGTTTCGGCAAGTGTATAGTGTAAATGCAGATATCTGATATAGTCGGCAAGGTGGAATTGGGCATCAAGAACTGCATTGTAAATGCGGTAAAAGTTGAATTTGGTACCATGTTGAACATGGGTGGTCAGTTCTGCAGCCAAGTTGGTTTGAGCCAGTCACCTTAGGCGTTAATGTCATGTGACTTAAAGGATTAGTTCACATTTAGAATAAAAAATTACTCACCTCCATGTCATCCAAAATGTATATTAGGGTGGTAACGATACATGTACGTCAAGGTACGGGCATCTCGGTTCGGTGCATGAGGCCTTACAACGAATACAGGCAATTCTCCCTCAGTCCAGAAGGGGGCGCCCGCAGTAACGCAATGCTGTTTGATAACCGCCGGCAGAAGAACAGCGAATGCCAGGAGTTTGCCAGGGTTTGCACTTGTGCACTCAACTGTCTGTGAAATGGAGCTTTGTGCTCTTGTATCCTACCTCTCATTTGGCACAAATCTAAATATTCCATAATATTTCCATATTTGCGATGCATCCAAATGTTAAACTATTGTTTATTATACAAATTATAGACTTTGTACTTTAGTCGCGTTCTAACGGTGACACAGTGAGGCGGGCGCGCTGATGTTTGGTTCGCTGTGTTTTATTTTGATAAAGTACAAACTGCGCTGTCAAGTTAGCAATGCTGGAAGCCTGGAAATTATATGTTTTGTGTTTGTGTGCGCCGCCGCGATTACTTCAACTTTCCTCATACCAGCAAAATCAACTAAAACAAAACACAAATAGAATGTCACTTTCTGCTATTTGAGTTTCCTTTCTGTCACAAAACTGAACTGAAACTCAGCAAATATAGGCTATGTTATGTGGCGCACAGTTTTTTCCCTTGTCTATCAGTTAACTAAATTACATATATTTTTATTTAATGATTGATTGATTGATTTTTTTATTTATTATATTTATTTATTATAAGTATTTATTCCTTGTATGTATATATGTATATATGTACTGCAGATTTTATAGCCTATATATGACATTACTTTGATATAATATTTAGTATTTTCACATGTTGGTGACAAAATGTAATTTGTACTACTGTCTTTTTAAAATAAATAAAAAGAAGCCTAGCATAGTAGATTTGTTTTGTTTCCTGTTGTACTGAAATCGTATCGAACTGTGACCCTCGAACCGAGGTATGTACCGAACCGTGACATCTGTGTACCATTACACCCCTATGATATACACTACCGTTCAAAAGTTTGGGGTCAGTACATTTTTATTGTTTCTTTTTTTTTTTTTTTTTTTTTTTTTTTTAAGAAATTAATACTTTTATTCACCAAGGATGTATTAAGTTAATAATTAAAAGTTTATTAAAAGTTAATAATAAATAATTTACATTGTTATAAAATATTTATATTTTGAATAAACACTGTACTTTTTAAACTTGTTATTCATGAAAGAATCCTGAAAAAAAAATTACAGGTTCCAAAAAATATTTGGCAGCACAACGGTTGATATTATCCAACATTGATCATTCTAATAATAAATCCGCATATTAGAATGATTTCTGAAGGATCATGTGACACTTAAGACTGGAGTAACAGCTGATAAAAATTCAGCTTTTCATCACAGGAATAAATTCTATTTTAAAGTATGTTAAAATAAAAAACATTATTTTATATTGTAAAAACATTTTGCAATATTACTGTTTTTTTTACTATATTTTTAATCAAATAAATGCAGCCTTGATGAGCATAAGAGACTGCTTTAAAGACTATTACAAGTCTTACTGACCCCAAACTTTTGAACGGTAGTGTATATATATATATATATATATATATATATATATATCAAAATTGTCCAACATTGTTGTTTTACCTTTTTTTGTAAAGGGAATTTGGATTTCTTTGCACGTTCGCTTTGTAAACACTGGGTCGGTACTTCCCCCTACGTCACATGATTATGTAATCCATGAAGTCAAGCTAGTGCAAGACGAGCATTTATGGTTAAAAAGTATATGAATTTTTATTTGTTTTAAAATGACCAATCGTTTCACTAGATAAGACCCTTATTCCTGGACTGGGGTTGCGTAGTCCTTTTGAAGCTGCAGTGAAACTGCAATTTGGACCTTCAACCTGTTGGCCACCATTGAAGTCCACTATATGGAGAACAATTCTGGAATGTTTTCCTCAAAAACTATAATTTCGTTTCGGCGGAAGAAAGAAAGACATGAACATCTTGGGCAACACTGGGTGACTACATTATTAGGAAATTTTTATTCTGCGAGTGAACTACTCCTTTAGAAGTAGAAACTCTAGAGATGCAGGAAAGTCATGGCAATGTTGATTGGCTGATTTCAGCTCAAGAATGTAAACATTTCCAAACCTTGAAACCATTCTTAGCTTAGCAAGAGTTCTTTGGTCAACCAACTTCACCAGAAAGACCATTCTGGTTAGCGACAAGCAACAATGCAACACTAACCAGCTTATAAATATTGGAGAAGAGTTAAATGTTAAAATGTTAAAATGAAGGTTATCTCAGGACTCCCATGTTACCTGTTCCTCTTTTGTTATATTAGAGATTAAGTTGTAATATTTTGAAGCCTGTGCCATGGCAGATAATTCATCTTGGTGTTTGCAGTGGCTCATAAATTTTGGATCCAGTGTCTGTCGTCTCTTATGTTTGAGCCAGTACAGCGAGCGTGATGTTGGCTTCTGCCCCGCGAGAGCCTTTGGCAAACACTTTGTAGGCTGAGGCTAAGACCCAAGGCTTACCTCAACAGCTTTCCTCCCCTCTTCATTCTTTTCTCATAAACTTCAAGTCTAATTGCCATTTCCCTCTCCCTCATCTTTCCTTGTGTCCTCCGTGAACTCTTCTGTAAGGCGAAGCCCAGTTTCATGAGGTCGGTGACTGGGGTTTATCGTTTTTTTTATAGGCCTTGTTGCAATAAGACGAATCCAGTTTAAACAAATTCAACAGAAATAGTGAAGTTTGAGTGTTTCATAGGATAGACGGTGTGATTCAGTTAAGAGTTGGTTGGATAATAGTAATAATGACAAACATCTGTGGCGATGCCTTCTCTTGTCCAAGTGAATGGGACTTATCATAATACCGTGTTTCAGATGATGTACTTGTACTTGTTCAAAATCCTTTGTTCCAACTCCTCAGCATGTTCTGCCAAAGTAAAATGTAGGGAATTGGTGTGTTCCATTCGTCCGTAAGTACCCTGCGAAGTGCAAACTTCATAGTGTATTCTGCCAACTTAAATGAGTTTCCAATCCAAATGTAAAGTACATGTCCTTCACAGGAAGTGGAGAAGGAAATGTAGAAGGAAAATAAAGCCAGAGAAAAGGAGTTAAGGCTTGTTATTATTGAGTATAATTATTCCTGTGTGTGGTTTGTACGTGGCTGTTCACAGGTATGCAGTGTGCAAGACGAGACAATTACAATGCAACTACTGTGATTAAATAAGATAAAAGACACATTTATTAAAAGCAAATTACATTTATTTTCATATTAACCATCACAACCAACATTTATCACTCAATTTGGCAAATGTTGCAATTTATATAAATGAGATAATACATTAAATATGTTACGCTGAATGACAAGAACATTGTTTCACCCATATTTTGACATTTTATTGTCACAAACGATATTTGAAACAACAAAGCGGACACTTTAGTTGAATTTAGTATGCTTTCTATGTATGTAAAATCACTTTTGTAAATTTGATGCAGACACCAAAATGGGACGCTTCGTCTTTGACCGCTTACCTTTCCGTGCAATGAAAATACTAGAGCTGTCAAACAATTCATCGCGATTAATCGCATACGAAATAAATGTTTGAGTTTGCCTAATATATGTGTGTGTACTGTGTGTAATTATTATGTATACAATGCTGCCTGGAAGTTTGTGAACCCTTTAGAGTTTTCTATATTTCTGCATAAATATGACCAAAAAGTTAATCAGATTTTCACACAGGTTTTGAAAATTGACAAAGAGAACCTAATTAAACAAATGAATAATCAAAAAATATATACTTTGTCATTTATTTATTATGAAAAATTTTCCAGCGTTAAATATTTGTGTGTTGCAAAAGTATGTGAATCTCTAGGATCAGCAGTTAATTTGAAGGTGAAATTAGAGTCTGTTCAGAAGTGTTTTCAGTCAATAGGATGACAATTAGGTGTCAGTTTATGCCCTGTTTTATTTAAAGAACAGGGATCTATTAAAGTCTGATCATGTTTGTGAAAGTGAATCATGGCACAAAGAAAGGAGATCTCTGAGGACCTCAGAAAAAGAGTTGTTGTTGCTCATCAGGCTGGACAAGGTTACAAAACCATCTCTAAAGAGTTTGGACTTCACAAATCCACAGTCAGATAGATTGTGTACAAATGGAGGAAATTCTAGACCACAGTTACTCTCCCCAGAAGTGGTCGACCAGCAAAGATCACTCCAAAGCAAGATGTATAAAAGTTTCCGAGGTTGCAAAGAACCCCAGGATAACTTCTAAGCAACTAAAGGCCTTTCTCACATTGGTTGTTGATGTTGAAGTTCATGAGTCCATCATCAGGAGAACAATGAACAACCATGCTGTGCATGGCAGGGTTGCAAGGAGAAAGCCACAACTCTCCAAAAAACACTGCTGCCTGTCTGCAGTTTGGTAAAGATCATGTGGACAAGTCAGAAGGCTACTGGAGAAATGGACGGATGAGACCCAAAATATAAATTTTTCATAAGAAGATCCTTATCCCATCTGTGAAACATGGTGGTGGTAGTATCATGGTTTGGGCCTGTTTTGCTGCATGGGCCAGGACGATTGCCGTCATTGATGGAACAATAAATTCTGAATTATACCAGCAAATTCTAAAAGAAAATGTCAGGACATCTGTCCATGAGCTAAAATCTAAAGAGAAAGCGGGACATGCAGCAGGACAACGACCCCAAGTACACAAGTCATTCTACCAAAAAATGGTTAAACAAGTACAAAAGTAATGTTTTGGAATGGTCGAGTCAAAGTCCGGACCTTAATCCAATTAAAATGTTGTGGAAGGACCTGAAGCAAGCAGTTCTAGGAGGAAACCCACCAACATCACAGGTGTCAAGTGTTTCTGTACTAAAGAATGGGCTAAAATTCCAACAAGTCATTGTACAGGACTGATCAGCAGTTACAAAAAACATTAACTGCAGTTATTGCTTCAAAAAGCACTTTTGCACCTCACAAATATTTAACACTGGATCATTTTTCTCAATAACTAAATGACAAAGTATATATTTTTGTCTTGTTTGTTTGATTGGATTCTCTTTGTCAACTTTAAGGACTTGTGTGAAACTCTGATGATGTTTTGCGTTATATTTATGCAGAAATATAGAAAATTCTAAAGGGTTCACAAACTTTCAAGCAGCACTGTATATAAATACACACAAAATAATGTATATATATATTTAAAAGAAATGCGTTATGTACAAAATATTTGTATTTATATATAATATATATATATATATATATAACAATTATAATAAATTTAAATACTTGTAAATATTTCTTAAATATATACATTAATGTGTTTGCATTTATATATACATAATAATTACACCCAGTACACACACATTAATTAGGCAAACTCAAACTTTTATTTTGTATGCGATTAATCATTTGACAGCCTTAGAAAATACATAACAGTTTGTTATTAATTTGACAGATTGTGTCAAATACATTTGACTTGTGTTGGAAATGAACGTGTATGATGATTCTCAGTGATGTTGACTGATCTGCGCTGGCTTTTCAAGTCAGAAATGAGTGAGCGATGAGTTTATGACAGCGTTTGAAGGCCACACCATTCTCCTAAATCTCTCTATTGAGTTCATCTATAACAGGAGACCGGAGTGCTGTTTACTGACTAAACCCACAAATCTAGAATTAGACTGGCATCTAATTCTACAGTAAGCGGCGGGCGAGTTTCGACACGGAAGCTGCGCCTTAGGGAATGCAGTGGTGTCCGCCTTCTTCGCGGTGAAGTCTGCATCATATCGGTCCCTTCAGACCTGCGTCTTTATTTCATCATGTGAAAGCCGGGGTTGTCTCAGTGCCAGCATTGTCACGTAATCATGCTGGTGTATGCATGCACTTTCAGACATGCCGTTACACGCACGCTTATCGGCTATTAATGAGTGCGAGGCCTCTATATGCGTATCAACGCTTTTTGATGTTCTGATAACGAGTTCTGTGTGTGATGTTGTCACAGTGGTGACGATAGATTTAAAAGTAAACCAACTGTAAACAAATTGATGGCTTTTATAATTGCACAACCACACAGTGTTCTCTTAGCTCTAGATTAGGGTGGAAACAATAATAGTAATTATATTTGTAAAATAATTATTAATAACATCAATTGTGGTTGGTGAAGCCTTCCCTAAACTGTATGAAGTGAAGCGTGAAATTGAAGTTTTTCTGACTCATAGGAGTCACTTTATTGGTGTAAACTACTTGTCTGGTTCGTTTTTGAATATTAGTTGATTTTTGATTAAAACCAGTTCATTTTGTTACCAAATGGTGCATGTTTCGGTCAACTGACAGTTTTTACAGTTAAGTAATTATGAGTCATTTTGGTGGTTATGAATAATGATTTAGATTGCTGTGGTGGCCAACTACTGTGTTTGACTTTAGACAAACCAGCAGTCATACTTGTTCAACAACTAGGAAAGCAAAAATTCCCAGGAAGTGTGCAGATCTCAACATCTTTGAATCCAGTTTTTGCATGTTATTCATGCTCTTTTCTATGGAAGCTTGTTTTTGACACTGAATAAAAAAGTTAATTGCAACTTCTTGTCTTGCAGTTCTGACTTTTCTCCTCAGAATTCTGACCTTATTTCCTGCCACTACAAGTTTACACACTCACAAGTGATAAGTTGACTTAACTTAAAGGAGAAGTCCACTTCCAAAACAAAGATTCACATATAATGTACTCACCCCCTTGTCATCCAAGATTTTCATGTCTTTCTTTCTTCAGTCGTAAAGAAATTATGTTTTTTGAGGAAAACATTTCAGGATTTTTCTCCATATAATGGACTGATATGGTGCCCCGATTTTGAGCTTCCAGAATGCAGTTTAAATGCGGCTTAAAACGATCCCAGCCGGGAAAGAAGGGTCTTATCTAGCGGAACGATCGGTTATTTTAATAAAAATAATAAAATTTATATACTTTTTAATCTCAAACTCTTGTCTTGTCTTGTCGTACTCTGCCTGTAGACTGTTTTTTCCTGGGTCAAGACAGTTAATGTATGTCGAAAAACTCCCATCTCATGTTCTCCCTCAACTTCAAAATTGTCTTATATCTCTGTTTTACCTTTTTTTGTTAAGGGTGTTTGATCTTCTTTGCATGTTAACTTTGCAAAGACTGGGTCGGTACTTCTGCAGCGATGTAGGATGATTTTGAAATTATTTTTGAAGTTGAGGGAGAAAATACAATTAGGGTATGTTAATGAGATAATGACATACCCTAACTGTCTTGAACCAGACTACACAGAGTTCAGGGAGAGAAAGGCAAGACGAGTGTTTGAGATTAAAAAGTATTTAAATTGTATTTTTTTAAATGAAAATAACAGATCGTTTCACTAGAACCCTTCTTCCTCGACTGGGATCGTTTGAAGCCGCATTTAAACTGCATTTTGGAAGTTCAAAATCGGGGCACCATATCAGTCCATTATATGGAGAAAAATGCAGAAATGTTTTCCTCAAAAAACAAAATTTCTTTACGACTTTACAGGGGTTGGACAATGAAACTGAAACACTCGCCAATATAGTATTGGAGGTCTCATGGCTATATTTGCGCTGTCTGGTGCCCAATCTTCACTTATTGTACATTACACCAGTTAGAGCAGTGTAAAGTTTCATTATGTGCACCCAATGGTTCAAACATTGTACCTTGAAGGTAGTGCTCTGTATCAGGATAATAATGCACCAATACACACAGCAAGACTGGTGACAGACTGGTTTAATGAACATGAAAATTAAGTTGAACATCTCCCATGGCCTGCATAGTCACCAGATCTGAATATTATTGAGCCACTTTGGGGTGTTTTGGAGGAGCGAGTCAGGAAACGTTTTCCCACATCAGCATCACATAGTGACCTGGCCACTGTTCTGCAAGAGGAAAATGGCTCAAAATCCCTCTGGCTGCTTTGCAGGACTTGTATTTGTCACTCCCACGATGAAATGATGTTGTATTGGCTGCAAAAGGAGGCCCAATATCATACTAATTGTGATCTAAAACCAGGTGTTATCAGTTATCATTGTACAACCATATATATATATATATATATATATATATATATAAAGTTAAGTCAACTTATCACTTTTTGCAGTGCATTTTACAAGTTTGAGAAAAATGTTATTGTGAGATATAAACTCTTAATTGCATGAAAAAAAAAGTATGAATAGTAAGATATAAACTCAAAAATGCAAAAAGAAATGAATTGTGAAATAAAAACCTGTTATTACCTGTTATTATTATTATTTTTTTAATTCTGTGGTGGAAACAAGTTTCTATATCCCTCCCAACCACAACGAAAATTAGAAATTAAAAAAATAAATCGTATTTCTATGGAATAATTTACAGATAATGCCAATACGCACATAATGTGCACTTTTGATGTGCATCTTCTTTCATGTATTTTTTGTCTATAAATAATAGTGGTTAATGTTTGAGTAATAACAGGTCAGGTGCACAAATACAGAGCTTGTCATTCTCAAAGAACAAGAACAAGTGTCATCTTGTACTCAATCAGTTTACAGACGTCTCGTGTTGTAAAGATCGTGAAAGAGATCATGTCTGTAGTGATGTCATTGCTTTTGAAAGAAATGATGTAATGTGACTTATTAGGATAAAAAAGCACTTGTTAGTGCACATTTATTTATACTTTACATATGAAGTGGGGTATAAAAGTACTTGAGATTGTGAGAATGTGTTTATTTGGCACTGCTGTTTTAATTTTTACAATTTTGTATTTTTTCTGATATTAATTACTGCATTGAAAAAAATAAAAAAAATAAATGTTTCTCTTTTTTTGTCTAAATATTTAAAATGCAATGTTTTTTTTTCAAATATCAGTCTTTGTTTAAATTGCTTTGTTAATTTTTAGGTTAACACGGTAAAAAAAATCAAGCAGACATTTGGACCCCACTATAGATTTTTATTACACTTTCTCACCTCATTAAACATTTAGGGTTTTGAAAAGAAACAGTATATTTATGCTAGCAGCGTATATTGACACTTTTCCCAGGATAAACTGTCTCTCTTGCATCGGTCTGGCCTCAGGTGTGCTGCTCACAATAGCTCTTTGATACAGTAGGTGCTTTACAGCCATTGAAAGTGTCATGACACGTCGCCCAACCGCCTTGATTTTGCAAAGATAGAGCTTGTGGTTAGTTGTGGAATGATTTGTAAAGATCCTCTGCTTTGTTGAGCCAAAACGCTTTCATTGAGCATTTGTATCTATTGTGTCATTCACTTCCTTAATGAAAAGGTTGTGGGTTCGACAATGCAGCGGCTGTCTGCGGTAACTTCTGAACTTACGATTGCTTAGAGCTCATTCGCATCTGAAAGAAAAAATGAAATAATTGGTACGGCACTCATGAAAAGAACAATATTTGAACAAGCTCTGCAGCTGCTTGTGGACATTGTATCTCTTTCGTTTTTGATTTACCCTTTCCTCCCTTTAGATGGAGATGGATGAGGTCTGAGCTGCTCCTAGTTGGTTTAGTTGAAGCCTGGATTTGTTCGGTGTTGTGATTCAGACCTGGTTGTATTACTTCACTGAGTTATAAATGATGTGCTGACAAAGGCGTCCCTGTCTGCTCTGATCTCACACCATCCTGGAATGTTATCTTCATCCATCATTACGTCTCTGGCGCGGCGACCTCCTCTTGGGACACATGAGCGGCTGATAATAGATGCGTTTAGGGTGGACAAAGAAAAGTTTGTGCAGTGTGTGTGTTTCAGTAAAGAGGAATGTTACCTATAAAAGTGTTATATTAATAATTGTCATATTGTTACTGTTCATTTTACATTTGCATTCTTAGAATGGAGCGCTAAGCGTGGCTTGCAGGTCATCATGTCAGATATAGCGATTTTTCGTACACAAGCTTCATCTGTCACAGAAACATCTAGAGATTTCAGACTCATTTTTGTTTCTCATATTTTTATTTTGTTGGTGTTATTTTTGATCACGGTGGTTAAATGGTGTTCATGTATAGAAAAAATATTTGTTGCCAATTGTTCATTTTGACGTGTCAGTACTTGAACTGAAATTAAATGAAAGTGATACATTGTTGGTGCCACGCTCTACCAGTTGAGCTACATTAATAAAAAAACAATAGTGTTACTAACCCTTCTATTGTAGCAAGTAAAAATGTTATTTAAATGCATTGGTGTACCTATCTACTCTGATCTTACATCATTCTTGAATGTTATCTCCATCCGTCATCACATCTCTGGCATGCTATTCTCCTCTTGGGTCACATGAGCGGCTAATAATAGATGCATGCTACCTGTAACTCATTACTTAAAAGAGCATTGAGTAACATTTATTTATTTGGCAGAAACCTCTATCCAAAGTGCTTTAAATGTTAAATGTACATGTTATCAGCATGTGTGTTTCCCAGGATTTGATCCCATGTCACTGCCGTTGGTTTTGCCATACTTTATGTTAAAAAAAAAAAAAAAAACCCTCATTGGTTAACCCCCTCATTGTAACAGATTACTTAAAAGCACTGGTGTCCCTTTTTACTTTGATCTCACACCATCCTTAAAATTTCTGCATCCATCACATTTTTGGCATTGTAACCTCCACTCAACCATGAGCGATTGTTAATAAATGCATGCTAACTGTAACACATTCCCTTAAAAAAAAAACGTTACAGTTATTGATTTGGCATAAACTATTATACAAATTGATCTAAAGTCAGGTGTATGTTTTATCAGCAATTGTGTTTCCTGGTATTTGGACCAATGTCATTGGCATTGGTGGTGCCACGTTTTACCAGTTAAGCTACTGAAAAAAATCATGCTACTTGTAACCTCCTCATTGTAACACATTACTTGCAATTATTGGCCCTTTCAACTTTGATCTCACACCATTCTGGAAAGTTTTCTCCATCCATAAATATGTCTCCACCACGCCATCCTCCTCTTGGAGCACATAAGCCCTCATTATTTAAAAAACAAAAAAACAAAACAAAACGAAACAAAAAAAACATTCATGTAACACTTCTATCCAAAATGACTTAAAGTTTTGTGTGTTTCCCGGGATTTCAACACATGCCATTGACAGTGGTTGTGTTAAGCTATGTAAAACTAAAAAAGTAAAAAGAAGTGTTACTTGTAACCCCCTTATCGTAACAGATTGCTTAAATGCCTTGGTGTTCCTTTCTATTTTGATCTCCCACCATACTGATATTTTTTTTTTCTGCATCCATGAGCACCTCTCTGGCATTGTAACCTCCACTTTTGCCATGATTGATTGGTAATAAATACATGCTAACTGTAACACCTTACCTTACCAAAAACATTGTTACATTTATTCATTTGAAAGAAATTATTATCCCAATTGACCTAAAGGTATATGTTTTATGAGCATGTGAGCTTCCTGGGATTTGAACCCATACTGACATTGGTTGAGGCATACTTTAGCAGTTAAGCTATATAAAACTAAAAACAAAAACGTGTTACTTGTAACAGATTGCTTAAATGCATTGGCATCCCTTTCTACTTGGATCTCACACCATCCTGGAATGTTTTCTCTATCCATCATCACATCTCTGACATAGCTACCTCCTCTTTTGACATAAGCGACTGATAATAAATGCATGCCAACTGTAACGCATTACCTCAAAAACATTGTAACATTTATTCATTGGAGAGAAACTATTATCCAAATTGACCTAAAGGTGTATATTTTATCAGCATGTGTTTCCTGGGATTTGAACCCATGTTTTTGACGCTGATTGTGCCGTACTTTAACAGTTAGGCTTTTTAAAACTAAAAACAAAAAAGTGTTTCTTGTAACCCTGTTATTGTAACAGATTACTTAAATTCATTGGTGTGCCTTTCTATTTTGATCTCACACCATCCTGATTTTTTTTTCTGCATCCATCATCACCTCTCTGGCATTGTAACCTCCACTTTTGCCATGAGCGATTGGTAATAAATGCATGCTAACTGTAACGCCTTACCTCAAAAACATTGTTACATTTATTCATTTGAAAGAAACTATTATCCAAATTGACCTAAAGGTGTATGTTTTATCAGCATGTGTGTTTCCTGGGATCTGAACCCATGTCATTAATGTTGGTTGAGGCATACTTTAACAGTTAAGCTATATAAAACTAAAAACAAAAATGTGCTACTTGTAACCCACTCATTGTAACAGATTGCTTAAATGCATTGGTGTCTCTTTCTATTTTGTTCTCACACCATCCTGACTTTTTTTTCTGCATCCATCATCACCTCTCTGACATTGTAACCTCCACTTTTGCCATGAGCGTCTGTTAATAGATGCATGCTAACTGTAACACATTACCTCAAAAACATTGTTACATTTATTAATTTGGCAGAAACTATTATCCAAATTGACCTCTAAATGTGTGTTTTATCAGCACGTGTATCCTAGTATTTGAACCCATGTCACTGGGGTTGGTGGTGCCACGTTTTACCAGTTAAGCTACTAAAACTAAAAAAAGAATAGCGTAACTTGTAACCTCCGCATTGTAACACATTACTTACTTGCATTGCTGTCCCTTTTTACTTTGAGCCCACACTATCCTGGAATGTTTTCTCCATCCATCATGTTTCTGGTGAGCTGACTTCATCTTGGTCACTGACCACATCTATGTGCACCTGTTAATAGATGCATGCTAACTGTAACGCATTACTCAAAAACATTTATGTGACATTTACATATTTGGCAGAAGCTCTTTGACTCTTTGACTTCAACATTTGCATTTTATTAGCATGTGTTTGTCCAGAGATTTAAAACGATGTCTTTGGTGTTCTACCAGTTAAGCTACATGAATTAAAAAAAACAAGACTGTTACTTGTAACCCCCTCATTGTAACGTGTTACTTAAATGCATCATCGTTTCTGTCTACTCACACCATTCTGGAATGTTTTCTCCAGCCATCATAATGTCATCTCTTTTGACACATGAGCAGCTGATAATGGATGCATGCTACTGTTACATGTTACCGCAAAAAACATTGTTACATTTGTTCATAAGACAGAAAGTTCTAAAGTAACTTAAAGGTGTATGTTTTATTAGCATGTATGTGTCCCATAAATTGAACCTAAGCCAAGCTCTACCAGTTGAGTTACAAAAAGTGTTACTTACTTGTAATGTCTTTATTGTAACACATTAAAACATAACTGAAATGCATTACACCCAACATTGCTGCAATGTTCTTGTGTAGACTGACTGTCTGTTTGCATGCCATGTTTTAAGTTTGCATGGTTGTGTGTGATCATGACACTTCAGTGTCCTGCAGCTAAGGCCAGATGTCTCTCTCTCTTCATCATTTACCTTTCCTGCTTCATTTATCTTTCCTTTGCCCTTCATGCTTTAATTTTTCATCCTTCATCTTCAACGTCCCACAACATCACTTCGTTGAGGAACAATGTCTTCTTTTCTCTTTGCGCACAGTTCTGATCTTAAATCATGCATACAAGGCCTGGTCTATCCCTGCAAACCCAAATTCATAAATAATTATGCCAAGACATCCCTCTGCACTGGAGAACAAGACTTTCCCTCTTATTTCAACTCCATTTCCATCCATCTTTTGGTGATTATCGGGTCCATTGATCTTAAATGCGCATGTTAGTCGCTAGGTTTTTAACAACCCTGGTGAATGTGGGAGGACGAAACGCCGGCCAGCGGCGCATGTCGTCTCAGCAGTCGAATTTGTTCAAATATTTGCTGAATCTTGTTCTGGGTTTGTGGCCAGAAAATGTCTTCCAGATTAACTCTGTTAAAAGTTGGATGAACTTGTTGACATTTGTTTCAGATATGTTCCATGAATGGGCTCACATTTAAGTTTAGCTGATTGTAAATTCTGCTGATTGTATTGTTTTGTTTTTTGTTTTTGTGGATGAAATATTAGGATGGATACAATTTTGCTATAATAATGTCAAAATGCTAGTTGCATTTTAATGCTGAATGCTTGCATTTATCCTTATTTATCTTTATTTAGGATAAATATTAGAGAGGGGGAGGAAAACCATTAGGGATGCATAGTTTTTTGGTATCATGTTGGTTATTTATCGATATTGGAGCTTCTTTTTTTTAAATAATAAAAGATATTAGCAGCTATTTGATATTTAATTGTGCATGTTTGTTTCCACTTTTTAAAAACTAATTTTACATTTAAAAAATACCTACACTGTAAAAAACAAACAAACAAACAAAAAAAAAACCCACAATTTGTTGAGTCAACTTAAAATAATTTGTTACACTGCTGCCTTAACTTTTAGGATGACTAAACTTTTTAGAGTTGACTGAACTTAAAATTTTAATGGCAGCCAGGTAACAAATTATTTTAAGTTGGCTCAACAAATTTTTTTTTTTTTTTACAGTGTACTTATTTGCTTTCTTAACTTGTTCCTGATCTTATTGTTCACAATTAATCTATACATGCAGCAATACAAAAAATGTATAAGTCTTTAGAATTGATTTTAAAAATTTCATCTCTTGCTTTGCATCTAAAATATCTTTTCTTCTTGCCTGACGTCACCAGGAACCCCCTCCAAACATTTGATGTACGCTATAGAGTAGAGGTCGAAGGATGTATTGGTTTTGCCGATTAATCGGTACCGATAGTTGATTGGCGGAGCTATCAATAATCTGCAAAAATCCATGCCGATAGTTTTTTCCGGGTTGGGTCCGTTGCTGGAGCGGCTGAGAAGGTCGTCATTATAAAGCAGAGTGCCTATAGTCTATGTTATACAGCACGAGAGCGGCCTCTAGTGTAGATAGAAGTATTGTTGCTTGTTAGAGTGTGTTAATTTCAGCATTTACTGATATATTTAAAAAGAATTTAGTTGCTTTTGTAGACATTAATGAACAATGAACTAACTGTAATGATCAATATATAATTAATATTAATACTTTTATTCATTTACAAAGTATAGTTCAGTAAACTACTTTTTTTTTTTTTTAAATAGTAGAGGACTATTTATTTTTTCGTTCAGTATCCATTGTAAAAAATCGGTTGATTAATTGGTATCGGCCAGTGTGGTCCAACCTAGTTATCGGTTTCTGTAAAATCCAATATCGGTTGACCTCTATAGAGACTCTCCATGATCCAGTCAATTCTCAGGATTAAATTGTGTTGTGCCAAAAATAGTTTTTTTTTTTTCTGACTGAATATCCAGTTTTACTTGGAAATGCATCAGATTATGGATGAAGAAAGAGATGGGAAGGCACACAAAGCTGGAAATCACTCATTACTCTGGTCAGATGGCCTACATAGACTGGCAGTCAGCAACGCGGTCGGCAGAGATTTGCATTCCATCGGTGTGCGACCCCAATTTTCCCCATTTTCATCTTCGTCATCAGCGCTTTGAAGCTCTTCCAGGGTCTGTGGATGCCAAACTGACTGTGGGTTGTTCAGCTGTGCCCAGTTATGAGATTACAGTGGTTCAGATGAGCTGAGTTCAGTCAGGACACATACATATAATACAAAAACTGGCTGTTGATGTTGTTTGGATACTCAGACTGTAATGTTGCGATATAGATGGCTGCTGTAATCATTCCTCATCTTCTCTGTTTTCTTTTTCTCTCTACACTCTTAAAAATAATGGTGCTTCACAAGCTTCACGGTGCTTCAAAGATGCCATAAAAGAACATTTTTTGTTTGAAGGGTTCCATAAAGAACATTTAACATCTGAAGAACCTTTTTGTTTCGCAAAAGATTCTTTGTGGCGAAAGAAGGTTCTTCAGTTTATAAAAAGGTAAGAAAGAGATGGTTATTTAAAGAACCTTTGACTGAATGGCTCTTTGTGGAACCAAAAATCGTTCTTCTATGGGATCACTGTGAAGCACCTTTATTTTTAAGAGTGTAGTTCTGTTTAATAACCTAGTGAGTTACCTAACTAGACAGCAGACATCATAGACAGGCTAAAGCGAATAATGTGATATTAAGCATACAATATATACAGATACATAGTTAAATAAGCCAATAAGACATTTCATTCAGTGCTATACTGAATATTTCATCTTTGGTTGTCACATGAATCCTTTCACTTTCTTTACTTTCACCTGAAGCTTGTTGCCTCTTATTGACAAGAAGTTATGGATATTTTGAGATGAAATTTCCATTTGAATGTCTATTTATCAAAATAAAACTTATTTTAACTCTGTTCACTTCTCCTCTCTTAGGACCCAGGTTACTGGATACAGGTGAATCGGTTAGAACATGGAGACGGAGGTATTTTGGACCTGGATGACATCCTGTGTGATGTAGCTGACGACAAAGACAGGGTATGTCACAAGTGTGCTTTGATATTTCATTTTTAAGGAGAGACGCTGATCTCTAATGTGCTTAAGTTGAACTTTCTTTTGGAATGTGATGAATGAACCGGAAACAAAATGCCAAAGCCGTTTGACATTTATTTTTGAGATGAATCAAAAATTCTACATAACATGATCTTGTGACTACACTGAGTGTATAATTTGAACCTGGTCATATAAACGCCTTAAGTGTGCTCTTTTTTTTGGGTTCATAAACTGTATAAGGTGATTTCACTTGCGTAACTGATATTTTGCTGGCTTATTGAATGTGTCAAGTATGTCTGTTTACATTTTGACATCAAAATCTGAAGCATTGTTTGTAGTGCACCTGTCATCAAATAATCACAGTGCACTTTGTACTTTGTTACTTTTGATATGAAACAATCTGAGTTCTCAATTTCTGTTAGTTTTATAATGAAGTTCAGACAGTAAATGTCTTTTGGAAGGTCTTTATTGTAATGCGACAGATCGCTGTAGTCGCCTCAGTTCAAGCGTCATATGAATCGATCTCTTCCTCTTCACTGCTAGTTATAGCAGAATAAACATAAGTTGAAAGATAAAAGTACAAATTGCTGAAATGTCACATGAAATCTGTGATTCAACCATGGAAGACATCAATATAACAGCTTATAAACAATAATGTCACATAATGTTACATTTATATCAGGAAAGTCAAAACTAATTATGTCACTAAAATGTTAATATAAAAACTGCCTTATGTGCAATTTAAATGTTTATATGTTTTTTTCATACTGGAAGGATTAACTGATTAAATTTTTTGTAAATAACTTAAAGGAGAAGTCCACTTCCAGAACAAAAATGTACAGATAATGTACTCACCCCATTGTCATCCAAGATGTTCATGTCTTTCTTTCTTCAGTCGTAAAGAAATTGTTTTTTTTTTGAGGAAAACATTTCAGCATTTTCTCCATATAGTGGACTTCTATGGTGCCCCGAGTTTGAACTTCCAAAATGCAGTTTAAATGCGGCTTCAAACGCTGCGGTTGTAAACGATCCCAGCCAAGGAAGAAGGGTCTTATCTAGCGAAACAATTGGTTATTTTTATAAAAATAATACAATTTAAATACTTTTTAATCTCAAATGCTCATCTTGTCCTGCTCTCACTGAACTCTGTGTATGACAGAGCAAGACAAGACGAGCAGTTGACATTAAAAAATATATAAATTGTATTATTTTTATGAAAATAACCGATCATTATGCTAGATAAGACCCTTCATCCATGGCTGGGATCCTTTACAACCGCATCGTTTGAAGCCGCATTTAAACTACATTTTGGAAGTTCAAACTCGGGGCACCATATCATATGGAGAAAAATCCTGAAATGTTTTCCTCAAAAAACAATTTATTTATGACTGAAGAAAGAAAGACATGAACATCTTGGATGACAATGGGGTGAGTACATCATCTGTAAATGTTTGTTCTGGAAATGGACTTCTCCTTTAATATTAGGTTTCAGTGTTTGACTAAATGAAGACTTTAGTCTGATAAAACATTAACTTTTGTGCATCATCACATAATTATTTCACTTTATCTGATGCCAAACTGTCAGTGTGAGTCTGTGTGTGACTAATTTAATTGGTCAGTATTAGTAACTAAAGTATCTCCGAATTTCGGACCACCTCATGCCGAATAAATGTTCTTTTCCCTCAAGATATCATCCAGGAAAAGCGTCATGATTCCGTCATAGCAGTGGAATTTGGAAAGTTTACCTCTCTTGTGTGACCCTGACTCTCACTGTGAATAATGGCTCATCTCAGTTCCACTTAAGAGATTCTTCCCTCTGGTGTGTTTATAGCTGTAGTTTGTTCATTAGCGTTGCTGCTAATGTTGTCAAGCCCTGATAAATTGTGTTTAGCCAGCAAGCTAATTAGCCCGTCCGTTCCTGCTGGGCTCTGGTGACATCTCTTTGGCTAAAGCCTCTTTTGTTCCTGGTGATTTATAATCGTCCTCTCAACACGACCGCAGTTGATAATCCATGTTAGCTCAATTAGTAAACAGCACAGTCTGGCTACACTTCCATTGTGTCCATTGTGCGATCTATATTATGAAGCTAATTAGCATTAGCATCATGAGTAGGTGTTTGTCTTTGAGAGCAGAGGATATTGTCACTGATACATTAAAGAAATGCATAGAATACAACACCACATATGGTCCAATCTTGAAGACTTTAACATTTATTTTAATAGCACCTTCACCAAAAAGAGGTACTGTGGTGGTGTTAGATGATGATACTATGGTACTGAATGATTACCATGTTCATATTACATGCAATTACCATGCTGCATAGGAGAGTGGTCAATAAAATGAATACTTTTATTTATTGATGATGCATTAAATTGATGAAAAGTGACAAACAAACTAGAAAATGTTACAAAAAATATTTCTGTTTTCTAGAAAAATGTGAAGCAGCACAACTGTTTTTAACACTGATAATAATCAGAAATGTTTCTTGAGCAGCAAATCAGCATTTTAGAATTATTTCTGAAGGATCATGTGACACTGAAGACTGGAGTAATGATGCTGAAAATACAGTTTTGATCACAGGAATAAATGACATTTTACAGTATAATCAAATAGAAAACAATTTTTTTAAATTGTAATAATATTTTACAATATTACTATTTTTACTGCATTTTTTGATCCAATAAATGCAGCCTTTGTGAGCATAAGAAACATTTTAAAAACCATTTTAATAAAAAATACAACAGAATATATAGAATATAAAATAAATGAAGTGAAATAAAACACGTATGTGTGTATTTTAAATAAATATAAATATTTATTTGTAAGTAATAAAAATAATAATAAATAAAATTGTATTTTAAAGTTACTTGTTACATGGTTGTTTTCACATGTTTTATGAAATACTCTGGATTTTGCATCCAAATTATTGTGACTCTTTTGTTTGGAAATATAAAACAGAATCAGTTTGTGTTGCTCTTTGTTTGAATAAATGCGCGTCCGCCGCGGCGCAGTTGTAGAGTCAGGAAAGCGTTCAGGTTTGTGTGTGTCTTGAGAGCTGCTGCTCATCTTGGGAGTGCTGAGCTTTTTATTCGCGGGTGCCATGGAAACATCAGGAGTCAGTCAGACGTCTGCATCTGTGGCACTGCTGTGTGCGATTCCTCCGAGAGCCACGTAACACCTTCCTCTCTTCACACCCTCGACATCCTCTCCACACTTTCATCTGCCTGTCTTTGTTGGCATTTCTTGTTTCAGCAGGCGACATTTCAGTGCCACATGCGTTCATTCTTCAATATTGTCCATCTTGCATCATCTCCTTTGTTATTGTTGTTGTTGTTTCTCTCTTTTTACATCACTGTCTCTCTCTTTCTCACTGATTTTCTCTCCTGTACCCTTCTAGATTTCTTCGTTCACTGCTTTTGCATCCTCTTGAGGTTTCGTAGGGTGCCGTGCACTTGCCGTCATGCATTTCTCATGACTGAGGATTAGATTTGACTATTATTTCTGCTATACGCTGTGCATATGGTGTGCTTAGATTAAGTAGCTTTATGTCTTTGTGTGTTTATGTCAGATGTTCAGTGCTCAGTGTATGTATTTGACCTTGTATGGTGGTTGAATGAACAATAAGGCTTTTATTTGTTTTGTGTGTTAAAGGTGCTCTTAAATTTTTTTTGCAATCTATATTATTCCATTTCTGGAAATTGGATGTTAAATTTGATTTGAATGTTTTCAGTTGATTTTATCGCTTAGATGCTTGATTAAATTAATCTTTAATTCTGTAAAGCCTGATATATGAAATAATACGATTTTTTTTTTTTATGGATTGATATATTGAACCTTATGCAAGCAAGCTTTTGCCACTGAATAAATAATTTAAAAAAAAGTTGTTGTGACTTTTTATATCACAATTCTGACTTTTATTCCTCAGAATTGTGTGATATAAACTCACAGTTCTCCAAGTTTTTTTCTCAGAATTGCATAATATAAACTCTCAATTGCGAGTTTTAAAATCAGAATTGCAAGGTATAAACTCACAATTCAGACGTTTTTCTCAGAATTGCGTGATATAAACTCACAATTGTGCAGTTCTGACTTTTTTCTTGCAAATGCAAATTTGTATCTTGCAGTTCTGTTTTTATAACTCAAGTTTATATCTCAGTTCTGACTTTTTACTCACAATTCTGACTTTATTTCTCAGAATTGCCACTTTGCGAGTTTATATCATGCAATTCTGAAAATTATTGTAGAATTCCAAGATAAAAACTTGCAATTACTTTCTTAGTTTTTTTATTCAGTGGCAGAAATGGGGTTTCACAGAACCTTTGGGCAAGAAATAAAATAAAATTAAAATTGTGTAAATGGTCTGTAGTGAAAATATGGAGGAAAATCAGCTCGGTTTTATTCAGAGGCTCAAAATGAGCAATATTATGCAATTTAGTGCAGATGCATAAAATTATATAAATATCAGTTGTCACTTTATCTCTAAATAATATGCCTTAAGAAGATGATATTCAAAGACTTTATGATAAAAGCTTTGTAGTTTCAAAGCATATTGCAGTGCAATACAGTGATGATTGAGAGAGATGAACAAATAAACGTTCCTCAAAAGCCAGATGATCATATTTAAGACTCAAATTGAAATATTTTTCTAAAAATGATGTCTGGATAATTAAGTAAACATAAGTTGCTTTAGTCTAGTAAGTGTTCATCTTGAAATATTATACTAACACTATCAAAGTTATTCCCATGTTTACTTTACACAAATCTCAGATTTCATAACAAAAAACCCAGTGAAGCCTGAACTGAGGTTGGATGTTTTTACAGTTTCACTAAATCACTTTTACTTTTAAAAGGCATGTAGTAGATTATGTGTAACGGGTTTTGATCATGTTGATCATTTTAAGGTCTTAAATTGTGTATCAAATATGATACAGAAAGCTCTATATGGTTATATTCAAATTTTAAATCGTAAATTAAAGTGTTTGCTTCCTAATTTTTTTTTTTTTATTTACTTAGTGAGTTTTAATGTCAGTTTATCGTTTTTGGGTCATAACACCATTTTATTAGTAGTCATTTCTAGTTTAAAGTTAGCTTGGCTTCAGAGTTCAGTTCCCTGAGCTGCAGTGCATTTCTCAAGACATCCCCATCTGTCATCTTCATGTGGAAATAGATTTATGCGATCTTCATGGAAGCTGCTTAAGCTCTGAGAGGCTGTTTAGAGCCTGTGAAATATGTGTCCGCTGCTGCTCCTGCTCGCTTTAGGAAGTCTCTGTGTTTATGGACTCGATGGGCTGCCGCTCGGTCATTCATCCTGGACGGCCTTCTGTTAGTGGCTGGTGCTGGACGGGTGAATGTTTTACCAGGTGTCATCATGTCACCGTAAGCCCCCTCCAGAGCGTCTGGCCTTGGATGTCGGCAGTGACTTTCCATGATGAAAATATAGTGTAGTTATTATATAGGGCTGCTGAAATGTTCCAGTGTAGTATATACTGATTTGGTGGTACTCGCTGTTCAAATAAAGGCTGTTATTTTGAACTATGCATTAAAGAATCCTAAAAATAAAATATTAGGCTTTAAACATTGATAATAATCATAAATGTGTCTTGTGCAGCAAATTAGCATATTAGAATGATTCCTGAAGGATCATGTGACCCTGATGACTGGAGTAATGATGCTGAAAATTCAGCTTTGATTACAAAAAATAAATTACATCTTAAACTTTATTACAATTTCAATAAGTTATTTTATACTGTAATAATATTTCACAATATTACTGTTTTTACTGTATTTCTAATCAAATAAATGCAGCCTTCGTAGCCTTCGTGAGGTCTTTTTTCAAAAAATCTTCCTCAAAGTTAAAAGCATTGTTAATTAAACTCAAAGAATCAGAATCAGTGATGAACTCATTTGGATCTTTCTGATTTTATTGCAAATTGTGACTGAAATTCGAACTGAAATTCCTTCATTTTTTGACTAGGAAGTAGTTTGATGTGTGTGTGTGTGTGTGTGTGTGTTTGCTTATGTGTTGCAGTGCATACTGTTTGCTGATTACTAATATCCAGTTTTTCTAGTTCCCTAGCTAGTAGCTAGTTTGACTGGTTATGCCTCCATTTTAATGGACCCTCTGTTCTCGTATGCATGTTCATTTCCTGTTGCTGTCTGTTATCGGCGTCTTCTGCTCGTCACAGTCACACAATCCGGATCAAATATGTGTCAGGACGTGCTGAAAATTTATACTTGAGACCTTTGAAATGTTGAGCTGAATAATGCATTGTGCTTTTGTTCTTTTGAAGATCTGTCCAAAACACATCTGCACACAATCATAAACACTGAATGCCCAAAGCGTTTTTTTTTGTATTGTTTCATGCTTTCTGATGTATTTCATTGTTAAATTTGCACTTTGCCTTTAAGGCCTGAAACTGCCTGTGTAAATGCACTGATGCAAAAACTTCTTTCATTGATGTGATTTTTGTGCTCTGTCATAATTAAAGGAATAGTTCCTCTAAAAATGAAAATTTGCTGAAAATGTTCTCATCCTCAGTCCATCCAAGATGTAGATTTGTTTGTTTCTTCATCAGATTTGGAGAAATGTATCATTGTATCACTTGCTCACCAATGGATCCTCTGCAGTGAATGGGTGCCGTCAGAATGAGAGTCCAAACAAAAACATCACAATAATCCACAAGTAATCCATACCATTTCAGTCCATCAATTAGCATCTTGTGAAGCCAAAAGCTGCATGTATTTTTTATTATTATTTTTTTTTTTACTTCATAATCCATAATAACACTTCCTCCAGTGAAAAAGTCCATCCCCTGTTGTCCTTTTATATCAAAATCCAGCCATGCATTTGTTTAGATTGCTGTTTTGGCTTGCAAACTGTGCTTGACCTGTGCAGATTTCTCTCCTGATTCAGACCAGACCACTTTCTCACTGGAGGAAGCATTACTATGGATTATGGACTTGTATTTTAGTTAAAAACGTCTTAATGATGGGATTTTTTCTTACAAACATGCAGCTTTTGGCTTCACAAGATGTTAACTGATGGACTGGAGTGGTGTGGATTACTTGTGGATTATTGTGATGCTTTTATCAGCTGTTTGGACTCTCATTCTGACGGCACCCATTCACTGCAGAGGATCCATTGGTGAGCAAGTGATGCAATGCTCCATTTCTCCACATCTGCTGAAGAAACAAACTCATCTACATCTTGAATAGCTTGAGGGGGTGAGTACATCTTCAGCAAACTTTCATTTTTAGGTGATCTATTCATTTAAGTATGTTAAATATGCACAACAAGACTGCACACTTGCAGTTCATTAAAATGTGTGCTTACATGCTTATGTAAAGTATGCAGTACTGCCTTTGTAGTCCTGAAAAATCCACACTAGGTGTGCATTAGCTGTCTGTCACATGTTCATGTTCATTATGACTCTGTTCATCTCGAAATAGAAACTTCAGAACTGAAAACCCTCCTGTCCTTTCTAATGTTGTCCAGCAGGCTGGTTTTCTCACTGCTCATCCCTGCTGTAATTGTGTTAAATCAATCAGGCGGCTCTCTGTGCTCAGATGAATGAGAGGTTTAGCAGGCCAGTGCTCTTGTGATTCATCAGGAAACCCTCAGCTTGACTTAATGTCAGTTAATTGGTCAGGACTGCACTGCACTAATGTAACCTGCGTGGCTGATGGGAATTTTTAGTCTTTTGGCCATCCTAAAATAGAGATTTTGATTCTTTTTAAGAGTGTAACCACTATTTGCAAGCCCATGTATGTATGTATGCATGTATGTATTTATTTGTTTGTTTGATAAATAATCTAGATGATTAGATGAATTTATTTTGTAATAATTGAGGTCATATTGCAGTTTAATTTTTATGCTTACATTTTTTTTTTAATATGTATTCAGTATTTTTCTGTATTTAAATTTTTAAAAATGCTTCTTTTGCGCTCCAAAGCTGCATTTATTTGATCAAAAATGCAGTAAAAACAGTAATATTGTGAAATATTATTACAATTCAAAATAACTGTTTTCTAGGTTAATATATCGCAAAATATAATTTATTTCTGTGATCGAAGCCGAATTTTCAGCATCATTACTCCAGTCTTTAGTGTCACATGATCCATCAGAAATCATTCTTTCATCATTTTTCAATCATTTTTTTTTTTTTTTTTACCAATGTTGAAAACAGTTGTGCTGCACAATATTTTTGTGGAAATGCAATACTTTTTATTCTGTAATGAATAGAAGTTAAAATACAGCATTTATTTGAAATATGTGGAATAGAAATATATTAGGAATGTTCAGTTCGGTTATTTTTCCTAACCGATCGCCGAGGCTCGTTAACTGATTATTAACCGTTAACCAACAAGATAATTTTAAATTAGAATTTAATTATTTTAGAAAGGATAAGTGTCTGTGACCTGTTAAAAATACCAAAATTTGTTTTCCAGGGATTAATTTTACATGTGCAAAAAAACAGCAAACAACAGAACATGAGGACTCACATGGACACATCGCATCACGCACCTGCAGCGCTTCTGTGAACGTAGAAAAACAATCAAGGAAAGGCTAAATATATATAATGAATGAATAGGCCTATACGATTAATATTTTTACTTAATTAGCAAAGCGAAAGAAAAAAACGTGCAACAAGTAGCTAGTATGCAGAGTTTTGGTTCATTGTTGTGCTGCGTGAAAGGAAGACGGTTGAAAGCAGCATCCTATTTTTCTTTATTTTACAAATACACAAAGATTTGTTTTTATTGTGAGCGTACGCAAATAAAAGCAAACAGTTTACAGTTTCGATTGTCTGTATGACTAGAAGGAGTCGTTTCCACTGTTAGAAGGGGGAAAAAAAGTCAACACACACAGTTAAGCATTGCTAACTTAACACAGCCTTTCCATTATCATAAAAAATACTCAGCCAAACATATGGAAAAAACACACCGCTTAATCGTTATCAACGTACTGTCGTGACATTATGTCAAACATTTTGTTTTATGTGGATATTGGAATGCGAGTGAAGTACAAAAGATTTACATAATAAATAATATTTTTTAAATACGAATCTCGAATATGGAAACATTTGGATTTGTGTCGTATGAGAGACTCAACGTTAGTTTCAGTTTTGCTTTAGCCTAAATGAATTGGTTTTGGCTTGTTTATATTGCCTAGCTTCTTATATTTTTCGTTCTTGTTCTTTTCTAAATACTGTTAAATTAAAAGGATTTTTGTGGAGTGAGGGGAACTAAAATAGCCTAGCCTTTGTTTATAGTGTTTGTAAACATTTAATGTCAGCATCAGGTCTATTTCTGAACGTGATAGTAAAATGCGACTTAACGTTATAAGCCTAAGCGATTTAACTTTTTTCTCTCAAAAATGCAACTGTATTTTATTTTAACCATCCAGCAAACATTGTAAAATATTTTGATAAATTACTGAAATAAAAAACCCTTTTAAACCGTTTAACTGATTGTATTAATCATTGTATTAATTCTTCCTGTCGGTTAACGGTTAACCGGTTAAAATGAGCATCCCTAAATATATATATATACTTTTTTACATTGTAAGTGTCTTTACAGTCACTTGTAATCAATTTAATGCATTCTTGCTAAATAAAAGCATTCATTTTTTTAGATTACCATAGGCTACTAGGTATTAAGGCCTGTAGAATTGCAGTTGGATACCATTGCTGCACAGTGGTACTAGTATGATTTTCCAGTATCTGTCTGTTATTTTCTGAGAAGGATGATTATCAGTCATGATGATTATAATGAGGATAATAATTCCCTGTCATAATTCAGCTCCTTATAACACTACTGTATGTGTGTGCACATGTGTAAAGTGTGGCTGTGTGCCAGTCTGGTGTCATAAATTCGCTGATTTATCACCCACAATGAGTCACAGTGCTTCTAACATGGGCGTCTGGCCTCGCTTTACTGGGATCTGTCAACCAGACGACACACACATGCTTCTTCTGCACTTCAAGTTTTTATTAGTATTCGAAGGGAAGCATCTCTATCATTACTGCTCATATTTAGGGTTAGTTTTGTTTGGAAACAGAATAAAAAGCAAAAAAGATTTGTGACTTTATCTCACAATTCAGACTTATTTTATAAACTTGCAATTCAGATATAAACTCAGAATTCTGTTTTTTTCTTCTTGCAATTCCAAGTTTTACCCCAAACTTTTGACTTTTTTCTTGCAGTTTTCTTGCAAAGTGTAAACTCAAGAAACGTAAATCTCATGATTTTGCATTCGTTTCTCACAATTTCTGGCTTTTTTCTAAGAATCTCACCTCACAATTCTTTTTTTTTTTTGTTTCTACAGCTGAATAAAAAAAAAATAAAAATGTGTTTGCGACTTCTTGTCTCAAACTTTTATATAAACTCTGTATATAAATTGTTAGATATAAGTGTGAATTCTGAAGAAAAAAGTCAGAATTTCAAGATGAAGTGTATTTCTCGTAACTCTGCGAGATATTTATTTTAGTCAATAATATATAATGTTTAGATTCAAGTAAAAATAAAAAAGTATAAATAAGTAAAATAGTAATAAAAGCAGTGAAGAATAGTAAATAAATAGTTTTTCCATGCATTGTGTATACATTTTTATGTATGTAATAAATGTTTGCAAGTAAATAAACTGATTTCATGCACTGTTATTATAATAATAAAGTTGCTTATAATAAAGTAAAATAATATTTAAATCTTGATGCATATATTTTTAAAAGGCCTTTTATATTTATATATATATATATATATATATATATATATATATATATATATATATATATATATATATATATATATATATATATATATATATATAATATTTATTTATTTATTTATTCCTTTTATATAAACTCACAATTGCTAAAAATAAGTGTGAATTCTGAGGAAAAAAGATGAAGTGTGTTTCTCTCAACTCTGAGATTAAAAAAAAGTTATTTATTTGTTTTGGCAGAAAAGGGCTTCCATAGTTTTGTGAACAAACCCCTAAGCACTCAAGTTTGACCCAACTTCTTGTTTATACACAGACATGAATGAATCCTGCAGTTTGTTTAGGGCAAAGCTGTGCTGTGACTTTCTCGTCCACCTGTTTTTGACATGACTTTTTTTCTCTCTTTTTTATAACTTGATGTTGGTCATGCTGTATAATCACCTGTCCTTCTGTCTGGTTGGATTTCTCACTCTAGTGTTCTTGGAAGGTAATGAAGCGTTTTATAACGCGGACACAGACACGCTTTATCTGTGGCTGGAGTGGGTAAGACGGTCGTTTGGAGAAATTGGATTTCTCACTCGATTGCTTTGTGAAGTGGCCATTATGTGTTGTCGTGGTGATAAGAGAGAGCGCTGCGTCATGTGACGTGTTTTGTTGAGGAAGAATAGAGGCATAACCTGGGCTATAAAATGTGTCTCCCTGTATGATAACTAGATGCCACACACAGACATACATACATAAGCTCACATGCTGTGAAAGGGCATCGCTGCAGGAGTAATCACATACATTCAAGGGGAAACTGAGCTATGTGGTTAGTTTTCACAAATCTTGAATCTAATTGAAATGGATCAGATGTGAAGTTTTCTGTGTCTCATGGTCTATGTAGTTGGTTCTCTACTGTTTTTATGATGTGATGCACTTATAGTCACTCGTGTGATTTAGAAATGGAAGTGCTGACCTCTGGTGGTTAGAAACATTCATGAAAACTTATGCACAAAAACAAATTTCTGTATATATATAAACTATTAAAAAATTCTTTGTTTAATAATTTATATATTAGGTAAATGACACTGTATTAAAGCCTATTTAAATAATTTTATGTAATATTAAAATTATTTAATAATAATAATTTTAAAAGAAATGTATATTTATTTTAAACAGGGATGTTAATAGATGCAAGTATAAATAAATAATAAATAAATGTACTAGTAATAAACATTGATGTGTTAAAACCTATTTAACTAAATGCAAATATAAATGTGCAGAATGAAACTAAAAATATTGATTTACTTTTTTAGAATTAATCGACTAATTTATATTTATTTTAATTAATAATATGTAATGTTTACATTCAAATAAAAATAAAAAGTAAAAGTGTAAATAAACGTAATAGTAATAAAGTCAGTAAAGAATAGTAAATAAATAGTTTTTCCATGCATTATGCATTGTTTACATTTAAATTTTAAGTGTAAAAAAAAAATAGTAATAAATAAAGTTTGCAAGTAAATAAACTGATTTTGTATGCTTTTTTTCATGCTTTGTTATTATAATAATATGGTTGCTAATAATACAGTAAAATAATATTTAAAACTTGATGCATATATTTTTAAAAGGCCTTTTATATATTTATTTATTTTTTTACATTTATATTACAATGTCCCAGTTGTATAATTTTCTTATCTAAAATGATGCATTATATGTATCCTTATAAAAAAAAAGGTCATTCATTGTGATGTTTTTATAGTGACTTATGCACATTTGGACGTCCTGGTTGCTGGTGAGGGCGGGTGTCACACTGACAGTCCTCCCTCTCAGTAGGTAGAGGGACATGATTTGAGGAGATGCTTGGATGAGTGTCAGAAAGGGTTACTGCAGTAACAAGGGAAGTAGTAAATACACACTAGCCTCAGCAGATCACCCAGAGTGCTGCAGGGTCAATGTTACTTTATGTACATCATCAGACGTGTGACGAAAAACCTGACCTACAGCAACAAACAGCAGGAGTCAGCAAATACAGCAAATGTGAAAGGACACGCATGCACACGCAAACACACAGTCAGCCATAGGCAATCACTGTACAAGTACAGTCTAATTATATGAGGCTCTGTATACTGTAACAAAACATTTAAATATATATATAGGTTTATATACATCATATATACATGATATATGATGTATGTATACATGTGTCTATACACTATACATTAAATATATTTGTTTATAGATGTATAGAGTTTACCCAAGAATGACATTCTGTCTTATAAAGATAACTCTAAAGATAATATATATAGCGTCCACACTACCGGACGTTAATGTTTTGTTTATCTTAAGCACATGCTGCAGTTTTGTCATCTGTCGATTTAAAAGCTTGAGCAAAGCAGAAAAAAAAAAAAAAAAAAAATCTAATCTTCTGTGCCATTATGGTAATAGTTGTTGTGTGGACTTAAAGGTTTTTTTTTGTTTGTTTGTTTGTTTGTTTTTTAGTTGTGTCCATAAACACAGCAATTGTGAGCAAAACTGTTTGGTTACCAAAATTCTTTAAAATATCTTATTTTGTGTAGAAAATTCAAAAATCTTTTGTGTAGAAAATGTTGTGATCATTTAATCACCTTCAGGTCATTTCAAACCAAATGACTTTCTTGATACAAAAAACATGTAACAAAAAGTCTAGTATAATGTCAAAGCTCTTTTTTTTCCACACACAATGAGAGTGGATGGGGACTGGAGCTGTTAAAACTCCAAAAACAATCTATAAAATTCCATAATTTGTTTGTTTCACAAACAATGGCTTTAAAAAACTTTAAATATAGTATACAGGTCATATGGACTACTTTTTGGACTGGACGTCCAAAAAACGACCTAAAAGTGCCATAATTGGTCTGTTTCACAAACAATGCTAAGGTAAGACTTTTAAAAACTTGAAATAAAGTGCACAAGTCATATCGACTACTTTATGGTGCTTTTTTGACATTTTTGGAGCTGGACGACTCCAGCCCCCATCTGCTTTCCTTATATGGAAAATAGAAGCTTTTGCATTATGCCAAACATGATTTTTTTCAAACCAAATTACTTTTTTTTTTTCATACATATTACACAGAACAAGAAGTTTAGTAGAATGTCAAAGCTGCTTTTTTCCCCACTCACAATGAAAGTGGATGGGGACTGGAGCTGTTAAAACTCCAAAAACAATCTATAAAATTCCATAATTTGTTTGTTTCACAAACAATGGCTTTAAAAAACTTTAAATATAGTATACAGGTCATATGGACTACTTTTTGGTGCTTTTTCGTCATTTTCAGAACTTGACCATTCCAGTCCCCATCTGCTTTTATTAAATGCAAAGTAGTAGCTATCACATTATGCTATTTCTTTTTTCTTTTTCTTTTTTTTTTTTTTTAACCAAATGACTTTCTTCATACAAAGAATACTGAACTAGACGTTTAATAGAATCTCAAAGCTGCTTTTTTCCACACACAGTGAAAGTGGATGGGGACTGGATCAGCTAGACGAAGTGACATAATTTGTCTGTTTCATTAACAATGACTTCAAAAAAGCTTGAAATATAATGTACAATTATATGGACTACTTTATGGTGTCATTTTTGGAACCTGACTGCTCCAGTCCCCATCCGCTTTCATTAAATGGAAAATAGAAGCTTTCACATTATGCTAAACATCATTTTCTTTCAAACCAAATAACTTTCTTTGTACAAAGAACAT
This sequence comes from Cirrhinus mrigala, assembly GCA_036247105.1. Taxonomy (NCBI): domain Eukaryota; kingdom Metazoa; phylum Chordata; class Actinopteri; order Cypriniformes; family Cyprinidae; genus Cirrhinus; species Cirrhinus mrigala. The sequence goes on from CM070030.1 coordinate 21,698,578, forward strand.
GGAACAAGAAGTTTAGTCAAAGCTCTTACTTGCACAAACAACGGAAGTGGATGGGAACTAGATCTGTCAAATCTCCAAAAACAACCTATGTGAAGTGCCATAATTTGTTTGTTTTTCAAACAATGGCTTTTAAAAAACTCTTGACCATTCCAGTCCCCATCCGCTTTCATTAAAGTAGTAGCTTTCACTTTACGCTATTTTTTTTCTTTTCCTTCTTTCTTTTTCTTTCTTTTTTTTTTTTTTTTTTTTAACTAAATGACTTTATTCATACAACGAATACTGAACAAGCTGTTTAGTAGAATCTCAAAGCTGCTTTTTTACACACACAATAGAAGTGGATGGGGACTGGAAAAGTTAGACTCCAAAAACAACCTATCAAGTGCTGTAATTTGTCTGTTTCACAAACAGTGGCTTTAAAAAAGCTTTAAATAAAGTGTATAGGTACATGGACTACTTTATGGTGCTCTTTTGCTATTTTTGGAACTTGACCACTCCAGTCCCCATCCGCTTTCATTAAATGAAAAATAGAAGCTTTCATATTTCGCTAAACATCATTTTCTTTCAAAACATGAAATAAGACGTTTAGTAGAAAGTCAAAGCTGCTTTTTTCCCCACACACAATGAAAGTGGATGGAGACGGGAACAGTCTGATTCCAAAAAACAACCTAAAAAGTGCCATCATATGTCCGTTTCACAAACTTTGTTATTATATGGCTTTTAAAAAAACTTGAAATATAGTGCACAAGTGATATAAACTGCTTTACGGTGCTTTTTTTTGGTCATTTTTGGAAATTGACCACGCCAGTCCCCATCTGCATTTATTAAATGGGAAAAAGTGGCTTTTTTTTTTAAACTATATAACTTTCTTCATACAAAGAACAAGAACAAGACGTTTAGTAGAAAGTCAAAGCTGCTTTTTTTCACACACAATGAAAGTGGATGGGGACTGGAGCAGTTAGGCTCCAAAACAACCTAAAAAGTGCCATAATTCCTCTTTTTCACAAACTTTTCTATTATATGGCTTAAAAAAATGTAAATTTAGTCATAAGAACTACTTTCTGTTGCTTTTTTGCCATTTTTGGAGCTGGGTCACTCAAGTCCCCATCTGCTTTCATTATATGGAAAATAAAACCTTACATATTTTGTGTTTCACAGAAAAAAAAAAAAAAAATCATACAGATTTGCAACGACATGAGAAAGTATATGATGATGGAATTTTATATTTTAGGGTGAACTATTTCCATTTAATACATGGACGCACAAGATGGTGTTAACATAAGCAGCCACTAGATGGCAGTATCAACTCTGAAATAACATTGGGGGCTTTGTTCTGTAGTCTGAGGTTATTATTGTTGTGCGTGATCATAGTGTTGTGACATCTACATTAGATTTCTGATTGGTTGCGCAGAGCGAAAGCAAGATCCATCACCATGGCAACAGAGCATCAGATACTGGCAGGTAAATGTGGCAGTTTCTAAATGGACTACTAACTGTTGCCTCCATCTAACTGACCAGTGTGTGTGTGGGAATGAAAGCTAGGCTATCTTGTCTGTTACTCGTGAGAGCAAGTGGAGTCCATTCAGAATGAACGCACGCACACACATGCGGTGTTGGCAGAGCTCTTCAAAGGGGTCGAGTCTTCAGAGGAGAGGCTTGTTCATCTCATTTGTCATTTAGTCAATACAGCGCACTCTCTGATCAATGCCGAGACTGGCGCCTCACAATCAGAGTCGATACGTGACCTTACTTTCTCTCCCCCCTCCCTCTTTCAACCCCTTTCCATCGCTCTGTCTCTTCCTTTCAAAGCACTTCTCACTTCAGTTTCAAGGCTGCTGTGAAGAATATAGAGATACAAGTGAGGACGAAGTGCTAGAAGACAGAAAGACACGGACAAAGACTGAATGAAATGTGCGTTCAGGCTCACTTTGTAACCTTGAGGGTGTGTTAACTGTTTTTCTGTTAGTCTGCACTTGTTTGACTTGTCGTTTTAGTCAAGTCTGGGTATATAGTTTTGGCATTTCAGTCCCCTTACAAGAATTTATGATTGCAATCAGAATTTATGCCCAACCATTAGCTAACACTGCTAATAACTGGCTATTCATTTTTGGTGTTAGCTGTTATCATCCCTGCTGAAAAGAACAGCTGGTTAGCTGGTTTTAGCTGGTCATCCAGCCTGGTCTTAGCTGGTCAGCAGGCTGGTTTTAGAGGGGTTTTGTCCACTTTCTTAGCTGGTCAGGCTGGGAGACCAGCTGGAACAACCGGCTAAAACAAGCTTGACCGCTCAGGCCAGGGGTGCGTTTCCCAAAAGCATCGTTAGCTAACTATGGTGGTTAGGTCCTTTGAACTCTATTAGTAACAATGGAACTTGCGACCATAGTTGGATTTGGGAAACGTGCCCCAGGTTGAGAGACCATCTAAAATCAGCAAAGACCAGCCAACCAGGTTAGGCTGGTTTTAGCTATTTTTTTTTCAGCAGGGATGGTCATTTTTTTTGTAGATTTTGTGGTCATTGATATATGTATATAGTCTAATTTGTTTTTGATAGTTTGTGTTTCTATCTTTGCATGCTAATTAAGGCTATGCTAGAGCTTGTTATCCAATTAGCACATGACTGTGGGAGTGTTATTTCAGTATTTGGCTATTTACATACTGTTATATTATTGATTCATATTTTAAACGCGTTTTGAATTTATATATCTTTTTTATTTTTAGTTTAAGTTTTAGTCATTATGTCATGTGCTTTTGTTATTGTATTGCTATTGTATATTATAATTTTAGTAAAAAAAAAAAAAAAATATATATATATATATATATATATATTGCTAGAGTTTGTTGTCCAATTAGCAGTGGGAGTGTTGTTTCAGTATTTGGCTATTTACATACTGTTATATTATTTATTCATATTTTAATTTAGTTTTTATTTTATATATCTTTTTTATTTTTAGTTTAAGTTTTAGTCATTATGTCATGTGCTTTTGTTATTTTAGAATTGAATTTGTTTAGTAAAAAAAAAAAAAGTATATATATATATATATATAATATATATGTATGCATGCATTGCTAGAGTTTGTTATCCAATTAGAAGTGGGAGTGTTGTTTCACTATACAGTATTTGGCTATATATATATATATATATATATATATATATATATATATAATATCTCTTTATCTTACAAACATAACTCATAGTTTTATTTTAGTCACCATGTTTTTTTTTTGCCGTAATGTTTACCATTTAATTTTACCATGGTTAGTGTTGCAAAGCCATGGTTAATTTTTTTTGTGTGTGTGTATGTGTGTGGTAGTTTTTTTGGAATAATTGGTATTAAAAACATGGTTAATTTTCATAAGGGTTATTTTTTTTCAGTTTTAGTAACTTTAGTGCTTCAACTTTTTTGGTTAGTTAGTTGCCAAGGCAACATATTTCTAATTTTCATTTACATTTTTCATCCAGCATTTATATTTTATTTTAGCTTTCAAATTAGATTTTGATGGACAAAAACTATTTAATAGTTAAAATTTTATTGAAACTGAACTGTTGACATATGAAAACTGAAGAAGAGCACAGAGAATGATGAAATTAAAGAGATTATTGAAGAAATTGAAAGTAAAAGAGGGTGTGACAAGATTTTTGTAAAGATCTTTTTTATTAAATGATATACTTGTAATTCACAACATGAGCTTTCTGCCTGTTTTCAAGATGCGATTAAAAAAAATGAATATGTGATGCAATAAGTTTCCAGCAACAAGTAATTCTCACAATGAAACCGAAATGATGCAATCATGACCAGTCAGAGCATATTTGATGGTAAATATATAGTTATGTGAAGAAGGATCCTGCCTAACAGGAAAATGTTCCATTTCACTAGTTTTATATAAAAGTTATGTAGATGTTAGAATGATACGTTCTTACAATTGAAATAAAATGCTCTCACAATGTTGATAGAATTGTTAAAGCTTCCAATAACATTCTTGGAATGTTCTTATTATGCTAAAAATTTAATGAGCATTTTCAAAATGTTGGGACAAAATGCTCATAGAAAAAACATTCTTGGACGATTAATTGAAAAGTTTGAAACCTCTAACCGATGTAATTTTCCCATGGCGGTTATTTAGTTTTTTTTAAATCCTTTTGATACTTTCCCATTAAAAACATACTACAGTGTGTATTTAAAGTTATACAGACGTATATATACACGCAGTGCCACTCATCAATGTCAGTTCCAAAACAGTGGACCAATTAGAAGATCACAGAGGCGGGGCAAGCCTTGCAAGCTTTTGTTTACAGAAGCAGGTTGGCACGGCAACTTTTGTATTTGACGGCAACATAGCACTGTGCTTTTTTTTAAAACCATTCCTGAGTGCTGCGTCTCATTTTTTAGACGCAAAGACGTGTTCTGTGTGAATGGCTAGTAAGAACCTGGAGTAAAACTTGCGCACATCCACCTTTTCTTCCCATAAGAGCAGACACTTCCATTTGTAAATTTTATGGGTTTGGCTTCCGGGCTTATCCGCATCTAACTATTTTTAGCTGTGCAAAACAGCTTGTTTTGCTGCTTGATATTGCAAATTTGTGTGTTTTACCATATTATTTTAATGTGTTATCTTAGTTATGAACACACTGGCTTGTAGAGAAAACAGTTTTACTGTTTACTGCACTTTGCTATTCTTATTATTATTTCCCTGTACTGGCTAATGGCTAAAATATAATTCAAAATGAAATAAAATAATAATTAATTAATCGGAATTGAAGTAAAACATTCAATTAATTGAGATTTTAATTTATTTCATATCGTCCAACCCTACATTTAACATCAGAATGCCAACTAACTTCAGATGACTAAGATTGTGTCAAAAGTTTACATACACCTTGCAGAATCTGCAAAATGTTAATTATTTTAGCAGGGATTATACAAAATGCATGGTATTTTCTATTTAATACTGATCTGAATGAGATATTTCACATAAAAGACAAAATAATATTTGAATTTATGAAAATGACCCGGTTCAAAAGTTTACATACACTCGATTCTTAATACTGTGTTGTTACTTGAATGATCCACAACTGTGTTTTTATTTATTTTTATTTTTTTTGTTAAATGGTAGTTGTTCATGAGTCCCTTGTTTGTCCTGAACAGTCAAACTGCCTGCTGTTCTTCAGAAAAATCCTTCAGGTCCCACAAATTCTTTGGTTTTTCAGCCTTTTTGTGTATTTGAGGTCAGGATAAATGTAACTTATTTTGTTTTCTAGGGAAACATGTAAGTATCTGTAGCATCTGAAGGGCAGTACTAAATAATTTTAGGCAAAATAAGAAAAATGTACACATCTTCATTCTGGTCAAAAGTTTTCACCCCCTGGCTCTTAATGCATTGTCTTTCCTTCTGGAGCATCAGTGAGTGTTTGAACCTTCTGTTATAGTTGCATATGAGTCCCTCAGTTGTCCTTATTGTGAAAAGATAAATCTCAAAATCGTACAGTCATTGTTGGAAAGGGTTCAAATACACAAAAAGGCTGAAAAACCAAAGAATTTGTGGGACCTGAAGGACTTTTCTGAAGAACAATGGGCAGATTAACTGTTCAGGACAAACAAGGGACTTATGAACATCTATCACTTAAAAAAAAAAAAAAGAAAAGAAAAACAGCTGTGGACCATTCAGGTAACAACACAGTATTAAGAATCAATAAAGTGTATGTAAACTTTTGAACAGGGGCATTTTTTTATAAATTCAACTATTATTTTCTCTTGTGGACTATATGTAAACATCTTTTATGTGAAATATCTTATTCAGGTCAGTACTAAATAAAAAATAACATGCATTTTTTATTATCACTCTTATTTTGGAAGTTAATATTTTGCAGATTCTGTAAGGTATATGTAAACCTTTGACCTCAACTGTATTTTTAAAAGCATTTTGTATATTTTATATGCATGTAAACCATTTCATCTCCAGTTGGAGTCGCTGGACACACCCTTCAATTTATTTGCAATTCGAGTTAAATTTACTAAAAGTTTACTACTTAAATCCCAGATGCACAATACCAGAAGAACCAAACTCTAAAAACAACAAAACATCAAAAAAACCCTTTGGTTTTCAAGGTTAAAATCTACCGAATTAGCCTCTGAAGTGTCGTGGACATCCAGTTGACATTTCTCCCGCTGTCAGCTCTTTCCGGCAGGGTTTCTGAACGGTTCATGGTGCCAAATCTGCTCAGTAGCTCCAGTGTCTTTATCTCAGGGGCATTTGGTGCAATCAGTAAATTCTGGTGATGCACACACACACATACAGTCAGGCAGAGATGTTTGTCTCAGCTGACAGCTGTCAGCTCTGATAGTGCTCTGGTAATAAAACACTCTGCCAAACAGCCTATTAGCAACGGCTCGTCTGGAAGGAGTGGAAACCACACACACGCACACACATGCAGATACGCTCGGATAGGCAGAATGAGGTCAGGCACTAAGGGTGCTCTAAAACAGAGGTGACAGGCCTAGACCCCCTGCTGGATCTCCCAATCGCCCTGGAGTGCAGGAGGGCTTGGAAACACAAACACCCACCCATCCGTCCACCCACACCAAAGATAGATGAGCTAATATTTACTTGCTAAATAAGACTTTATTAACACCTGATTTTTATCTTAAACTAGTGTATTAAATACATGAAGTTTTACTGAAGAAAGTTGAGATTTTAATTCTAGTGGCAAAAGACACTAATGCTGTAAAGTTGGTTGTGTTTATGTAATACCTGCTCTGTCCTCACGGGGGCAGCGTTTCTCCAGCTTTGAATTCTTGTTTACAGTAGAGGTCTGCACAGGCAGTCAACATGAAATCAAAATTCACCCTGTTTATTTGATTAATGCACATTCCTAGTCTTATTGTGGGCGATTCATCAAGCCATGTTTTTCAAATAAATATAACGACCTGATCTTCCCATGACGAGTTTCCTTTTGTGCTGATGTCCATTAGGGTGCTGAATAATGTTTAGGCATTTATTTAGCTAACTGCCATTTAGTTCTTCTTATTGAGTTCTATTAAAATAAAAATGCAAATAATTAAAATGTACTGTTATTTGTATTAATTGCTTATGCAGTCTTATGACTGCACTACAAACCCTTAATTGCAGGGTTAGTTCTTGTAGTTATGTACTTCGTAGTGTTGTGATGTGAACAAAGTAATAAAATATTATTTGATGTATAACCGGTTTCAAATGACATTTACAGTGATTTACAGTGCTCAGTACTAAATAATTAGGTTAAAATCTGATTTACTGGTTTTGCGACAGGTCAAAACTTGAAGGTCTCCATGGCTGCCGTCACAACAGGGCCATTGCTGTGCATGTGAAATATGTAGAAGAAACAGGGCCAGAGAATAGTTTTTGTTGGCGAAGAGAGAACTAGGGTTGGGATTGTGAGTGGCTTTAGCAGGAAAAATCTCACAGCATTTAATATGGTAATTTTTGACAGTGTATTATTAGATTATAATGTGCACAAGGCAATAATTACAGATGTGTTAACTAATATTTTGACCTGCTGTAAAACTCTAAATCAATACATAATTATACAGAAAAGATGTTAAAGGGATTAAAAAAATTACAGTGTTTTTTTTACAGTTCACTTGCCTTCTACGAAACACAAAAAGAGATGCTGTTCTGTGTAAACTCTTACTGTGATAAAGTCATTGTAAAGCAGTGGTCACATCTACAGTAAAATACCATTAAACGTCTTTCTGAGTATGTGTGCGTTGCTGCTCCGGGTTCCTGTGTGACACAGTTGAGTGTCAGTTCTGTTTCAGTGCTAATAGAGAGGTTAGCGCCCTAAGCGCTTTCTAAAATGATTTAGCTCTAATATCTCTTACTCAGTTTAGCATTCGTGTTCTGTCGGGGCAGATGTAGGTCACAGTGCCAAATTTAAAAGCTGTCTGTAGACAAGCGACTGGCTGTTTGTGGCTAGAAGCTCACTTTCACCCTCCTTCTGTCCTCTTTGCTTCTGTTTGTCTGTCCTTCGGATGCAAACAAAACTAGCATGACTGCTACACTAGACTGTCACCGCCAATTAAAATATATGTGGAAAAACATCTTAAATGAAGAACCTGTACGTAGTTGTTTAATTAAGGCAGGTTTTGTCTTACCTTAGTTTTGCCTTCTCATCACATAGCATTTTCTTCATTCTCGGTGTTTGCTATAGGACTCTAGAGAGAAGGTCAGTTGATGTACAGTTGAGGTCAAAAGTTTACATACACCTTGCAGAATCTGCAAAATGGTAATTATTTTACCAAAATAAGAGGGATCATAAAAAATGCATGTTGTTGTTTATTTAGTACTGACCTGAATAAGATATTTCACATAAAAGACGTTTACATATAGTCCACTCATATGCAACTGTTACAGAAGGTTCAAACGCTCACTGATGCTCCGGAAGAAAACAGGGGGGTGAAAACTTTTGGAATTTGAAGATCAGGGTAAATTGAACTTATTTTGTCTTCTGGGAAACATGCAAGTATCTTCTGTAACTTCTGAAGGGCAGTACTAAATGAAAAAAATATGATATTATGGCAAAATAAGAAAAATGTATTCTGTTTTCAATAGCTTTCACCCCTGGTTCTTAATGCATCGTTTTTCCTTCTGGAGCATCAGTGAGCATTTGAAAATTCTGTAATAGTTGCATATGAGTCCCTCAGTTGTCCTTGTCATACAGTCATTGTTTGAAAGGGTTCAAATGAACAAAAATGCTGAAAAACCAAAGAATTTGTGGGACCTGAAGGATTTTTCTAAAGAACAGTGGGCTGTTTAACTGTTCAGGACAAACAAGGGACTCATGAACATCTATCACTAAACAAAAACAACAACCCTGCTGTGGATCGTTCAGGTAACAACACAGTATTATGAATAAAGTGTATGTAAACTTTTGAACAGGGGTCATTTTTTATAAATTAAACTCTTTTGTGGACTATATGTAAATGTCTTTTATGTGAAATATATTATTAAGGTTAGTACTAAATAAAAAATAACATGCATTTTGTATGATGCTTCATATTTTGGTAAAATAGTTAACATTTTGCAGATTTGTGGAAACTTTTGACCTCAATTCTATGTATTATCCTACTGCAAATACAAGTATAAACATTAATGTGCATTAATTGCAGAATCTCATTGAAAATTAATGATTTCTTTCCACTTTGTGATCAAAAATTGTTGATTGTGAAGGTGAAAGCGTTAGCAGATAAATGTTAGCGTTTAGATTTTGTGGCTGGCTGAATAATTCTGTTTAAAGCTAAGAATGGTAACATACTAATGTAGTTTTGTTTAATATTAGACTGTATTGTCTTAATGTTTTCACCATTGCCAAAAACCATTCAGATCTGTTGTGTTTGACAGTGTTGAGCATTGTTCGCTAGCAAAACTAGCATGACTGCAGCACTTGTCTGTACTGCAATTTATAGATTAACATCTTAAAATATAGCTGCAAGCAGCGATTACCTGTGGTCGAGCGTTTTAAGGCATTTAAGCTAATATGGAAAAAAGACATTGCATATTGTTTGGCAAACCTGTAACCACTTAAATCAGTTATTGAAAAAAAAGCATTTTTGGCAAATATCTATGCCAAATAACTTGGCATAGAGATGATGTTTTTCTTTACGTTTATGATCATTATAGTGCCACCTGTGGTCCAATCACCTTAAAACTTTGCATGCTTGTTTAGAATCACCTGTCATATGTGCTCACCAGGTTTTGTGAAGTTTTGAGTTTTCCTTTAGGCTTTATAGGATTTTGGGTAGGCCCCTTTTCTAAATGACCCCATTGTAGCTTCCCAAAGGATAAATTTCAACATTTTTTTTTTTGATAATTATTGATCTAGAGAGTCCAGAGAATTGTACTGAAGAGGTAAATCCTAGGACTAGTTTGCAAAAGTTGGTTGTTTACATCTTCTCAATCATTTAACTAACGATATGATTGACAGCAGTTTTTCTAGAGGCAGAGTTGTCCAGAAAAAGCAGTTCTATCATATGATATAAACCTTGCAATGTATAATTGTATACGGCCTTGAAAAATTCAATATCGCCCCCCAGGGGCCAATTTCTTTTAAATTTCTCACAGATCTTTGGCGCCTTTGGCCTTGTTTTTTTTTTCTTGTTTTTTTTTTTGAGATATGCAAAAGTCCTTATAGACACCTGTGGCACTTCAGATCATGACTGTGCACAGTGATTTTCATGTTGATAGGACAAATGGTTGCACAGTTATAGCCATTTTTGTTGTTTTTATAGCGCCATCAAGTGGCCAAGCTTCACGATTTTGTCCTGTGACCTCAGATTGAGCTGTTACATGAGTGTTCTGAGTTTGGCAAAGGTATTTTATTCCATTCAGAAATGGCATTTTACTAAAAGTGACCCTGCCCCTTTTGAACGTTTTGGCGTCCCTTTGCGACAGTGAGTTCGAAAATTCAACTTTTTTTTGATATTCACTCTCCAGAGAATCTTTTTGCACTTGCTTGGTTCCAGTTGGGTGAAAAACCTAGGTCTAGTTCGCAAAAGTAGGTTTTCAAAAATCCAGAGTCCCCGAAAATTTCGCCATAAGACGCTTGAGTCTGCAACTGACGGTTTAGGAGTTATGAGCGATTTTCATATTTTTGATCACTGTAGCGCCCTCGTCAGGCCGATTGAGGTGAGCTTTGGTGAGGTTGTAGGTGAAGTGAGTACTACCATCTCTCAAAGTCTCTACGACTTACGGTTTGGTCTGCACAATCAGTTTTATGTGGAGATTGCTGATCCTTGGCCATTCCAACAATCACAATAGGATTGAACCTCTAAGAATAATTAAAGGGATCATCGGATGTCCATTTTCCACAAGTTGATTGTTTAATGTCTTAATGATAAGTCAATAACATACAGCACTTTGTTTAAAATTTCTTGATGGGAGTGTAAAACAACATGGTTTTTACCTTGTCAAAAACAAGTTTTAAAGTAGTTAGTGTGGTTTTAGTGTGGTTGATGTAGCAAAGTGAATGATTTCTTACCACTTTGTGGCAGAAAATGGTTGACTGTAAAGGTGAAACCATTAGAAGCTAAGTGTTAGATGTGATAAAAGCTAAGAATGGTATCATTTTGTGTTAAAATAGCCAGTTTTTGCAATTCCCATAAAGCATTTAAGCCTGCTGTTCGATATTTAGTGCTGAGCATTATACTTTATGTGGCTACAACATTCTTGCAAATCAAAGATAGCACAAGGTCAGAGTTAAGGGCAATATAACCTAATGTGCTTGATCTGAGCTCTCACCAGATTTCATATTCAGCACGGGGAGAATGAGAAGCACTCATGCAGAAACGGCACCGGCGCGCGCTCGTGGAGAATTGGCCTGAATCAAGGGCTTATATTGAGTGTGTTTGACTGAGATTGGCTGTATAATGAATCTCTGAACTTATTTGAGCTCCATCTCATTTTCGGGATGCTTCAGTGGCGTGTGACTGCGTTAGCATATGGGTACGTGTGTTTCGCAGCGTGTGTGCGAGCGCTTGAAGAGAAACAACATGACAAGCCCTGCACTTTGGTGCTAATGCTGATCTGTCAGTGTGCTGTTGACAGATCCAAACCAGCCCCGATCCGCCTCCCTCATCCCAAACGTCAAACCCAGACCACTTCACCCCCTCCACAGCTCGGGCCGCCGTTCCCTCACCCCATTCCATTCCCTTTCCCTCGAGAGATCTGAGTCTTATTAGAGCGGAGGGGAAGAGAGAGTGAGAGAAGCACTTTGTCCTCATGCGCCCTCAGAGACGACCCTCCCGCCACGGGCGACGGTAACGGATCTAACTGCTGCTGCCCGTGTTCACAATGCTCAACATTAAGAGCTTTCTGTGCATCAGTCAACTCAGATTCTGCTCTTAGCATGTATGGCAATGATTTTATAAGAGTAAACATTAATTGATTGCAATAAAATAGTGTATTTTGATTTTTACTGCGAAAATCATGCATTTAAGAATGTACCGTGTGATTTAGGTTGCACTTGTGATTTATGATTAGAAACTTGGTCCTCATTTGGTTAAATAGTTTAGTTTACACAGTTCGGTTACTGTGTAAATATACTTAATATTAAGTGTCCAAATGCGTTTTTGGTGTCACTACATTGAAAATGTATTTATTTATTTATTTATTTATTTAATTTTATTTAATTCATTTTATTATTTCATTTATTTGTATTAGTATTATTATTTATACACATATGCATTTACAGTAAATTAAATTATTAGGAAGAAACACACACACACACACACACACACACATGTTGTGTTTACATGTTTTATGGGAACATTCCATAGGCGTAATGGTTTTTATACTGTACAAACCCTATTTTCTATCACCCTACACCTAAACCTAGCCCTCACAGGAGACTGTGCACACTTTTACTTTCTCAAAAAAACTCATTCTGCATGATTTATAAGCCTGTTTTCCTCATGGGGACCTCACAAATGTCCCCACAAGGTCAAAATTTACTGGTATTACTATCCTTGTGGGGACATTTGGTCCCCATAACGTGATAAATACCAGGTGCACACACACACACACACACACACACACACACACACACACACACACACGAGTGACATGAAACACTGGAGTAATGAAGCTGAAAATTCAACAATAATTCTAATTTAGTATGTAAATTATATATTTATTTAAACAAGATTTCGCAATATTACTGTTTTTACTATATTTTTGATCAACTGATGCAGTGTTTTTATGTTTCTTCCTAATAATTTCATTCACTGTAAATGCAAATAATGTGTGAAAATATTAAACAAACAAAACAAACAAACAAATAAATTGCGACACCAAAATGCATTTGGAGACTTAAAAATGCATTAATGTAATGTAACTAAGTATGTTAACAAATAAATACATAAATGACTATGATGAAAAATTCAACAATAATTCTATTTTAGTAATTTAAAATTATATATTTATTTACATTTTATTTTTTCCACAATATTACTGTTTTTTTATTATATTTTTGATCAACTAAAGTGCAGTGTTTTTATAAATAAATAAATAAATAAGTGTATATTCTATATGGCGACACCAAAAAGCATTTGGACACTTAAAAATGCAATAATGTAATGTAAGTAAGTGAACAAATGAATACATAAATAACTATGATGAAAAATTCAACATTTCTATTTTAGTAATTTAAAACAGTATATATATATATATATATATATATATATATATATATATATATATATATATATATATATATATATATATATATATATATATGTATCATTTATTTATTTACTTTTTCACAGTTTTAATTTTTTTTCCATTTTGTTTTTGCTATGCATGTATGTATTTATGTATATGTGTGTGTGTGTGTGTGTGTGTTTGTGTGTGTATACAGACTATATCATAACTGAGGTTAGCACAGTCTGGTTTGTTTCTCAGGATGACATCCGGGCGAATCAGCCTACATGTCTGACTTTCTTACTCTCAGGAGCTTTTGGGAAGAGCGTACCATAGCACTTGTGTCTGCAGCAATCCAGACACTCTGCTTCTTATGCGTTCAGACACTTCCTGTCTTCCTTCCTTCCTTTAATCTGTTGAGTAAACCTCAGCTGTCAGAGTCATACTGTGAGTGACTGTTACAGACAGACATTCCCTGCACAGCTCTGTCCTCATCAGCAGACCTGCACCCAATCGCAATTACACACAAACATCTGAGATTTACGCAACACTCAAGACGACTTAGCACCTGTGTCTCCAGAAATGTTTTAACTCATGAGGTGCACTAGAGTTTTTTAATTATTTTGGAATAATAATGTTATATATGACTAACAAGGTCATGCTCCAAAGCTTCTGTTCTGAAAAATAATGTTATACACAGTAACTAATAAAAATTCAAAATGTTAATAAAAATGGATCGTTATGAAAATAAATAAATAAATAAATAATTTGCTGATAATGTACTAACCCACAGGCTATCCAAGATTAGGATGAGTTTGTTTCTTCATCAGATTTGGAGAAATGTGTCATTCCATCATTTGCTCACCAATGGATCCTCTGCAGTGAATGGGTGCCGTCAGAATGAGAGTCAAAACAGCTGATAAAAACATCACAATAATTCACACAAGTAATCCACACCACTCCAGTCCATCGATTTATATCTTTTGAAGCCAAAATCTGCATTTTTGTAAGAAACAAATCCATAATTTCAGACAAAATATGAGTCCATTATACATGTTCTCTCACATCACACACATCTGTTTTGGCTTGTAAACAGTGTTTGATCTGCGCAGATTTCACTCCTGATTCAGACAAACCAACATTTTCACAGGAGGAAGTTTCATTATGGATTACAGACTCATATTTTAGCCTAAAGAAACTTGAATATTAAAAACTTTCTAATGATTAATTAGTTGTTTTGAAACGTTTCTAAAACTTTAAAATGTCCATTTTTCTTGTGGTAATTAGAATTAATTCTTAAACATTTACTTTTTTTTTTTAAATAAAATAATATAATGTTACTTAAACATTTATTTTTAATATTCTACGATAAAAAAGGGTGGGTTAAAAACAACCCAGCGCTGGTTGAAATATGGACAAATCCAACGATTGAGATGTTTTGACCCAGCCTTCTGGGTAGTTTTATTTAACTCAGCTATTGCCTAAAAATGACTATATGTTGAAAATTAAAATGTATTAATATGTTCAATAAATGAACATTTATTAATAAGTTATAACTAATAAATAAAAAACTTTTTTTAACAATTTATTGTTTATCAATAAATGTTCACCTTTTGATTATTGCTGATGCCTCTAGTTATTATGTGTCGGATTTTGGGTTCATTTTAAGCCAGCCATATAGTAACTTTTAAACCATGGTTGAGTTAAATAAAACATTTAACCCAGCCGCTACACTGTAAAAAGTTTTCACCAATTTTAACTTAAAAACTTAAGTTTAGCAGCTGCATTAAAATTTTAAGTTAAATCAACTTAAAAGTGCAAGTCATTTTAACTCATTCATTGTAAGCTGATTTAACTTAACATTTTAAGGCAGCTGTTGAGCTTAAGTTTTTAAGTTGAAACTGGTGAAAACTTTTTACAGTGCGAGTCAAAACAACCTAAAATGTTTCTTAAACATTCTACTAATTTAATTTTTGCCAAAAGATAACATTATTTGAATGGTTATTTTTGAATATTCTAAGAATGTTAAAATGTAAATTATTCTTGTCTCAATTACAATGTAACATAGCATTTTTTTAGAATGTTCAATTAGTGCAAATAACATCAGTGTTCCAAGAATGTCATCCTAAGAACGTTTTCTCGCGTTATGAGAATGTCTATTGTATATTCACAACATTACATAAACATTACTTTAAGAAAATTTTATCCTAACATTAACAAAAACATTAGTGAAAGTTGTGTGAATGTTTCCCGTTTTTTTAACTCCAACTGAACTTTTTTGTCAGCAGTCACAGTAAACCAGTTCGTGTTTTGATTCCGCTTGTAGTACATCACAGCCTTTAGTTTCTCGTCAAGTGACGCTGCAACGATTTGAAGAGAATCTTGCTGAGCAAGAAAGCTTGATGGCTACTCGTGTAACTTAGCCTCTCTATAGGACTCTGCTGAAGCGCACATAGTCGCTGCTTGCGCGGTTGGCTCACGGCAGCGCTAAAGCCTGAGATGAAAACTGATCTGATTGCATGTCAAAACACGGCTGGGGCTCCAAACGCGGCTCACGGGCTCCGGCGCGCGGCGCGCAGCTGCTCACCTCTCTCTGATCTTCTGAGGCACGTTCCCTATGCTCTCCTCTCCTGCTCTTCATATCTCTCCGCTTTCTTTTTACTAGGTGCAGAAAAAACGCAGCGGAGACGAGAAAAAGAGAGCAGGGAGTAGATCTACCAATGACGTTTGAAGCGAGAGACAGAAGGGTATAAAGAAGGAGAGCAGAGAGGCAGTGCTGAGGACGGGGCCTCGGCTTCTCTCTAATCTCGTATTGATCTCCAGTCAGGGAATGAATTGTGCCTCACTCCTGCAAGGCCTCAGAAGTCTCAGCTATTGATCTGGGCTGTCAGAGAGCTCTGGAGGAACTCTAGCATGCAAAGCTGTCCCTCAGCTCGTCCGTGCGGCACTCAGAGCGCAGCGCTCGCTCTTTAACATATTTTGGTGGTTAAACTGTTGCTTGGAAACTGCTTGTGAACTTCGCTTTGCTTATGCAGTTTGAAGATACATTGTTGCAGCAGATGTTTGAACTGTTTCATTACAAACAAACCACATTCTAATCAAAGACCTTAAAGGGGCAGCGCTTATATTAGTATATTAAAGGCTTAGCATTCAATATGTTGCTTGTAAACTTTCCATTTAACTGCGATATGTAAATAAAACTGTTTGGGATATTGCTAATAATCAGAAATGTTTGTTGAGTGGCAAATCAGCATATTAGAATGATTTCTGAAGGATCATGTGACACTGAAGACTGGAGTAATTAGGCTAAAAAATCATCTTTGATCGCAGAAATAAACTACATTTTTAATTTTTTTGACAAACTAAAAACAAATTAAACTCCAGTGATATTCGACAATTATATAGTATTTTTTGGAGGTATATGCTTTATATTCATAATGTGTATATAACTAGTTTTTCTTATGAAAACATGTAGTTGCATATTGTTAATAGACATTTTATTTTACTTTTTATATTCAGTTTCAGTTGGTTAAGAAATCTAAAATGACTAAACTTTTACGCTGATGAATTCAAATTCACTGCAAAATTCTGATTAATTTAATTCAAACTAAAATAACAAATTCAAATTTTCTTTGTGTTTTTTTTTTTTTTTTTTTTCCATGGTTCTTTTTTTGGGGTCAAGCTGGCAGAATAAACCATGATAAAAAGGACATTTATTTTATTTTATTTTATTTTATTTTATTTTATTTTATTTTATTTTTATTTTCTTGGAGGGAAACACTTTTTTTTCAGTTGTTTTTGAGTGAACTGGCACATTTTCATGCTGGACTTAGGTTCCATGAAATTAAACTTAACATTTAGCTGTGCGATATGTAAATAAAACTGTTTGTAATATTAATAGTAATCAGAAATGTCTCTTTAAGCAGAAAATCAGCATATTAGAATGATTTCTGAAGGATCACGTGACACTGAAGACTGGAGTAATTATGCAAAATAAATAATCTTTGATCGCAGAAATGAATTACATTTTTAATTTTTTTAAATAAATTAAAAACAAATTAAATTCCAATAATATTCTACAATTATATAGTATTTTTTGGAGGTATATACTTCATATTTATAATGTATATAAAGAGTTTTTCTTATGAAAACATGTAGTTACATGCTGTATTGTTAATAGACATTTTATTTTACTTTTTATATTCAGTTTCAGCAGTTTTTTTTTTTTATTTGTAAAGAAGTCTGAAATGACTTTAAACTTTTACGCTGATAAATTCAAATTCACTTCTTTAGTAATAAAAAGAAATATTATATTATTTTATTTTATTTTATGAATTATTTAATTAAATTTCTTTTTTATAATTTTATTTTAATTTTTAAATTTTCTTGGAGTGAAACTTTTTTTTTCCAGTTGTTTTTGAGTGAACTGGCACATTTTCATGCTGGACTTAAGTTCTCATGTCAATTAATGTGCATTGTCCTTTTTAAAATAAAGAATTAAGTATTAATTAAACTGGTTCACACATAAATCTGAATGTTTTTTCAGCATATTGGTCTGAATATGAAAAATTATGCTAAGAATTCAGCTTTGATCGCAGAAATTTTTTTTTTTTTAATAAATTAAAAACAAATGAAATTCCAATAATATTCTACAATATTTTACTGTATTTTTGAAGGTATATAAACTTTATATTTATAATGTATATAAAGGGTTTTTCTTATGAAAACATGTAGTTACATATTGTTAATAGACAGTTTATTTTACTTTTTTTATTCAGTTTCAGCTTATTTTATTTATTTATTTTTTTTGAGGTTGCTGAGAAATCTGAAATGACTAAAGTTTTATGCTGACACATTCAAATTCACTGCAAAATTTGGATTAATTTAATTTAAACAGAAATAACAAGTAATTTTTTTTCTTAGAGTTACCAGAAGAAAAATAAACAAACAAACAACAACATATAGTTATATATATCTTAAAAAGTTGTATGTTTCTGAGGTCTTGACTCCACTCCTGTTCCGTTCCTGTTGGAAACACACAGATCTATTTTTAATTCCAGACATGTTTGAGAGAATGAAGCGTGCAGACTGGTGCGTGTGGTTTGCTGTGCTGTCATGCTAAGAACCGCACCAAAGTCGTGGCAACTGGCGGCGCGGGGCTGGAGGGGAGACGGGGTGCGCTTGACAGCGGCTGTGCTCTGCAACAGTCCTGCGTCTCTCAGACTGACGTTTGCCTCTGTATGCAGAAAGCGTCTGCGCTGGGCTGTCATGTTTACCTGTAGCTGGGAGGAGACTGAATGTGCTGCTTATGGAGACTGTTTCTGATCATTGGAAGAGCATCTCTGCATAGAAAACAGCCTGACTGATTTATGTATTTAATTTTTTTCATGGTTCTTGTTTTGTTTTTTTTGTTTTTTTGTTTTTTTTTGAGTCATGCTGGCTGACTAAGCCATGATAAAAAGGAATTATTTTATTTTATTTTATTTTATTTTATTTGTTCTTATTATTTCATTTATTCTAATTATTTTATTTGTTCTTATTATTTTAGTTTATTAAATATCTAATTTAATTTAATTTTTATTTCATTACTTTTTTTTTTTATTTTCTTGGAGTGAAACTTTTTTTGTTGTTGTTGTTTTTGAGTGAATTGGCACATTTGCATGATAGACCTAAGTGCTTATGTTAGTTAATGTGCATTGTCCCTTTTAAAATAAAGAATAAAGAATTAATTTAATCGGTTCACACATAAATCCAAATGATTTTTTATTTTTAACAGATTGGTCTGAATATGAATAATTTCTGAAAGTCCTTATTTATTAATCATAAATGGCAGGAAAGGTCACATAAAATTTAAATTCATTGGTCAAAAAATGTAGGACAGATGGAAAACAAAATCACAGTTGCTTAAAGGAGGCTCTGTTCAAATATTTATGGAAGACAGAGACTGGATTGGAGTGTTGTATGGAAATGGTGTTCAAATGTAATGAACACATTTTGCTTTCAATCCTCGAGCCTCTGAGGCCTTATTCTAGCCATTATAGCTCTTGTTCTTGTTCTCTGGAGAGATTTTTCTGAAGTCTCCAAGAGCAGTGCAGCAACCTGTTTTCAGCTTTGGCAGAATCTCTTGAGGTGTATTTGGCCCTGTTTACACCTGATCTCTGATGCATTTTATTTTATTTTATTTTATTTTATTTTATTTTATTTTATTTTATTTTATTTCATTTCATTTCATTTTTATTTTTATTTTTATTTATTTATTTTTTTTACTGCTTAATGGAGGCTTAATGGAACAGTATTTCTGCATAGAAAACACCCTGACTGATGTATGGTTATATATATAATTAACACTTAATTCATGATTTCATATAGTAGAGATAGACCATGATGGTGGACTAATGCATGGACACATTAAATTAAAATAAAATAAAATAAAATAAAATAAAATAAAATAAAATAAAATAAAATAAAACAAAATAAAATAAAATAAAATAAAATAAAATAAAATAAAATAAAATAAAATAAAATAAATTAAAATAAAATAAAATAAATGGGCTTTTCAGGTCTGAAAATAGTCATGGTAATTAAAAAATATATTTATTTACTTATTTATTTTTCCATTCATTCTTTCTTTTTCATTCTTTCTTTCTTTCCTTCTTTCTTTCTTTCTTTCTTTCTTTCTTTCTTTCTCTCTTTCTTTCTTTCTTTCTTTTATTTATTCATTCACTTGTGTGTTTGTTTGTGCTGTTTAATAAATCAAATACATTGATGCACTGATATATGTAGACATGAAATCAGGAGACCTTCCCCTTCATAAACTTTAGTTATAGGAGACACAGTTTAATGGAAAGAAATTGTGAAATATTGCTTTTTGCCATGCAATTATATTGAAATGGGACGATTTGCAAATGTCAAAAATGATGAAGAAGCAGCATAAAAATGCCTTGTGTTGTATTCTTCTGAATCGATATGATTGTATGAACCACTTATGCTGCTTTTGCATCCTTTTAGAAACCTTAAAAGCATCAATCTCCATTGTTTGTAATTGCATGGAAAGAGTAACCAGCAAATTTAATTTAATTTAATTTAATTTCATTTAATTTAATTTAATTTAATTTTTTGTTTTGTTTTGTTTTATTTTATTAAAAAATGGTTCTTTTTTAGCCCTTGTGTTGGCATGTTTATTTTATTTTATTTTATTTTATTTTATTTTATTAAAAAATAGTTCTTTTTTTTTAGCCTTTGTGTTGGCATGTTCATTTTACTTTATTTTATTTTGTTAATAAATATTTCATAAATAGTTCATTTTTAGTCTTTGTGTTGGCATGTTCAATTGCATTTTTTCCTAACACAATAAATATTAAAATGGTTAGTATTTCACTCCTTTTATATGTCTTTATAATAATAATTATTATTATTATTATTATTATTATTTTTTTTCTTCTTTTTAATTATGGATGAATAAAATATTAGAAATTTTAAAACTGGTTCTGAGACAAAAATGTCTTTGTTTTATTTTTTTTTATTTTATTTTATTGCATGACCTTTAGTGCTTTCAGAAAACGGTTACAAGTTTAATAAATAAATGAATTATTAATTAAATATTAAATGAATAAATTAATAATAATTAATTTTTAGCCTTTGTTTTGACACGTTCAGTTGCATTTTTTCCCTAATAACAGCAAAAATAGCTTAAAATACTCTGCCATTTTTGGTCATACAGATTTAATTTTATTTTATTTAATTTTATTATTATTTTTTTTTTTTATTAGAGTGAATCAGCACATTCTTCAAAATATTCTTGTTGTGTTATTTGTGTAGAAAAGAAAGTGTGACACAGCATAACCGACTGGCACATTCTTTAAATTTAGAAAAACACAAGGGTTTTTAAATGAAGATGGTGAACTATCCCTTTAATCGTAGGTGTAAACAGGCCCTTTGAGAGTCAACAAGGCAACAGAGCTTTATATATATATATATATATATATATATATATATATGCAGGATGCAAAAGCATAAAAAGTGCTGTAAAAGTAATTGCATGGAAAAGAGCGACTGACACATTCTTTAAAATATCTCCTTTTGTGTTTCACAGGAAAGACACTCTGGCAAACTTAGAAAAGAGCAAGGGTTTGTAAATGATGACGGTGAACTACTCCTTTAATAGTGGGTGTAAACAGGCCCTTTGAGAGTCAACAAGGCAACAAAGAGCTTGATTCTTCTCAGCACTGTTCTAAAGCGTAACGGTGACAGTTTTCAACAGCATAACCTTCATTAAAGCTTAATCACTTCACCCCTACGCTTTCATTGAACGCGTCTTTCGTCGAACTCTTTGATAAAGAACCCGGAGCGTTCCGACACACCCTCCATCCGATTCATTAGAGCAAATTCTGCAGTAATTATCAGCTCACCCACGCTCATTAAATCAAGCGTATTACGGAGCTCAGCGCATCGGCGGATCCCACACGTGAAGCTCTTATCCTGCCGCCGTACACACGCAGCTGTCGCTCGCTATTGTTGCTTGTGCGCTGACTTAATTACTCGCACACACACAGAATAAACACTCGCCGTACATGTCGCAATCAGGCGGTGAAAGCGCCGGCGTGTTGTTGTGTCTTTGGACCCCTGGGGGGAGTCATTTTTAAATGAACTCATTTGGAGTCAAACCCACAGTGGATATTACGAACAATGCAATCACGTAACGCGGTGTTGCATGCGTGTGTGTGTCCACCCCTCTCTGTTTCCTCTTCTTGATTATATAATGTATGCTTCTCATACACCTCCAGGAAGTCTTGGAGATGTATGTTGTTGTATAGCGGCTCCCTCGGTCCCCGTGTGTGAGCGTGTTTCTGGCCTTGGACGCTTGTCGACTGTGTGATGCAACTGTGACCAACGCTGGTGCAACAGTCCCTCTGTGTTTTCTCTAGGACTTTGCGGTGTACAAACAACAATATTTGAGTATTTACAGTACATAAGCATAGCATTATGGTGATGTGTCAGTTAATCTGTGAGAGGTTGTGCATAACGGTGATTTTACAGTGGGAAAAACACTAACGCAGGATTACCACGCAAAATATGCTACTCCCACATTTTAACTTCTAATATTGTTTTATTTAATTTTTGTGTTGTTTGAAGAAATTGCAGCAGATTACAGATTGGAAACACTTTATTAGTGGCAAAATTGTTGATTGTATTGGAAATGCATCCACAACTGAAGGAATAAATAAATAAATAAATAATATTTTTCCACTAATCTTTTTTTTATTACAATATTTTATTTTTTATTTTTGAATTGAAAGAAATTACAGTATTAATTACACAGTATTTATACTTTTTGGCATAATTTGAAGAAATTACAGCAGATTACAGATGGGAAACACTTTATTAGTGGCAAAATTGTTGATTGTGGTGGAAATGCATCCACAACTGAAGGACTAATAATAATGTTTATAATAATAATAATAATAATAATAATAATTCATAATATTTATTTTTCCACTAATCTTCTTTTCTTGTCTTAAAATATTTTATTTTTTATTTTTGAATTGAAAGAAATTGCAGAATTATAAAATATGTATTTTATAAAATAAAAAAATAAAAATAAATATTTTATTTTATTTTATTTTATTTTATTTTATATTAATGCATGACCTTTAGTGGCAAATTGCTTTCATAAAACGGTGGCACATTTAATAAATAGTTAATATTTAGCACTTGTTTTGGGATGTTCAGTTACATTTTTTCCTAATAACTAATATATTATTGTTTACACAATAAACATAAATAACATAATAAACATTCAAATGGTTAATATTTCACTACTTTATGTCTATATAATTTTTTTTTTTAATTATGGATTAGTAAAATCTGGTAAGTTTTAAGTCTGCTTCTGAGACAAAAATATGTCTTTATTTTATTTTATTTTATTTTATTTTATTTTATTTTATTTTATTTTATTTTATTTTATTTTATTTTATTTATTTTAATGCATGGCCTTTAGAGGCAAATTGCTTTCATAAAAAGGTTAATAAATAGTTAATTTTTAGCCCTTGTGTTGGCATGTTCAGTTGCATTTTTTCCTAACTAATATTTATTTTTTTTTTACACAATAAACATTAAAATGGTTAATATTTCACCACTTTATGTCTTTATAATTTTTTTGTTTTTTAAAATTATGGATTAATAAAATATTTAATTTAATATTTAAATATAAGTTTAAAATTTGGTTCTGAGACCAGATTTTATTTTATTTTATTTTATTTTATTTTATTTTATTTTATTTTATTTTATTTTATTTTATTTTATTTTATTTTATTTTATTTATGCATGACCTTTAGTGGTGTATTACTTTCATAAAACAGTGACACGTTGAATAAATAGTTAATTTTGAGTCCTTGTTTTGGCACATTTTGCATTTTTTTTCCCCTAATAGAAGCAAAATTAACTTAAAATACTCTGTCATTTTTGGTCATACAGATAAGAGTAAGATATCATTCGAAACTGTAAAAGGTCTACTTTTATTTGTGTACATTGACAATAACATGAAAAAACCTTGTGCTTTTTAGTATAATGATGAGTGTAAACAACGCCTCCACTCAGTAATATAGTTTACTATCCTTAACATTTGCCAATCAGAGCAGCAACTCATTATTGTAGAATTAAGATATCCTGTCACAAGTGTGTGTGTGTGTGTGTGTGTGTGTGTGTTGCTATTTTACACCTTCAGCTTTTTATTCTGCTGTTTTATGGTTCATTCAGTTAAAAAGCTGTAAAGAACTCGAGTTTTATCCATTAAGTTAGACATCTGAATGTATTTGCCTGTGTTGATCTGGCGTGTTTTCTCGACCTAGACGTTAATGTCACATTGACTTGTACCTGCTGTCTGGCCGTGGATCTGCTCACAGGCCTCCGGCTGATGTGTGTTGATGTAGGCCAGAGCTCCTCCGGTCTTCCTGTTGAGATTCGTGGTGAATGACCTCTGCGATGTCCCCTCTGTCCCCACAGTGATGAACGGGCCCTTGACCTAAGCACTGATCTCATCGTGACCCAACTGTTAAGAGATGATTCTGAACGATGTGAACCGCCACATCTGCCCAAAAACCTGCTGGTAGAGCAGCCAGCCACGTCCTTGCCTCTTATTTCTATATGCATTTGCTGACCAATCTGCCAGTTGGCAGGATTTGTCAAAATCTCTGTAGAACTCCTATTTGAACTCTAACTACCTAACTAACTAATATAATATATATATATATATATATATATATATATATATATATATATATATATATATATATATATATATATATATATATAATATGCGTTACAGGTATAGTATACATAATAGGTATATGTATATTGCCTATTTTTAGAAATTATTAAATATTTATAAACAAATGTGATGCAGTTGTGATTTGAAAATTTTTCAAATTATTTAATTTCAAAATATAAACGTGCATACATGTATATTGTTTTTAAAATCAAAACAAGATTTATATATATGTATATATATATATATATAATGTGTGTGTGTGTGTGCTTAAATTATG
The DNA here is from genome assembly GCA_036247105.1 of Cirrhinus mrigala. Classification (NCBI taxonomy): domain Eukaryota; kingdom Metazoa; phylum Chordata; class Actinopteri; order Cypriniformes; family Cyprinidae; genus Cirrhinus; species Cirrhinus mrigala. Next base: position 21,723,285 of record CM070030.1, read on the forward strand.
GATTAATAAAATGTTTCATATTTATACATTTTTTTCAATATATTTTGAAATTTATTCAATTAAACATGTTTTAGATATTTAGTTTTTCAGTGGGTAGTCACTTTCAACAAAACATAATATACATATTTGTTTAATTAAAATAAGAAGAAAACAAACAAACAAAAAAATGTATAATAATATATTATTATTATTTGTTTGTTTATTTAAAAAAAAAATGGAATTACAAATGTTGAGTGTCAGACGTGTGTGTATATTGGCTATTTTTATTATAAATTATTAAATAGTTCTAAAAATAGTAAAATATAATGCAGTATTTTTAATATTAATATTTAATGTAAAAATATAAACATGCATACATGTGTATTCTTTTTAATATTAAATTGAATTAATATTGTTTTATATATTGTTTGCATTTATTTATTTATTTATTTATTTTGAAATGTATTAATTTAAACATGTTTAATATATTTAGTTTTTCAACAGGTAGTCCCTGTCAACAAAACATGTAATATTATACATATTTTAATTAACAAAAGTTTAATTTATTCACATATATATTTAAATATTTTTCAGGTTTTTTAAATAACTTGTGTAGCCCATATAAACACAATGGCTTAAAAAGGTTACATGTGTGCTAACATGCTAAAAGCATGCTATCTGTATTTTTAACAACATACAAATATTCCAGCAGTCAAGAAAACATAACCGTCTCGCTTTACTGAGTTTCCCTTAGTTCTTTACTAAAGCATAAACCTGTTTTCTCTTGCTTGTGCTGTTGTTTGCCTGCCGAACATGGCTGTTGTTACTTTTTGAACCCTCGAGTGTTTCTCCCGCATGGTTTTGCTCTGCTTGTCACGACGCAAGCCAGATTGTTTGGATCACATAGAAGCCAGGAGCTCTGCAGTGTTTTGCACTTGTCACCTGAACTTTAATTAGTTTGGTCTGTTCGCTTTTCAGAGGGGACCGAAGACTGCTGTGCGGTCCCCTCGTTGTTTTGATTCGCAGCCGAGAGCTGCTTCATGTGTGTGTGTTCGCTTTACCTTGCCATTGATTTGAATATCAAAGTCCTTATGCGCTCGTTGGCACTTTCTGGCTTGTTGGCGGCGTGGAAGCGACGGTAGGCGTGACAGGTGGAAAGTGCACAGGAGTGTGTGCGAGAGAAAGATGCAAACTCATTGCCGCACTGAGTGCATCTTAAATCACATCACATCACATTGACATTAAATTCAGGCAGGTGGAAGTGTTGCATATTTACCGCCGCGTTCACATTCCCAGTTTGCTCAGGCAGAAAGAGACAAATGAATGTGTGCCTGTGGCGTCTTTCGTTTTTCTTTATGCACCTCTTTAACTTTCACACGCTAAATCAGTAGGTCATATTTGGGCGTTCTATTAACTATGGCTACTTGTGAGGTTTTACAAAACAAACTCCTTCCAAAATGCTTATACTCTCAGTAGTTTGAATAAATCTGTCATTTTTTTGTCATTTTGGTGTAATTTATAGCATTATGGTGTTGGTGTCAGTTTATGTTTGAGAGCTTGTGCATAACAGTGATTTTACCATGGTAAAAACGCTTAATGCAGGAGTACTAGGTCTTTGGGACCCCGATGACCAAATATTGATCCCCTTAATCTATATCATCAGATCTCCTTTTTTTAGGCCTACTTGATAATGTAGACGGCCGATTTTACTTTTTACTTATTTTTTTATTGCATAATTTGATGAAATTACTATATTCTACAATATTAATAATTAATAATAATAATAATAATAATAATAATAATAATAATTAGTTATTTTTGCATAATTACAGCAGGTTACATATGGAAAACATTTTACCAGTGATATAATGTGATTAATAACATTCTGTGGTGGAAATGACTTTTAATAAATGGCAGTTTTATTTATTTTAAACAATATTTGCACTTCTTTATAACTTAACGAAGTAATTGTTTGATTAAAAAAAAAAAAAAAAATTAATACTGACAAAATTTTAGAGTTTGGTGGATACAGCCACAGTCATAATTCGTAATTTAAAATAAATAAATAAATAAATAAATAAATAAATAAATTTGCATGGTTTAAAAAATATAAATATAACTGTATATATATATATATATAGAGAGAGAGAGAGAGAGAATAAATATTACAATTTTTTTATATTTCACTCATTAAAATTAACATAATACATTGTGCTTTCATATTTCAGTAGTCAAAGTCTGGGTATGTGTATATATATATTTATATATATATATAAATATTTGACAAATTTTTGGAATGTATTTTCACATTTCAGTAGTCAAAGTCTGGATCTGGGACAATATATATACATACAAATGTTTACATGCATTTTACTTTTTAATTATTTAAACATTTATATTTAATTAATGCTATCTATCTACCTATCTATCTATCTATCTATCTATCTATCATTTTCAACTATTTACATTAAGAAGAAATTAAATATTACGTAAATATATGATATAATAGATGCATAATACATTGATATATATCCATAAAAAATAAAAATAATAATAATAATTAAAAAAAATACTTAAAAGCTTCAAATTGTTTATTTCACTCATTGAAACTGTCAAATGAAATGAAATTTTTATAATAGATTTTCATCTTTCAGTAGTCAAAGTCTGGCTGAAGGGCGAAACAATAAAATGCATCTGAGAATAAGTGATGAAACCATGGTAAAAATGTTGTAATCTGACCTTTATATAATAAAAAAGGAACAAATAAATTAAAATAAATTAAAGCATGATTTAAAAAAAAAAAAAAAAAAAAACTTTAAAGAGGCAAAATTGTTGGTTGTGGTGCAGATACAGCCACAACTAAGGGACTCTTGTCATTTTTGTAAATAAAAATGTAATTTAAATGACAAAAACTTAAAATGATAAGTTATAAAAACTTAAAATAGCTTATTTCACTCATTTAAATTGTCAAATGAAATAAAATTTTATGTTATAATAAATTTTCATATTTCACTAGTCAAAGTCTGGGTCAAGGGTGAAACAATAAAATGCATTTGAAAATAAGTGATGAAAGCATGGTAAAAAATGATTTAATCTGACCTTCATATAATAAAATGAAAAGAGTAAAACATAAAAGTGGGACATAAAAGTGTCTGCATTTGACGAGACACCCATCTGCGTATTGTGTGCATTGTGCATATCCATTTTTGCCCTCGTATTGCGTATGTTTAAAACAGTAGTGGGTCCCATTTAAAAACGCCCCAGCCCGACTGAGGTAATCACTCCCAGTGAAACGCTCGTCGCGTGAATCGCTCTCTCACAATACGCGCGGGATAACGGCAGGACCCCAAATGTGCCATTTCCTCTCCTCCGTCAACAGGCTCTGAATGGCATCATTACGCTGCTGATTTCAAAAACAAAAGATAAAGATCGAGGCGGCACTGCGCGCATCACACACGCACGAACGCATGCCTAAATAAAGTGGTTTTGTATTGCTCAGTCGGAGCGCTACCTATCACGCTGTTATGCATAATGGTTCCTGTTATAAGAGGTGTCGTCCATAAGCAACCTCACGGGTGGTATCTCCAGGGTAACGAAAACTCAGGAGAGCGTCCTGATTGCTGATAAGATGGGACAGAAACCTAGAGAAGCAAAACTGTTGTTGCCATCTGTGGGACAAAACGTCTATCAGAGATCCGTCTCTTCTGCAGAGACCAGCTTAGATTAGGTTTATGCTAGTTAGTGCTGGTCTAGTTGGGCATTGACAACCTTAGACATTTAGGAGACATGATCCACTATTGTTTAGATCAAAAATGCACAAATTTTTACTATGAAGGTTTAGAAATCAAACTTTATTGAGGGCCGAGGGCCAAGGGTAGAGCTGAATGTTGCATTAAAGTATGTACAGTTGAGGTCAAAAGTTTACCTTTCAGAATTTGCAGAATGTTAATTATTTTACCGAAATAAGAGGGATCATGCAAAATGCATGATTTATGCTTATTTAGTACGAACCTGAATCAGATATTTTACATGAAAGATGATCCCTTTTATTTTTGTAAAATAATTAACATTTTGCAGATTCTGAAAGGGGGATGCTCAGCTGTACAGAATATATAATTAACTTCCAGTATATTCTCTAAATTTTAATGCAAACATAGAACAAACAGTGCTAAAACAAAAAGATAGGTTAGAAATGAAGATTTGCTCTAATGGCAAGTTATTTATGGCTAGAAAACTTTGGCCCATAGGCCTTGGTTTAGACCCTGCTTTGGTTTTTCAGTCATTAAATTGTCTGGGTGGGACACCAGCCCTGCTGAAAAAAACCCCCAAAAAAACAGCTAAAACCAGCCTAGGCTGGTTGGCTGGTTTTAGCTGATTTAAGCTTGAAGTAGCTGGTCTCCCAGCCTGACCAGCTAAGACTAGCCTGGCCAGCCAAGGAAGTGGCCAAAATCCCTCTAAAAACCAGCCTGCCGACCAGCTATGACCAGCTAAGACCAGCTTAAGCCTAAGCTGTTTTTTCAGCAGAGAGTGGATACATAAACCAATATTTAGCACCAGAAAAATATACCATGAGCAGAAAATCATGGGTCATTGGCTTTATTTCATTCATTTAGACTCTTGAACCACAATAAACAGACCTCCTTTGCAGTGTCTTCCAGTAATGTTTTGTTTTGACTCCAATTCTCATGATTCAGAGCTGTGTTCTGAACTAAGATCATCTAAATCCCCAAAATAAACTTAATATGAGAAGTTAGGACACCTCTGAAGTTGTTTGTGTATGTTTTAGTCCATGCTTGAGCATGTAATTCAGTCTGTGAACGGAAGGGGGCACTGTGGTATTTCAGTAGAGTTGTGTTTAACAGAGGTTTCCCTTTTTTAAAAACCCTTGTGTGATCAAACGCTCCCCAAACAAAAACTGACTACCGCTCAAACTCGGCATCTGTGTGTGTTTTTTCATGTTGCAAAGGTTCATTTGCGTTGAAGATAAAACAATTTATGCGCTTGTGTATAAATGCACATGTGTTCATAAGCTAAAACAATCCTTACTTGCAACCAAACAGGTTTCATTGCTAACACGTGCACGCCTTTGACTTGTTTAATGGTAGCTTACATCTGGATCCAATGCACATAATCACCTTACGCAGAAGACTACCAAACCTCGAACGCACAGCACACATTCCTTTTCGGAGAGCATAATCCTTGATACTCGCACACGCAGACCGCTTTGATCTATCTTTAATCATCTACGGACTCCCCCTGCGGATAAATGTGATGGACAGACAAGCATTATTTTTTTGAAGATCATATTTTCCTGGGGCACGACTCCGATTCTCCAGCCATTAAGAAAGAGTACATGATTCCAAACTGTGGCTTTGAACTCCTACGACTTTTGGCCAAGTATCTCCTACAGAGAACAGAAGTGCGCTGAGGAGCTTAAGTTCAACTCTGAAAGTTCAAGGTTGACTATTGGACATAGTACTTATACTTTGTGTTCAATGATCAGACAACTTTTCAAATGAAAGTCAGCCTCAAGCGCAAGGCCTTGCGGAATATCACATTCCTGCACCTTTGTGGATGGGTTCGGGGTAAAGACAGAGAGAAAGGGAGAGAGACAATGTGAGTCTTTCAATCCCATCACCTAATTCTCATTTAACAAATCGTTCGGCAGATGCACGATCCATGAAATGGCTACAAACCAAAGGGATTTTCTCCTGTCTCTCATTCTCTTTTTTTCTATTTAGCTAAATCTCTCCTTTTTAGTAGTCTTCGGAGTACAAGCTGTTTTCTGATTCATTTTCATTCGTTCTGTAATCCCTTTTCTGAAACATCACACGCTCGGGGGTCGGAATCCATACTGATGTCATTAATCCCAGCAGGATTCTGCGTATTTGCCTGTGTGCGTCTGAAAGAGTGCGCGCCGGCCTTGACAGATGGAAAACTCCAAGGTAGCCATTGTCTGTTTTTGACTAATTGATCGACCAGTCTCAGCGGATCATCCTCCTGCAGATTTGGAGAGCACCTCCTGCTTTTATTGACTCTCTGTTGGGTCGCCGAGGAAATACAAATCACTTTTATCAGGCCTCCAGATGGTTTTTCCGTTAACGGACATCCTAATGCATCTATCTCGGCTTGAACACGTTCAGGTATCTTCTTCTACGTCCCCGCAGAACTTTCCAGAGTCTGAAAGCTTCTTTAGCTACTTCAGCCTAATCTTTGCTTCATGTTGTCTTCAAGTTACTGAATTGCGGCCTGTGAAGTTTGGATACGGATCAAAGGCTTTCCGGCCTAGTCTTGGATGGCTCAGGGTTTTAATGCGTACCCATCTCATGTGAATCCGCCATTGTATCTCCTGACATTTTGATGCCTCTTTCAAGGATTGCATCTTAGTGTAGCTCCGCCAGGAGCTGAATCGAGCTAATCGTGCACTAAGCATTCCTGGGTAAACTTTCCAGATCGACAAGCTACGGTATAAGACGTTGAACTGGAGAGGAAGGATTTCTATGTGGTTAAATCTTAGCAATCCTAATGTAATGACACAGCTCAACTTGAATCTGCAGCTCGGCACGATGAGTCAACTCTGAGATGCTAAATCCGCATTCCTAAAAATATCCTAGGTTTGACATCACACGTATTGATGTTAGCATGTTCTTAGGCAATAATTCTGCTTTTTTCTTGGCTGGCTTTCAGTATTAAGATGTCGTTTGTCCAAATGTGTGATGGCCAAGAGAAAGGTGTGAAGTCATTAAACTTAACAACTCTTTTTAATGGGCTTTAATGGTCATAATAAATGAGAACATAGTCTAAAACTGATCTACGAACCAAAGGCCACCGGATTCATGCAACTGTGAGGCAATGCCTGTAACGTAATGCAATAAACGTACCTCAAGAAGACTCGTCTATGGACTGTCTGTAACCTTCCGCTCTTGGTTTCCTTCACGGTGCCCTGACATCCTGCGACGCTCGATTTTACGATAGCCTCGGGTGATGAGGTCACTTAAATGCCTCGTCCCGTAGTTTACGACAGCGCTTCCTCGCCACGCTCGTGACGTATACACGAGGGCCGGATAATTTCTTTATTAGCATGATTTCATATGTTTGTGCTCTGCAAGCTGCAAGAAACAGTTTGAAAAATGGGGAATTCATAGGCCTAATTCGTCTCGCTCCGAGAGAGGCGGTTTATGCGGAGAGAGGTGAACATTAGCTCTGTCTGGAACCGTCTTACTGATGGCTGCGCAAGTGAAGTGCTGCATTTTCAGGGGCAGATTGCTCACGTTGGAGAGCTCGTAAAGATGATCCAAACGTATCTCCATCGATTCCTGCCAAAGTGGCTCTCACTGACTTGGCAGCGCTGTGAATGTTATTTGGTTCAAATAAATGGTACAAATTGTATGGCCATTCATAGCTTTTGTAGTGTCAGCTCCCGCCATGATATCGTGCACCATTTCGCGGAATAGATGGGCGAGTACGGAATCGGTAATTCTTCAGCTTTGTTGGCTTTCTTTCGGAGAGTCAGACACCTTGCTGCTTTCCTTCTCTGTCTCCTGTCTCTTCGTCTTTTCATCTCTATCTCAGTCGAGAGCAGGGAGGCGTGCCCCCCCGCCGGTGGGTAAACAGGACGAGGGTTGGTGGAGGACAGTAAGAGGTGTGGGAACTGAAGAGAGCAACAGGAGGATGCCACATACCCGCTTGGCTTTTCTTGTGAGGGCAACAGCAGGAGTGCACGGAGTTTCCGCTCGAAGGGTCACAAGAAGCACGATACTCTTACACGTACAGTGTGAGTTAGAAAGATGGAGGAGGTGGAGGTATAAATAGATCATCCTTTTCTTCTCTACTTACAATCAGCTTTCTTTTCTTCTGCCTGCTCAATTGCTAATACTTACTCTTAAAAGTAAGGTTCTTTATTGGAATTTATGGCACCATTAAAACCTTTACCTTTAATGTTCTTAAAGGATTAGTTTGCTTCTAGAATTAAAATTTCCTGATAATGTGCTCGCCCCCATGTCATCCAATATGTTTATGTCTTTCTTTCTTACAGTCGAAAAGAAATGGTTTTTGAGGAAAACATTCCAGGATTTTCTCCATATAGTGGACTTCAATGGTGGACAACAGGTTGAAGGTCCAAATTGCAGTTTCAGTGCAGCTTTAAAGGGCTCTACACAATCCCAGCCGAGGAATAAGCAAATCTATCTAGTGAAATGTTTGGTTATTTTCTAAAAAAATAAAAATGTATATACTTATTAACCACAAATCCTTATTTTGCACTAGCTCTCCAATGCGCATGTTCTTCATAAGTGTACTTCAGGTCAAAAAGGTAGGGTAGGGTCATCCAAACCCTATCCAAAATCATTGTTTTACCTTATTTTGTGAAGGGTGTTTGACTTTCTTTGCACATTCACTTTGTAAACACTGGGATGGTACTTCACCTATGTCACACATGACCTTTCCAACGTGTTTGCGTAATGCGTGAAGTCAAGCTATTGCAAGACCAGCATTTGTGGTTGAAAAGTATGTCATTTTTTATATTTTACAAAATGACCAGTCGTTTCACTATAACCATATTTCTTGGCTGGGATCATGTAGCAGGGTTTCCACTGGTCTTAAAAAAGTCTTAAAAGTCTTAAATCGTTTTTCCGTGAATTAAGGCCTTTAAAAGGTTTTAAATCAGAGCAGCAAGTCTTAAATTCATATGATCATGGCATTCATTTTCGTGAGGGATTGTTTCCTGCTGTGTATCATTTTAAAGTGAAGTGAAAGCGTAATTTCTGTGCTACATGGCTTAGGTCGCTCAATATTCATTAAAAAAATACACGGTAGATGGCGGTATGTGCTGCTTCATCTGTCCATCACCCGAAGAAGAACTTGTCATTTAGATTTTTTTATAGAAATAAAAATCATTTAGTTCAGTTAGAGAACAGACAATACAATTAAAACTGAATGCAGTGTGCCGAACGACAGTCGCATCACAGATCAGATTTCATTTATCACCTGAATAGAGTGAGTCGAGCTGACTGACAAGAAGAGAGAGGTGAGAAAGACAAGACCACGGTGGAAGTGTTTCAAAATGAAATGCAAAAGCACCTGTTTTAAAAATATTTTGGATTTTAATAAGCCTGTTGACTTCTGCCATTTATCTAAGGTGATAGTGGAAGTTTCATATTTATCTGATTCCACAGTGTTTGCTGATTTTTATTTATTTAAACTGTAATTTCTTTTCTTTTTTTTTAATATATATATATATTACATCAAGGTGCATGCCGTGCTTCCAAGCTTTCTGATTCATTTTGCTAATAAATGTTCTACATTTCTTATTTATTTGGTTACACAGTGTTTACTGATTTTCTGTATACCTATTTAAACTTTGTACAAGTTATTATTTTACATTAGGCATACAACGTGGTGTATTTTTATTCGTTTTGTTAATAAAAGTTTGTACATTACACATAAACAAAGGTTGTACATTACACAACGCTTTTACAAGCTACTTAAAATGGAACGAAAAGTGAAGAAGAGAGAGAAAACAAAAACAAACTAAAAACAAACAACTGCTTGATGCCGAATTGCCGCTAATTTGAAAGTGAAAGTAAAACGTGCACGGCGCTTTTAGCGAAGGAAAGCGAGGAAAAGAGGGAAAACTGAAACGAACTAAAAACAAGCAATTGCTAGACGCTGAATTTGAAAGTGAATTTGCTGCTAATTTAAAAGTGAAAGTAAAACTCGAACTATACTTGGAGAACATGATGCTGTGTTGTTTTCCCTTCTATTTTTTGTCTTTAGTTGATCTTAAAAACCTCTTAAAGTCTTAAATTTACCCTCATAAAACCTCCAGAAACCCTGTGTAGAGCCCTTTGAAGCTGCATTAAATCTGGAATTTGGACCTTCAACCCGCTGGCTCCCGTTGAAGTCCACTATATGGAGAAAAATCCTGGAATGTTTTCCTCAAAAATCTTAATTTCTTTTCAACTGAAGAAAGGCATGAGCATCTTGGATGACACTGGGGTGAGTAAATTACCAGGATATTTTTCTTTATGCATTCATTGGGAATTGAATTCATGACCTTGGTCTTGTTAGCGCAACTGGTAGCTGGTATTTGGCTTGTTACCGATGGTCCAGCTGATCAGCTATTCAGCTGGGTGACCAGTTTGGACTAGATAGAAGTCATATAAAAGCAGTTTCCATCAGAGTCTGGATTTTCCACTTTCTTCTCAACCTGTTGTGCTGCGTGTGTGTTTACGGTGTAGTTGTTTGCGGATGAGCTCATGGCTGCTCCGTTAGGTCTGTGCTGAATAGGCTATACTTTACACCCCATTTCTCTGCCCACTTACTGATAAGAACCTCATTACGCATCAAATGGGCACAAATTGCCTCAGTCTTGCAATGCTATCTGGATGAATAGTTCCCTCCTTTGCTCTGAGGCTGTAATAGAGCTGTGTTTGTGTGTCTTCCTAGCATGCTTCTGTTTGTTTGCACTCCTAAGTCTTGGACTTGTTGTGTTGTATTTTGCATGGCAAAGTTATATATTTATCTATGGATATACCACCTTGCAGTAAAAAAGTAAATACACAGATACACACACACACAACTATATCCCTAGCCAGATTGTCTGGCTCTGTTTGCATGCTGCTGGGAGAACACAGATTGAGAGGCCGATAATGTGCTATCAGATGAGTGGAAGAGAGAGAGAGAGAAAGTTCTGTTCACAATCACTGATCTGGTTTGCCGTTAAGCCAATTAAGCTCATTACCAGTTCAGTCCATTCTGGCACTTTACACACACACTCACGCAGAGAAACATATGCGACTGTAAAGTTTTCTTCAGGGTTAGAACCAGTTCTAGCCAGTTTGGAAAAGTGCATTAAAATGCTACTTGAAGTCAGACTTCCAACTTTAGAAATCTAGAACTTGCTTCCGAGTTGCATTAGTTGACACGGCTGTTAGTTTCCGACTTTAATTTTATTAAAGCGTAGCTGAGGTTAAATGAGGACGTTTTTAAAGCACCGTTGCCCCATGGCATCCCTGTATTGTTCAGTCTGTGTTAATTAGAATCAGCATCCGCCTGTTCTCCGTCCCCTGTCGGGGGTGTTTGCATGCTGTTGCCCCCTGTGGTGAAGGTTATGTATTGCGGACATGCACCTCACGTTCTGGACCCCAAGGTGGGGAATTAGACTGGTAAATAGGTCAGCGCCGAGCACAACGGAGCTGTGGCAGGAGGAAGTGGCAGTGCTGTGATTCTCATCTGGCTAAACAGTCAGGGATGTTTAGGGAATTCATATAGCTAGTCTGGAATTTGAACTCAATTCCCTTTTAAACACACTCATATGGAATGTTCATGAACGCACATGAAAGCAGTTACACGAGCGCATTCATGAGATACAGGTGCGGCAGCACACAAAATCAAAACGCACACACAGACGCAGTCTATAAATATTTAGATTAAATCCTTATCGCTCCAGTTAATTAGCACAAAAATTACATTCACAATGAGATACGATCAATCAACATCCAGCCGTCTGCAATCACTGTTTACAGTGACCCTCAGTGTTTGCATGAATACTAATGCGTGCACACACACAAAGCTGCATGATTAATGAAGGCAGTTTGAGACAAAGACCGGGGTCACACCTTTTCTCTCCTCCCACGGCGGCGCATCCAATAATAAGACCTGTTTTAATAACACCGGCTCTTTTTAATAAAGCTCCATCACCTTGACGACTGATCCGGGCAGGATTTCACGCGGCCCTCAGGTGACCGGGAAGCGCTGACCCTATTGACACGAGAACCCCGCTGTGGATAAAGTAATTCTTTTGATTTAAGGAGAACACACATCCTATTGTTCAGAGGCTCTGTTCTGTGCATTTTGGGAGATGAATTTAAGGTCTTGACATCGCCTTTGACCAATACTGTAATGTACGCTGAGAGACCACATGCTGAGCCTGCCTTCGCCTCGGTGGGGTTTGGCAGGATGGACTTGAAATAACAGCAATACTTCACAAAGCGTGCTGCTTCCATGCCAATTTTTCGGAAAATCAGGAAATAAGTCAGAAATAAGTCTCTTAGGATTGTTTGGAGAGTTTTTTTCCCTCATAAGTTTTCGAAATCAAATTTTTTGTTGCTTTGTTTTGCTTTTTGCTTTGTTTTTGTGTTTTTTTTTTTTTTTTTGCTTTGTTCTGCTTTTCTTTATTTTGCTTTGATTTGGTTTGCTTATATTTTCTGCATCACTAGCCACAAACAGAAATGGAAAACAATTACTTTCTTTTATTTATTTACTTTTATTGATTTATTTATTTTGACTTGAACAATGTCTTGTATTAATGGCTTTTGAACATGTCTTTCATTGGTTGGACAAACAGATAATCTATTTAGTTATAGTTGTCTATATGGTTTAGATCTTGCAATTCTGACTTTTTTTCTCAGAATTGCATGATACAAATTCGCAATACTGACTTTTTTCAGAATTACATGATATAAACTCACAATTCTGACTTTTTTTCAGAGTTGTGTGATACAAACAATTCAGATTTTTTTAGAATTGTGTAATACAAACGTGCAATTCTGACTTTTTTCAGAATTACGTGATGCAAAGTTATAAAGTCAGAATTGTGAGACAAACTTGCAATTCTGACTTTATTTCTCAGAATTAAAATGAAATGGAAAGCAATGACTGTCTTATTTAATTTTTATTCATAAAACTTTAATGTAGTTTTTATCTTTTTTAATTTTTTTTTTTTTTAATTTATATCACAATTCTGAGAAAAAAGTCAGAATTCTGAGTTTATATTTCGCAATTTTGACATTATAACTCGCAGTGGCGAGTTTATATCTTACAATTCTGAGAAAAAAAGTCGCAATAACCTTTATTTATTTATTTTTTTTAATTCAGTGGCAGAAATGAGCTTCCATAAGCAAACAGTGTAAAATTACATTAGCTTTAAAATGGCCATATCATGGCCAAAAGGATTCTAGTTGATCTTTATATCAGTGCATTTAACAACTTGACCTGCCTTGATAATCAACAGTGTGGAGTAATGCGCAAAGATTAGCCAATCAAAACAGAAGTTATTTAGATAAAATTGAGATAAAACCCTTTGGTCATAGCTCCATAACCACCTACTGCACCGTACAGTATCCAAGACTGTTTTTTGGTACAAGAAACCTTGACTAAAAATATGCTAGAACTACAAGAATAAGGTTCCTTTAGGAACACTGGCGTGTGAAGTGTGCAAATGTGTGTTTTTCTGGCTGCTGCAGTCCAGCGTGATTCTTCAGCGGTGTCTCTCTGCATGTTTCAGAGGTACCACAGGCCTGTTTAGCATTCACACAGACTCTCTGTGGCAGCCGATTGTAAAACTCTCATTCTCTCTCTCCCGCGCTTTCCTCTGGCCCGTTGAGAGATGGCATGTCTGTCTCTCACATGGATGCCTGCACCTGTCAGATAGGGAATGCAGCAAGTCTCTTCTCATACTGCGGTACACGTGTCTGTTTATGCATGGTTTTGTTCTAAAAAAGGCAGGCAATTTTTTGTTTATTTTTTACACATGACAGTTCATGGAAATAATGGGGGAGGGAGTGACTAAATAAAAAAAACAAATAAATAAATTTAAAAAAAGAGCCTGTAGTGTAATCTTTGTTAAAATTGTTAATTTTTCCTTTGGGAAAAATAAAATAAGATAAAATAAAATAAAATAAAATAAAATATTTTTATAAATAATATATTTTATATAAATAATAATCTTTGTTCAAATTGTTAATTTTGCCTTTGGAAATAAAATAAAATAATTTTATAAATAATAATTTATTTTAGAAATGTTTTATATAAATAACAAAATATTTTTGTATTTGTTAAATGATTTTAGCTTGTTGTTGTTAGCTTTCAATATAGCTATCAGTACATAACATTTCAATTTCTATAACGTTTACAAGACATACTTGCTGATGCTAACATTTAAATATAAAATGATAATGTATTTACATTTAGAAATTTAAGATATTCACAAAACTTTCATAACATGAATATATTTTGAACTATTTATATTTATATATTTGATATATATTTTTGTGTATTCTAGATTCCTTAATCCTACCCCCAAACCTAAAGTTAACCTATTTTTTTAGAATATAAAAATAAAATATAAAATATAACAGACAGAACATTGTACAGTGATCATTTTAGTCAGAATATGCAAGCAAATAGATATTTTGAGTTTAAAAATAAATACATTATAAAGAAAAACCTAACAAACAGGTTTATTTATATGGTTTTATTTTTGGTGTATTTTATAGTCAATTTTTGAGTCACATCATATTAATAAATGTCTTTTATATCCCATGCCAAACAAAATAAATATTACATGATAAAGTAAAGGTTAAACAATTACAGAAATATTATTACTTTTTAAGTTTTGAAATGTATATAAATTATGTAATCCTTTGAAATGAGTTTGCACTTGAAATCATGAAATGTTATCATTTCAAATAAAGTAAATGAGTTAAATAAGTGCAGTTGAAAGCAATATTATAAAAAATGCAACGTATAAATTCAGTGTTAGATCAAATAAGGCTTTATAAACAAATTGTACTTGCTGATCCAAAAATTATTTACGTTTTATGTCCTGCCAATACATCAATATTGTATATTTTAGTATCTATGCATAAGTAAATGTACTTGTAGTTGAACCACACTTTACGTAAAATGCATACGAATACTCATGAAATCACGTTGAGATATTTGGACAAAGTGCATGAAGGCCACCGCATTATATTATGTTATATATACATTACAAGTGCTCTCGTAGCAAACTGTAGATAATTGGACATCTTCAGTGATTGGACAGACCCTGAGGCATGAATTATTGAAGGTCTCCTTGAAGGTCTCCTTATCTATTGTTATTCCTTTGTAGAATGACCTTGGTGTCTTTCTCGAGACGAGAGCTCATCGTTGTGTACCGCAGACCCTTGTAGTGGATCCAGATTTCCTGAATGCCTGTTTTTAGTTATTTGGGCACCAACAACAAGAAGAAGAGCATGTTTGAACCACTCTCTCAGCCTTTCCTTTCATCACTTTTTCTCATCTCAGACGTGCCTAACAAGTCTAACTCACATCTGAAGATCATGTACTAGTTATTAAGTCATTATCTTTGGTTCCTGTCCAAGCTTTTAGATGTTCAGAGCTCAGAAGGAGAACTTTCTGTCATCTTTCGCCATAGATGAAGACAGACCTTCATTTTGTGAGGTTGTTGCTTTATAAGATTCCTGTAGAGAGGAGGAATACAGCAGTAACCTGACAGAGACATACAGAGTAACCAGCGCAAAGAATAGTGTGTGTTGTTTCCTATTATTTGTGTGACAGAAGCCAATTCCGGCAGTGCATTACAGGTCGTCAGGCGTCTCTGTTTTGCACATTTACAGGATTTCCTGAGAGGAGTGTTTCTCTGCTTTGGGTTACAGATAAAGGACCCCTTCAGAATCAAGCGACTGATGGAAGTTGTAGACAATCCTGTCAAGAGGACATTGTAGAAACATTGTTTGTGCTGGAAATATAGTATAGTAATAGTAATATTACTAAAGAAATTAATTTTATTTTATCATTTTTCTTAATATTACTTTGGTAACTGGATTGAGTATCTGAGTATCTTAACTTTTACAATTGGCAGTGAAATTTGTTTTAAAATGAACAAAAGAATAAAATTAGTTTCTCAACACATTTTTGTATTTTGTTTGTATTTTTAATTTTTTTATTGATTGATTTATTGCTAATTGTGCTTAACAGCATGTAACATGATACTAATGACTGCATTTTTAAGGTTTATTCATGTGTGGATTTTTTTAAAAATAAATATTTAATAAAATATTGTAGATTTGTATATATATATATATATACATATTATTATTTGTTTTGCTTTGCTTTGTTTTGTTTAGTTTTTATGATGTCTCCTTTCCTTTCCTTTTGGGGACTAATTTTATTTGTTTGTTAGTTTGTTTTCACAAAATAAGTAAGTAAGCATTTATTTATTTATTTATGTATGTATATATGTATTTATTTATTTATACTTTTTGCAAAATAAGTAATTTGGCAAATTTCTATTTATTTATTTATTTATTTATTTATTTATTTATTTATTATTTAACTATTTATCCAAAATAAGTATTTCTTTAAATATTTATTTATTTATTACAAAATATTTATTTATTTATTTACTTAATTAGTGTGATTTAACGTTCATATATATATATATATATATATATATATATATATATATATATATATGCATTTAAAGTTAGTTTGTTTTAAAATTGACAATTTATTTTAGAGTTTTAGAGTCATTTTTTTTGTCTAATGTCTTACTAATCGAATTTATTGATAATTGTGCTTAACCACATGTAACAATCATTTTTTGTAAATTTAAGTGATTTAATCATTAAAAATATTTTTTCTTCTACAACGAAATGAATAATCTCTTTGATCAAAATTCTGACATTTATTTTACGATTTTAATTGTTGGATTTAATTGAGAAGGTCAAGATCATTGAGGGGACATAATCTACTTTTTTTTTTCATTTGTTTTCCTCAGTAGATACTGGTTTATCAAACATATCTATTATTTCTTTCACCAGAGGACATGCAATTTGTGTCTTTATTGCAATGGGACACCAATTTGTACCTCATTCATGAAAAGTGCCTCAAGTTTTTTGTGTATTGATATCAGCTAACAGTGTTTGCACTTGATACAGGAAACTGTTTCAAATGATCATAATATAACACTCGTAATAATGTTGAACAGGAGGGAATCATATGAGGATACGGATATGTATTTCTCATGGCTTTGTGAAAAATAAGATGCTGTTTTCTTAATGTTTTCAGAGCTGTGTCTCAATATGAGGAACAGGAGAGCGTCTCGAAGGCTTTCTGAGGGGAATCCCAGCGTTAGCGAGACTGTAATTTAGTACTTGCTCGACACATTCGCCCTTGTACACAAACACACACACACACAGAGTCGTACTGTTTCTTAGCCTGCTCTCAGATGTTTTCTGTTTTGTTGTTTACCCAGAAGCGTTGTTGGAAAGGTCAGCGTTTATTGAGTTTTCAAAGAAAAGGTGCGTCTAAAAGCCTACAGAGAAAAGCATACGTTTGGCTTGTTCACCGATAGACACGAGAAAAATCTTCGCTGTCTGTTTCCCGACATCAAGCGCAAAGGTCACGCCGTGCTCAAATAAGATCTTACGGCATTCAGATGGCTGGTGACATTTTAATTGTCGTTGGTTAAAAAGAACAGTTGTTAAAAATGATGGACGGACTGATGGGCGACCATAAAGATGTCACTTCAGCGCCATAGGTCATTTATTTTTACTTCTCCTCTCTCCTTTTAGCAACTCCTAACGGCTTTGGGAAATAACTAACTGAGAGTCGTGATTAGTCTAATGACTACATTTTTAAGTAATATTCCTGTGTGGAACGTTTTCTTTTCTGAATAAAAATGTATTACATTTTTTATTTTTTTATTGTATTATTTATTATTTAATATTAGAATTTTTTTTTTTTTTTGTTGCCTGATTGTTTTGCTTTTTGTTTTGTTTTTACTTCTCCTCTCTTGGTGTTTTGTTTTGTTTTTTAGGTTTGTTTTACTTTATTATTATTTTATTACAGTTAATTTATTTTATTATTTATTTAATTTATTTAATTTATTTGTTTTTACCTGTCCTCTTCTAGTTTATTTATGTATTTGTTTGTTTGTTTGTTGCTTTGTTTTGTGTTGCTGTTGCTTCTCTCCTTTGGGAAGTAATTTAAATTTTTTTTTTTTTTTTTTTTAATTAATTTATTAGAATTTTTGCAAAACATGTATTTGCTTTGTTTTTTTTTGTTTTTTTTTTTCGTTTCTTACTTCTTTTTGTACTCCTAGTGGCTTTGGGAAATAACTAACTGAAAGTTGTGATACTAATGACTGCATTTTTAAAGTAATATTTATGTGTGGAACTTTTTATTTATTTATTTTTTTTATAAATATTCAATTAAATATTTGTTTTATTGAAATTTTTTTTTCTCCTCTCATGTATTTATTCATTTATTTATTTATTTGAAATAAGTATTTATTTATTCACTTTTTCTAGCAACTCCTAGGGGCTTTGGGAGATAAATTACTGAAAGCCATGACTTTTATTTTATTTTATTTTATTTTATTTTATTTTATTTTATTTTATTTTATTTTATTTTTTTATTTAATTGTTTATTTCGTTATTCATTTATTTATTTATGTGAAATAAGTATTTGTTTGTTTTGTTTTGTTTTACTTCTTACTTTTTGTAGCAATTCCTCGTGGCTTTATATATATATATATATATATATATATATGTGTGTATATATGTGTGTGTATATATATATATTTTTTTCCTTTTTGTTTCTTGATTTGTTGGCCATTTTGTTTTGCCTCCTCTCCTTATTTATTTATTTATTTGAAATAAGTGTTTGTTTGTTTGTTTGTTTTGTTTTACTTCACACTTTTTTTGTAGCAACTCCTAGTGGCTTTATTTTTTTAATTCTTTTATTTTATTTTAATTTAGTTTTTTATTATTTTTTTTAAATAAATATTTAGTTAAATATTGTTTATTACTATTTTCAATTAAATAGCATAAAATCTGGTTGAATTCTCATATAATTCTTATTGCTTTGTTGCATTTACTTTTAAATAATTACACAATTTTATTATATTGCTATATTTTATTGTAACCATAGCACTGCAGCTACTGCACAAATATATGTTTCTTTTTTAAGCTATAAAAAAATCGTTAGATTAATGGATTAATGTTTTTGCTGTTTTTCTTTATTTTATGTTTACAACTCTTTTTTTCTGTTATCTCTTTGTGCTATTTTCTTATTGCAGTTCATAACAATGCAGCATATATTTAACACTGCAATTTGTGTCTGTTTCTTTTAAAAACAGACAGCGATAGGGGGTTGGCTTGTGTATGCACTGGTGTGTGTGTGTGTGTGTGTGTGTGTGTGTGTTTCTAATGCATGTATGCATTACACGTGTGGCCATTAGCGTCTAACAGCAGCTCCGGTGGGACTGTTTTGTCATGCCTAATAGGACTAAAGTAGAAGCCCAGACTCTCTTAACTTTGCTGTAACAACACAGACCTATGACAACGGTATGAATCATGCCTTACTGTAGCTTGTGTGTGTGTGTGTGAACATGTGAAGAAAAACACCCTTTGGGGCCTCATGCTCCAAACAAAATAATAACATACATCAAGTGCCTTATTTCGAGTCTTCCCTGCGGCCCACTGGAGAAAATATCAGGCTGTTGTAAAGTGCCTGGTTATAGTTCTGGGAATGAATTTGACTCTTGTTATTTCAGATGCTAAAATAGATTTTCCTCTAATCATTAAGTTCCATGTGTCATGTGCTCTACAATAAGTGAAGATGTGCTCCTCTATTCACATTAAATGTCTTTACTGTTATCTGGTGATCGTGCTGAAATGGGTTAAGGATCCACTAAAGTGTCTGCTGGTTTTCTCTTATGCTTTCATATCATTAGCGTCCAGCGCAGGATTGTATAATTTATTGTCTGTATTTTGTTCAGCTGCGCCGGGTCTCTGGGTCGTGTGAACTGAGCTCGGTCGTGTCTCACTACTGTTTTTCTAGGGTAGAACTAACCGGCCCATAAAAACACAGGCAAAACTCTCCCCAGAGTCTCTCCGATTGCCCGCTATTAAAGCCGGTGCGCCGACAGACGGCCTGTATTCGCTTTCAGTCTGTCAACTGCTGTCTGCACAGCCTGATTAACAGGGTCAGATGCCACCGAGGTCACACCACTAACATGAGGGGCCCTGTGTTAGGGTTAGGAAAACATTTTGATTTTATTATTATTTATTTCACTGAATCAAAAAAAAAAAAAAAGAAGTTTTTTTTTAATGTATTTAATTTCATTTGTTTTGTGCTTTGTTTTGACATTAATAAAACATTTTTCATTTCATTATTATTTGTTTAATTGAATAAAAATGTGTTTTATTTGATTATGTATTTAATTTAATTTTAATTTTACTTGTTTTGTGCTGTTATGACATTATTTTTAATTGTCTTTTTTTTCTTTTTTTTTGTTATTTTGTTTTCCATTTTGTTTTTTGTTTTGCGCTTTTTGACATTCTAAGAAAAAGCATTTTTTGTTTTGTTTTTTCTTGTTTGCATTTTGTTATTTTGTGTTTTTTTGTTGTTTTGACATTTTTTTAATTGTTGTTTTATTTATTTTGTTGTTTTGTTTTGCACCTTTTTTGTTTTGCATTTTGTTATTTTGTTGATGTCTTAATCTTTTTATTATTATTTTAATGTGTGTAGTTTCTATTTGTTTTGCAGTTTGTTATTTTGTTGATGTCTTAATCTTCTTATGATGTATTCTATTTTGCGTAATTTCCTTTTGTTTTGCACTTTGTTTTTGTGTTTTTTTGTCATTTAAAATTTTTTTTTTTTAGTTTTTGCCATTTTAATTTTCTGTTTTGTTTTGCACTTTTGTTATTTTGTTTTCCTTTTTTTGCATTTTTTTTTGCATTTTTTTGATGTATGAATTTGAATGAATTTTTGACATTTTAAAAATTTTTTTGGTTATTTTATTCGGTTTTGTTTTGCATTTTGTTTTTTTTTGGTGTTGTTTTGACGTTTTAAGAATTTCTTTGTTATTGTTATTTTATTTTTCTGTTTTGTTTTGCACTTTTTGTTTTTTTCATGTCTTAAATGTTTTATTTTATTATTATTTATTTTATTTTTATTTTTAATTTGCATTTTGTTTATGCTTTTTTGTTGTTTTGACATTTTAAGATTTTTTTTATTTTATTTTTCTGTTTTTTTTTTATTTTTATTTTTATTTATATTATTTTCTTTTATTATTATTTATATTATTTTGTGTAGATTCTTTTTGGTTAGCATTTTTTGACATTTTAAGATTTTATTTGTTATTGCTATTTTATTTTTGTTTTGTTTTGCATTTTTTATTGTTTTGCACTTTTTTTGATGCCTTTGTTTTTTATTTTATTATTATGCATTTTATTTTATTTTTGTTTTGAATTTTGCATAGTTTTTGTTTTGTTTTGAATTTTGCATAGTTTTTGTTTTGTTTTGAATTTTGCATAGTTTTTTTGTGTTGTTTTTTTTTTTTGTTTTTTTTTTTTTTTTGGTTTTGCTGTGTTTTAACCCTATTCAAAACAAAATGCATATCAACAAAATGAAAATCTGTGTAAATCTGGACTATTCATTAAAAATGTGTCCAGTCCTCAGCAGCAAACTGTCCACTGGAAGTCAGTTGAACTGTCTGATAAAGGTCTTCTGTATTATGGCCTCCAGGAAGGAGAAAGTTCCTCAGCAGCAGTGTGATGTTCTCTGCTGTCAGTGTTACATTTATCATGAAGACCATTAAAATGTGCCGCTTTCACTCAGGTCTGGTACTGCTTCCTCTTTCATGCCCTGCAGATAGAAAGGGGGACACACTGTTGCACTCTGGGTAAAAGCAATAAATAGGCCCACCGGATAAAGCACAGGTCACAAATGATAGCGGTGAACAGGAAAGAGGCAAAACAAGATTTATCCATTTGCAAAGTGAAGCACCCTTCACCTTCACCATTTTAGTGTTATTCTTCACATATTCATACAGTAGAACTAGAACAATAATACATTCACCTCTAAATAATGTATAAGGGCTGAACAACTTCTGTTATAATGAAACTAAAATGTAATGTAATTTAATTTTGCAGTGCATGTATTTTTATTTTTTTTTTAATATCTGTATATAAAACAATATATTGTGTGTTGTGTTGTACAAAATATAAAATATGCCAGTCTGGAATATTTATTTTATTTTATTTTATTTTATTTTATTTTATTATTTTATTTTATTTTACTATTAAGCTTCTCATTGCTTTGTTGCCTTTTTTTTAAATAATTATAGAATTTGATTAAATTGCTGTATTTTATATTTTAATGCAACCTTAACATTGCAGCTCCTGCAAAAAATAAATACATTAATTAATAAATTTAAATAAATAAATAAATAAATAAATAAAAATAATAATACATTTTTGTCTTGTTTTCAAGTAAAAATATCTAAACATTCTTACAATGAGATAAATTACACAATTTATCTAACATGTATAAGATGATAGTACTTATTTTATGAGAGAGAGAAAAAAAAATCAGTTAAAAAATTCTCATTGGCAATATTTTTTTCTTTTTTAAACCTCACTGTATTATGTTAGATTTATGCTGCTTATTCTTTTTTCTTGTTGTTGTTGTTGTTTGTTTTTAGATTGTAACAATGCGACATATGCAACAATACCACTGTCTGTATTTCTGAAAGGGCAAAATATTTTCTATAATTCTAAGCTACAATTTGATTTAATTTAATTTTGCAGTGTATGTAAAATTATATTTAAACAATATTTTGTGTTTTGTGTTGTGAAAAAATCTAAAAAAAAAAAAAAATACAGAAAATCTTTTATATTTTAAATAAAAAATCTTTTAAATTAAACAATATTTTATTTTATTTAGTTTTTTTTATTGAAGAAATATATTCAGATTATGTAATATTTTTTTAAATAAATGGCAACAATGCAGTGAAGATCTCAAAATATATGTTTAAAATAAAATATTACAGTATTTTGTTGTTGTGTTGTATTGTGTTGTCTTTAACTTAAACCAATTAAAAATGCAAAAAATCAGCCAAAAAAAAAAAAAAAATTAGAAATCTAGAGTGTTGACTACATTTCATTTTATAGTTATTTGTTTTAATGGCTATGCAGTACAATAATTAGTTTATGAATGAAAGGAAGGTACTTATGTTTCATCTGTTGAACCAAAGAAATAAATCCACTTTTGTTTTCTTAATATTCGTTTGTAGTTTTCTTATGCGGCAGGTATTACAGCAGTGTGGTGGAATGTGTTTTTCTTTCTCAGTTTTGGGGGAAGCAGCTGGTACGGTGACATCTGGATGATAATGAACTCTCCTCTGGGGGTTCCCTTTTTCATTTTCTCTCTCCTTCCATCTCTTTTAATCTGCACCTCATCAGGCAGGTTTAGGACCTCTGTCCCGGCCCTCCGGAGCTCTCCTCCATTACCCATGATGCCATAGTGGACAGCTCCAGCGATCATCCTCTTCTCCAGCATACCTTTCATCTCCTTTCCTTTCGCTCTCCCTTTGTGTCTCTCACATGGTTTCCTCCACCGGGATCCTTTCAGCACGGGACTATAATGATGCGTTAAATCCCGTCATCTGCTTCGGCAGCTGTCGTCCCAGAGGAAGAGAAGTGAGAGACGGTAGAAGGACGTGAAGGACGGCAGACGTACGCTTCAGTCTCTGGTCAATGTGCTGTGACCGCTTCTGCTGATGTTCTCTCAACTTGCTTAATTGGCATTAGCTTAAGTTCAGTAGCAGCGGGTTGTTTGGGAAGATCTGAATGAGAAGCGCTTCCTGATTTCCATTTCTGAAGTGTTCAGCTGTTGCCTGCAGCGAGTTATTGTGTGTTTATGACGTTGCACAGTGCCTCTGATTCATTTTGCTTTGTCAGGAAAGTCTTGAGCGTTTACTGTGGAAGCCATTTCTGCTTCTGAGTAAAAAACAATAAGGTAAATGTGAGATAAAGTTTAAAACGCAAATGCAAATAGCCCGCCTTGTTGGCAGAGGCTGTTTGCACTGACCCCGCCCACCAATGTGTGACTGGATTAGACAACATTAGACATACAAGCAGCAGCTCCAGTGGCGTAGGAAGTAAAGCATGTAGAACTTGCTTTTTTGATGTGAATGACCCGAGTTCGAATCCACCTTTTGCCGAACTTGATCTTCTCTCTTTTCACATCAGATATCAGCTTGTAAAGGCATTTATTTTCAATTAAATGAAGGAAAATCAAAAAATCGAAAATAACGTGCCTCACTGGTGTTTATTGGTTAGGAGTAGGTGTAGGGAGGGCTTTATTGCACCAAAGTGGCTTCCATTTAATAATTATAATAAAAAAATGATTACTTACACTTAATATGTTATTATTGCATACTGTTTTATAATGTACTGCAATACTGAGATGTAGATATCAGCCATCTTTAAGCATCTTGCATTTAAGCATCTTGCTTAAATACTGCTGTTTACACTTAGTTTGAATAGAATCCATTACTTTTTGAACTTGGTGTGAATAGCATCTATTACTAAGAAAATATGCTATTTTCACTTAAAATAATATATACATACTTTTCAGATAACATTGACTCTTAGTTTCTGAGACTATTAGATATAGTCACATTTAATTTAATTTAATTTAATTTAATTTAATTTAATTGTATCCTATTTTGTTACTTTTTTTTTTTTTTTTGAAAGAAAGACACAGTAAATTATTCAGGAAACCCCTGGAAAGTATAATCGAGTTCACTTCCTTTTGATTTAAGTCTAGACTTTGTCTTGAATGTTTCTTGTAAAATTCTACCTAAATAAATAAATAAATGAAAAAAAACAAACAAACAAAAAAAAACAATTATGAGATATAGTTACAATTAATTTAATTGGATTTTATTAAATGTATTTTTATTTATTTTTTTTATTTATTTTTTTTTTTCTAGAAGAAAGACACAGTGAATTATTCAGGAAACCCCTGGAAAGTATAATCGAGTTCACTTGTTTTTGACTTAAGTCTAGACTTTGTCTTCTTTGTCTGTTTCTTGTAAAATTCTGCCTAAATAAATAAAAAATAAATAAAAAAATATGAGATATAGTTAGAGTTAATTTAATTGGATTTTATTAAATGTATTTTTATTTATTTATTTATTTATTTATTTATTTATTATTATTTTATTTTTTTCACTTGCTTTTGACTTAAGTCTAGACTTTGTCTTGGATGTTTCTTGTAAAATTCTACATAAATAAATAAATAAATAAATAAATAAATAAATAAGAGATATAGTCACAATTAAAGCAGTTTTATTTAATTTTATTTAATTCATTAAATGTTTTTTATTTGAACAGTTTTCTCTGTGAATATATTGTAAAAATGTAATTTATTCCTGTGATCAAAGCTGAATTTTCAGCATCATTACTCCAGTCTTTAGTGTCACACAATCCTTCAGAAATCATTCTAATATGCTGATTTGCTGCTCACAAAACATTTCTGATTATTATCCACGTTAAAAAATAGTTGTATGTAAACTAAATAAATAACATCAGACTTTATTTATTTATTTATCTATTTTAAATAAATAAATAAAACAATAAAGTGTCGTAATACTTTTATATTTTAAAGTAAAAAGGGAGTAATAAATAAAAATTATTTTATAGTAAACTTAAAAATAAAAAGATAATATTTACTTTTTAATATAAATTTTCATCATTTTTAAACCTAAAATTAACAAGCTTTTAGTTTGACGGGTTGCCGGCATATTTGTATATGCACTCCCGGTTTAAGCGCTTCAGATTGAAGAGCATTCAGAGAAGAGCGTCAGCATCATTTTTGCAGCGTGCTTCAAAAACAGCAGCAAATAGCCTAAAATTATGTTTTCAGTTTGCATAGAAATCTTTTATACAGTATTACAGTTTGTCAATCTAAAATTGTGCATTAACAGCTGTCAACCATGTCGGTACGCAAATACGCGCTCTGGACTTATTTTCACAGCGCAGTTCTTATTTTGGTGGCGTATGCGGACCTGCGGACCACTTATGTGCACCCCTGGCTATAAAAATGTTTGTGAATGTTATAGCTCAGATAATTTGGTACACTCTTATGATTGGAGACTTTGTCTTGTTGGCCTATCTGAGCACAGTTTGAGAGATCTGTGGTCTTTTGAGAAGCTCTTCACTGTCTGAGAGAAACAGATGAGATATTACTGAAATATTTTCTTTCAATAGGTAAACGTGACAGTATCCTCACTACTTCCAGTGGTTGGAGTCAAAAGCCTTCATCAATGTTTGGCCGTAGCTCTTGCTCTTTATTCTTTTTTCTGTCTCCTGCTCTCTTATCCCATTTGTTCTTTCTGGTTGGCTTGACAGGACAGGAAAAATGGAGTGCGCCACATGAAGCGGCAAACAGCCTAATTTCAATGGGCTTTGGAGAATCAATTTTGACCAGCGAAGGGCCCCTGAAATAAATGGCAGGGCCGGCATAAATACCCATTAGGGTTTCTTATTGTCTTAGTGTCAGGTACGGAGGGTGATTTGCTGGGAAAATTGAGCGGCGGGCTGCATTTGTCAATGTTCGCTCTTGTCTGGGTCCTCTCCACTGTCTTGGTAATTGGCAGAGAAATTATTCAGTCTGTTTACCTTTTGAAAGAGCCCCACCGCCGCACGCTAGCTACTCATAACCGATTGATCGCTCTAGATGGAGGGGCGCAGTCCTTTCACTGCTCTCTTTCAGTGTTGTAAATGCAGTCTGGATGAAACAAGCTAATGTTACGCTAGCGAAGGCTAATAGAGAGCGCCTTCTTTCTGTTTTAGTGCCACAGTTAAGAGAAGGGATCGATTTTATAACTTGCTCGCAAACTACTGCTTTTATGTGTTCCCAGATTAACTTGTTGTGTAGAAAAAAACAGTCTGTCAGTTATTCCACAATATTTTGTTTTATTTTGGAGCAAGCTAATCAAGCAGGCTTGTTATTGAAGCTGGATGCCTATCCAAAAATCATTTGAGTTGAAGTGTTTGTACCAACCCCAAGAAGCTGTGGTTTACAGTGAATTTATAACAGCTTAAGGGGCGTTGTTAAAACCCTCTTAGCTGTTATAAATTCACTATAAACCACGGCTTCAAGGAGGTTATTGCTTTTATAAAACGGTTATTCCATACACGTAGTATGTTTCACAAAATAAAACAGAGCAAATAATGTGTACTGATGTTAATAAAAATATTCTTCTGCCAAACAATGTAGTTCCTCAGAAACAGTTGAGGTTGCAACAAAGTGGTTGCCGAGCAACTCACAAATGTAAACAAAGGTGTATGTTTGTAGAGTAATTTACAAAAGCTTTGAACGCGACTCAACCAATCGGAATCAAGGACCGGAACTACCCGTTTTATAAATAATATTCCGTCATCATTTACTCTTAGTCCACCAAAGCATTTTTCCCTGCGGCTGGCGTATTTTTCAGTTGTTCTCAATGGGAGCACCACGTTTTTTAAACGGCAGGAGCGTGGCGAGCGCTGAGCGTTTGGGCGTTTTTTTCTCTGTGCCAAGAGTTGAAGAATGTTCAACTTTGAGTGAAACGCTGTGCTTGTCACTGTCACTTTCTAGTCAGCTAACCAATCAGAGTGGAGGAGGGGCGGGACTAAAACGGATCACGCTGCTTGTACTACGGCTGAACAACATTGTAGAAGTAAATATTGCTCGTCTCCAAGTATTTATGTCTTTACCAGATGGAAATGCCAGACTACCATATTATTGTTATGAAAAATAATGCTTGGAGAAACATTTCATTCGTGATGCGCCTGCCATATTACTAAAGCATGTTTCATATCATAGCAACCACAGCGTCTCAACGGACAAAAACACTGCTCTCAAGCGCTCACAGCTGGGCGTTTTCAGCAGAGCACCTGGTGTTTTCAGTTGGCTAAAAATGCTTTGGTGGACACGCAGCCTTAATGTTTAATGTTATCTTTTTCTGTGTAGCACAAAAAGAGAGGTTTTGAAGAATGTTCACTGCTGTATACAGTGACCAGGAGCTTTCAAGCTTTGAAAATGGTTGTAAAAACACTATAAAAAACCATAAATGTAGTTTATGTGATTCATTTGATATATTTCAAGTCATTTGAAGCCATACGGTAGCAGAACAAACCTGTATTTTTCCTAATAATATCCCCACTGCAGTGGCTCATTTCACAAATGTGGCATGTTCCATGTAATATTACTGTTATAAATTTTTAGGTTAAATTAGCTTTTATTACTATTATTATTATTATTATTTATTTTTGTTTTTAATAGTCATTTTAGTACTTAAATTTTATACATAAACTAGTTAATTAACAATTTATCTCCGCACACCTGACGGCAATCGGTAGGTGCGTAAGAAACAAAGCCCGAAAAAGGTCAAAACCAAACAGTAAAAACAAATCCCGCACACTACCAAACTATGCAAAAAGTTTTAAAAACGCTTATTTCTTGCGTCGTAAATAAATGTTTTTGATACTTTTTGCATAGTGTGGTAGTGATTTGTTTTTGCTTTTCATACTTAAACTAGTTACCAAGGCCATTTTTGTATTATATGAAAAACCTAAACAACTAATATCAAAGCTAATGTTTATATTTGATTTTTTAGCTTTATTTAAATTACTGAAAATGTTTTTTTTTTTTTTTTTTTTTTGCCGATACTGATTTTTGCAGATTCAGTTGATCTTTCTAAGAACTATAATTGACAGCATATGCAAACCAAAAACTATCCCTTTTTTTCAATGCAAAAAAACAAAAAAAAAAAATATATATATAATAATAATAATAATAATAATAGTTATTAAATAATAAAAATGTGTCCAATGTTACAATTCATTTGCACTGCAAAATTTCAAATGCATAATTAATTTTTAAACACACAAATAAGAAATGTTGGGATAAATGCAATAATACTTATGATAATAATACTTAATAATAATGAAACCAAACCACCAGTAGGTGGCGGCAAGTGACTGTGGGTCATTTAGTCATTCATTCAACCGATTCGTTCAAACAGCAGATTCATTCAGAAACGAGGCAGGTGGCTGTCTTTTATGAATGGGTTTCTGAATCATTGACTCACTTGATTCTTTCAAAAACGTGGATTAATTCAGTAATGAAACGCCACTGTGTTGCTCAGAAACAGGCAGCAGTTCTGCTGTGGCTTTAACTGAAACTGTTTTCATCAGCGAAATTGAGCAAAAACAGTCAATATTGTGTCTGAAATGTAAGTCACTTAATTTTAACTTCTTGTTTATTGACCTACTACAATGTCACATTGCTTACCTAAATAATATATTATAACTATCCGGGCAGTCACCGATCCGGGCCGATAATGTGGTCCCTGGCCGTTTGATCAGTGCATCTCTAGTTTTTTACTCACACCACATTTGAATGTATGTGAGTTACATAAAAGAAGATATAAGCGAATATTGACTTAATTTTTTTTTTCCCCACATAAAACTCATATAGCTAGAGAAGAGAATATCTAGCTTTATTTTGATTGACTACTTGATTTTTTTGAAGCTTGACCTTTTTTCCTGGTCACTGTGTTCTTTCTTTGTTCTGAAAAGAGCAGTGTAATGGTGATAGAAGGCAAATGTTTGTTTTCTAGACAAGAAAGAAAGTCATACGGGTTTGGAACGACATGAGAGTGTGTAAATAATGACATTTTTCATTTCTGAGTGAACTTTTCCTTTCATTTCTATGTGTCTGGTATTAGGAAAGAGGTCGCTCACCCCGCGCTAGATTGATGGCGCTCTGTCCGCTGACAGCTCGACTGCTTTATGCTTGTGTGGCATTTAATTGAATTTTTTCTTTTTTTTTAAAGTCCCCTCTCACCTCACGGCCTGTTCCGTTTTAGTCCGTCTCATTCCCTCATTCTCTCTCTCTCTTTCTCATTCAACATCTTTTCTTTTAATTTCTCCCTTTTACAAGCCTGCTCACAGCAATCAAATACCCATTGTGTGTGCTGCAGGGCCACCCAGTAGAAACACACGCTGATCAATATCAGAAGGAAAATGCCGGGGCCTTGGAAACGCTCGTGCGCAATCCGACTGAATCACCTCATATTATTTGCGCTATCCAAACTCATCACCTTTTGTATCAAGCAGCACTTCATGTACCATTAGCGCTCTCAGCCGTTGCGTGTTTTCATATCGTTTAAAGCTTAATGTATGCTATAACCACCTCCAGCTAGAATATTTCATATGCTGCTGCTTTTAACTCGGAAGGCGAATAGAATTGGGCCGTTTTATCTCTCAGATACACAAGCAGCACAAAAGGCAAGAATCACCCCTTGAACTTGCGTTAAACCCTATTTACCCCTTTGATTTACTTACAGCTTGAGCGCCTGTGTTGAAACACCTCATCACCCCAGACGGATTGCTCTCTTTAAGTAGCTAGTATGCTGCAAATCAACTCTCTCTAGTGCCGTTTACGTACAGCGCTTTAGGATATGACTGTGACGGCTTCTGTAGTGGATCAATTCGTGTGACCGCACTGTCTCCCTCCTGCCATCCCACCCCATATTTCAGGGATACTGGTCAATGTCAGGCCCGCAGAGAGCCGGCTGATGTAAGCGACAGTGACATCAGGCTTATTGGCTGCTCAGACGCAGCTGGCCACTGTCTGACCTGTGACTTACTCTTGTTGGGGGTGGAATCTGAGACACCCCTGCTCATCCCGTGATGCTGAGAGTAAATCAGTCCTATTTTAAACATTTGTTTATTTATTTTGGATCCATTCAGAGCCACACAGATACATATATTGATTGTCAGTCATAATAAGCAAATAATTATTATCTTATTGGTACTGACCAGAGATTGAATAATTTCTATTTATCAGTTATCGGTCATATGAAAATAATTGGCGGCTTATCTGTTTTAGACCGAATTTGAATATCGGCAATTTATCTTTTAATTATCATAGTATGAAAATGATCAGCGGTATCGGTCAGAATTTAAATATCAGCCATTTATTGGTTAAAGGCTATAGCATGAAAAGATTATTGGATTATTGGTGTTAGTATTTGAATATTATCAGTCAGAATTTTAATTTACGATTATCGGTTCATCAGCATCAGTCAGAATTTAAAAGTCGGCCATTTATCAGTTAATGGTCATAGTATGAAAATGATTATTGGCATATCAATTAGAATTTGATTATCAGCCATTTATCGGTTTACTGGCATAGTATGAAAATGAAAAGTTCAGATGCAAAACCAGCTAAAAGCCATCTCGGTCAAAAATAAGATAATGATACTGAGTGAATGCTCCTGACACATAGTATACGTCCATCAAATACTTTTACTTCAAATTTGTTAAATTCCAGCCTCAGCCCAATCAGAAGTACCAGTACTTACATAGAAACCTATAGAAAAGAAAAAGAAAGAAATGCTAATTTTAAAGAAATATGTCAGAATGATTTAGAGGCTTTTGCATCTGAACTCTTCAAATGATTATTGGTTTATTGTATTGATCAAAATTTGAATATTGGTCATTCATCAATAAACTGTCATAGTATGAAAATATATATTGGCTTATCTGTATCAGTCAGAATCTGAATATCAGCTATGTATCGTTAAAGGATATAGAATAAAAAAAGATTGAATTATCATTAATAGTCAGTACACTGGCCATTTATCAGTTAATGGTCATGATATAAAAATGATTATTGGCTTATCAGTATTAGTTGGTATTTGAATATCTGTCATTTATTGGTTCACTGTTTGAATGAAAATGATTATTATCAGCCATTTATTGGTCAACGGTCATAGTATGAAAATTATTATTGGTTTATTAGTTTATCAGTCAGAATTTGAATGCAAGCCGTTTATCAGTTAAAGGATATAACATAAAAAAGATTAGATTATCGGTAATAGTAAGTGTTTAAATATCCGCCGTTTATCATGGTATGAAAATGATTATTTGCTTATCAATCAGAATTTGATTATCGGCCATTTATTGGTTAGCGAACATAGCATGAAAATGATTATTGGCTTATTAGTATTTATATTTAAATATCGGCCATTTATCGGTTAACAGTCAGTATGAAAATGATTATTGGCTTATCAGTCAGACTTTGATTATTGACCATTTATTGGTCAACAGCCATAGTATAAAAATGATTATCAGTTTATCATTTATTGGTATCAGTCAGAATTTGAAAATCAGCCATTTATCGGGATAAAGGATATAGCATAAAAAAGATTAAATTATCAGAATCGTTACTGCCCATTTATTCATAGAATGAAAATAATTATTGGTTTATCAATCAGAAATTGATTATCAGCCATTCCTTTGGTAACAGACATAGCATGAAATTGATTTTTGGCTTATCAGTATCAGTCAGAATTTTAATATTGGCCATTTATCGGTTAAAGGATACAGCATAAAAAAAGATTATTGGATTATCGGTATTAGTCAGTATTTGAATATTGGCCATTAATTGGTAATTGTCGTAGAATGAAAAGGATTATTGACTTATCAGTCAGAATTTGTTTATTGGCCATTTAATTTGTTATCGGACATAGCATTAAATGAATTATTGGCTAATCAGTATCAGTCCAAATTTGAATATCAGCCATTTATTGGTTAACAGTCAGTATGAAAATGATTATTGGCTTATCAATCAGAATTTGATTATCAGCCATTTATTGGTTAACACACATAGTACGACAATGATTATTGGTTTATCTTATTGGTCAGAATTTAAATATCAGTCATTTATTGGTTAATGGACATAGAACGGAAATGATTATCGGTACCATTCAGAATTTGAATATCGGCCACTTATCGTTAATGGTCATAATAAGAAAATGATTATTGGCTTATCAATATTAGTCAGAATTTGACTATCAGCCGTTTATAAGGTTACAGTCATAGTTTTAAAAAATAGTGGCTTATTGGTATCGATCAGAATTTGAATATCGGCCACTTAATGGTTAATCGTAATAATATGAAAATGATTATTGGCTTATTGATCAGAATTTAAATATCGGCCATTTATCTGTTAATTTTCACAGTATGAAAATGATTATTGACTTATCAGTGAGAATTTGTTTATTGGCCATTTAATTTGTTAACAGACATGGAATTGATTATTGGCTTATCAGTATCAGTCCAAATTTAAATATCAGCCTGTTTAAATATCTGTTGATTGTCATAGTATGAAAATGATTATTGGCTTATCAATCAGAATTTGATTATCAGCCATTTATTGGTTAATGGACATAGTATGGCAATGATTGTTGGTTTATCGTATCAGTCAGAATATTGGCTTTTTATCCATCTGTATTGGTCAGAATTTGAATATCAGCCATTTATTGGTTAATGGACATAGTAAGAAAATGATTATCGGAGTCGTTCAGAATTTGAATATCGGCCACTTATCGGTTAATGGTCAAGGTATGAAAATGATTGTCGGCTTATCGATATTGGTCAGAATGTGCCATCAATCAGCCATTTATCAGTTTACAGTCATAGTTAAAAAAAAAAAAAAACAAAAAAAAAGTGGCTTATTGGTATCGGTCAGAAATTTCGGCCACTTAATGGTCATAATATGAAAATGATTATTGGCTTATTGATTATCAATCAGAATTTAAATATTGTCCATTAATCTTTTTATGAAAATAATTGTTGTCTTATCAGTCTCAGCAATTTTGTATTTCTGATTCAGTTTTTCGTCATGAAGTGTCAACGTCCAATGGGGGTGCTTGTGTTCTTAGACTGCATTACTGTGCTTGTCTTGTACATTTTAAAGACAAATTGTCAAAAAAAAAAAAAAAAAAAATTCAATATCTTTAGACCCCCCATGTTGTGTTCTGCTTTTTTGTGATCCTTCTCTTCTATCATGAAAACTGGCATCTCATGTTTTATTAAAGTTAGACAAATTACTTGATATTGTAGAATTCTACCTGGATTTCTTCTAAACTTCTAAACAAATCTAGAAGCTTTAAATGAAGTTATGTTTTGAAGACAAAATTGCATATTGATGCGCTAGGGTTCTGTTAATTCCTTCTATGTGCGATCTGTTCCCAAAGCAAACCTAAATTGGAATGAAATTTTTTACATGCAGTCTTCAAACTAAGCAAAGCAGTATCTTTTAGTCTATAGTAATGACCTGAGTATTGATTGCACAAATGCTTTGGGATCACAAAGCACTCAGAATATTTTTCCATAAAATGCATTTTTTTCCTTCCTCTGATAAGACTTGAGGGAGAACATGAGCAATTATCTTAAAATGAGCTCAGCTCCTCGGTGAAGCCCCTCTGCTCATCCAGGGAAATACTGTGAGGGAAATGACCCCTGCCGGGCCCCTGTAGAGCGCCATGTGGGTGTCTCTGGATTAAAGATGAACGCTAATGTGTCAGAATGCTTAGCAGTTATTTTCCCACTCTATAATGAAGAGTTAGACTGACTATTATTGTAAATTTCAGTGCACTGTTATTGATGTTTCGATGCTGTTTTACAGAATACATGCAGCCAAACACACTCAACACCAATAAACAGATTCTAATTTATTATTAATATGCGAAAATTGTTTTACTAATATATGGGTCAAAGACGTTAAGATGTCCACATCAAAAGAAATTTACAAAAGTGATTTTATGACCATAGAAAGCACATTAAATGTAAGTGTCTGCTTTTAAGGTTTCAAATAAGTTTTTGGAGAATAAAATGTCAAAATTTGCTTGAAATAATGTAACAATCTCATTCAGTGTAACACAATATTTATGTAAAAATTCAAACAACATTATTCTGACTTGTACATATTGAATATATAATAATATAGGAGGATATTCAATTTTATTGTGTTTTAAATGAGTAAAAAATTCTTACTGACAAATGGGGATGGACAAAACCTAGGATAGTGGCAAATTTAAAAACTAACAAATAATTAGTATTTGTGGTGAAAGCAATTAGTTTTTTAATAAGTCATATATTGATTTGGTTGTAATATGTCTGACAAGATTGTTACACTGAATGACGTTTTAGTGTGTGATATTTATTTTTTGCTCAGAAAAACAAAAACAAAAATGCAATTAAATTAAAAAGAAAATGTAAAAAAATAGTATATATATATATATATATATATATATATATATATATATATATATATATATATATATAATATATATATATATATTAATTAGTTCATTAAAAATAAAAATTAATTATCAAAATTAATGTTGTCGACATTAAAAAGTAAAATAAAAAATAAAAATATAAATAATATGAAATTAATTGTTTTAGTATCTTAACCTATAATATTAAAAAAATGTTCTTGGTGCAGTAAATTCAATTTTGTTGGTGCAGTACCAAAATGAAATCAGGAAAAAAAAAAATAAATAAAAAAATAAATAAATATATATATATATATATAAATAAGATAAATAAAATAAAATAAAATAAAATAATAAATTAAAAAAATCTACTTATACATTTATAAACGTATGAACTGTTTGAAACTCTTCTTTAGATGTACAGATCAGTTTATAATTCTGTTATGTGTTATCATAAAGAAAATTATCAACATTTTGGCATCATTAAGTGTCAGACCTCCATGTGTTGCTAGTTTAAAAGTACATTTATAAAGAACCAGATCATCCTTTTGACATTTTTCTCCTGTTTGTCTGCGGCTGCTGTGCTTCCGGGTTTGTCATTAGCATATATATGGCTTGTGAGGCCATACTCATTTCACTTCACGCTGTTTTAAAGCGCCTTATTAGCATCTTTGCCATGGCAACCGCAAAATGATCTTAAATATGGTGTGTGCAGTGTTGTGAGTGTCTGGAGGGCTTCTGTTGACGTGATTTTCTCAAACGAACGCTTCGTTTTGCCCTCCTCTTACTGTATGCAAATGCTACAGCCTGGAGATACGCACAAGCGCCATTACGGAATTAACATAATTTCCAATTCCTCCCGTTAATTTGTTTTTTGTTTGGAGATGTGTTTATTGGGATATTACGCATCCACAGGAATGTAGTAATTACACCGTGTGAAAGCGGCAGCCGCCTCCGCATGTGACTGTGTGTTTTGTACGCTTGCTTGGGTGCTTCATGAAACATCTATATGTATCATGACTGCAGCGTTTAATCTGTCTACTGGTGATCCACTTTTTTTTTTTGGTGTTTATTTTTGTTTCGTACTAACAAAAATCCACTCTTTTACTAACAGGTATTATTTTGAAATACCATATAATTACTAGTGTTTGACTTTTTTGTAACTGGTGCCAATATAATGCCGATATGATGCAAATAGGATGCACATTTTAAAAAATAAATAAATAAAGCAATTGTAAAAAAAAAAATAAATAAAAAAAAAAATAAATAAATAATAATAATAATAATTGTCATAGTACATGCCATAATACAGCATTTTATTTTATTTTATTTTATTTAAAATATATCAGTTAATCATGTCCACCTTATTCTTTTTTTTTTAATGAAATGTCAAATAATTAGTTATTAATTAATTAATTAACTAAAATAGTTATAAAAATGTTGATTATCTGTACCATTGAATTAAAAAAAAAAAAAAAAAAAAAGATACAGCTTAAAAAAAATTAACAGCTCTACAATTTATATTTCTGCAACTCCTTATCTGTTTTATTTTTTATTTATTTATTTTTTTTTTGTGAAAGGATTGTGGTTGTAATATTTATTGCAGCACTAGTGATAAGCTAATCCCGGAGGCGGTGTTTTATTTGTGTGCTTGAGTGATGTTGTGTCGTGTGAAATATTCAGCTCACCTGTTTGCAGCGTCTCTCACCGGCTCTCTCTCTCTCTCTTATTTCTGCTCTGATTTGTATTCGTGGCTCCATCACAATGCAGCATACCCCCCCCCCCCCACCTTCTCAACATGTCAGGATGCAGGGTTGCTTAGAAACACTCGTGCCGCCTCTTCTGATGGGCAGAACAGAGGAGCGGATGCTGTGAAGACTGCCAGCAAGCTGCATCCTTCTCTAATAAAGGAACGAGAACGAGAGCAGCATGTTATACAGGATGCACGTGTGTGTATATGTTACCTGTCAGGAACATGCTTGTGTCAAAAAGAAAAAAACAAGAGTGTATATATAAATATACACACATACACAATATATATAATATATATATATATATATATATATATATATATATATATATATATATATATATATATATATATATATATATATATATACAATATATAGACATAAAGTTTGAAGACCATCAGATTTTAATAAAGAGTTTATTTGCAAAAACAGAAACCTTTTTTTTTTATTTTCAAAATTAAATTAAATTTGTATTATGTTATCATGTTTTTATTGTGTTTTAGTGTGTTAGTTAGCCGTATTTTCTTTTTTTAGTTATTTT
This sequence comes from Cirrhinus mrigala, assembly GCA_036247105.1. Taxonomy (NCBI): domain Eukaryota; kingdom Metazoa; phylum Chordata; class Actinopteri; order Cypriniformes; family Cyprinidae; genus Cirrhinus; species Cirrhinus mrigala. Next base: position 21,760,258 of record CM070030.1, read on the forward strand.
TATTTTTACTTATCAAAATAACCCAGCTGGAGATTGAGATTATTTGGAATGCACAATGAAAACACATGATTTTTGTTATCTGTTTTTGCAAATGAACTCTTCATATTTTATTTTATTTTATTTTATTTTATTTTATTTTATTTTATTTTATTTTATTTTATTTTATTTTATTTTATTTTATTTTATTTTATTTTATTTTATTTTGTTTTATTAATACAATAGTTATTAAAAGGCTTACTGTCTGATAAAAAAAGATACAGCTTGAAAAAAATGAAAAACAGCTGTACAGTTTAATTAATTAATCAATTTTGGTAGTCTAATTGCTATTTGCTAATTGCTATCAAAATAATAATGGTCCTAAAAATAGGTTTTATTTTAAAAAAAATATATATATTATATATATATATATATATATATATATATATATATATATATATATATATAATATTATTTATTTATTTTAATGTTTATTGATAAAATAGTTATTAAAAGGCTTACTGTCTGATTAAAAAAAAAAGATACAGCTTGAAGAAAAATGAAAAACAGCTGTACAGTTTTATTTATTTATTTATTTATGTATTTATGTATTTATTTAGGTAGTCTAGTGTAGTCATTAAATTGCTATCAAATTCATAATGGTCCTAAAAATAAGTTTTATTAAGTATTCTTATTATTTATTTTATTTTATTTTCAAACACTGTTGTAAGACCATCATGTGGCATTTTAATAAAACAATGTAAAATTATATTAATTAAGCATGTCCACCTCATTTTTGTTACTTCAATTAAGAAAAAAATCCCAATATATAGTTATTTATTAAAAAATAATAATAAAAATAATAATAATAATTTTAATACATTTTACATTTTAATTTTAATTAAATTAATTTTGTTTTGTTTTATTTTCATCCAATTAATTAAATTAAAATATTGTATAATAAATAATAATTTAAATTAATAATAACCAAAAAATGATTTCATATATAATTGAGGGATATAATGCCAGTATTCACTTCTATAAATCACAAACTTATTCACCTGACGTCTTTGTGACACTAGTCAGACATTTCTCCATTATGTTCACCTCCTGCTCACCCCAAACCCTTCTGATCCACTTATTTGCTGTATTTTGAATTATTTATGGCATCATTTTGCATCCTCAGATCGCAATTAGCGAAGCGCTAGAGCCGGATGGTGAATGAACTGAAGGTGAATCAGTTGTCTTCAGTTCATTTCATCTCTTCAGTCTGTTCTCCATTAGCAGTCGTAGCGTTCTGTTCCTAAGCAACGTCTCCTCCACATGAACCCTGCGCTGTGCTTTGTTTCGTGCCACTGAAATTTGGCTCCTGTGACCCTTCAGGATAGCGAAATCCTCGCACCCTTTTAGCACATTAAATATTGATGGGGAGCTGATCAATAAAGTCGGCGATCAGTGTTGCATGCAAAGCAGCATCTTTAAACTCTCTTTCCCTTAATATCTGATAACTGTTAAGCTAAAAAGAGCAGAGCAGGTATGCAGAGTGTATTGGTGGTCTGTGGTTTTGTCTGACTCATTTCATGTCTCTTTCTCTTTTTTTATGTGCTGCTGTCCGTGTCTGTGCTGTTGATCTCATCAGGTAAGAGTTCATTACATTACTCATGATGACGCACATTAACGCTCGTGTTCTTCATGTCACTTCAGTCCAAGGTTTTCAGATTTTTTTCATGCCTAAGGAGCCCAAAATACATATTGCAACAGACCCCCTTCCTAAAACATAATTTAAAGTAGCGTTTTTATTTTTATTTTTTTTAATGTCTTGTAAGTAGTGTCTTCTGCCCACCAAGGCTGCATTTATTTGATCAAAAATACAGTCAAAATTATGAAGTATTATTATGAGTTTAAATAACTGTTTTCTATGTAATTATCTGTTAAAATATAATTTATTCCTGTGATCAAAACTGAATTTTCAGCATCATTACTCCAGTCTTCAGTGTCCTTCAGAAATCATTCTAATATGCTGATTTGCTTCTCAAGAAACATTTATTGTTATTATCAGTGTTAAAAACAGTTGTGCCAACTAATATTTTTCTGAAAACGGTGATCATTTTTCTAGATTATTTGAATATAAAATTCAAAAGAACAGCATTTATTTGAAATAATTTTTTTTTTAACTTTAAAAATGTTGTTACTCTCACTTTGCATCAATTTAATGCATCCTTGATAAATAGATTTTTAGAAAAAAAAAAAAATTGTATTTTTGAATGATAGTGTATTTTATAATATAAAAATCTATTTATACAGCGCAAGGGGGGGAAATCTATTATATTATATTATGTTATATTATATTATTGGAAGTATATCTGGGATCAATTTGATCAATTTAATGGATCCTTGATAAAGTAATGTCTTAAACAACAACAACAACAACAACAAAACATTATCTTTTGTATTTTAAGTATATTTATTTTATTTTATTTTATTTTATTTTATTTTATTTTATTGATTTAATGGATCCTTGATAAATTAATGTCTTAAACAACAACAGCAACAACAAAAAATAAAAAATAGGTAAATAAAATAAAAAATCTTAAAAAATAGGTATTATCTTTTGTATTTAAAGTATAATTTATTTAATTTTATTTAATTTATTTTAATTGAATTTTATTTTATTTGATCAATTTAACAAATCCTTGATACATTTATATTTTTTATATATATATATATATATTTTTTATTTTTTTTATTTCAATTTTGATTTAATTGTAAGTCACTTTTAACAATAAATATCGTTCTAAACCAATGTATAAAAATATTGCAAAATATATTTGAAATATTGATATTGAATGTGAACTTTGACAGCCCTAAACATAAATTTAGTCAAATATTTTTCTATTTGTCCACCTCAACTTTTCTGCGCATACTCTTGCATTCCCAGATCTCAGTCTGAAACCCCCTGGCATATGTGATCATGAACTTTTTTTTTTAAATAATGTTTTTCCATGCATAGTTTCTGTTTAGCCTCTAATGAAAGTTTCATTGGTCAGAGAGTGATTTGTATGTGGCTTATTTTCCTTAGAAGTCTGGAAGGAAATGCCACATAACCAAATTTCCTTTTAGTATCGTATGTGTTGTGTTTGTGTGTGTGTGGAGGAACAGTACATCATTTTGCAGGATACAAAAGCAAATTAAACACTGCATCCTTTGCTGTATTATTGTTCGTCTCCACCCACACAGAGCTTTCTCTGAACTGAAATGTGAAGAGTTTGCGTCTGCTGGCTGATCTCTGTATTATTAGATCATCAGCCGTGGCCTCGTCTGTCTGTAGTGAGAGAACGACGTCAATTCTCATCAGTCTGGCTGTTAGTTTTGACACTGAGGTCATCACTTCTGTGGATTAATGTATCCTAGAGCTGCATTTCAGTTTTATGAGGCTGATTTGTTAATATGGATGAGGATCCAATCAGGAAGCTCATATAGATTGATTAATAATGGCGCGTTTACACTCGGCTCTTCATTAAATAATTTTTTCCCTATACGACAGAAGCCAAACACACGTAATAGCACCGATGATTGATGCCGTTAGCTGTATGTAATAATATGTTTATGTAATGCGTGTTTTGTGGTGGTTTTATGATGATTGTAATGGTTGACCATGCTGGAATCGCAGGCCTATCAATCAAAGAAGATTTGTTTTTACGCTTGTCAAATCCTTGTTAGGCATACAAAATTAAATGAAACAAATCACCGTTGCTATGAGCGGCAGGGCGTTTTTTTTTTTTTTTTTTTTTTCTTTTTTTGGTTTTTGTGGTTATTGGGAACTTGAAAATGGCACGTTGACAAGCAAACTCATTACTGGAGGTTTACCAGTGTTGACAGTTTAAATGGGTTCGAGGGAATACAAATGTGTGGCATATATAATTTATACAACATTGTGAATCCAGAGCTCTGTCAACATTCAGAAGCGGAGACGTGCGGGTCACGACACCGAAATTCAACACGGCGTATCGCTAATAGACTAATTAGACAGGCCCGTGTTTGACTGGTGGATATGGGCCAGAATTCAGACTGTGAATGCACAAGTGTCTGTGATAAAAAGGAGAATCTCTAAACATCTAGTTTGAAATGTATGTACTAAGTTCTTATAAAGTACTCTTTGTGTTTATGTTGGTTGTGTGTGGTTAATAATTACAAATTGGGGTTATTAATTAATTTGGTAAAAATTCAAATTGTATGAGGAATGAGAATTGAGATGAAGCTTAGTTTATTGTCTTTAAATTAACATCAAAATCATAATGGTCCTGAAAATAGGTTTTATCTTTAAAAAAAAAAAAAAAAAAAAGAAATATATTAAATAAATTTTACATAAAAATATTTTATTTCATTTTATTTTGCAATGGTCCTAAAAATAGGCTTCTTCTTTTTTTTTTTATTTTAATATATTTTATTTTATAAAAATACTATTTTATTTTATTTGGTAAAAAATACTTTATTTTAATTTATTATTTTATTTTATTTTATTTTAATTTAATTTAATTTAATTTGTTTAAAAACATACTGTGTGAGGAATGAGAATTAGGATTAAATATGGGTAATTCTCTTTAAATTACTATCAAAAACAAAATAGGCTTTATATTTTGTATTTAAAGTATAATTATTGTATTACATTGTTTGAAATAATCAATTATTTAATTGAAAAAGCAAAACTTCTATTAAATTAAACTTATATTGTTTTATTTTATTTTTTTTTAAATAATTTGAATAAAACTAAACAAAAAAGTGGTACTGCCCTTTAATAATAATAATAATAATAATAATAATAATAATAATAATAATGATAATAATAATTATAATTATAATTATAATAGTAATGATAATTGTATTTTTATTAGAACTGTACCACCGTGACATTTTTTATTTTATGCTGAAAATTTTATAATTTAGAAAAGAAATAACTCAATCTTGTCTTAGTGCAGGTGGTTGTATGCATGAATTGCTTTCAAAATTCATTATGTATTTTGGAATAACTGACCAGATGGAGACGAGCAGGTAAGGATTTGAGCCCGTGTTAAGATTGATGTGACTGACAGACGTGTGGGTGGGTTCAGCGGGTCGAGCGTTTGGGTGGTCAGCCTCGTTAACGTCCGATACGGCTAGCATTGGGTTTCACTCTAGTACCGTCCTGTGACCGAGAGGCCGAGTTATGAAGCGTTTCAAGAAAATGCTTGGGAAATGTCTAGCCGGGGAAGTTTCCTGAAGTGAGACCCCGGCGAGCTCTTAACCATATTCTCAGCTGGCCGTTACAATGGATGCCCTGTGTGCTGCGGGAACTCAACGCCAATTAAAACGGGGAAAAGTTGAAGTGTCAGTGCTGAAAGTGAACGTACAGGAAGGAACGGAGTGGTTTTAAGCCTGTGACCTTTGACACCAGACAAGTTTTTGGTCAAATGGGCACAGATATCAGGAGAACAGCAGACTGGCTGAAATAACCGCTCTTGTTAGTGATTATGCAGAAATCTCACAGGAAAACGTTATGCTGGTTTTACATTGCTAAGCAAACTTGAAAATGTTTTAGCAGTCATGTTTTGAAGTATCAGGTTTGTGTCAGAAAACCTTTAGTAGAAATGAAAACACAAATGAGATGCTGACATAAAGTACAGAGCTATGAAAATAATATAAATAAGGTAACTCTAATAATTTGTACTAAATTGGTTGTTTAATACTGTTGATCAATAAATGACACTAATTCATAGGTCTCTAAAAATATCATCCAACAAAATTATTGACAGGTAATAAGTAACATATTTAGTATATTGTTTGGTTAAAGATACGTAGTTTAAGAATCTGATTAATGAGATGATTTATAATTTATAATTTTTATAATTTTGTTATTGTTATCATTATTATTATTATTATTATTATTATTATTATTATTATTGTTATTAAAAAATAGCTGTACATTCTGAAGAAAATTTGAGAATTAATAAAATATAAATAAAAGTATTTTACAAATATTTTATTTATTTATATATCATTTAATATATAAATATATTTATTTATTTATTTATTAGGGGGAGAATACTATGAGAAGGAGGCTTTGGCGTAAAATTATTGTTATTATCATCATCATTATTATTATAAAGTGTTCTATAATCTATATAAAGTAGCTTTTCCATTTTATTTATTTATCATTCATTTATTTATTTATTTGTGTATCATTTATTTGCATGATTTCTTGCAACATTTATTTATTTATGTATTTAGGCTAATATGAGAAGCAGGAGATTTTTGCACAAAATATTCTCTCAATTTGCACTCCATTTAACCTCATTGTTTTTTGAGAAACAATTGAAATATTAAAGAGATGTCATTTGTGGTATTTCTTTCCTGTGGGATGAAGCATATGCTGATATGCAGTATGCTTTCATATTTCTCTTTTGAAATAGTCTTTTGAAAGCTTTCTATATATTAAATGGCAATCTCATTTTCCATATGACAGAGAGGGAATCACTGCTGTCTCTGTGATTTGTGTGTTTGATGTCTTCTTACTCTCACTTCTCCTTTCATTCCTGTTAAGGTGACAGGAGCTTAATGTTCCTTGAAGACTCTCTTCTGGACATTAATTATGGCAGACTGTTCTATGAGCTCCTCTCAGATCAGTGGAACTGATGGATTTGATGTTGTCTCCCTGTCTTTTATTTTATTTCTCTGTTCTGCACTGTTCTCCTGTTCTCTGTCTTAGTTTGAGTCGAGTCGGTGTTAAAGCGGAGTGTGTGTGTGTGTGTGTGTGTGTGTGTTGTGCACACATAGAGGAGATCATACGGACGGTGGTGTTTGTCAGAAAGAGGAGTGGGAAGAGAGAGAAGAGCCAGACTCCTGTAGTGCAGAAAGATTAAAGAGTCAACAGTTTGTTTAGTGGATTCTCTCTGCTTTTGTATATTTGTTTTTTTACAGCACGTTCTATTGTTCTATCTATCACTGTCATTCTATCTATCTATCGTTCTATCGTTCTATCTATCTATCTATCTATTTATCTGTCTATCTATCTATCTATCTATCTATCTATCTATCTATCTATCTATCGTTCTATCATTCTATCTATCGTTCTATTTATCGTTCTATCTATCTAACAATGTTCTAATCATGCTAAAAACATGCTAACTACATGCTAGTCATGATAAAACATTCTAGCATCATGTCAGTTTAGGCTAGCAATGTCATTATTCATGCTAAATTATGTTGGCAACATGTTACATTATGCTAGCATCATGTTAATTCTTGCTAGCAATGTGTTAATCATGTAAACATGTTAGTAACATGTTAATCATGTTAAGGCATGTTAGTAACATACTACTCATGCTAACAACATGTTATTTGTGTTAAAAACATGCTAGCAACATGTGAACAACATGTTAGTCATGCTAGAAACATGTTAACAACATGCTATTCTTGTTAAAAAAACATGGTAGCAACGTGTCAAATAGGCTAAAACATGCTAACATGGTAATCATGGTAGAAACATGCTAGGAAAATGCTAATCATGCTAATAACATTCTAATCATGCTAGAAACATGCTAAGAAAATGTTAGTCATGCTAAAACATGCTAGCATCATGTCAATTCATCTTAGCAATGTCGTAATTTGTGCTAAATTATGTTAGCAACATGTTAAATGATGCTAGCAACATGTCAACATGTTAATCATGCTAGAAGCATGTTAACAAGCTAATCATTGTAGTGACATGTTAATTAGGCTTAAAAATGCTAACAACATGACGGCCATGGTAGAAACATGTTAGCAAAATGCTAATCATCCTAACATGGTTCTAATCATGTTAGAAACATGCTAACAACATGCTAGACATGTTAAAACATTCTAGCAGTGTTTGTTAATGCTATCGTTAGATTTTAGCTTTCATTCATTCATTCTATTGTTAGATATCTATCTATCTATCTATCTATCTATCTATCTATCTATCTATCTATCTATCTATCTATCTATCTATCTATCTATCTATCGTGTCTATCTATCATTTGTTCTGTCAGTAGATGCTGTCTATCGTTGGTTTGTTAATTCTATCATTAAATTCCATCTATTCTTCCTTCTATTGTTAGAGTCTATTTGTTCGTTCATTTTATTGTTACATTCTATCTATCTATCTATCTATCTGTTCTGTCTTTTTATATATTATTGTTCGTTTGTTCTGTCATTAGATCTGTTGTTGTGGATTTTATTGATCTACATATCTTTGATTCTTCCGTTTGTTAATATGTTTTATAGTTAGATCTGTCGTTCTACATATAGCGCAGTGTTATAGATAACATGCTGATGTTCACCTAGAACATCTCTAGACTTTGCTTTTTTAAAAATTACAATATGTTGTCATTAATTCTAATATACAGAATAACATGACATCAGTGTTTGGTAGAATTCAGGTCCAAAAGTTCCCCGTTTGATTTGAAGTCAGCCTACAGTATATTACAATAGTTTCTTTAACTGCTAAATGAACACTCTCGTTCAGATTCTGTGAACGTAGAACTGAAAATCTTTGTTTTAATGAGTGAGTCGTGGTGAGGAGCTGATGGTTGGCTTCACGTCTCTCTTCAGAACGTCCAGCTCTAGCAGTAAATCAGCCCTGATGAGTAAAAATGTAGAACCATGATTTTCTCATTTCTCTTCGGGCCGTCGCTAACGATCTCTTTGTATCAGAGCGTTAACGCCGACTCCTTTTGCAAATATTTGAGTCTGTCTCCAAAGCCTTGATCAGACCAATCAATGGCAGTGATAGTACACCGACTCCAGAGCGCAGATCATCTTTTCTATTCCTCCCATGTTACATTAAAGTACATGGAAGTGCATTTAATATCTAAAGTCTCTGCTTTCTAATGAGATTCTGAATTCATAAAGCCTCTCTGAGATTTTCCACAAGGCAAGTCTCACAGTTCCTCGCTTTAGTTTTGAAATACGGCTTAGACGTAACTCTTTCTGGGCTCTGTCATACAGCTAAATAAAGTTACAAATGGCTTAATTGGGCGAGAGAAAAATACCAGTGCGCGTATGTATGGGAACGAGGCCCGTTTAGAAAAAGCCGTAATTAGGAGGTTAGGACACGGCTGGCGAATGCATAGCTAATTAGACCGTTACCATTTTGGAGCAGATCAGCGGCAGGTATAATGGGCACATAAATTCCCATTTATAGGTCATAATCCATCATTTATTTTCCCAAGCACCCCAATTAAAGAGGCACGATGTTTCTCTTGGGATTCTCTACATCCCTCGGCCCGCCTGTCGGGACCCCCATTAGTAACTCCTCTGACCCATTGACCACGCCGAACGGGGCTCAGATCGTAAACGTCAGGAAGCACCAAGCTGGATGAGGGTGACACGGGGAAATGTGCGATTTGAACGGGAAGCTCACATTAGGAAAACTTCTCAGGAATTGAATTACAAATTTTATGCTTAATTTAGGTGTATTATTATTATTGTTCTTTTTTTTTCTTGATAATTAAGGACACTCCCACAAATAATGATTTATTACTTTACATATTTGGTCACACTTTATTTTAAGGTCCAATTCTCACTATTAACAAACCATTAACTATGACTTTTGCCTCAGTAAACTATTAATTTGCTGCTTATTAGTAGTTAGTAAGGTAGTTGTTAAGTTTAGGTATTGGGTAGGATTAGGGATGTAGAATTTGGTGATGCAGAATATGTGCTTTGTAAGTATTGACAAATAGCCAGTATGTTATGAATAGGCATGCAACCAAGCATCTAGTTAATAGTGAGAGTTGTTCCCTATAGTAAAGTGTTGCCACATATTTTTAAAACTAGAGAATAATAATAATAATAATAATAATAATAATATATTATTATTATTATTATTATTAGCAATAATAATTTACATAAATAAATGTAAAGTTTCTTTTACATAATACAGTAATAAAACAAAAAAACCTACTTTGAATTATTATTACTTACTATAGGATTCAAATCTACCCCTGCAATAATACTGTTATTTTAAATATTGTAAATATTTTAAATTAGTAAATTATTTATAAATAGTAGAAATATGCAGTAAAATAAATAAATAAATGTCTTAAATTAAAGTTAAATTAATTAAATTAAAATGCTATTATAGTAATTAAAAATTATTTGTAATTATTAAAATCTGCCCCTGAGTTAATGTTAGTCTATTTTAAATATTGTTATTATATTTTAAATTAGTAAATTATTCATAAATGAATGAATTAATTGATAAACAACAACAAAAAACAAATAAATAAATAGTCTTTTAAAAATACTATTATAATAATTTAAAGAATGTTTGTAATTATCACTTAACTAGGAGTTAAAATCTACCCCTGAATTAATGTTATTTTATTTTAAATAATCTTATTACATTTTAAGTTAGTTTGTCCATTCATTCATTCGTAAATAAATAAATAAATAAATAAATAAATGTCTTTTAAGAAATACTGTTAATATAAGTTATACATGTATATATCTATGTGTTATATATATATATATATATATTACTAATATTATTAATATTATTATTATTATTATTATTATTATTATTACTAGAGGTTAAAATCTACCCCTGAATTAACAGTATGTTGGTTTAAATATTGATAAAATTGTAAATTAGTAAATTAATCATATACAAACAAACACAAAAGAAATGGATGAATGAATGTCTTAAAAAAATACTGTTATAGTAAATTAAAATGAAAGTAAATTAAAATTTATTTGTAATTATTATTACATACTAGGAGTTAAAATCTACCCCTCAGTGAATGCAATATTATTTTAAATATTATTTTTAAATACTATTATAGTAAACAAAACTATTTGTAATTATGATTATTACTCACTAGGAGTTACAGTCTACCCCTGAATTAATGCTATTTGTTTTAAATATTGATAAAATTGTAAACAAACAAACAGATAAATACATGCATACATACATTAATACATCTTCTTGGAATTATTAGTAATTACTGTGGGATTTGAAAACTCAGGCAATACATTAATTTCTTTAGATTTTGTCATGAAATATGACCCAGACATGTTCTTGGTAGGTTTTGTTAGATTCATCATTTGACTATAATAGTGAAAGATTAAACTGAATGAATGGCTAGATGAAAAAGCTATCAGCATGTGTCTCTTCGGCTTGTTTGTTTTCTTGTAACCTGCATGGAAGGAGAACGAGACTGTTAAAAGCTTTAATTAACCACTCAAAAGCACGTTCCAGTCATCCATAAAAGTTCTGGAAAAGTGTCAGAGAAACAAAGTTTATAGAGTGTTACGGCATTAAAACCTCAGTGCTTCCATGCGTAAAAACAGCACCACAAAACACTTAAAGGAACTTCTGCTCCTGTGGTTTATTTAATCTGTAGTCTTTCACCTTCATTGAGTCAGACGAGATTAAAACAGACCTGTTCAGCTTTCCACAAAGATCAAACATCAAGTCTGTTCGATTTCTGTCTTCCTTCCATGTACAGTGTGTAGGTTTGCTTCTGTATTGTTTTCTTCATAGTCTGAACTTTAGATAAGTTCCCTTTCCTCTCTATATTTAGTCAACAGAACATATTATTACCTTTTATTTTCAGACCAGGCCTAATGAAAGCTGTAGTTGCAGTGTGAACTGGCCGTCCTGACCCTGATTCGACTAAAACATGCTCCCGGCCATCATTTATTTAAACATCCACACTGCACTTAACCAGCAATCCTTTAAAGCTTATGCATTATGAGGACAGAATTCATTCCCGTTTTGGCCTTCACCATCTGTCTGTTCCTGCTAAATGGCATCATTTTGAGTAGATGTACCATGTGTTATTATAAAATGCTAACACTGAACGAAAATGGATTACAGCTCGGAGCTAATGGTCCACGTACAGTACGATTTTGCAAAAGCGCAACCCCTTTTCTCTCAGTCTACATCATTTTTTTTCTTGTTCATAACAGTGTGCTTGTGAAGAATAATCAGTCTATGAGAGATTTAACTAAATCTACTAATTTTAGCTAAATATATATTTTTAAAAAATATATAAAATAATTAGACTTTACAAGTCTAAATTCACATCACTAGTGGTGGAAATCTTTGCAAGCCTCATGTTAAGACAGATGTTCCATTCACAGCATAATAATAATAATGCTTGTATTAAATTGATTCATTTAATTAATAAATTAATAATGCTAAAATAATTTTTTTTAAAACTATTTTCTAGTAATATGCATTATTATTATTATTATTATTATTAATGAATGGATGAATAAATAAATAAATATACTCAATTACAGTAAATAAACTCATTACAGTAATGTTGAGGTGAAAATGTTTCATGAAAATAAAGTTACTATGCAATACATTTCTCTTAAGGTATATACAGATCTTAATTTTATTTTAAGGTAAAAGCCATTTCATATTTTTTTATGACCCAGACATGTTCTTGGCAGGTTTTGTTGGCTTCATTATATTATTATATTTAATATACTAATTTGCTATATGATAAATATTAATGAATGGTTGAAAAAATAAATAAATAGTTAATTTTTTAAATGGTTTTTAAATACTATTTTACAGTAATAAAAATCGACTTAATTATTATAATTAATTGTATTAATAATTATTAATAATATTAATAATTATTATTACTTATTTAAAATTAGTGTTACTTTTATTTTAAAAGGATTTAAGTCTCACCCTAAAATAATTCTATATATTTTTTAATATTTTAAATTAGTTATTTATACATCCTAGAAATATGCATTATTGTTATTATTATTATTATTATTATTATTATTATTATTATTATTATTATTATTATTATTATTTGTCAATAACTTGTAATAATTTTTATTACTTATTTAAAATTATTACTTTATTTTAAAGGGATTTAACTTTCATCCCAAAATAATGCTATATTATTATTATTATTATTATTATTATTATTATTATTATTATTATTATTATTATTTTATTTTATTTTACTTTTTTAAATATTTTAAATTATCATTATTATTATTATTATTATTATTATTATTATTATTAATTGTCAATAACTTGTAATAATTATTACTTATTTAAAATTATTACTATTTTTTAAAGGGATTTAACTTTCATCCCAAAATAATGCTATATTATTATTATTTTTTAATATTTTAAATTATTCTTATTCTTATTCTTATTCTTATTCTTATTCTTATTATTATTATTTAAATAAATAAACAGTTAATTTTTTTAATGTTTTTAAATTCTGTTTTACAGTAATAAAAATTTACTTGTATTAATAATTATTATTATTACTTAAATAATGCTATACTATTATTACTATGTTTTTTAATATTTTAAATTAGTAAGTTATTTATACATTCTAGAAATGTGCATTATTTTTATTTTTATTAATAATAATAATAATAATAATAATAATAATAATAATAATAATAACAATAATAATATCCTAAAATAATTCTATTTTGTTTTAAAACGTATTACAGTTTTAAAAAGTAAATTGTACATTGTTTGTACATGAAAGTAATATGTAAAGTAACTAACTGTCTTACAAACTATGGGACTTAAAAACTCCATTACAGTAATGTTGAGGTGAAGAAGTTTCATGAAAATAAAGTTACTATTCAATAAATTTCTCTTAAGGTATATACAGATCTTAATTTTATTTTGAGGTAAAAGCAGTTTCATTTTCTTTTTTTTCTTTTTTTTTTTTATGACCCAGACATGTTCTTGGCAGGTTTTGTTGGCTTTATGATATTATTAATTTAATATATTAATTTGCTAATATACTAATTTGATAAATATTTACCATATTCATTCGATATCGAACTTTCTAACTTTAATTGAAAACATTAACTATATGTTTGTAAAACTTCCAAATAGGGCCGCACGATTAATCGGAAAAAAAAAAAAATCAGGATCTCGATTCATACATAAATGCGATCTCATTTCTAAATGATGGCGATTCACTTCCGTGTATTTCCCTGCATTCAGATCATCCTGCATTCACAGCATTATTGGTCACACTCACACAATAACAAAACACTTTTAATTCACCAATCAATCATAAATCTCGATCACGTCTCTCCTCTCCCTCATTGGCCACGTTCCGCTGTCACTCACGTGACGTGTAACAAGGTGGCAGACCTGAACAGAGTCAGTTTGCTTTATATAGTTCTCATATGTTCACAAAAACGTTTAAATTATTCACTTTAAGGAGTCTGAAATAAAGAAAAGAGACTATTTTTGTTACTCCAGCACTTTATTATACCAAGTGTCCTGTGTTTTTCTTTTTTCTTTTTTCTTTTTTTTTTTTTTTTGTACTTGAGTGCAGTAAATTTTGGTCGAAAAAAAAGAGAATTGTGTAAGAGAATCATAATCTCAATTCCCGTGAAGAAAAATCATGATTCACATTTTAGCGAGAATCGTGTAGCCGTACTTCCAAAACATTTTGTCACACACTGATTTACCCTGGTTTCCATTACAGTCGTCAAGCTTACCGTAAAAGAAACAAGGCCGTATGAAGTGCCAAGGTTTTTTTTTTTTTTTCTTTTTCCCAGTGAAACATCAGTCGACAGATTGTTTGGAGACTCCGTTGTTCGGTCCAAGTTGGGCCAGCTGTGTTGCAACTCTAGGCCAGCGGCCATGAGAGAGCAGCGTGTCAGCATGTGGGTGTATTCATCGCACATATCACTGTGACTTTGCCGTGAAGTTGCAGGCGAGACTTTATGTTCCCACGCAAAAAAAGGGCCCTCTCTCGGACAGATTTTTGTTATTTAACCAGCATTATCTCCTGGGACGCTGTTGCATAAATAGCCCCTTTGTATTTGAAAAGAACAAACAGCGGTCTGATTTGAAAGACAGAACGGCGAAGACAAGGGCACACAGAACATCAGCTTTCCCCTGGGCCTGAAAGAATAGACAAACAGGGTTAGTTTACATTGGGTATGAGGGCACGAATACTAAGGATGTTTTATTTTCAACAACTTGTACAGGTGGGCATTCATAGATGAAGAAAACACGGCGCAATCTGCTGGATTGTTTGAATCAAAGAAAACTCCCGGTGAAAAGAAAAGGTTTCTAAGCCACGAGCTAAAGCGCCGTCCCGTTACATAAACATGCTAACGCACGTAGCAGATTTCCCCAGTGCTTGGAAACACAATGACGGCCTTCTTTGAATAAGTTCAGGTATGAATAATGCATTGCGGCTAATGAGCTACCCAAATGGATCGTTTGGTAGTCGATTACTTTCTGCATAAATCAATTAATTAGTCGATCGATAGTCCTCCTGACTGCATTATATACTTAAAGTTGTGTACTTCACTTCATCCCTAGCTTGACGTGAATAATTTAGGCCTCCTAAGAGAGGAGCGAGGTGCTGGCCCTCTGTTTTCAAAGCTAAGCTAACTGTCACTTTTCCACTTGATCTATGAGTAGCGTTCTCGCACACTGGCCTCCATAGATTTTTGTTTATCCTGTTTGTAATGAAGGGCTTGAACGCCAGTCCCTCTGTCATTGTCCAATATGACCAGACGTGTCTTCTGGCAGTTTCTTGCCAATGATGTTTAGTGTTTTGTAGTGGACGGTGTTCTTTAATGGATTTTTATTTAATCATACATATAAAAATATATCTAAAATGTATTTATAAATATATATATATATATATTTATGTTATTTCTATATATTTTTCCACAATGATAAAACGACTGTCTATATTTAATAAATGCCTGTCTACATATATATAGTTATAAATAGTAATAAAAATAGTAATAAAATATAAATAGTAATAAAATCTACTTGTAATGATTATTATTATTAGTTTTATTTAAAGGGGATTTAAATTTTATACCAAAATAATGCTATATTATTATATAAGTGCTATGCTATATTTTTATTTTTTTTTCAATATTTTAAATTAGCAAGTTATTTAAACATAATAGTAACATTCATTATTATTATTGTTATTATTATTATTGTTGTTGTTGTTGTTGCTGTTGTTGTTGTTGTTGTTGTTGTTGTTGTTATAAAAACAGTAAATTTTTTGTACATGAGGTATATACAGTATATACGATGATGCCAAATATATATATATATATATATATATATATATATATATATATATATATATATATAGTATATAATATATTATTATTATTATTAATATAATAAATAATTTTAGAAATGTTTTAACCATATTATAATAATTAAAAATTATTATTATTATTATTATTATTTCAAATACTTTTAGAAATGTTTTTAAATACAGTTTTTACAGTGCTAAAGATGTACTTGTAATAATTCTTATCATTACTTTATTTAAAATTATCATTACTTTAGTTTAAAAGGAATTTAAATCTCATCCCAAAATAATGGCATTTTATTTTAAACATTGTTACATTTTTAAATAGTAAATAATAAATTATTTATACATAGGAGTAATATGTAAATTAACTAACCTACTTACTATGGTTGGCGCTTTGTTTGTCTTAAATTTTCTGGATTTCATGTAACTTATGCAATTTGCATCATTTTGCATCTTCAACCGGTGCCAAACCCTGACATTTTTATTAAATTTAAATGTATTTATTGATTTATTTATTTGTACTTTGTATTTGTATTATCCCATGCTGAAAACAAGCTTCCATAGAAATATTCAAAATATTTTTTTTAAATAAATTTTTATAAAATTTATATATATATATATATATATATATATATTTTATTTTTTTTTTTTTATTTTATTATTTTTTTTTTCTTTCACAATGATGAAATGACTGTCTGTATTTTAAAAAAAATGCCTGTCTAGATTAAAAAGAACAAACAAAGAAACAAAAAACATTTAAACATTTTATATATTAGGTGACTTTCTGGTTTTCATGTAACATGCATTTGGGTCATTTTGTGCATATACAGTTTGTAATATTACATTTCGCTTCAGCTTGCAGAGTCCAAGTGTAGCAAACCCTAACATTATTGACTGTAATTTAATTATTTTAAACTCGTGTGTAACACAAAAATGACAGTTTGGTAGTTTGGTTTTGAAGTCGCTTTCAGAAAAAAATAAAAGCCATGTTTTGTCCCTCTTTTTAATTAAACAGTCGTTTACTGAACAAACTATGCTAGCTTGTTTTTGCCACAGGATAAAAAAAAAAAATAATAATAATTAAAATTAATTAACATGTAATACAAAAAGTGAAACAAAAGTCCAAATTGTGTGATATAAACGTACAACTTGGGGGGAGGGTGGGGAAAGAATTCTGAGTTTATATTTTGCGTCTCATGCAAAATGTAAATGCTTGCACAAATTTGTGACATTTTACAGGCATGTATACAGGCATGGACCTGTAAGGTGTGAGTTGTGTGCTAAGAAGAACGCACCTCAAATGTGTGTGTATTGGTAGTTGTTTGTTAACTAAAAAACATTCTTTTCACTCTTATAGTATGTGTTTAAGTGTTTGAGGTAGCGTACTTCTTAAGTGTGTCGGTACTGGATTCCCGTTGTGTTGTGGAGTGCCTAGACGCCTTTGTTATGCGCTAATATCGTTTTGATCTATGTCGGCGGTCAGACTGAAGTCTTCGGCGTCTGCTTTACAGATCGTTTTAATGAACGCAGAATGCCGTGCGCACCTTTTTGCGCCGAAGAGGGCGATGCTGGGAATGTCGGCTTAAAGCTCGAAGCCAAACCGCTGGCGCCAACCACATGGGGCGACAATCTGGTGGAGGCGTGGCAGTGGATCATAACGCACCCGTGCCACACTTTTCCCATGGGTCTTTTAACCGAACAAAACAAACGCTAATCACCTAACGGTGGCCGCCATGTAAACAGCACGCTTTAAAATTCTATAAATGACTCTACGTCTGACCATGGTAGTCATCTATGGTCTGGTTTTCTTTGTTTATACATAGACTTCCAGTAAGTGTCCTTTCAGAATAAGGATTTAGGAAGCCTTTGGAGCAACTGGCTTTTTAGTTGCTTAGCGAAAACCCCATAATTCACATACTTATGGTTCTTCCTGTCCAGTGTGGTTGTACCTCCCTCGTGTAATTGTTAGCATATATCTGGAATTGAGCCTGAATGGCTGCTTAGGTGTTAATTGGTTTGAGAGACTGCTAATGGGGACAAACTGTAGACCGGGACAGTTAGCTTGCTTTATGTTTTCCATAAAAGGCCCGGGAGCTGTCAAAGCCTATTTGGCTTGACCTGTCCTACATTGTCCATCAGGTGGCTCTAAGCACCAACCCCCAGTGGGGCGAACATCCTGTTCACGTTCCTTTGGGACTTCACTGATGCAGACCCCAGGCTTACAATTAATTCATAACAGTCCATTCATAAATCACAAAGTAATGGCAGCCGTGTAACTCACAAATTTCTCTGAGCATTTCCCCAATGAATGAAAACAGTGCTTCTTGTGTTCTGCAGATCCCTTATGGAAAGGAGATTTTGCAGTATGTAGAAAAGAGTGGACAGTTCAGAAAATACACAGGCTGAGAGCCTGAAACTATGAGGTGAACATAGTTTCTCTCATGCATTCTTGCTCAAAGTGCACTAACACAATTAGGGGTGGTCGGTCAACATTTTTGACCAATTGTTCTCAAGTCATAGTAGTCTACAAAGCGTCCCATGAACTAAATGTGAGCATCCTTCGATAGATTGCTTCTGTGTTCTTGCTCAGAATTATGTAACAAAGTTACTTGCACCAGACATGTCATACTGTGCTGTTTAGCTACAGTAGGTGTTTGCAGTCTGGGAGAGAGTGAGAAGCTTTTGATCTTTTTTCGAGAAAATGAGGGAATTAGAGTGTCAGGGTCTGTGTTTTAACGGAAGTCCTGGTTTCCCTCCGAAAAAATAGGGCTCTGGACTGCCTCACTGTCAGATGGGAGCGCTAAGGGTCTCGGAGGCTCAGCGAATGTGTCGGCTCTAAGAAGGTCTTTTGGATCATGTGTCAGTCATCATTCTACCTTCAAAGAGCAGCACTTGAAGGCTGTCAGCTTTTCTTATGAGCCACATCTTCAAAGACCATTTCTGCTCCTCTGGCTACTTCTGGTTTCAGCCAGCCACTCGAATCGATACTTGACCGTACAATTACTATAAAACAGCAGGGCAAAGATTCACAGCCGCATCTTTAATCATCAGCTATCTTCACTGTGCCCCTCAAAATTGGGCTGTAAGGTTGAAGCGATTATGGGGCATTGCAGTGAAACTCAACTCTGACCCTGTTTTGCAATGTGTTTTTGAGGCAACAATTGTGTCATGCTTTTCATTTTCCTTAGAAACAGCAACTGTTTGAGTTCGGTCGAAAATCCGCCGATTATGTTTCGTAAGCATTTGGCTTACATGCCATCTGAAGGAGGAGATTATCCTCTTTGTGTTGCACCTCACCATCTCTGCTGCCTTCTTTGCTGCCAAGGCGTGTTGCAAAGCAGATCAGCGTCCACCTGCCGCAGAGCTGACATTTTGGCTTCCTCGACATGGCTCATTTGTGCAAGGGAATACGCTGTTCTGCATGGAGGATTGCCAACGGTGCCCACGTCTTGGTCTCCGGTGATGGCACGGGTTGGCGTGTAGTGTGGGCCCACCAGGCGTCCCTCCTTTATCTCGCTCGTCACGGGCTGTGGAGCTCCATTATTCCCTCTGCCTTTATCTTTTGATTGTTTTTTGTGCATCTCCACAATTTGATTCCACACCAGCTGTGTCTGATTGCATAAGAGATGAACTATGAGATTTCAGCGGAGAAGCTCATTACAGACACAACACTCGCACAATTAACTCGTGAAGGCTTTGTGCGAAGTTTCCCAACTCTCGGGGCTTGGACCAGGAGCTCATTTTGGCACCTGTGGTACATTGTTAGGCAGTTCAGACATCTGAATGTCTCTCCAGGCTTTAATGGAGTTGAAAGCGGGAGGAAGCTTCACTGTCTCTGGTGCCAGAGCGAGCTGAGAGATGTGTGACCGCTGTTGATGTTTTTGAAATGTGGACACCTTTCAAGAGTGCTGGTGTGATGCAATAATCCAACTTCCTTTCTGCAGCCGTGCGTAGTGAGGGAAGTATATGAGCTCCTATGTTTATTAATCGCTCATACCCTTACGGAAAGTCCCTTAGTTTTTGCATAGTAGTGCGTGAGTGAGGCAAGGGTTTTTTTTTCCTTAAAAAACTAGATGAGTCAAAAAATTAATAGTGCACAAATAAAACAATGCAAATATTATACAAAATATGACATGAAAATGGTGGGTGGTGTGGTAGCAGTTTAATCTGTTAAACTTTTTCCCTTGCTCTAAAAGTTTTCTCGGCAAATGATACAGCAACATTTTAACACCCCAACCCCTGAACAGTAATTTTCTAATTCACGCATGGAATAAATCATTGTAAATTGTCTTTAGGATTATTGTAGCTGGGTTTGTTTGCCTGTTTTGAAACCGAGAGCAGATTGAGTGTTGTTCTGTGGTCTTGGACTGTATATTTGTGGTCTAGAAGCTTGACTTATGAGGCTTCCACCAAAAGTTATTTCTCGTATATCACGGGAATGTCATCTCAAGGATCCTCTCTTGAAAGGCAGTAGAAATACCTCGATAAAAATCCAAGCGTCTTAGCTACTTTATTGAAAGATTGATATACTGTGAGGTTAAATGTTGTTCTAATGGATGTACTCTGAAAGGAAGCAGTAACAGGTTTATAGCATCAAACTCCCCAGTTTAAGTCTTTGGAGTGTCATGCCAAGTCTCCTGGCTCATATCATGCACTCACAGGAGATACTAGGAGGATGTAACCAATACACATTTTTTTCAAGCTAAAATTGAGATGTGAAGACTTTTGATGAAAAGGGTGTCAAATGCAGACATACATACAATCCAAAGCACAATGAAACTTAGTATTCAAATGGCTGAACCTTGGCCCAGGGGCAACACACTTGTAGGTGGGCCGACAGCAATACTTTCTCCCTGTTCCCGGCACCAACCCAAGCCTGTCATCAGGAGTGCCAATTAGCACTGATTAGGAGGCGTTGTGCAGGCAGCCGACAGCTGCACTATGCCAGGCTCTTACAGCCCCCCTTCTCCCCCGCCACAGGCCGAACAGTCCTGCTCAGCTTTCCTCACAAGGTCGAGCCAAGGAGATGCCTCGGATAAGACGATGAGAGGCCTGCTGTCTGGACATGAGAGGCAGCACAGCAGGTTTACCAGGGTCAGGTATTCTTTGCGCTCAAGACATATATTTGAAGGCTATAGGAAAGATAAAATGCACTCCAACAAAAACTGACATTGGCGCCGAAGGTGGGATATAGATCTTGTTTGTGCATCCATTAGATACTAGACTTGGCGGTACTCACCGGTTCAGTGAGTCACTGAGAACATGTCAGTCTTAATATTGTGTTAATTGCACAATAATAGAAGTTTTGTCACGTCACAGAGCCTTGTGTACAGAGGGATAGTATCGGCTTAAACATGAGCTCATTCACTGATCTCATTGGGGTCCTCCAGTGCCATTTTGGATTCATTTCCAAACTAATTAGATTAGCCAAACTGCTTGCTATTGCGAAACGCGCACGCACACACGTTCAACCATTTAGCTGTTGTTCTCATGGAAACAAGTACTCTAAGGATACTGGGTTGGAGATGAGGCCAGGGCCAGGAGTGTTTTTCTACCATCGTATCAGATGATATTTGGCTCTGGACAGGGCAGAAGGGCAAAGACATATCCAGAACAAGCGGCCCTTGACCTAGACATGATTAATTTAAATTGTCGTTGGGTTTTCATATCTTGCATAGCAACCTCTTGCACTGTGAGAAACACAAATGTTTGTTTTTCCCTCAAGAGGGAAGTTGGATCGTGGGAACTCTGATACGGGAAAATCGAAGGTGGTAGCTTGATTTAAATAGCAGGTTATAGCAGGGCAAAAACTGGTCATTTCTGGTCCTTAGCTGGTCTTAATAGATGATCAGCCAGACTACTAGTCAAGTAGAGCATGTTCCTGAATCTTTTGTTGTTCTGGGAACAACCCTTAAAGGCCTAACCCTAACCCTATTCAATCTTGCTCATGCAGAGCCACTTTCCCGCTAAGTTTAGCTTCACCACATCTCCCTGTAAGTTTCTAGTGATACTAACGACCTTGATTAGATTATTCAAGTGTGTTTAATTTGGGCTAGAGCTAAACTCTACTGGATATCGACCCTCCAGGAGCAGGATTGGACTCCTCTACCCCAACCCTAACCCTTACCCCAAACCTAAACCTAACCAATAATTAGACCTGATCCAAAGGGACATTATAGGTCGATAAGAATGATGCACAAATACCTGACTTAAACCTCTTTACTTGTCTACCTGGGAAAATCATGTTCGCCTAGTTCAGGGGTAGCCAAGTTCGGTCCTGGAAATCCACTGTCCTGCAGAGTTTAGCTCCAACCCTAAACAAACACACCTGAGCAAGCTAATCAGTGCCTTTGGGATTTAATTTGGGCTAGAGCTAAACTCTGCTGGACAGCAGCCCTCCAGTAGTAGGATTGGACACCCTTGCCCCAACCCTAGCCAAACCCTAACCCTAACCCCAAACCGAATCCTAGCCAATAACTAGATCTGAATCCAAAGGGGCATTATAGGTTGATAAGAATGATAAGAATACCTGACTTAAACGTCTTTACCTGTCTACTTGGGAAAATCATGTTCACCTAGTTCAGGGGTGGACAAGTTCGGTCCTGGAGAGCCTAGGTCCAACCCTAAACAAACACACTTGAACAAGCTAATCAATGTCTTCAGGATTAATAAGGCTACAGGAAGGGGAGTTTTTTTTCAGGGTTGGAACTAAACTCTGCACTTACAAACTTGCCTACCCCTGACATAGTTGGTGGACCTTGTTATGACCTGGTAGACCATCTTGGTCAAGCTAGCTGGATATATACAACCTTGTCCCACCAGCTACAACCAACCTGACCAACATCAGCCGCTGTGACCTGGTTTTTCCAGCAGGTATGCCACTGCTTCCTCTTCAGAACAGACTCAGCACCACTGTGAAGGTCATTGAGTGTGGGTGTAAGTGAGAGAGAGAGAGAGAGACTTGGCGAGAAAGACAGGTTCAGGCCTGCAATCCCAGACTGCTTCATCCATCACAGGCTTGATAAGGAGCATGTTTAATTACACGTCTTCACCCCGTGATCCAAAGCCTCCACACTGAGCCACCGGCCCTCCTCCTCTACCTCCCTGCCCGAGGAGATCTCGCTCCCTGGGACACGGAGCGCCGAGCCACCCACCCTCTCCCGCGCGCCTCCTCCACGTCTGAGAGGCGAGATTCAGTAAGCCGATCCAGCAGTAAATCAATACTGGCCTAATTCTGAATAATTGAGGTTATTACAGTGCTGTCATGCTCCCTGTGTGAATTCCCCATTGCGCGAGTGGGGCCTCCTTGAGTCTATCCCCTCCCCTCTCAACACGCCACAAATTCAGATAATTAAAGATTGAAAAGAGCTCCTTCTGTGTTTTTTTTTCTTTGTCTTGCGCTCTCCACTTTTGATTTTGTCAGGCGTGATCGTGCACATCCTGTGCGTGTGATCTTTCAGCGGGAGATCTCGCCTCAGCTTGCTATTGTGTGCTGCATCTACTTCCTGTTTACCTGGCAACAGTGCAATCCCAGGCTGGTGGTTTGTTTCTTTTTATTCCTCTCTACTGTACAGCACTGGTGGGCTCTGGGTGGGACGCAGATGGAGGAAGAGGTACCATGTTTCAGAGGGGCACTAGAGGGCACAAGATGCATATGAAAGACTCTTCGGTTGGGAAAAAAAAGCTGCTGGGAACCAGCTGAACTTAATTTACACTAACACAGAGAGCTCGTGAAGAAGAGTTTTGAAAGAAGATTTTATAAGACCTTCATGGCAAATAATAAAACAACATTGCATGTATTGAAAGTTTGTGTAGCTGAAAGATTTATTGTTTTGACTGCAGATATCAAAAACATAAAAATGAATATCTATATACAGATACAGCACTGACACTCATCAAAAGTTAAAATTATATATATATATATATATATATATATATATACATATACATACATATATATATATATATATATATATATATATATATATATATATATATAATTGTAACTTTTGATGAGTGTCAGTGCAAATATGATTTCAAATCTCCTCTGGTAAATCACCTGTCCAGTCGGAAAATGTCCTGTTTTACAACAGTCTTACCTCACTGTCACCTCTCCAGACACACAGAATATTCAGAAAATGTTCACTGAATGTTCTGAAGTGAATCCATGCAACTGAGGTGTCATGGCACTTGAAGCTTCATACTAGAGCCGCGTACCGCCTCTCCACAGCTCCTCAGAAGCAGACAGACGGGTATAGCGCAGACAGACAGCCTGACAGAGAGTCAGACGCACAGGCTGCAGTGCGTTAGGAGTGTGTCAGAGGTGGTGAGCCAGTGCTGTGTCACGCACATCGAGGGCTGTTATGACACTCGTGGCAGGCGAGAGGCACTGACAGTCGTGTTCATAATCACTGTAGGGCTACAGACCCACTGCTGAGCTGAAAGCCCAGCGCCAAAGCACATCAAGCCAGAGAGTCATAACAGGAAGGCGTCTTACATTTCTATGGAAGGCAGCGGTTGTGTGTGTTGTTGACGGGTGGAATGTGGCCACAGAACATATTGCACTTAAGAATATATGTATTTTGTTGTGTTAGATAACAGCATTTCAGACCAAATGACATTTATTTTGACGCACAAGCATGTGTTTTAAGCTCAAACTTTGAATTTCTTAGCTCTTAAATGATAAAACACGCGTTAAATTGCAAAAATTGCTCAGAAACGTTAAGGTTTAGCATAATTTCTTTGAAAATGCCACACGGTTTGATCTTTTGTTTAAAATGCGGTGACATTTAAAGGAATAATTCACTCAGAAATGGAAATTTGCTGGAAATGTATTCACTTTCAGGCCGTCCAAGATGTAGATGAGTTTGTTTCTTCATCAGAACATTTCGAGAAATTTAACGTTACATCACTTGCTCACCAATGGCTTCTCTTTTTTAGACTATTATCACATGATCTGCGCATATTTCTCTCCTGATTCAGACAAGACTACTTTTTCATTGGAGGAAGTGTTATTATGGATTATGAACTTTTATTGCTGGAAGCAGTGGTTTGAAGTTAAAAGCATCTTAATAATGGATTTGTTTCTTACAAACACACAACTTATGGTTTCTCAAGACATTACGATTTTTTGTGGATTATTGTAAAGTTTTTATCAGCTGTTTGGACTATCATTCTGACGGCACCCATTCACTGCAGAGGATCCACTGATGAGCAAGTAATGTAATGCTACATTTCTTTAAATCTGGTGAAGAAACAAACTCGCCTACATCTTGGATGGCCTGGGAATGAGTCAATTTTAATTTTTAGGTGAACTATTCCTTTCAGTCTGCTTTAAGTGTCCAGATGTCTGCCTGTTTTATGGTGCTAACAGTCTCTCCCACTTTCACATGAAAAACAAGTAACTCTTCTACTACTTTTTTCCTTCTTTTACCCATATCATTGCATTCTCCATGCTTTTTCAGTGAAAATAGGCCATGCTGTTCTGTTTTTTTTGCAGTCAGAGCTGTCTGTTTTTGCACAGAGTTGCTTGTATTATCTAACTGTTTCTCACTTGTTTGCTGTTCGTAAAACTTTTTTTGTCCCTGTGTGGCCCCTGTGAAACAAATGGATTCCTTCAGGCTAAACCTCAGACTTCACATACACATCTTCTCAAGCTGCTTCAGTGTTTACTTGGGCTTAAGAAAGTTTTAGAGTGTCATATACAGTGGTAATTGTGGTTGCAAACAATAAAAGAAACTAAATACAGCAACACAAAAGGGAAAATGGTGGAATCAAGCTGTCTGAACCTTATATAGAGGTGACAATCTAGAACCAGTAATTAGAGCC
This sequence comes from Cirrhinus mrigala, assembly GCA_036247105.1. Taxonomy (NCBI): domain Eukaryota; kingdom Metazoa; phylum Chordata; class Actinopteri; order Cypriniformes; family Cyprinidae; genus Cirrhinus; species Cirrhinus mrigala. Next base: position 21,786,162 of record CM070030.1, read on the forward strand.
TGAGCACCGATGGTGCAAGGACCCTGTTCGAATTGCTCAGTTTCTTCTTCTTCTCCAAAATGAATCACATTTTTGAGGGCCTAAACATGCTCAAAAACTTTGCACACACGCCGAAAGTTGTGAAAATTTAAATCTGATATGGGTTTCAAAGTGGGTGTGGCAAAATGGCTCAATAGCAGCACCTAAAAAATTTCAACAAAGTGCCTCTCGAGCTGTGTTTCACATACATGTATGAATTTCGGTAGACACATGTAACACACCAATACCTACAAAAAAGTCCCCGGTATGACGTCTGAAACCAAAACAGGAAGTCTGTTATTTTGAATTTTCTCTGTAAGTTTTGTGTAGTTTTTGCCATTTTCAGGTGTTGCATTTAAACAAACTCCCCCTAGAGATTTAATCAGATCAACGCCAAATTTGGTCAGTGTAATCTAAAGCCCTTTGTGACATTAAATTGCGAAGATCTAGAGTTTTCATTGAAGGGTGTGTCCGTGGTGCCCTGACAAACTTCGATGTATCGCCATTTAACAGGAAGTTGTTATAATTCAGGCATTCAATGTCCGATCTGCATCAAAATTCACATGTTTGATAAAGAGTCCTGTCCCGAACACATGCCCATGCCCATATTCAGTTATAGTCATACCGCCACCTGCTGACAACAGGAAGTGTAATGTTTTATGCTCCAATGAACTCCTCATAGAGTTTTAATGACATCAAAATTATATTTGGTCAGTGTAATCGAAAGGACTTTGCAATGTTCAGTTGCAAAGGTCTTGAGTTTTTGTTGAAGGGTGTGTTTGTGGCGGCCTGACAAAGTTTGATGCTTCACCATATAAAAGGAAGTTATTATAACTTATGGGTGCGAGGGCCCTTTCAACGCTGCTTGCAGCTTTTATTTTATTTTATTTTTTTTTTTTTTATTTAATTTAATTTAATAGCAAATGAATTTTGGTTCTAGTACCTTGAATAAATATATATTATTTATGAGATGATTCAGTTAATTAATTGGTAAAATAATCCTCACAAATCAGTTCTACACTAATTGATGATTTGAATCACCCAAAAGACCTACTGATTCTCTGAATCATTTGGAGTGGATCTTTTCAAATCTCGAAGTGAAGTTAGAACCATTACTGTGTTTCTAAGGCTGTAGTGTAGTTAAAGATTCAGATTTGTTGTTGTAATAAATGGTTGCTGAAAGAAGTGGGTGTGCACTTTAAAAAGTACAAAAAGTGGAACTGGCTACCCTAATATCTGTCCAGAGAGTCACTTCTAATTTCTCACTGACACAAACAAATTGAATCAGATTTTGAACTGATTCATTGAAGTGATTCACAGAAATGAATATTCTAGAACTTTCCCGAATTTGCCTAACAAAGAAAAACTTCATAATCATTCCTAATCATTGCAATAGCTAAGTCATTTTATATCACACTTATGAATATATTGTGAATATACAATACTGTACATCACTGAGGAAATATTTGGCACATATACTAATGAAGGTAAGGACACTACTTTAGAAAGAACATCAAACAAACAGTTTTATTGACTAGATTCTGTGAAATTCAAACAGGCAGAAGCGTTTATAAATATAATGTGTGTGGCAGATATGTGGCCTGTGAAAAGCGCTCTCTCTTGCTCTTTCTCTTCCTCATATATTCTCTCCCAGTGGAGTTTCTGGCTGCAGATGTCGGGTAATGACAGGGGCTTCCCTTGAGGCCATCTCTCTGCCCAGACAACCAGACCTGCCTCTTTGTGATGGTGTGTGTTTGTGTGTGTGTGTGTGTGTGTGTGTGTGGCTCATAGGCCACCAGGGGGAATGATGCAGGTAAACATATCAGCCAGCATCTCTCAATCTGCCATAACTGAGCAGAGGAAGGCCACGCTGCAGCCTTTGCTCTTCTGTTTTGTCTTTTGATTAATTTGCATGGGATATCTTGAAATATTATAAAATGGCAGTTTTCTATTTTAAAATATTTAAAAAATATTTACTCCAGTCTTCAGTGTCTCATGATCCTTCAGAAATCATTCTGATATGCTGATTTGCTGCTCAAGAAACATTTCTGATTATTATCAATGTTGAAAACAGTTGGGCTGCCCAATATTTTTATGAAAACAGTATCAGGATTCTTGAATAGAATGAATAATGTTTAAAAAAAAACAGCATTTATTTGAAGTAGAAATAAATGTCTTTACTGTCACTTTTGATAAATGTAATTTGTCCTTGCTGAATAAAAATGTTAATTTATTTTAAGAAAAGTTATTACATTAAACATTTTGAATATATTTTATCAAAAGTGACAGAAAAAAAAAAACATTTCAGAAAAATGCATACATATTGAGACTTTTTAAAAAAAAAAAAAATAATAATAAATTAAAAAAAAAAAAAAAACTGGCAATAAATGTGTATTTTTTTTTTTTTTAGCTTTTTTTCAAAGGCATTTTCTTCACTCTGATTCTGTTTTTAATTTTTCTAAATGTGATATGTTCCATGTAAAAGAAAAAGGAACATGAAATTCCTGCATGATGAATGCTGTTAATATAAGAATAATTTCAGTGATTTTTTTTTTTTTTTTTTTTTTTTCTTTTTCTCTTAAATAATCTCTGTCAGGTTCAAGGTTTTGAAACATGCATCATCTTTCAATAAAGCACTCTGCAGGGAAACACAGAGAAAAATATTCTTCACATCCTTTAGTCTGTACCCAACAGCGTTTTTCTCTTAATAATCATCATCGTATTCTCTGCTGTCCTCTCACTGACCGCTATCTACACGAGACACTTGGAGAAGTTGAGAAACGATGATGTTTACACGGCCCACAGGCTGGACATGGCAGATTAACAGACTCTTTATCAGCAATAAATTCACACGGGACTGATGTTACCTTATTTTCTGGGCATCTTACAGTAATCTTTACCAGCACAGAAGTGTGCAATATGTGAAAAGTGAGTGAATAATTACTGATATGACTGATTAGGACGGCTCTGGTAATTATTCCATTCCCTCGGTTCCCCATATAAACCTAATCCTGTTCGATTGGCTTTTTTTTCTGCTGTCTCTCCTGACCTTTTCCTCCATCACTGGTTCATTTGTCTGCCTAGTTTCTCTCCAACTCTTCCACCCTCGTTTTCTGGCTCTCTATTACACTCGAGAGGCAGTGAAGAGACGTTCATAAAATCTCCTGTAGCACTTCGTGTTTTTGATGATTATGGTCATTTTCGGTGGCTCCACATGATCAGACTTTCTCGTCTCCTTCCCGGTAATAGAGGTTAGACCCAAAGACGGACGCTATCTTCTGCGTGCCTGACTGTTTTCACCCCTGCTGACCTTCTTCAGATGGAAACCACTGCTTTGGGCCACTCCAGGTGTGATGTTATACAAAAACCAAATGGCTCATTGTCACTTCTGTGAACTATAACCAACATGGCCGTAGTTTTATCTTTCATACAAATGCTAAATGACCCATCTGGATGGATGTTCACCCTTTCTTTGGCCTGGATGAAAGCCTTTCAAGATGATGGGTCACTTATACATCTGTGTGGAAACCGGGCCTGTCTCTTTTTTTCTTCAGTTCCTGCTATTCACGTTACCGAACAAGGCCGGTCTGCTGCGTTTCACAGACAACGGGACGCACACCTGACCTCAACCCCAGCCTGAATTTATTACGTTCAGAGAGAGTTTGATTCAAAGGCCGAGCGTATATCTCTGGCACTTTGCCTGTGTGTGATGTAGAGTTTCAGTCCTGAGAGACTCTGGGAAGAGTGCTATTCATTCACTCAAGGTTAAACATGAGCGTCTCGGGATGATATGATAATGGGTGTTGGTGAAGCTATATATGAATTTATCCACTGTGTGGAAAACATATGCAAGATTTTTTGCTCCAGTGCCAATTCGTTTATAGATACATAAATATTTTGAGCTTTTCCTTGTGAAAACATTAGAAGACCATAAGCAGGAGTGTGAAGTAATTGTACTTTAAACACCTGAATTACTGTAGTACTATAAAACCAAATTCTCAGAAACATACTTTTTGCCCCTTACAGTCTTATTCAGTTTTTCAAAAGTAAGAAAAACTAGAAGATATACAGTATATGGTCAAAAGTTTTTAATGTTTGTGAAAGAAGTCTTTTACCAGGGTTTCATCATTATTTGATGAGTAATACAGTACAGCAGCAATACTGTGAAATGTTATTATAGTTTTAAATAACTGAATATATTTTAAAATGTCATTTATTTTTGTTTCAGCAGCCTTCAGTGTCACCTTCAGTTTTGTTTCATCAGACTTCAGTGTCTTTCATTTAGCAAGGATGCAGTAAATTCATCAAAAGTGCCAGTGAAGACATTTATAATGTTACAGAAGATTTATGTTTCAAATAAATGCTGTTCTTTTCAACTTTCTGTTCATCAAAAAATCCTAAAACATAAAAGTTAACCTAAAATAACGGATAGTTTTTAATATTGATAATAATCAGTTTCTTGAGCAGCAAATCAGCATATAAGAATGATTTCAGAAGGATCACGTGACACTGAAGACTGGAGTAATGATGCTGAAAATTCAGCTTTGATCACAGGAATAAATTACATTTGAACAGATATTTACATCGAAAACAGTTATTTTAAATTATAATATTATTTCACAATATTACTGTTTTTACTGTATTTTTAATCAAATAGATGCAGCCAAGAGACTTCTTTTATTAAAAAAGTACCCATTAATTTAATTTTATTGTTTCATTGTATATTCATTACATATTATATATTATATATTTTCTTCTTTAAAAAATCTGAAAAGTTGACTGAATTTCTAACATTAAGATTTAGTCAGAGCTGTAAGAATTTATTGTATCTTCAAAAACAGCACTCCCCCCCCCCTTTGTATACATAATTATTTAAGTTTTAAATAAAGCAATAAGCCCCAAGAAGCTGTGGTTTACAGTGAATTTATAACAGCTAAGTGGACCCTTAGCTGTTATAGATTCACTGTAAATCATGGCTTCACAGGGCTTATTGCTTTTATAAAATGGTAATTCTGTATATGTAGTAAGGTTTCACAAAATAAAACAGAGCAAATAAAGTTTAATGACATTAATAAAAAACATTATTTGTCCGCCAAACAATGTAGTCTAAAGTGGTTGCCGATTAACACACAAACGTAAACAAAGGTGTATGTTTTTATTTTACAACAGCTTCAAATGCGGCTCAACCAATCAGAATCAAGGACCAGAACTATCCATTTTATGAATACAATTTTCGTTATATACTGTCATTATATAAACAATATTATTGTTTTACCATTTACTTTAGGATTTCTCAAGATCTATTATGATTACAGCTAGAAATAGGTTGCAATGGTCTTCTAGTTGTCTAAGCAGTAACTATTTGATTAGTAAGGTTGACTAGTTTTGCAGTGTTGACTTTTTAGCGCCTCTGCCTTAGTTTTATCTGACATGTAGCTGTACTTTAGTTTTTAGACTGTTTGCACAATAAAAAAAAAAAAAAAAAAAAAAAAAAAAAACTTGCATTTTAAATTAGTTTAGGCAAAAGGAAATGTATCCCTTTAAAATACTACTGTTACGGTCATATGAATGCTAAACTGGTCATAAGCACACAACTAGTTGGATACTTTGCACAAACACAGGCGCTCAACACACGCACTAGAAAGTTCATCCGTGTCTATTGTTTGTGCTTTTTACTTTACAGTAGTTACGAGTGATAAAAATGTCTTTGTTGGTGTTTAAACTAGAGTTGCATGTAACTCTGAACTCCACAAGCGCTTGTTAAAATGAACCTCTGTTGCATCTCCAGTAGTTTGTTGTTGTTTTTCCATTTTTTTTGTTTCTTTTTCAACAAGTTAATGAGTTGGACCAGTGTTAATTAGTGCAAAAAAAAGTACAGGCAGTTAGAAAAATTAAGCTGTGCATGTGTAATGCGGTATATGATGGCGAAACTTTCGTCACATGCGCCCTACATGTAACCTTGAGCACATCAAGTTGAAAACAGTGTTTTAAAATGTATCTCAAAACTGCTATGTCCTTTTCCATTCCACTGCGCTCCAACTGTTTTCGAACACTTCTAACGTGACGCCCACCAACTAGTAGTTTTGCACATCTAGTTGAAGCTCTTATTCACCGAGACCCATTCACACACGCTCCGTGTCAAACTGTCACGGGCGTTCGGGCCCACTGCTGATCTGAGTCAGTCGCACACCGAGAGCCCGTCAGCCTTCAGCACGAGGCCGAGCGAATGGGTGATCCACGCTCATGTGTCAAGGACGGGCCGTTCTCGGCCCACATGCGCTCGTATGAGTAATAGCGCCGTAACCGGGGGGCCTGAGCCGTTTGAAGTGCTCTTTCTTCCTCTTTTCCATCTTCTTTCTCTCCCTCAGCAGCTGCCTTGTCCCTAGATGCTGATTTTAATTACTTTCCTCTTGGATTTTGTGCATATCCAATGAAGGATTGAAGGGCACATCTTCTGATGAGCACTTTTTTATATTAGTTCTTATAATGCCGGCGTTTGAACTCAGGAATACTAATACGCACAATAGAGGGCCGCGTGTTTGAAAGGAGACGTGGACGCCGCCGCTTGAATGCGAATAAAGAAGACGAAACGGGAGGAGTGCATGCTGAGGAGCCCGCTGTAGGCAAACTGATTTGATTTATTTCATTTCCTAAAGGCGCTTGGCACGAATGACATCTGAAAGTGCTTTTGGAAACTATATTTAGACAGCAAGATAAATCGGGACACCGAGTGAATCAATAGAGGATCATAAACAAGAGTTCAGTTAACTAAGCCGGAGTCTGTTGGCGCTCGTGCAAGCAATTCATTTCATGTAAACAGAGTATCGTATTATTAAAAACTTTCACTCGGATCACATCTTGCGTGTCGTGCAGGGATCGATTGGGCCTGGAGAGTGAATTTAAGTGTTACTTTTGCACTTCTTGCAAAATCTACTTAAAACCGACTTCTGTGTTTTCCAACTTTGTTATATCAGGCAAATTTCTGATTAGGGGTTGAACAATTATCAGGCTGGGGTGCGTTTCCCAAAAGCATTGTTAGCTAACTATGGTCGTTTTTACTGGTAAGGACAGAACTTGCAACCAGAGTTGCTTTTGGGAATATCAGTTGCTTTATTGGTATATCAGTCATTTTCAAAACTCATTTGCCAATAAAATTTTTTTTAAAGCATTTAAAGAATGTTTTTGTCAGTGCCCTTGTTATTCTTCATTTTGACATTAATTTTCATTTTTACAGCAGACATATGTATATCATTTCATATATCGGTCTACATGATCTGTAATAATCAGCATCAGCCCTGAAAATCATATTGGTCAACCCCTATTTCTGATCATGATGAAAACAAAAGTACAAAGATGGATTACTGTTTCCATAAAATATTAAGATATTAAGCAATAAATTGCTTACTTAAATTACTTATTTTAAAAATATTCTCAAATAGAATAGTTATTTTAAATTGCAATAATATTTCACAAAATTACTGTTTTTACTGTATTTTTATTAAATAAATGCAGACTTCAAAGATAAACAAATAAATAAATAAACAAATAAATACCCCCAAACCTTCATGTAGTTTTTTTTTCTATATTTTTTAAACTTCAATATTTAAATTAAAAAAAAAAAAAAACAGGATTTCTAACAGTAAGAATTTGTATGTATCATTGCATTTTAAATTACCCTCAAAAGCTAAGAATTAGAAAAGAGAGCTAAAAGAGATGATATTTATGTGCAAAATATTTGTATTTATATATAAATTATATGAAAATTTTAATTCATACATATACTTCTAATTTGTTTTAATATATACATGAATGCATTTGTATTTATATTTAGATAATAATTACACACAGTAAACACACATATATTAGGCAAACTCAAACTTTTATTTTGTATGCAGTTAATCACGATTAATCGTTTGACAGCCCTACTTTAAGTATTCCATTTTTCTTAAGATGTTTTCTTTCGGTAAAGACTTAAATATTTCTCCTTGAAATAAATGCTTTACTTGAAAAGGAGTGCCTAAAACCCCCTTAGCTGTTATAAATTCACTGTAAACCATGGGTTCACGGGGCCTATTGCTTTTATAAAAAGGTTATTCCATAAACATAGTAAGGTTTCACAAAATGAAACAGAGCAAATAAAGTGTAATGATATTAAAAAAAAACATTCTTCCTTCAAACAATGTAGTTCCTCAGAAATGGTTGTAGTTACCGAGCAACAAACAGATGTAAGCAAAGGTGTATGTTTGTAGAGTCATTTACAACAGCTTCAAACGCAGCTCAACCAGTCAGAATCAAGGACCGGAACTATTCGTTTTATAAAAAAGCAATAAGCCCCAAGAATCTGTGTTTTGCAGTGAATTTATAACTAGCAACGCCCTATAACTAACAACGTCGTGCCTAACAATGCCCCTTAGCTGTTGTAAATTCACTGTAAACCACGGCTTCACGGGACTTATTTCTTTTATAAAATGGTTATTCCATATATGAAGTAAGATTTCACTGTAATGGTATCAGTAAAAGCATTATTCTTCCACCAAACAATGTAGTTCCTCAGAAACGGTTGTGGTTGCAACAAAGTGGTTGCCGAGCAACTCACAAATGTAAACAAAGGTGTATGTTTGTAGTGTAATTTACAACAGCTTTGAACATGGCTCAATCAATCAGAATCAAGGACCAGAACTATCCGTTTTATAAATTGTAGCTTCACGAGTTCGCCTGCCTATTCATTCCTGCTAGATAATGGTAAACGAACTTGGCTTGTTATCCTCGAAAGAGGCTCGAACCCGAAGCTCGGCTCAAGCTCTGGGTAAGAACCCCCCCCCCCCATGGTTGTACGCTGCAAAAAAAGAAAGGAGATGAGAAAGGAGAAGGGGAGGCGGTGGGATGCCGGAAGAATTGTCGCTGGGGCGGAGCAGCAACTGCTGCTTATATACGCTCGTAACGATGATTGACAGGACTGAAGGTTTAGGCTCCTCCCGAACCTACATTTGGAACTACATTTAGACTTTTTAGTGGCTCTTCTTTTGTCAAGTCATCTTTATTTTTGTAGCGCTTTATACAGATTGTTTCAAACCAGTAATAAACAGATGATGCAAACTTGCAAAAATGAGGCAAATCCAAATTGTAAAACTGTTCTAGTGCTGTTTTTGGACCAATTTAACAGTAAAAACCTCTGTAAGAACTAGTGTACAGTGTATAACTCCATTCTTTTCTTAAGTGTTAGCATTAGGAGCTTTTCTTTTGAGCTTGTTTGAATATCAGCGTTGTGATCCATATGACATTATGAGCTCTGCATCCCTCTGTAATTGTTTAAACTTTTTTGTTGTTGACCTGACTTTCCCAAATCCTCACATTGCACCGAAATGTCTAACAAGGCTGAGACCGCGCTGCGCTTCCCTTCCGGGCCGAATAGGAGTACCGCAGATGGCCCAGGGTTTATTTCATTAACGCGGAGAAGGGGAGCAAAGCTTATTGGAATTTTTACATTCTGTCAGCACTGTGTAGGTAGCGGCAACACGGGCGTAAAACGCCGAATGAATTCATTTCCCCCGACTCGCGCAGCTCAAGAGAAACTTCAAAGGCCAGCGCTAAAAATCTCAGCCAAGTGGATTTGAAAGGATGAGTCTCTAATCTGTTTAAACTTTGCTTGCGCCGTGTATTTTCACACCGCCTTCCCCACCTCCTCAGCTAACTCGCTCTATTTTTCTTTTCATCATCACTTTCAGGTGCAAAAAGTACCTGTCTCACCATATCTGCGTCTCGGTGAATAGAGGTCAACAAACAGCGTCAGTTTTTCCTTTAGAGCACACTAGTTTTGTCATCGAAATTAGGCTGCATTTAGCTTTCAAGCGTTATCACGCTGCCTCGTTTCCAGCTAATTTCAGCACTATCTTCAGGTTCCCGACCGGGCGCAGGAACGGAGTGAATGTTCCCCATGTGGCAGCACTTTTGAAATATGTATTAAGGTGAGACACAAGGGGGATTTGGAGCGCGAGGGTTGGACTTATTGTCTGAATATTTGATGCTGTTAATGAGAAGCAGAACAGGTCTAAGCACTCAGCATGAGGAAGGCCCGGGCTACCGAAATAATGGATAGATAAAACGATGAAATATTCAAAGGCTGAAGTGTGATGAGAAATGTTCAGTAAAGCGTGACGGAAACGGGCCCGAGCCTCGCCTCAAAGACCTTCAACCGAGACTTTTGCGTGACCTTAAAGTTTCTGCTTCTTCCGACTTTGTCGCTTACATAAGAGCAGGAGTTATTCTACAAAAAGCGTGAGAGAAAACCGTATTCTTGTCTCACTTCGTGTTTGGAGTGTCACTGACGAATGGTGGAAGATAGTCGTTTGATGGATGTTTGATTTATGGAAGGAAGTGTAGATAGGCAGGAGAATCTGAGGGTAAAATAAAATGGGAGGGTACCGGGATGGTGTGTAACCTTTCAGAGGATGAAAGTAAATGAAATATCAGTCCTTTATGGATGCCCTTGCAACTAAATGATGACAAATGCTCAGCATTACAGACTGTGGAGAGAGAAACCAAGATACATATTTCTGTGTACCCTGGTATAACTATATATTTGTTTTGACATGTACCATTGAGGTTTTTAGGCAGCACCATGATGGTTCGAAGTTTACACACCTTGCAGAATCTACAAAATGTTAATTATTTTACCAAAATAAGAGGGATCGGACAAAACGCATGTTATTTTTTTAAATTTAGTACTGACCTGAATAAGATATTTCATATAAAAGATGTTTACATATAGTTCACAAAAGAAAATAATAATTGAATTTATAAAAAATAACCCCGTTCAAAAGTTTACATAGACTTGATTGTTAATACTGTGTTGTTACCTGAATGATCCACAGCTGTGTTTTTTTTTTTTTGTTTTGTTTAGTGATAGTTGTTCACGAGTCCCTTGTTTATCCAAAACAGTTAAACTGCCTGCTGTTCCTCGGAAAAATCCTTCAGGTCCCACAAATTCTTTGTTTTTTCCGCATTTTTTTGCATATTTGAACCGTTTCCAACAATGACTATATGATTTTGAGATTCATCTTTTCATACTGAGGACAACTGAGGGTCTCATATGCAACTATTACAGAAGGTTCAAACACTCACTGATGCTCCAGAAGGAGAAACAATGCATCAAGTGCTGGGGGGTGAAAACTTTTGGAATTTGAATATCAAGGTAAATTTAACATATTTTGTTTTCTGGGAAACATTTAAGTATCTTCTGTAGCTTCTGAAGGGCAGTACTAAATGAAAAAAAAAAAAAAAAAAAATAATAATAAATATATATATATAATATATATATAATATATATATATATATCAGTTGTCAGTTGTCCTCAGTGTGAAAAGATGAATCTCAAAATCAGACATCTTATTCAGGTCAGTACATGCATTTTCTATGATCCCTCTTATTTTGGTAAAATAATTAACATTTTGGGGATTCTGCAAGGTGTGTGTAAAACTTTTGACCTCATCTGTACCATGGTATGTTCTGTAAGGTACCATGTAAATAGCATATATATTACATATGAATAATATATCATATAATTTGTTAACGTAACAATATTGTTTTTCCTGGTTTAATAGATGTAAGGATTAATTGATAACGGGCCGTTGAATTATTAGAAAATAATGCACACCCAAAGTTAGTTTCTGCGTGTTCTAATGAGAGATATAAATGCAGATGGAGATGTAAATTCATGTTCATTATGGTGTCATTTCTACTGGTTGACACCGGTTTAGAGTCATAAAGTGTATGCACCATCAAACAACCCGCTTTTACCGCCCAGTGTTACCTTTCTACTGGCATTTTGCTGTGAAAGAACAGAAATGTCATGCTAGTTTGGAAGCAATTTCCCTAAGCACTTACAGTTGGATGCTTTGGTTGATAAGTTCATTTTGCCAGTTCTCATTCATACATTCATTTTCTTTTACAAAAGCACTTTGTGTTGTTTCCTTAATGTCCGGTTTTATCCGTAATTGCTGAAATAAATGCTGAATTTAGAGCCTTTTGCATAATAGAAATAAAACCCGGTTAAAACCTGTTGCAATTTGCTGTGAACAACTAACATAATGCTTTTGGCTGATCGGTGCACACCATATGTTCTTTGATGACCCTTCATTAGGACCGAACCGCAATTCCCATTGACAGTTTTCGATTAGAAGCCAATTAAATTAACCACCCTTGAAATCCTGGCAAGTCCAAAGCGCTTGGCGAAGCTGTCGTCCGATTGAGTTTAGGAGCTTGGCGGGAATGAATATGCGATGCGGACGATTGTTTTGCGAGCAGATGTGTTGTGTTGTTTGTAACCGAATGTCATTCATGAGTTGGCCTCGATCTAAACACTTAGTATGCTTCGCATGAACTACTTTAAAACTCTTTCAGTTTCTGCTGTGGAATAGCTGCGTCACTGAAGCGTACTTAGTTGCTGAATTAAAAATCCCATTTTCTTTCTACAGTCTTGGGAATAAAAATATACAAATGTATTTTTCTTACTTTCATCCATAAATTCTAGTGAAATATTAACTAACTTTAATTGAGTTGCCAGAGGCCAAAAGCTTGAGCTCTGCTTCACGTAGAAGACGTTTGATATGTCGTGGTGGTGCCGTGTTTGTAGTTTGTTTACTTTATTTTGCTTTCTTCAGATTTGTCCAAAACATGTCTTTTTTTAGCCGGTGATAAGTTCAGAGAGTTTTTTGCGCCGTAAGACTCCTTTTTACAGCCCAGAGGAGTTTAGTAGAGGTTTCACACAAATGATTCTCTCGCATTAATCCCACAGCCTTGAGCTCCGTGTGGATTCACTTACAAAGTGAAAAAACCCTGACAGCTGATGAAACTTTGACCGCTCGTTTATCCGACCGGTTGGTCGTTTCGCCGTGAGCCAGTCTATTGAGCCGCGGCGGCTAATCAAGTTGAGGTGAGTTACTTTGAGCTTTCTCTGGTTGTGTGCGATACCACCGCCAGAGGGTTAGCCGGTCCGCTTTCATGGTTCCCTTATAAAATACTTGCCATGCTCCCATTGAAATGCAGTTTGGAGGTGAGAATTTGATGAGGAAAAAAAACTTTATTAATCCTCGGCAGGTCTGCTCAGAGGAAACTGGCGAGTCGTTTGAAGGCCCGTGTTGTAATTGTGGGCACAGCTGCAGGAACGTCTCCGTTTTATCATGTTCGCTGTCGCAGCCATTAAGGTCAAAAAGACTTGCTTGATAGCAATCCGTCCAGCTCCAATAAGGCTTCTGAAGTGCATAACGGTGTTCTCCTTATGCTAATGTCTAGTTGTCTCCATTACATGTCAGTGTCGACCGATTCATCCTATAGTTGCCGATCACAATGTCCACGTCGATCTTGGAAAGATCACACGATATCTTGACTGTCAAAGTTAATGGAACAGATTCGCACATCAGGGTCCTGCTGTAATCACCCGGCACTTCCCACTGCGAAAGCCTCGAGATCAAAGGGGAAAGACATGAAAGGCATTGGGAAGATTCACCTTACCTCTTTACTTGGGTTTTCCTCTTCCTGTTCAGTCTGATAATGAATGGTTGACCCTGGAGCATGCATAAGAGGACATGATAGGTGTGTTTAAAGCCTGAAGTATACTTCGGTTTTTGTGTGTATTTCACTAATCAGTTTGTCCACAAGGTGGCAACAGTGACTCAGGCCATCGATTTACAAACAAAAAACAAATAAGGTCAGACAACCAGCGTTGGGGGTAACGCATTACAAGTAACGCGAGTTACGTAATAATATTACTTTTTTCAAGTAACTAGTAAAGTAACACATTACTTTTGAATTTCTAAGAAAATATCTGAGTTACTTTTTCAAATAACTAACGCCAGTTACTTTTTTCCCCATTTATTGATTGACAAGTCTCCTGTCGGGAAATTGGGAGTAAACATGATGTTACTGTATTCTAGACTAAATGTGAACATGCATTAATTCATCTCACTCACAATAAAACAGATTCAGTATTCCTCAAAATGAATAAAAACAGTGAATTGCAAACTCAGAATATGACGCAACCCTGCAATAATGAAATATGTTAAATAAAACAAATATCCTTTATGTATTTATTTATGTATTCCCATTTTATTAACCAGTGTCTTTGCTGCTGACCTTCAATGATGCAATTCAGCCATACTAATAAGCAAAAATTACTTTTTTAAACTAACATTTGTGCTTAATTTTTTATTTTTTTTTTTTTATAACTGAAAAGTGATCTCCATACTTTTCTTTCAGCCTGAGGTGAATTCATTTCACTTTTGGTGTAAAAGAGCTTTTACATTAGAATTGTTTTATATTAAAAACAAAGAAGCAAGCCCTGCCCAGAATTAAAAAAGTAACGCAAAAGTAACGTAACGTAAAAGTAACTAAGTAACGTAATTAGTTACTTTTTCAGGGAGTAACGCAAAATTGTAATGCATTACTTTTAAAAGTAACTTTCCCGAACACTGCAGACAACAACAATTATCTACTGAGATTATGCAATTTTTAATGCGTATAAGCTAGGGCTGTCAAACGATTAATCGCATACAAAATAAAAGTTTGAGTTTGCCTAATATATGTGTGTGTACTGTGCGTAATTATAATATTTATATTTATATATTTACAAGTATATGTATTTATTATAATTTTTATATAAGTTGTTATATATAAATGAATAAAAATATTTTGTACATAAATAACATATTTCTCTTAAATATATACATTAATTTGTATTTATATATACATAATAATTACACACAGTACACACGCATATATTAGGCAAACTCAAACTTTTATTTTGTATGCGATTAATCGCGATTAATCGTTTGGCAGCCCTAGTATAAACGCATTTTTATTGCTCGTAACTGGGCAGAGGTGAAAAATTCTAGCATTGGCGCATTTAAAATGCTGCTTCGTGAAGCTCTGAAACCTTTGTGAATCATTTATTTCAGATCAGTGATTCAGAGCGTGTTTCAAACCTCAAAAGTCACATGATTTCACTAAGCGAAGCTTCATTTTAAAACTTTTTTAACATTTTTTTTACATTTCAGTTGTTCACCACTAGGGAGCGATCATAATGAGTTCATTAACCAGTGTCTGTGTGGTTTTTACCTGATCTCAGATAAGTTTAATGCATTAGTAGACATTTTAATGACACATTTGCATAATAAAAAGGAATAGTAAATAGTCCTGATTAACCAAGGCCTTCACAAAACACATATTATACACTTCATGTTTAATGGCATTTGATGATTTTTAAATTCCATTTAATAGATGACATTTTCAGTAAAGTATCTGCAAAACATTTGCAAAAGGTGTTTTTATTTTTATTCGTATTTGTTTTGCCTTATGTCTGTTCTAGAGACAGCTTTTTGATAAAACTTCAATAGGTTTTCTTTTGAAATCTGTTTTAAATTCAATTTGAAGCAGTTTGATGTAAAATTGATGTGAAATGTGTTTAGTAAAGTGTCAAAACCATGATTAAAGTCAAAATCACAATGTTGATTAAATAAAAATGTGACAGGCTACTAAATAAGGTGAAAAAAAAAAAAAACATGTTTAAATTAAATTTTGCTTAAGTGTGTTTTTGTACAATAGAGAGAGTTGTATTAGTGTTTGATGTTCTGATATGTTCAGATTTATAGGGTTTTCTGATGTGTCGCAGTTTTGAAGAATAGAGCAATTGAGGAATTTCTGCAAAACGTTAAGATTTTTTCGTATGATCTGCACAAGTACCTTAAATTTGTTGATTTCTGCTAACTTATTAGGGTTTACTGTGTAGAGTATGAAAGCCTCTGGCTTTTTAAATCTGAAATAAGTATAGTAATATGTAAAAACATGATTAAAATTCTGAATCCACCAGAAACTTGTTTTGTTAATGATGGCTGTCACCTCACAGGGATTGGCTGTCGGCCAACATTTTCGCCCCGGTGTTTATTTAAATTTCATCATTTCTGGTTTCTTGTCACAATCGTCTCTCAGCAACATGAAACTGATCCGTCATCCCATATTTGTCACCGGTTTATTTGTAACCATCATCATTAGCATTTCAAAACAGCGCAGACAAACAGTCTCTGTTTCTGGCAGGACACGTCCATTCTTATCTTCTTATGTCCATATACAGAAGCAACAACTAAGAAATGAAATTGAAGGATTGTATTGCAAGTTTGTGATAGAGCAGAAATGAACTGGGCCTGTAGCAACAAAAACAGCCCTTGAACAATTTGTGCACTTAAGATAACAGACATGTGGATGCTTCTAAAACCCCACAATCTTTGTGCTTCAGACTGGAGCTGTTTTTTACTGAAGGTCACATGAAACTTTATTTTACTGTCCCGGTTCAGTCGTCTTTAGTGTAGGTTTTGCTTATGCTTTCCTCGAAGGACAAGGATGACAGTCATGAATGTGAGACATATGCTGGACTTTTTTCTGTATATTCTAGGGATAAAAATGAGTGGTGGTTTAGACTGTTAAGTGAGTTTTGAGTTCTCATGTATATATGTCTGATGTTGTATGCTGGTTTTTAGTACACACCGGAAAGTGATTGATTAATGATTAATGAACACATTTGTATGTATACAAGCACAAAAATATGATAGCATTTTCTGAATCTGAATCTGTTTGTTAAGAATACTTTGATTTTGATTGTTAATCTTTTGAGTCTTTTGATTCATATTCTTCTGATTCTCTGTCCTGCTGATTTAAAACTGTGTTTCTGATTTCAATTCTTCTGATTCTGAATCTACTGATATTGGTTCTGATTCAGATTTTTTTTAAAACTAATTTTAAAAGTTGTGATTTTTTTTTTTCTAGTTATGAATCTACTCCTAATTAAATTTTTAATCTACCAGTTACTATTTTGAATCAGGTTCTTCTTATTCTCAGTGTACTGATTTTAAATGTTATCTGTTTCTGATTGCAATTCTTATGATTATGAATCTGCTGATATTGATTTTAAAATTTCTGATTCTAATTATGCATCTGCTTAAATTATTTTTGTGTTGACAGATTTTTCTCATTCTTAATTAACTGATTTTGAAAGTAATGATTTTCATTTTTTTTCCCTAGTTCTGAATCTACTACTATTTTTATTTTACTGATTCAAATTTTGAATCTACTTTTCTGATTCAGATTTTTCTGACTCTCAGTCTACTGATTTTGAATTTGGAATGTCTCTGATTCCAATTCTTCTGATTCTGAATCTGCTGATATTAATTCTGATTTTAAAATTTCTGATTCTGAATCTACTTAATTTGACTGATTCTTCAAATCTCAATGAACTGATTTTAAAAGTAATGATTGTTTCATAGTTTTTCCCTAGTAGTAGTCCCTACTACTACTTTAATTTTTAATCTACTGATTCCAATTTGGAATCTACTTATCTGATTCAGATTTTTCTGATTCTCAGCCTACTGATTTTGAATTCGGAATGTTTCTGATTAGAATTCTTCTGTTTCTGAATCTACTGATATTGATTTGGATTTTAAAATATCAGATTATGCATCTACCTAACATTTATTTTGACTGATTCTTCTAATCTGCTGATTTTGATTTTAAAATGACTCTGATTGACTTAAAATAAATAATCTATAGTTCCGAGTTTCCGAGTCCTATGTATACCGAATACGATTCTCAGTATTATTAATAAATTCTAGTTCTGAAACTACTAATTTTACTTTTTTAAAATAATGATTCCAATTTTGAATATTGATTGTTTTTATATATCTTTTGTTATGATTCCTAGTCGACTGATTTTTAATTGCGATTTTGAATTATTCTGGTTCCAGTTCTTCTGATTCTATATCTCCTAATATTGTTTCTAGTTTTGAAACAGATTCTTATTCTCTTGACTCTAACCAGAATAGTTTTCAGATGTTCCTGTGGTCACCTGAAGCTACTGTACAGAAATGGACATGCTGACTCTTTTTTTACTCTCTCAAAAGCAGTGGTTTTGTCATTTTCCCCCTGTGGGGACTCTTGAAACAGCGGAGAGCTGTAGCTGCCAGCTAAAACTGCAGTTTCTGGCTATTCATGAAGCTTCAGTGCATTTAGGCCTAAAGACGGGCCTCTTAAGTCCCCATAAATACTGTGTGATTGATAAACAAATACCCCGTTTGATTACGAGTGCAGTCTGAAGTGACTGAAGTGAGCTTGTTTGTGCGGCAGCTCTCCAGCTGAGGAGTGTGTGCGGAAAACGATTGAGCTGCACAATTAGCAAACAGACAGGAATCTAAACATCAAGAACTGTCATCCAAATACAACTGGATGAAAAATAATGATGTTGAAGAGATTTCTTTCAAGAACGCATGTCTATTCAGAATACTAATTATTATTATTAGGATGATTTTTGGGTGTTATTTTCTGATATTTTAGTACTTTTCATGATTCTTTTAAAATCGATGTTTATTTCTGTTTCTTTCCTAAAACTATCTATCCAAGGAGACACATTTAGAGCCAAAACAGGCTCTGTAAGGCGGTCTCTCTAGCGAGACGAGCAGTGGTCATGGTGATAAGCAGTCTGTCAGCGTCTTAAGGGCATTTATTTGACATGCTTTAATTGGGCTAAAGAAACAAATGAGAAGTCACTTTGAATTAGGCTGATCATAAACCATTTTAAAATCAGAGCATGAGCGAAAAAGACAGTAGAGGAAAATATAACTGGACTCCTCCGGTCACAGTTCTGCCTGCTAGCGAGGAGTAAATAGCCAAATGTGAACCATAGAGCACCACCGTTTACAAATCAACAGACGCAAACTGCTTCACACAATAGCCTCTCTGTGTTGGCTTGCATGTGACTTGCTGGTTCCATTTATTCCGGTGGATGTGTGAACCGTTAATGTCGGCAGAAATCAGGACAAAAGCTGATGAATTAACCTCCCCACTAACTCCTCTATGCAATTTTCTCCTTTTTGCAG
This sequence comes from Cirrhinus mrigala, assembly GCA_036247105.1. Taxonomy (NCBI): domain Eukaryota; kingdom Metazoa; phylum Chordata; class Actinopteri; order Cypriniformes; family Cyprinidae; genus Cirrhinus; species Cirrhinus mrigala. The sequence goes on from CM070030.1 coordinate 21,805,094, forward strand.
CATTATACAGTGCAGGGGTGTGTGGCTCCGAACAATTTTCTGCAGTGCATGCACTCACCATTTAATAAGACTGTTCTTTTCAAATGTATCATGGTATAAGGCATCATTTCTGACTTTCTGTCTGAATTAGATTCGACCCAGAGGAATATTTTATTGCTTGCAGGTTGCTCTTTCACAGTTTTGGATTCTTTCAGTTGTTTTTTTTTTGTCTGAGATCTACTTAAATTCCTGAAGAAGAATAACAATATACATAAATACATTTCAGTCAGGAACTCTTAAGTCAAAGAAAAATCATAGACAAACTTTAGTCAACTTTATTTGCATAAAACTATAGTTACATTTGGCGGTATGGCTCTGTTCCAAGTTCCCTGTCCTTCCATGAGCTCCATGAAAGCCAAGACAGGGAAGAAGCAGCCATTTCAGGGGCAACCCTCCTATTTTAAGAATAGTAGAGTAGCACAAACCCCGGAACAGAGCATGCAACAATGACAACAGAATGACATTGTTTTAAGTTAGACACAAGAAACAGGAGGAGATGGGGAAGGGGGTGGGTTGTTAGCAGCATACAGAGGAAGCAGCAAAGCAAGCAGATGAAAGCAGTGTTTAAATAAGGCGCTCTGTTGTGATTTGCCAATAGAGAGCTTAGGTGTCTGATCAGCTGATGGGGGCTGGGTTTGAAATTTTCCAATCAGCTAACAGCAGAGCTTGACTACGAGACCTGCCTGAACTAATGCAGAATGCTTAATTAATAACATATTGCACAGAGCTATGAAATAAACGTGGATAGAGTTGTTGTGTGTTTGTTACCAAAGTGGCAGACTTTGGTATCAGAAATTTGAACAAAATTCAATAGATTTTTTTCTACTGAATAAATATTTTTCTGTATACATGAACATAGGGTATTTACATATAGTTAGATCAAATAGATAGTGTAATTAACATAACTGTTTGTCTATCTTTAGCTGGTGGCGGTGTATGAGGAACAGGACCCTCATCATGGCGGTGACGGAACCAGTGCAAGCTCCACAGGCACCCAGAGTCCAGAGCTCTTCAGCACGGGTGAGCTCAACTCCAGCAACCTGTCGGCCTTCCAGCCCTACCAGACCAGCAGTGAAATTGAGGTCACTCCATCGGCCCTCAGGACCAGTGAGTTACCATCCCATTCAAACTCTAACGCCATGTCCTAACCAGACGTAACACGTCAAGTTTCCATCAGCAAATACCCACAATCCTCACTGAATGAGAAAATGATTAGGATAAAGGATCGGTTTAATTTGATTTCATTGTATTCTGATTTTAATTTTATCAAGGTTGATCATTTTGATTTGGTTGATTCAGATTTTTACAGTACTTATTCTGATTTGAATCTGGTTTTAAATCTACTGATTCTCATTGTTCTGAATCCTTCTGATTTGAATACTAATTCTGATTGTTTTGAATCTGAATCTGAATTTTTGATCTTTGATCTGATTTGATTCTTCTGCTGATTTTGATTCTGATATTAAATCTACTGATTTTGACTGTTCTGAATCTTCTGATTTTGCAAATATTAATTCTGATAAGCAGTCTGCTTATTCTGATTCTGATTTTGAATCTACTGATTTTGATTTGATTTTTCTGATCATCAGTCTGATGATTTTGATTCTGATTCTAAATCTACTGATACTGATTTGATTCTCTTTATTTTCAGTCTGCTGAGTTAGATTCTGAATTTGAATGTGCTGATTCTGATTGTTCTGAATCTTCTGATTTTGAATCTACTGATTCTGATGTGACTCTTCTAATTATCAGTCTTCTGATTTTGAATGTACTGATTCCGATGGTTCTGAATCTTCTAATTTTGAAATCATTAATTCTAATTTGTTTCTTCTGATTGACAGTCTGCTGATTTTGATTCTGATTCTAAATCTATTGATACTGATTTGATTCTGGTCATTTTCAGTCTGCTGATTTTGATTTTTAATTCTAACTTTGAAACTATTAATAAACATTCTGAATCAGAATCTTCTCATTTCTTAATCAGTCAAATCGTCAGTCTGCTGATTTTGATTCCTGATTTTGAATCTACTGATTCTGATTGTTCTGAATCTTCTGATTTTGAAGGACTGATTATGATTTGATTGTTCTGAAGGTCAGTCTGCTGATTTTAATACTGATTTGAATCTACTGATTATTGTTCTGAATCTGAATCATCTTATATGTGAAGTACTAATTCAAATTTGATCCTTCTAATCAGCTTATTTTGTTTCTGATTTTGAGCGTACTAATTCCCATTGTCCTAAATCAGAATCTTCTGATTCTAGTTGGATTCTTCTGTCTGTCAGTCTGCTGTTTTTCATTATTATTTTGAATCTACTGATAATCACTGTTCTGAGTCTTCTGATTTTGAAAGTATTGATTCTTATTTGATACTTGTAATCATCAGCCTGCTGATTTTGATTGTTCTGAATCTTCTGATTTTAAAAGTACTGATTCTGATTTGTTTGCTCTGATTGTCAGTCTGCTGATTTTGATACTGATTTGAATCTTCTGATTATTGTTCTGAATCTGAATCTTCTAATTTTTTCCAAGCACTAATTGTTATTTGACCACTCTAATCATCAGTGAACTGATTTCGTTTCTGATTTTGAATACTAATTCTTGTCCTAAATCAGAAACTTCTGATTGTAGTCGGATTCTTCTGACGCCAGTCTGCTGTTTTTCATTATTATTTTGAATCTACTGTCCTGAATCTTCTGATTTTGAAAGCATTGATTCTCATTTTAACCTTCTAATCATCAGCCAGCGGATTTTGTTTCTGATTTTGAATCTACTAATTCTGATTGTTCTGAATCTAATGATTTTTCTAAGTACTAATCCTTATTTAATCTTTCTAATTGTCAGTGTTTTGTTGAATCTTCTGATTCTGATTCAATTCCTTTGATTGTCAGTCTGCTCTGCTGGTTTTGATGCTGATTCTAATTGTTCTCAATCTGAATATTCTGATTTTCAAAGTACTGATTCTGATTTGAGCTAAGACACATTTAGAACGCATGTTCTCTTGTTTGGTTTGTTTGTTTGCTGTGAACCACCGTCAGTAGTAAAAGTTGTGAAAAACTTTATCCTGAATCTTGCCTTGTCAAAAATCAGCTTCTTTCTTTTAAAACTATAGTTCAGTCAGCGGTCCGCTCTCTGAGGAGAGGAGGGGTGTGGGTTCGTAGAGCACAGTGTGCGCTCTGTTAAAGTTGTGTTTGACACTGGACGTACGGGGACTGACCTTGACAGGAAGGCGGGGTTGAGTGGGCAGGTGAAATCGCCAAGGGAAGCACTGCTAGAGAACAGCAAGACACACTCAGTCAGGTGTGGAGAGAAAAGAGGATACAGCTATGATTAACTGTGACAGCTCAGATTCGGCCTGATCCGCACATGCTCAAGAGTTCACATCTTACAGCCTCATTTGAATATATATTAGTTAATTCTGATTTTGTGATTGAATAAAGAATAAAGCTTTTGAGAATGTGGATGTATTTCTAATTTTATGATGCGGTGTGCATAAAAAACATGATGTTAGCGGAAGAGTAGCAATTGTGAACTGAACCATGCTTGCTCTCCAAGAAAACAACCTCTGTTTCTGTCCTGGTCTCTTTCCAGAGCGCACACACTACAGGTGAATGTGTTCCCATGTTACCAGACTCTTCCATTGTCTGTTTGAACCATTGATTTTATTTATTGTTGTGCTTTCTAAGCCTCCACTGAGGGAGGTCTGGAGTCGAGCACACCTGGCGTGTGAATTCCCCAGCATCATGTGAATGCAGCCAGCAGGAATTGAATTCTTTTATGTGTGTGTGTTTGTGAGGGGTTTTGCACATCTTCAATGTGGTTTAAGAAGTTCTATCGACTAGAATAAACACATAGAAAAATCAATTCACACAAATCAGTTATTACACAATTCCTATTTTATATTTTTTTTCTACGTAGCATATAGAATGCATGCACTATTGTGATTATTGTTAATAATGAACACAATTATCATACGTGACCCAGACCACAAAACCAGTCATAAGTACCACGGGTATATTTGTAGCAGTAGCCAAAAATACATTGTATGGGTCAAAATGATTGATTTTTCTTTTATGGCAAAAATCACTAGGATATTAAGTAAAGATCATGTTCCATAAAGATATTTTGTAAATTTCCTACTGTAAATATAGCAAAACTTAATTTTTGATTAGTTTTTTGATTAGACCTTCATTTGGACAACTTTAAAGTCAATTTTCTCAATATTTTGATTGTTTTGCACCCTCAGATTCCAAATGTTCAACCAAATATTGCCAATTAAAAAAAAAAAAAAAAGGACACTTATGACTGGTTTTGTGGTCCAGGGTCACATATTGCTGTTACTGTATGTAATGATAACACGCTATTATATTATGTTTTTATTGCATTATAAATTTATATCGTAACATTTACAATGCATTACAATGTAAAACCATTAAAAAACATATTTTACCAAAAAATATTACTCAAAACATTACAACAGATTCAACAATAAGGTGAATGATTGAACATGAAAATAATTTTTTTAAGCATTAAAACTGTAAAAGGTTTAAGATTTTTAGGATGTAGCTTGTATAATTTAATATTTTTTTGACCAAAAATAATGATTTATCATACATTTTTCCCTGATTTACAGAAGACACTAAAATGGCATTCGGTGTGACCGTAGTTTAAATAAATAAATAAATAAATATCTTGTCAGACCTGTTTAAATCATTAGATGACATTAAAGGACTATCCTTCAAACTGCTAGGTTTTACCCATTCATCAGCAAGAAAAATCATTTAAATATAATAAAATTTAATATGATCACTTATTCCTTTAGATACTTATGCTTTTAGATTTCATTTTTACATAAATATATCTGTTACAATGCATTGTGATGGAACATTATTTAAACTGTATTTTTACTTTTTTTCACAAAATTATTTGAAACATTAAAGTAGACACTTCACTTGCACTTCATACGCTTTCTATGTATATAATGTCTAGTCTTTGACCCATATATAAGTTCACTTTAGAACATTAGGTTTACTTTGTTTTAGTCGATACTGACAACAACAAACCCACTTTCTGTGTTCCAAAACATATTGAGCTGCCAACCAAAACAGCATTTTAATGCACTCCAAACACCAAGGCTGCTCCGAACTCATGCATCATGCACCTCAGTTTGACCACATTCAGTATGTATCCTTCAATCCCAGAATGCTCTGCAACAAACAAAGAATTTTCCATCACAGCACATATCAGCTTCCCATTTATGATGCCAAGAGAAAATGCCATATTCTGTTTCCAAATCTCCTCCGAATCACAGTTTGCCCTCAGCGACCAGCTTGATTACGGATAACCAGCTCTCTTCATCAGTCTTTCTCGCCGTCTTATATTGATGATAGATAAATAGTGAGAGTCGTTGATGACTTCCCTAAAAAAATTGTCTAGAAATCCTGGCGGGACCCCAGGAGAATGGAGATGAGCACATTACTCCAGCAATAACAAAAAAATCACAGCTGCGGCAGCGGCACGACGGTCCTCGAGTTCGGCTGGCGAAGCATATAATCACAGACATTCAGAGTTTTCGTCTTTCCGAATTTGCATTGATTGTTCTTCTTCGAAGTAAAAGAAGGGGGAACGAGAACTCTTCCCCTACGTTTGATTATTTAAAAAAAAAAAATGTTCAGCAGAGGTCAGGGCAACTAATAATTGGATTGGTGATGAGATGTAAATTATGGTAATGAATGTAATTTGCTTGTAATTACACAGAATCAGGCGTCCGTCTGACTTGCCTGACACCGAAGCGTAATCTTGCGAAAAGTCGAGAGAAAGAAAACTTTAAAGCTTCACGACACCGTCGGCTGGTGTTGAATCCTAATGATGGCGCGCCGTTGGTCTGTCTGATTTATTTTCGGCGCTTTCTGCGGTGCAGTCGGAGCGCTGGCTGATATTTATAAAGTGTTTGTAGTGTGTAGGGAGCGTGCGTCGAGCAGGGGACGTCCCTGGTGGGCTCAGAGAGGCAAGCACTCATTAGTAGGGGAGTGTGCTGCGTTCAGGTGCTCTACCCTGGGGCTCGCCGACTGACACGCGGCCTCTCTCCATCGCACGGCCTGGATCTCTTTAGCGTAGCTTCAGTAAATCTCCCCGGCAGCCCCCGTGTCTTTCTCACCAGCGCCTTCACTCTCCCTCATTACTGAGCCTCCTTCTCTCCTCTCGCTTGGCGCATCCCATCATGCACTTGGACGGACCGCTTTTTCAGTTGTTTGTTGCTTATGTAACCATCTCATGCAACTACATGCTGAAAGGGAAGGTTCACAGAGAAATGACAATTCTGTCATCATTGAGCATGCATTATGATGTTATTTATTATAGGTAGTCAAAAAGGCAACTCTTTAGTATAAGGACCAGTTCTCACTATTAACTACAGTAGTTACTTATTAGCAGGCACATTACTAGCATTTTGGCTGTTTATTAGTACTAACAGTATAAAGCACATATTCTGCATGACTGTATTCTACATCCTTAATCCTACCCAACACTAAAACTTAACAATTACCTTATTAACTATTAATATGCAGCAATTAGGAGTTTACTGAGGCAAAATTCATAGTTAATAGTGAGAACTGGACCTTAAAATAAAGAGTGACCATCTAAATGTTGGGCGTAATGTTCATATCGCTTAATCGCAAACAATGATATATATACACAGTATATATATATATATATATATTGTGACGAGTCGGCTGCCTCCCCCCTAACTATCAGCTTCACCCCGTCGGTAATCGCCGCCCTTCACCAGGCTCCCGACGGGAGTGGGCGTGTGGGAGGAGGAGGGGCGCTGAAACATCCAGGTCTGGCGGCGTGTGATGAGGCACACCTGATGTTAATGAAGCCTCATCACCGCCGCTGTTAAAATGCTGAGCGCGCCTCTCCTCAGGAGACCGGTCTCTTCCCCGTGCATGCATGCTGGTGTCCTCGTGGGTCCAGGAAGGGTGCGTTGAGGGACGAGCGGTCCGGACGTGAGCCGCATGGAAATGGCTGCGGGCCAGGATGCCGGGCCTTCTCACCCGCCTGAGGAAGTGCCGCCGCTAAGGAACGGATGAAGCCGCTAAAGGAAGCCGCTACCCGTCGTATTGCCGCGGACCCCGGCGGGGAGCGAGTGCGGCCGCCGGACTCCGCCCCTTACCTGGACCCTTCCCTGCTGAACACTGCCCCTCCTTCACGGAACCCCTTCACGTCGAGGACACCAGATCCCCCATTTATTTTGGACACTTTTTCCCCCTTTTTGGACACTTTCTGTTTATTGTTTAATAAAAGCCTCTCCGAGGCCTGACGTCACGCCCACTGTGTTTGTCGCTTTGCTCCGCACCCGTGACAATATATATATATATGTGTGTGTGTGTATATATAAATAATTGTTACTATATATATATATATATATATATATATATAAATATGATAGATCTTTGTGAGAACAAGATTTCAAAATTTCTCTTAAAAATCTCTGAAATCAGTCGGCGCTGATAACCTTGTGGGCAGAACGCCGACATACAGCGCCGTTCCGCTATGGGCGTCCCAAGTTCGAATCCCGGCTCGAGGACCTTTCCCGATCCCGCCCCCTTCTCTCTCTCTTCCACTTCGCTTCCTGTCAGCTCTGATCTGTCCTATCATAATAAAAGCAAAAAGACCAAAAATAAATCTTAAAAAAACAACAAAAGAAAAATTTCCGATATCAGATTTTGGTTGATGAGATTATTTGTGTAATTGTTACAATGGCCAGAAATCAACAATCGCCTCATAAAACTGATCGTGCAGACCAAACCTTAAGTCGTAGAGACTTATAACTTGGTGGGATGGTAGTACTCACACCACCAACAACATCACCAAGGCTACAGCGATCAAAAGTACGAAATTTCTCATAACTCCTAAACCGTCAGTCGCAGACTCAAGTGTCTTATGTCGTTGGAATCCTTGGGTCAGATGCAAAAGTTTGGGGGTATTTTGGATTTTTTTTCTAAACCCACTTGCTAGTCCTAGGTTTTTCACCCAATTGGAACCAAACCAGTGCAGAAAGACTCTCTGGAGAGTGAATATCACTAATTATCAAAAAAAAAAAAAAAAAAGCCAGACTTTTGACTCACCGTCACAAAGGGTCACCAAAACATTCGAAAGGGGTGGGACACTTTTAGTAAAATGCCTATAACTCCTAAATGGAATGAGATAATCTTCGCCAAACTCAGAACACTTATGTAGGAGTTCAGTCTGAGGTCACAGGACAAAAACCGTGGAGCATGGCCACTTGGTGGTGCTATAATAGGGCAAAAACAAAATGGCTATAACTGCACAACCATTTGTCCTATCAATGTGAAAATCACTGTGCACAGTCTTGGTCCAAAGTGCCACAAGTGTTTATAAGGACATTTGCGCATCTCAAAAAAAAACATGGCCATTGGGCAATGAAATTTAGACAAGGTTAATGGAGGCCGATCGGAGAGAAATCCGGTGGGCCTGTTTGACTCAAGGCCCCAAAGGTTTGTGAGAAATTTGAAATAAACCACAGGGGGACGATATCGCATTTTCTAGGGCGTAAACGTTTGTACATTGCATGTTTCTTATAGATTCATAAATTCATCTGTCTGAATTTACCCAAAATCCTATAATGCCTATAATAAGGAAAATTCAAAACTTGGTGAGCACATGCGACAGGTGATTCTAAACAAGCATGCAAATTTTTAAGGAGATCAGGCCACAGCTGGCACTATAATAGTTAAGCTGCTTTATATTTTTATAGAAACTGTTTTTTTAAACTTCAAAAGAACAGCATTTATTTTATTTGAATATTTACATTTTTTGTAACAATGTTAAAGCCTTAACTGTCACTTTTAATAAATTCATGCATCATTGCAGAATAAAATGGTATCTTTCAGAAAAACTAGCTTTTGAATGGTAGTGCATATTCAAAGGTGGCTCATCAGTTGAGATATTTGTCCCAGCTTTGATGTTATTAAGATAAAATACTGTCTTTTTTCATGTCTTAAGAGTGATTGTGATAGTTTCTATACAAGAAAGTAACATTTTATGGTGTTATTTACTATATTTGGTATGGAAAAGAACAGACATTCTGTGAAGTGTATCTTTTTGTGTTCCTCAGAAGAAAGAAAGCCATGTTGAACCACAGAAGTTTTATTTTTGAGTGAACTGTACCTTTAAAAGCTCCCCTTGGGGTTCATCCACCTAAATAAACACCAGGTAGAAAACATGATAAAACAGAGCAGTTTTGAAAAAGGTTGTACAGTAAATGACCCACCTAGTTTGCAGCACCCCGCTGCTTTGTAATAAAACCTCAGAGATGTGTTTTTATGTTTATCCATTGCTACATTCCCCCAGAGACAAACCGTGGGGGTGTTCCAGCCTGATGGCCACTGCAATCTCTCTGACGGGTCGGTATATAAATGCGGTGACGGCTAACAGGGGCTTCCCTGCCTGTGCGCCATCACGCCGATGACACACCGGATCCTCAGCCATTAGGAGATTGCCTGCGGGGAAAAGTGCAGACACCTGCGGGCAGGCCAGCATTTATATAATCAATTTGTTTTGTGGCTGGCCGCTGGGACACGTCCCTCGCTCGCTTCCTCTTGCTGTGGTCTGGTAGAAGTCATTAGGAGGATGTGTAGGGACATGAACACTCCACACAGTGCCAGTATTATTAATGAAAGACTAGCGTTTCACATTCAAACTAGATGTTTGCATTATCTGAAGACATTGTCAGTGGTTCGTGTTGTGTGCTATTAGGATGTTGCTTTGTGGTTGCTAATGTGGTCTGAGTGGTTGTTTGGGCCTGCTATGTTGTTGGTAAAAACCAAAGTATACTTTGGCCATACAACATAATTTTTGGAATGTAATACTTCTTTTATATCACGAAAAAATTAAAAAATGTAACATGTCGGCCAAATTGTCACTGTATGTGCGTTCCACACCAAATCAAAGCGTGTGTTTTTGGATTTTTTTTTTTTTTTAATTTGAGGTCAAAAGTTAACATACTGTACACCTTGCAGAATCTGCAAAATGTTAATTATTTTACCAAAATAAGAGGGATCATACAAAATGCATGTTATTTATTTATTTTTTTTATTTTATACTGACCTGAATAAGATATTTCACAAAAAAGATGTTTACATATAATCCACAAAAGAAAATAATATTTGAATTTATAAAAATGACCCCGTTCAAAAGATAACATATGCTTGATACTTAATACTGTGTTGTTACCTGAATGATCCCTAGCTGTGTTTTTTGTTTGGTTATAGTTGTTCATGAGTCCCTTGTTTGTCCTCAGCAGTCAAACTGCCCGCTGTTCTTCAGAAAAATCCTTCAGGTCCCACAAATTCTTTGTTTTTTTTTTTTTCCGTATTTTTGTGTATTTGAACCCATTCCAACAATGACTGTATGATTTTGAGATCCATCTTTTCACACTGAGAACAATTGAGGGACTCATATGCAGCTATTACAGAAGGTTCAAATGCTCACTGATGCTCCAGATGGAAACGCAATGCATTAAGAGCCGGGGGGTGAAAACTTTTGAACAGAATGAAGATGTGTGCATTTTTCTTATTTTGCCCAAATATTATATGTATTTTTTATTTAGTACTGCCCTTCAGAAGCTACATAAGATACTATGTTTCCCAGAAGACAATGTAAGTTTAATTGACCCTGATCTTCAAATTGCAAAAGTTTTCACCCCCCGGTTCTTAGTGCATCATCTTTCCTTTTGGAGCATCAGTGAGTGTTTGAACCTTCTGTAACAGTTGCGTATGAGTCCCTCAGTTGTCCTCAGTGTGAAAAGATGGATCTCAAAATCATACAGTCATTGTTGGAAAGGGTTCAAATACACAAAAATGCTGGAAAACCAAAGAATTTGTGGGAGCTGAAGGACTTTTCTGAAGAACAGCGGGCAGTTTAACTGTTCAGGACAAAAACAAGGGACTCGTGAACAACTATCACTAAACAAAAAAACACAGCTGTGGATCATTCAGGTAACAACACATTATTAAGAGTCAAGCATATGTAAACTTTTTAAACAGCGTAGTTTTTAAAAAATCAGCTATTATTTTCTCTTGTGGACTATATGTAAACGTCTTTTATGTGAAATATCTTATTCAGATCAGTACTAAATAAAAAATAACATGCATTTTGTATGATCATGATACCTCTTATTTTGGTCAAATAATTAACATTTTGCAGATTCTGCAAGGTGTATGTAAACTTTTGACCTCAGCTGTGTGTGTATATACTGTGTATAGTTTTTTTTCTTCAGTTTTAATCAACTATAATAACCCTGGCTTGTACCGCTAATTCTTACATCAGCTAATTCCAGCACTCTTCACTGTTTCTCTGAACCTCCCTCTCTTTTTTTATCGTTTTGGTCCAAAGGTTTTAACATCATCTTTCTTTCTTTTAATAATAAGAACAGAATCAGTGCACTGATATGCATGGCTGAACATGTCTGATTGCCCATCTGTTTTGTGTTCTGTTTTTTGCGATTGTGAAAGTTTCTCTCTGAAGATCCAACCATCACGTTTCCTCATGCTAATCAGGCTAGCCCTCAAGCATGCCAAACGGACCTCCAACCAGACACCGAAATGCCCTGAAACCACCCCGCAACAATCAAGCTGCGTGCCTGTGGCATTTCACAAAGTGACTTTTTGCTCTTTGTCATTGAAGTGCCTGTTCGGGAGCGCATTGGAGCAGTGGTTTATTAGCTGTGTCATCTCTTCATAACGCCACCCTGCTCCATTAGCGACGGTAACACAAATGAACGTGCGGGGAGCGCCGGAGACGCTGGTGTAGCCTTGACACCGGAGTGGGCGGAAAACCTGCCTAATTCATACTATTAGTCACAGAAGTATAAAAGTGCCACAATTTAATCTAAAGCTTATTATGGCTGATAATTGTAAGCCTTTGTACTGTAAAACAGGGGAAAACAATTATTTAATGAGGTGTGACAAAAAACATCCTTTGGGGACAAGACTGGTTTTGTTCACCAGTTTGCCATAACAATATCATAATGGTACCAGATTGTAATCTGTACTGTGGTGCTTTGATCTCAATTTTTTCTCCATAGGGAAATTTTTGCTGATAAGTTACAAATCATTAAAGACAGTCTTACTGTGAGCTCTGAGGTTTTTAATCAGTGGTCTACGCTTTTGTCGAAGCAATCAGTTTGCATGATTTCAACTTATGTTTTAAATAATCATGTTTAACAGCGGAAACCCTGGTGAAAACTTACATTACCCATGATGCTGCAGGGAAAATCCACCAATCAGAGTTGCAATGAGCCCATTAAGCACAAATGAGTAATCGAGCCGGTCTCCTTGTGCTCTCAAAACACTTAAACATTTGAATGTATACTTGCATATTTGCGATAAACTTACATTATATTGTTTCTGCATATACAATCAGCATATTTCTCCATATTTTTTTATTTGGTTGTCATTTGCAAGGGTTCATGGGATTGTAGTTCTAAAGCAGTCAAGTTCATTGTACACTACCAGTCAAAAGTTTTTTTTAATGTTTTTTAAAGAAGTCTCTTCTGCTCACTAAGCCTGCCTTTATTTGATCCAGCAAAAACAGTACAATTTTGAAATATTTTTACAATTTAAAATAGTTTTCTGTTTGAATACATTTTAAAATGTAGTTTATTCCTGTGATTTCAAAGCTGAAGTCTCTATAGGAAAAAAATACTTCAGGAACCACAAAACGGCAGCAAGTCCCTGTTTTAATGAATGATTCACTGAATCATTTATTCCAGTGATTCATTCAAAACGGCTGATGCATTTACTGTGGAAACAAATTGGCAAGTGACTGTCTTTATGAATGGATCATTGAATCACTGACTCAAATGATTTGTTCAAAAACAGATTCGTTCAGAAACGGAACATTGCTCTAAAATGCACAAATGTTCTGCTCCAGCTTTGTTTCTAACTATTTTCGTTGGCGAAACAGAAAGAAACAGACAAAATTGTGTCTAAAATGTAGTCGTAATCATATCTGGTTAGCTTGGTTCATGGCTTATAGCACTTTTTTAAAATCCCTATAGGAAAAAATACTTGAGGAACCACAAAATGGCAGCAAGTCCGTCTTAATGACTGATTCACTGAATCATTTATTCAAGCGATTCATTCAAAACGGCTGATGCATTTAGAAACAAATTAGCAAGTGACTCTCCATATGAATGGATCACTGAATCATTGACTCAAATGATTTGTTCAAAAACTGATTAGTTCAGAAACGGAACATTTCTCTAAAATGCACAAATGTTCTTCTCCAGCTTTGTTTCCAACTTATTTTGTTGGCGAAACAGAAAGAAACAGACAATTATGTATCTGAAATGTAGTCGCAATCAAATCTGGTTGGCTTGGTTCATAGCTTATAGCACTTTTTTAAAATCCCTATAGGGAAAAAAGGCAACAGCCTCTGTTACTCTCTGTTGTGAAAAGTGCAATATAAATAAATTTGTCTTGACTAGTAACACCCTCGCAGTGACCCACACAGTTGATTTTTGCACAGGTAAACAACACTGCTTTTCTTCAGCCTCCTTAGATTATAACAGTCTTGTTTTGTCTGCTATGATTGTTGTTGTTGGTCAGATCCAGAGTTGTTTTGCGAGAGCGTCTGCCCTAACCTTGCAAGCACTCTTGATGTTTTTCATTGATCTTTTCTCTTTCTCCCAAAACATTGATCGAGGTATCATTGCACGTCTCCACCTCTGGCTTCTCCTTCCCCTCGTCCTCCTCGGCGCTAACGCGCGAAGTCAACTCCGGCAGTCTGTTAACCACCTGGCTCAGCTCTTCAGCAGAGACACGTGGTGGATCATTAGCAATGTCACCCAGTCATCTGCATTCACGGGGCACGTTGCATTTCAAGCCCTTAATTCAAAGGCCGACTACAAAGCGACGTTCACTTCAGTGGGATCAACTTTGTGAATACAAACTAAGGCGGGATCGCTTTCGTTCTGTCGATTCCCATGGTGCTGTCAGAATGAAACACCCACATAATTTGTGCTTGTGTGTTGAGAAAAACACGCACAAGCGTCAGAAGTCAAAACTCTGGAGTTCATTAGAGTTTATAGCGAGCGTGTCTCTGCCGCTCTTTGAAAGTTTTCTACAGATTTTGTCTTTTTTTTTCTAGTCATACGAGGGTCAGAACCGGAGATCGGCTTAATCAGACTCTCATTAATCTCCTAATGATCTGCGATTAGATTGCGGTACACTCCGTTCTCTATTCAGCCTCGCTCGGATATGCGTAGCAGAAAATTGACTCTGCCAGTTCCCAAACTTTGTTTCCGTCTTTCTGTGCTTTTGAATGCAAGTTCTGCCATTAAAATGACATATTAGCCTTTTAACACACTCAGATTAAATGGAAATGGTCCGTGTCCAAGTGTGAGTTCGGGCCGCCGCATCTCTTAAGGTGTTTTGAGATTCTGCTGAGAACAGAAAGTGTTCTGCTTTCCTCAAGATCAGTGCTTCACAAACTTTTTTACTCCAAGGACAATGTCCACAACAATATTCCTGTGATTTTTCCAGTTGTTTGTTGTTTACTAGATAAAGCTTAAAGATTAGTATTTTTAAAAATATATTTTACTTACAATTTCGACCTGATCAAGTATTTCGTAGCTTGGCATAACAAGAATAAAATATTCATTAAAATTAATTAAAAAAACTGCCGGAGTAATACGATTTTATTAATTTATATGACTTTCCTGCTCTAGATATCACACTTATATAATTATTCAAAGAAGGGCAAGTAAGTAAGTAAATAAGTAAATAAATAAATAAATAGATAGATAGAAAGTTGTTGAGGGGTTTAATTAAAATAAGACATACTTTGATTTTTAGTTTATCTTATTTTAATATTTGTTTTGTCTTTATTTTAAATGACTTTAATCTTAACTTAATGTGAAATTATTGCAATATGAAAGTATATTTGAAAACCTTAATGTTAGGTTGGATTAATCTTGATTGGCCTAATGGTTGGGGAGTCGGGCTTGTAATCGAAAGGTTGCAGGTTTGAGTCCCAGGTCCGGCAGGGATTGGAGGTGGGGGGAGTGAATAACCAGCACTCTCTCCTCAATACCACGACTGAGGTGAGTCCCTTGAGCAAGGCACCGTTTCCCCAACTGCTCCCCGGGCGCCGCAGCGATAGCAATATGGCTGCCCACTGCTCCAGGTGTGTGTTCACGGTGTGTGTGTGTGTGTTTCTCACTACTCACTACTGTGTGTGTGCACTTGGATGGGTTAAATGCAGAGCACAAATTCCGAGTATGGGCCACCACACGTCCTTTCCTTTCCTTTCCTTTCCTTTCCTTTCCTTTCCTTTCCTTTCCTTTCCTTTCCTTTCCTTTCCTTTCTTTTCCTTAATTTCAGAAAAAAATGTGCAGTTAATTATTATTATTTTTTGTAATTATATAATTGTATTATATGATATTTTATGATATTATATTGTATTATATTATATTATATTAATATTTTGAGATTATATTTTATTTTTGTCAGTTCTATTTTTTTCTTTATTTAAAATTATTGTTTAAGTCATCTTGACTGAAAATCTTGACTTTCATTCTAGGTCATTTTAAAAAGTATGAAATTATATTTTAGTATAATTGAAAATGCTATAATATATTTTCGCATAATTGATATATTATATTACATTTATATTATATTATATTATATTATATTATATTATATTATATTATATTATATTTATTGTAATATATTATATTAATATTTTGAGAGTAGATTTTATTTTTGTCAGTTCTTTTTTTTACTTTATTTTAAATATTTTTTAAAGTCATCTTGACTGAAAATCTTGACTTAAGATAATTTTAAAAAGTACTAAATTATATTTTATTAAAATTGATCATTAAAAATGCTATAATATATTTAGGTATAATTGATTTATATATATTATATACATTTTGAGAGATTTTAAATTCATCACTTTTATTTATTTATTTATTTTTTTCTCTATTTTAAATAATATTTAAGTCATCTTGACTGAAAATCTTGACTTTAATTCTAGGTCATTTTAAAAAGTATGAAATTATATTATAGTATAATTGATAATTGAAAATGCTATAATATATTTTTGTATAATTGATATATTATATTATATTATATTATATTATATTATATTATATTATATTATATTATATATTTTGAGAGTAGATTTTAAATTTTTCATTCTATTTTTTTCATTCTAATTTGTATTTATTTTTTTATTTATTTACTTTAAATCATTTTTAAGCCATCTTGACTTAAAATCTTAAGATCATTTTAAGTCATTTTAAAATATAAATTATATTTTAGTATAATTGATGTATTATATTGTTTGATTATATTATAATATTATATTCATTTTTTGTTGATATTGTTAATATTTTGAGAGTAGATGAATTTTTTTTTGACATTTTTACAATGTATATTTATGTATTTTTAAATATGTTTATTTTAAATGTTTATTAATTTTATCAATTAAAGTATTAATTATTATTATTTTTAATTTTAGTTACTTCAGTAACTAAATAATGTTTATTTTATGTATTAGAAATAATGAAAATGCTCCTTTTCAGTTTCAGTTAACTATAATAGCCCTGCAGAGAACTATACAAATTCATTTGTTTATTCAAAATTCATTTATATCGTAGACGACTAATGCAAGATTTTGGGTTTTCTTTATTTTGTGACTACAAGTTAGGAGAATATAACTTTAACTCCAGTAGGTGGGTCCAGCTGTGCTTTCAGAAGTCCAACTCACTTGATTCCATACTTGCTCGTCTTTTACCAAAGATCTTATGCATTCCTTTCCTGACAAAGCTTCCTCTGGTGTATAAGCGTCCTTAGCGTGGGCTAGCAGTCACATATCATTGCTCGTCTTGTCAAGTGTTAGTAAATTGGAGGGCTGATTTGCATGCGTGGTTGAGTCTGGGCGGCCGTAGCCCCGGGCTCATCCTGGCATCACTGAGTCTCAGGAATGGTGTTTTTGGATTCATGTCTGGAGGCTGTGTTTCCCTCGCTAACCACACGCCACCTACGCCAAGTCAGGAAACAACGAGGGCCGCTGGGATGTCACGTGTCGAGAGCACAACACCGTGTTGAATAAAAGCAAAAAAGAGGCACATATTCAGGTTCGAGAAGAGCGGGACTCTAGAGATCGTCGACCTTGCGTTTGAAAAATGTCTTGCTAATTGAAACGCTCTATCTCTTGCAAGCTAAGTTGACAGCTAGAGAAATTGTGAGAGTAGGTGACTCAACCCACGTATTGTCAGCCTCGTAAGATAAAGCAGCCGTTGCAGATGAGAAAGTCCATACCGATCTCGCTGGAATTTCCTGGGAGTTGAGGTCTCGCCCGGGAAACTCTAAGTGCTGTTTGTTTTAGATTTCTCGCTAACCCTCCCGTTTTATTATAGCACTCTATCATAGGTGAACTCACCCTATGGCCAGATCTTTACTGATACGTTTAAGAAAAAAACAATGGGGCCAGCAGATCATTAAGGCGAGTGCTTTTTTTGGCTCGTGAATCGTTGCTTTGATCTTGAGGAAACATTTTTCCTTGACCGTTCTGCGGTTATTATTTTTGCCGATGCACACTACATGGGAAAGATGAATTGATTCGACAATGTTCAGAGTTTTAACAAGTCACGCTGCTTAAGTTTCTCCTTTGCTGAAACCAGAAGAACGTAAAACTGCAATCTGGCAGAAATTTGTGTCTGTCAGTTGAAATAATGTATGAAGAGGAACTCCCCTGCAAACAGACTGTATTTAGTTTTGTGTTGATTTAAGGCTTTTGTCTCCTTCCCGTCGCTCTCTGAGGAGCATGAACGTATTTGCCACTAGTGTTTACTTTACGGAATGAGGAAAATATTGTCTTTTTGAGCTTCTTAAGTTTTTGTGGGAAGTTTTAGTCATGATTGTTGATGCTGGAAGATGTGGTTTGAATTAAAATAGCGAACAAAGTGTGACAGACTTCATGCATTTCTTTTCTAAGATTACATGAATTATGGATATAATTGATATTTCAGTGAATGCACTAAAATACACTCAAGTCTAAAGTCAATTAGATGGCCTTTGCTGGCACAGATGGTATCAAAAATGGACCGCCATTTTTCAGTTTATTGTCTGGTGACAGCTGGTGTTATTATATCACAGCACATTGCCATTGATTGATCCGTTTCAAGTATTTCACTCGGTTCACTCGAACAAAACACAGCTACACTCTTAAAAAAAAAAAAGGGGGTTTTCACAGCAATGCCATAGAAGAACCATTTTGGGTTTCCAAAAGAACATTTCAGTGAATAGTTCTCAAAAGAACCAATTTGTATTAAAAGATCCAATTTTGCATAGTGTGAAGAACATTTGAATAATCTGAGGAACTGTTTACCACTATAAACTTTAAAAATTAGGGTTCCAAAAGAGGAATTTCACAGTGATTCCATAGAATA
The DNA here is from genome assembly GCA_036247105.1 of Cirrhinus mrigala. Classification (NCBI taxonomy): domain Eukaryota; kingdom Metazoa; phylum Chordata; class Actinopteri; order Cypriniformes; family Cyprinidae; genus Cirrhinus; species Cirrhinus mrigala. The sequence continues at coordinate 21,823,617 of CM070030.1, forward strand.
AATATTTTTGGCTCCCAAAAGAACCTTTCAATGAACAGTTCTAAATAGAACCATGTTTTTTCTTAGTGTAAAGAACATTTTGAAAATCTAAAGACTTATGGACTAAGGACTGATGTTTCCAATAAAGATTCCAATAAAGAGCCTTTATTTTTAAAGGGGTCAAGCTTATATGATTCTTTATGGTCTCAATGAAAAGTCTACCAAATACTTTGGTTAAAATTTCTCAATGTAAAACAACACCCTTTTTAGCTGGTCAAAATCAGCTCTGCACATGACAACCCATTTTGTTGTCCCTTTAAATGCTAATGATCTCTGCTCACCCCGCCCCTCTCTTCTGTGGGGTGATGAGCTGTACTGTTTACTTTAGCTGCATTTAGCCACATTTAGCCACAAAACTTGCTAACTAGAACATTAGAAAGGCGATTTGCAAAGATTTGTAAAAAAAAAAAATAAAAATAAACTTATACTCACTTCTTCAGTAGGTGAAGCTGGATCACGAATGATTCGCATAAACATAGACGCAAAAAAAAATGGAAGTAACGTTAATCCTCTGCGTCTTCAGCGACCCAGATGTCGGTAGTAAATGACGATTGCTGTGTTCATTATTACATCCGACAACAAAACACCTCAATCGCTTAGGAGCCATTCTTGTTTAATCCTACTCCGGCGTCGAAAACAATGGCGGTCGGGCTGTTTACAGCTCACTCAGCTCATTTAGGGCGGGTCTAAGGTAAGACGGCCATGTCAATCAAATATCATGGGAGCGGCCTTGATCTGTGTGATGTCACATAGCCAAGAAGCTAAGAATTGCTTAATTTGAAAAAGGGGAAATTACTTATAGGGATTTAAAAAAAAAATACTGCTGGGTGGATTTTTATCTTTATAGGGTAGATGTGTACACACACTGCCAACACACATTTATGTTCAAACAACATGTAAAAGTGAAATTTGCATCCGATGACCCCCTTAAGAGTTTAAAGGTGACATATCATTAAAATCAGACATTTTTTTTTCGTGTTTAACTGCTATAATCGGGTCCCCGATGCATCTATCAACCCAGAAAATGTTAAAAAGTACAACTCACTAACTTACCATTTTGGTAAGTCTTTCTCTGAAAGCATGTGAAAAAATTAGCGTGTCAGATTTTGCTCCGCCTGTGATGTAGAAAGAGGATCTTAATCTGCACGTTATCACCGACGGCACTGTCATTTTGTTTTCGCAAGCGAAAACGATACCAGTTCTAACACCATGACCTTTGCAGACATAACGGACTGTTTTTATGTGTGTTTTTAACATAAACTTGTGTGTATTTGACAGTTTAAGCTCAATAAGACATGAAAGAGAACTTAGTTTAGTACTCACATGCCGTGTGACAGCCACTTTCTGTGCATTCACTTCAGATGTGTGCGCTTAGAAAACCCTATATAAGAAGTTTAAACTGATATGGCTTTAAAACGCATGATTTCAGTACGATAGACATGATAATCAAAACCAGACAGACGTCTTTTAGCAGAGCATCTGAGGTACAAACTGTAAAGGCACCGCCCTATTTTGGAAAAGGGGGCGGAGAGCATCATCTCATTTGCATTTAAAGAGACATGGACGAAAAAAGCGTATTTCTGCTTCCACTCAAAATAGGCATTTTCAAAGTGATATAATAAATGATCTGTGGGGTATTTTGAGATTAAGCTTCACAGACACATTCTGGGGACACCTGAGACTTATATTACATCTTGTAAAAAATGGTATAATAGGTGCCCTTTAATAAAACTTTAGAGTTCCTCCTACATGCATCCTCTCCCTTCTTTTAGAAGAATATTGTATTATTTTACTATATTATTATCGTATTATACTATTGTATTATAGGAATATATTTCACAGTTATACTATCTGATCTAACAGCATGTGGGTTTTCACAGTGATTCTGTAGAAGAACCATTTTTGGCTTTCAAAAGAACCTTTTAATGAATTGTTCTTAAAGGAACCATGTTTTCTTAGTGTAAAGATCCTTTTTTCACAATAATGAACTTTTTGTGGAATGGAAAGTTTCCACTGATGTTAAATGTTCTTAATGAAACCATCAATGCCAATGATTTATTTTTAAGAATGGATCCTCAGAGCTCCTTCTACATGCATCTTCTCCCTTCATTTAGAAGAATATTGCATTAATGTTGTGTTATACTATTGCATTATATTAATATTTCACAGTATTATCTGTTCTATTAGTATGATCTGTTTTAGTCTACATGAACACATGCATAGTATTCTATAGCTGTAACTGACAGGGAGTCTATGTTAGCCTTGGTTTTTAAGATCTATGTTGGTTAGACATCATTGGACTCTGAACTTAGTCTCTCCTAAAAAATACAGTTAATACAACTGGACTATTCAAATAATAATAAAAAAATAAAAAAAAACGTTTTTTTATTTTGCTTTAATAATTTATATGAATGCTTTTAACATTTTTGCTTTTAAACTTTCTGCTCCACTTGCCTGCTAGGCTTTCATTACTGTAAACATGTTTCTCAATCATTTTTACATTAGTAAGTCCAAGTGAATATATTTGGTATTCCTCAGAGACAGTATGTTGAAAATAAATGTTAATAATTAAATGTTGAATATTGCTTTAACTAGCTAGTTAACAAGAAAGCTATCCTTCTTGTTCACACTAAATGGTGACATTCTCATCATACAGTATTTCCCATTTTTCCCTTTTCTTCGTCAGTGCTCTTTCACGCTTCAAATACGGGCTAAAATAACATTTGCAATAGAAACTTCAAGGGTGTAATCGCCGAACAGATTGAAACATTATCTCCTTCCAAATTACAACATCTGCTCATTAAACTAACGTCTGTGTGTCTGAACTTAACATTTGTCTTTGTATTCGTACTTTTCCTCTGCGGATTTTCGTTTTGTCAGCAGTACTATTGGATTTTCCCACCTCTCCCTCTTTTATTGTTTCTTCTCTGTTCTTCTCTGTGTGTCCAAACATGTGGTTTTGACTAACACAGAGGGGAAGGGATTATTCTAATTGGGTCTTCGGTTCAATAAGTAATCAAAAGTAAGACCACAAGGAACGGACCCCATGGTCATACTGTATCTACAGACGGCATTTGAGCTGCTGTGCTGCACAATAAAAGGCTGCAGGAGTTGGGAAAGTTACAAACGGGTGTTTGGACAATGTTTAAACAACATCATTTGGTGCTGTTGTGTATACTATTGTGGGCCGTGGGAAAAGTGAAGCCTGTTCTTATCTCTGAGTAGCTTTTCTTTGTGTTTGATGATGTTTCTGTCACAGATAAACACTCGCACCCACTCGTCTGACCAGAGGCGACCTTTTCCAGGCCCTTCCGCCCCATAGTTCTTTACCTTTGTGTGGTCATTCTGCACTCAGCTTAGTAGGTGGTTTCTGTACCACTACACTGTAAAACGTTTTCACCAGTTTCATTTTAAAAACTTAAGTTTAGCAGCTGCCATAAAATTTGAAGTTAAATCAACTTAAAAGTACAAGTCATTTCAACTCGCAAGTTAAATCAACTTTAAAGTACAGGTCATTTTTTACTCATTTTATTGTAATGAGTTAAAATGAATTGTAGTTTTAAGCTGATTTTACTTAAAATGTTAAGGCAGCTGCTAAGCTTAAGTTTTTAAGTTGAAACTGGTGAAAACATTTTACAGTGTAGTGGCGCCAGATGGAATTGAAAATATGTTGGTCTTCGTATTTTTTTTTATTTATTTATTTTTTTTCAGCAACTTTCCTTTTACAATGCCGTCACTTAGTTGTCTAGGTTATTGTATAATGTTAACCAAATTAGAGCTGTGTGGTAATATATTTTCCTTATTTATGTGCCATGACCTGCATATATACATTCAAAAGTCTGGCATTAATAATATTTATTTGATCACAAAACAGTAATGTTGTGAAATATAGAGTATTACACTTTAAAATGTTAATTTACAATTTACGTTTTAAAATAATTTTTGAAAACAGTTGTGCTTCTTAATATTTTTGAGAAAACTGATACATTTTCATTATAAAAGTAGTTGTGCAGTTATGTATTTTCCTTATATAATTTGGGACCCATTAATCTTATGTGCCATGACTTGCACTTTAATAATATTATTTAGATAATTATTTTGTTGATGTTATTGAAATATGTCTCTTATGCTCAGCAAGGCTGGATTTATTTAATAGAAAATACAATAAAAAACATTAATATTGTGAAATTTGCAATTTAAAAATGACCTTTTTGGAAAATACATACAAACAAAATATATACCTACAAAAATAATCAATGTTCAGGATTAGTTGATGAACAGAAAAACGGCATTTTATTTGAAATTATGTCTTTTGTTGCATTATAAATGTCTTTACTGTTACTTTTGATCAATTTAATGTGTCCTTGTAATAAAAAAAAATTTCAAAAAAAAAAACAAAAAAACTTTTAAGTGCTAGCTATTTTAAAAAAGCTATTTTGGTGTTGTTTCAGCAACTTTTCATTTAGTCTGATTTTACACCTGCTTTTCACCATCCAATCAATTCCTCATTCAGTTCCTGAATAAATTTCCACCTTATATTTTTCCTCATGATTATCCGTTTTCACTTCTGAACATATGTTTGAATGTGGAAGTAAAATGGATTGCAAATGGCAATTCATGTTGACTTTGAAACGCATTTAATTCCATCTATCTTGAAACATGGTGAACGTTTGGTACCGTAATATACTATTTAAAAATGTCCGTTCAGGTCACTGTAGTGTTGAGGGAATGCATCCATGGTATTTACATTAAGGGAGCGGTGCCTGCTTATAGCTCAGCAGAAATGTTTGGTTAGTTGATTAGCGCTCCTCCAGGGACTTCTGCTCTCATTCCACTCCTGTAGCCTGCTGGTGACACTGGGGTGTTGCTGCCCGGTGTTGAGTTAATTGCTCTCCCCCGTTCAACTCTGATTGCTGTCCCCAGCATGTGGGAAACGTCGACCCAGATGAGTCAGGATTCATTTCATGAAATCCAGGCTTGAGTTTCCAGTCCTTTTCTCCTTTCCCCTATCCCTTTCATTCCATATGTACTCTGTCCACTTTATCCCTGTTTATCTGATGGTTATAGCTGTCCATGACTCCATGCCTCCTTTCTCATCCAGAAAATCCATGCGTCTGGAAGCAGTAACTCCAGTGGATGTGTTTCAGGTTAATGCTGTACTCTTCAGATCCTCCCCGCTCGCCAAGTGTTGTTAACATTTATGCTGCGTGTTTGTTGCCCTTCAGAGAGCCAGAGAAAGCATTGCTGTTTCTTTATAGGACTGTACAGAAAGTACTTTGATTTATGTCTGACTTTGACTTGGTAAGGTTTATAAAACACATCTGGTGCTTTAAGTCATCAAGTAAGATTAGTTTGTATTTCGACATGTGTAAACAGGCAAAGCTGAATTTTCAGATCTATTTTGAGCTTCAGATTCATTAAACTTGTGTGCCTAGACCAGAGGTCTCCAAACTTGGTCCTGGAGGGCCGGAGTCCTGCAGAGTTTAGCTCAAACTCTAATTAAACACACCTGAACCAGCTAATCAAGGTCTAGGCATGCTAGAAACTTCAACTTGTTGAGGAAAGTTGGAGCTAAACTCTGCAGGACACCAGTCCTCCAGGACTGAGTTTGGAGACCCCTGGCCTGGACAGTATGCAGCTGTCCAAACTTTATCCCAAACACTTACTACTTGTAGAATAAAGAATGAATAAGTCAGAAATTATTATTTATAGTCACACCAAAGCCTTGGGGTGCCTATAATATGTGAGCTTGGACAAAACCAGTCTTAAGTAGCACGGGTATATTTGTAGCAATAGCCAAAAGTGCATTGTATCATTGTAATGGATTGAGTTAAAATGATCCAATTTTTCTTTAATGCGAGAAGTCATTAGAATATTAAGTAAAGATCATGTTCCATGAAGATATTTTGTAAATTTCCTACCGTAAATATATCAAAGCTTAATTTTTGATTAGTAATATGCATTGCTAAGAACTTCTTTCGGACAACTTTAAGGGTGATTTTCTCAATATTTTTATTTTTTTTATTTTATTTATTTATTTATTTATTTATTTTTTTTTTTTTGCACATTCAGATTCCAGATTTTCAAATAGTTGTATCTCGGCCAGATATTGTCATATCCTAACAAACCATACATCATTGGAAAGCTTATTTATTAATTTAATGATAATTATGACTGATTTTGTGGTCCAGGGTCACATATATTCCTCTAGTGATGCACCAATAATAAAATTCTGGTTGATACAGATGAGCCAGTATTTTCATGTGATGGTGATGACCGTTAAATGGCTAAAATTATATGCTATTTTGTCTAAATTGATAATAATAAAAATTAAAAATAAAAATAAAAACTAAAATCAATCAGTTTCATAAACATTGTAAATGTTAAAAATGAATTTAGGCATCACAACATTGTGTACGAATGTGTACTGAATGAAGTATGAAGTGTGTGTGTATATATTGTGGCGGGCGGAGCATAACGACAGACACAGTGGGCGTGACGTCAGGCCTCGGAGAGGCTTTTATTAAACAATATAAACAAAAGTGTCCAAAGGGGGGAATAAAAGTGTCCAAAATAAACAGGAGATCTGGTGTCCTCGACGTGCAGGGGTTCCGTGAAGGAGGGGCAGTGTTCTGCAGGGAAGGGTCCAGGTAAGGGGCGGAGTCCGGCGGCCGCACTTGCTCCCCGCCGGGGTCCGCTGCACGAGGGGTAGCGGCTTCCTTCAGCGGCTTCATCCACCTTTCGTCGCGGCACTTCCTGAGGCGGGTAAATCGGCCCGGCATCCTGGCCCGCAGCCGTCTGGGTGCGGCTTCACGCCTGGACCGTGGGTGATGCACACAGAAAAAGTGAACATGAACAATCCAATATCAGCTGATATGAATACAAAAATCTCTAATATTGACTAATAACTGATATGATACTGGTATTTTGTGGATCTCTGTATATGGGTAGCCATTAATTTGTCATTAATTCATCCCTCAGTTATGAACAAAGAGATGGTAAATGTTTGTAGGTGCAGAGAAACATGGCAACTTCACAGACAAATTGAAAATTGAAGGGTGAGTTGTGACAGTTGAGTCCGGAAGTTGCAGGTGGGTTCAGTATCAGTCTCTCCGTCCTTGAATCCCCTTATCTTTCACACTCATAGTCAGACAGTTTTTTTTTTTCAGTTTTCATTTCTTATCACCACTTTCACCCGTCTGTCTACAGCCCGAAACCTTTCACGTTCCACCGTGTCGAACCGCACGGACACTGCCCAGTCGCAATGCTCCAGCACTCAAGCAGGACGCTCACTCTTTTTCTACATCCGCCTCAAAATCCTCCCTACAAGGTTTCTTCCCAAAAGAAAAAAAAATCCCACAGAGTATACAAAAACCGAAACCCGGCCTCATTGAGATCTACTCAAGATTAGCCGCTTGCAAATTGAGAGTTTGCCTACTGATCTCTTCCTTTTTGAACTCATTCCAAGATATTCCTTTTTAAACATTTTCCAAAGTTAAGCTGCCTCTTTCAGGAGGACTTTTTGTACCCTGGTGGCAAATGCAAATGTAGGGTTGAGATACAGTTGAAAAAGGTCCCTGCCTAAACCTCGGGAGATATCAATATGGATGCTCCGGCGACACTTGACTCTTTAAAAAGAGTTCGAGCGAAGACATTATTCCATATTTTATTAACCCAGCCCCTTCAATTAGACTCCTCAGTCCGTAACAGTTCAGACGCTGCTGGTCAGTCCTTGAAGCGCAGACTATTTATCCATCAGAACCAAGGTCGTATTAGTAATATTCCATAAAATTATGCCTGGTTTGGCCAATCATTTCATTTGGAGCATATGAAAGGCGACAGAAGAGGGAAAAAAAGATTACAGCCTCGGCCTACCTGTTTCAGCTCATCACTGACTCCTCGTCCACAGCCTTATCAGTATTCCTCAGCGCTCCCTGTCCTCTCCATTACCCACTACTGGCAGCCAGTCAGGGACACTTTCCTTTGGCAGGTAACCGGCCCGCAAGGACAAAATGGACACACGGGCAATTTAAATGATTGGAAGCAGTAAGTAATATATTAGAGAGCCCTGTGTTTGAAAAGTCAGAAGTAAATTGCATGTTATTAGTGCCAACTCAGCGAAGCAGAAAACACAAGGTTTATAGAGGAACGAGTTAAAGTTGGAAATGATATTGTGGGCGTCTTGCGATAACGCGTCTCTGCTAGTCTTATCTACGTTTTTCGTCAATTTTGAAGACTTTGCTTGGAGATACCAGTCTTAATTACGGACTAATCCACAAATCTCCACCGCACGGCCCTCAGCGAGAAGCGATGGATTAGAGATGTAAATATGATGTCTGAGAGGGAGTCCCTGGTGAGTTCAACCCCATCTTTGGCGTCTAGCTTGTTTGCAGGCCCTGCGTTTCCCCCCTCTATTCATAATCCTCCATGGAGAGCTGAAATTGGTCCTTGGTCTCATTAGAGGCCCTGGCCATACCCCTAACACACCTGAGATCGATGGGTACAGACCTTTAAGTGGTCGTCTTGGTTATTAAACGCAGGGGAAGCCAATTTCTGGTCGAGGAAAGCTAATCCGATCACACATTAGGAGCCCATATTGGCTGGAGTGGCGCGAGGAAGGGATAAAGCGGGGTCGTGTGTCCTCTGTGTGTACTCGCTAGATGGGCTGCTCAACAAAAGCAATATTGTGAGAGCGACATCACATGCTTTCTGCAATCCATGCCCTTATTGTTTAAAAATATGCAGGAATATTCTCATATTAAAATATAGAAAGATATTTTAAGCTCATGTGATTTCCACCAGAGTATCATTTGTTTGTGCATGAGAAAGTTGGTAGAAGTTTTGGCTTAAGACACAGATATTTTTTGTCTTTGCATGTGAATAGCTGAAGACTAATTTTGCAGGAAGTCATGAGTCAGCGGAGAGAAAGAAATGTATTTATCCAAAATTAGTATAATAATGTGACATGTTGCAGACGAGCATGTGGTTTGATTCACTTCAAAGATTTTGTGATTAGATTCTAAATGCAATCAAACAAGAATATGAGCGCATGCATTAGATGAGCAACCACCTGCTTCCTGAATATATTCAAAGAAATCCAAATTAGAAACGTTGGGATACTGAAAAAAAACAGAAAGTGAACTAAAAACCATGAGGTTCCACATGGATTCACTCAGGCCTCATGCTCAACATGATTTAAAATATTTGTTTAAGATTGGAGTGTTTCCCTCCATTTCCTGACTTTCTCTGTAATAGGTTCCACAGACATATTTTGGCTTTCCTTGTACTTGTGCGCAGATTCTTGACATGACTAATCCAGCGTAGTTCAGCAACTGTGTTGCATTCAATAAAACATAGTTTTTGATTTTGTTTCTTGGTTCTCTGAAAGCCCCATTAGTTCCCACTCCCATTATCTGCAATCCGCATGTCACGTCTTGTTATTGCTTGTTTGACGTTAGTAATATGTAATGTAATTTTACAGAGGGCGAGACGACATATTTGGATGTCATTTGATCTTTTATTATATTTTTTTTCGTGAGACCCATCTCTGTGCGTTTTGAGCCTTCTAAGCTAATTATTGAATGTAATCCCAGACATAGGCTAGAGTTATACAGAGGGGCCTCGTCATTAGAGCCGTGAACTGAATGTGAACTGACCACTGACAAAAGGAAGTGTATTCAAAATCATTATTGAGTTCAGTTCGTAATTGAATAACATGGCCTCCCTTGGTCAGCTGAGTGTTTTTGTATGGCCTCAGGCTATTCGGATTTCATGGTTCTGTTTTCGTTGAGACTGCATGTGGCGAATTGTGGCCTGACCGAAACATCTACGTCTGTAAAATTGGGACTTCCTGTGAGCTGCATATGCATGCGCACGGTATCAGATGGTAGTCGCAATATGGGCATATGCTGTGGCAGGACGTTGTCGAGGGATGACAGGTGGTTGCTGGGACATTTGCATAATTATGGATGTACCACATACACCCGTAGCAAGTCATAAACCCGGAGACCAGAGAGCTGAGAAATTTCAAGTGCTCAGAGCGCTCAGAGTTTCTGCCAGGTGGCAAGACACTAACAGTAAATCTGGCTGTCGACACTCAAGACGCCACTGCAGATGACATGTGAACACTTTACTTTCACGCTGGCTATAGCTAAAGCATTGTACAAACTCTAACAAGGGGAGGATTTAAAAAAAAAAAAGCTCTGTCAGGGAAAAGATTTCCTGGGGGTGTTTATTTATTCTCTCAGGTCTAATATGCCACCGACTGTGGCTAATTTACTCTCAACTGGTTTAATAGATTGTATGATGTTCATAAAATGGAGCACTTTCTATGAAATGCGTGCATGTGTAATGTCTTATGAAGAGATAGTTGACCTTTAAGAATAGATTTACTTACTGTACTCTCATTATATTAACAAGTGTGGCAGGATATTCTTAAAAAAATCACCTTTTGTGATCCACAGAAAAAAACTTAAAGCAAAAAATAGGTGTGACATGAGAGCAACAGTGTTTTCTTTTATTTAGAGGTGAACCGTTCCTTTAATGCAGTATAAAATGTTTCAAATATTCCTCAAGTCTGAGTGAGTAGCATTCCATAAGTGCTGAAAGCCCAACAAAATGCATCACTCTTGTCTGTATGCATGTTCTATATAAAATTTTCGCTGACTTCTGCAGGTTACATTGTACCCTGTAGGTGGCGACAAGTTAGCATCTTCAGTGAGTCATTTGAATCATTGTTCAACTGATTTGTTTGAGTTTACATCGAAAAACTTTGAAAAAGTAGCATAGTGTAATGGAAGAATGCTTCTCAGTTTGTTCGAAAACACTGATTTATTTAGGAGCAAAACAAACAAATGAGTAATTTAAATCATTTGTTTGGATGACTCGCTTATAAATTCTGATTCATTTAGGAGCAAAACAAATGAGTGATTCTCAAAATTAAGGCTGCATCATAGCAAGGTTGTGTCCTATCTAGACTAGTCTGAAGTTTGTAGGTTAAACACTAGAAACCCAACTCATTTTAAATTGTGTGAAAAGGATTGTGGATGATTGGAGGATGCGAAGGATACACTTATTGCATCATGTAAAATACACTGAACGAAGGATGTGAAACGAAAGCTGTATTCCAAAGATCTTTCAAATTGAGATGGCCTTCGATGGTGCATGATAAAATGGTGGCTGAGGTGTGCAGTTGTACAAGGATTGAGAAGCACCCAATGAGTCATGAATCATTCATTCAAATGATTCATTCTAAATTTATTCGGGAATGTCATTACTGTGTGTTGCAGCATTTCTGCTGTGGCAAAATTGTGTCTACAGTAAAATAAAAGTTACTCAATATTAAAACAGCTTTGCCCAATCATGCTGCCTCCTTGCCACTCCAGTAACTTCTCGGAAATGGCCCAAGCTGTCGTTGCCAGTTTTAAATATGCAGTTGGAGATTTAGTAGTGGAGGTCTAAACACATTTTTTGAACCAGCAGTGGCAGATCCTGAATCTGTTGCCAATTTAAGTGTTTTACACTCATTTTTACACAGATTTAGTAGCAGCAAGGAGTGCAAATGACCTTCAGGAAAGAAAATATACTGGCTACATTATATTTTTATTTGAGCAGTGTATCTCAGTAGAGATTGCTAAACTCCAGCTTATATGTTTGCCAGTGTTTTCAGCTCATCAGTGCTTTTTCCGCAATGTAGAAAGAGTGTGTATGCACGGTTGCCAGGTTGGGAAGATTAAGTACACTGCTGGGCAGGAATGTTTTAATTTAAGACACAAACTTGGGAGGCTTTAAACTCTTGAAATCTGGCAACACAACCATGTGGAGGCTTGTTACCAATGCAAGATAATGCAAATGCCAACTTACAATGAAACATTTTCAGGATAGATAACAAGTGGGTAAATGTGGCAGATGATTATTATCAGGCATTTTTAATATGTAATGGTTTATATAGAGGCTTAATAGAAAGTGTTACTAGAAAGTAAAAAGGTGTGGAAATAAGTCTACTCAGTAGACGACCACAAGCACAGAACCCTGCAATCCAGAGCGGCGGCAATCTGAGCTGTGTGAGACAGGAAGTGTGAACTGGTATCAGACTAATCCCCCCCTACCTGCCCTGCAGTTCAAACCCATTACAGCGCAGCAGCACAGGGACACCTCTGGCTCTCCTCTCCCATCTCTTTCAAAAGCATGTGCGGTGTGCGCTTGTCACAGAACAAGCCCAGCTAAATGGTCCTATTGCCACCGCCTTTCTTTGCAAGACTCAAAGGAACTGGCTTTGTGTCAGACAGAAATGTACTACTGTGTCCCTGTCACACATTTGTGGGGCTAAAAAGGGCCTTTCTGTAGGAAATCGAGGAAACTGAGCTGAAGTGCTGTGTTTGTTATCTGTGGCCATGTGGGTAGGATGTCTTATTGTACCATAGTGACGATACTCCAGTTTTTGGAGTGAGAAAATATGATGTTAACAAGATCTCTCTCCTCTCTCTGTTTCAGACATGCCCTTGCATGTACGCCGTAGCAGTGATCCAGCTCTGGCTGGCCTGCCTGAAGCCCAGCTCCCGCCAGAGGAACCATCTCGTAAAAACCCCACATGCTGGTCCACCACAGCAGGGTTTATGAAAGCCAACAACACCAGCGGAACCAACAGCCTAGAGCGAAAGGTTAGTTCTTACTATCGCAGTGTCATTCAGTTATTTTTACACACACACACACACATTAATTATACAAATTTTTGTTTCTATCATAGTTTTGGTACATCACTGGTTTGAATCAGAACTTACTGAATGAGTGAAGTACCTCAAGGATTGTGGAGAGTAATATCTTTCCATCCATCGTTCCATCCATTACTCCATCCATTGTTTTCCCCATCCATCCATCATTCCATCCATCATTCTACTCATCCATCCACTTATACATACATCTGTCTGTCCATTCATCCAACTATCCATCCATCCATCCATCTTTCTACTTATACATCCACCTACCTGTCTATCCGGCTATCCATCCATCCATCTGACCGTCTGTCCGTACATCCATCACTCTACTTACACAACCTTCTGTCTGTCTGTCTGTCTGTCTGTCTGTCTGTCCATCCATCCATCCATCCATCCATTTATACATCCATCTGTCTTTCCATTCATCCGACTGTCCATCCATCTTTCTACTTATCCATCCATCCATCCATCCATCATTCTACCCATCAGTCCATCCATCCATCCATCCATCCATCCATCCATCCATCCATCCATCATTCTACCCATCAGTCCATCCATCCATCCATCCATCCATCATTCTGCCCGTCAATCCATCCATCTATCCATCTACCCACCCACCCACCGATCCATCAAGCTTTTTCATTGCAGTATTCATAACTAATTTCATACATTTCAATTTTTTAATAGTTTATCTTTGGAAATTTGTATAAGGACGGTATTTTCCCAGTACATTTTCACAAACCAAAGCACTAGTTGGAGCATTTTTAGGGCAACTTGTAAGAAGTGACTTCCCTTTGCTCCGTCTCATTCATCTTGAGATTCTCTCAATGACTGTTGCCACTGTTTGTTGTTGACCTGGAACTCTCTTGGTTATGGAACCATATGTCTTCGCTGTTAGAAGAATGGGACCCGCATCCTTTGTTTGTTGCTTCCCTCTTGATTCGGGCCTCATTGCGATGGTCAGTGCCTTTGGCTTTAAATGAATCAAAAAGAGGCACATTCTCTGTTTTCCTTCCTAGCTTCCCTGGGGCAGCCAATGAAAAAGCGGCCAATTATCTTTGCAAAATGGCTGCTCTTTTGCAGCAATGACAAGCCTTCAGTGCTTTGAAACAGCAATATTCCAAATTAAAAGTGGGGGAAAGGGGAGGGAGCGAGAAAAGATGGAGTACTCAAAATGTGACACCGCAACCTGCGATGAGATTAGCGCGTCTCGTGGCGTTCACTAGTAATCCTGTTTAAAAGCACTTTGCTTGTCGCTTTCTTCCATAATCCAAACACCACACTCTCATTTTAGCAGAGCAGAAGAATTAAGCTGTTATTTTTACCTTTCGTTCTGCACCGGATCATTTATTTCCTGACTGTTGTTTTTGGGATGTCATGAGAAAAGCTTGAGGTGCTTGGAAGGTCTGTTTTTGGTTGATACTGTCAGATGACGATAAGCGACGGTGTGAGTATAAATGCGCTCTATTTTAGTACCAGTGAATTGGTGAAATGAACATAAAGGTGTTAGTTCACTTTGAAGTAAGAATAGCAGGCACTGAGGAGAAAGCTATTATATCTGCTTTTTGCCTTCGGCTTATATATGCAGAGAACTGTCATTCTCCAAAACTCTGTGGCTTTTCCTGGATATATTTTACGATTTTAATCATTTAGCCAAGACTTGCTGGTCTGTGGGTCAATGACTCTCCCTATTGATGTTAGATCTTCCATTTTGGAGATAATGTGGCCTGTGGCATGTCTTTACAAAGCATTGTTTTGTCTTCATGGACATTTTCTCATATGGAGCATAACATCTGTCTCTCAGTATCTCTTCTTGAACTTGAAGAAACCTGAAGGCCTCCTGCTGCGTGTCAAGGTAGGCCAATGCCTCAATCATTACAACATGCTCCACAGGAAGTCTTGATTCATAAGGCCGACTGTATGAATTCTTCACCCATCCTATGGGCCTTTGACCTGTTGGTCTTCGTGTTCCTCACTGTGTCTCATCCTCCTCCTCTTTGCCCCGCTGTTTAATGTCAGAATTACATATATAGATAATTTTACCATGCAGGAACATCAAAATCACTTCATGTTCCAACACTGTATGGGATCGCTTTTGTCTGATGTCCAATTGTGAATTGGCTCAAGCTATAACTGGAAACTCTTTTTCTTTTTCCTCTTTGCTCAGACTAGGTCTTTAGCCAAGAGCAACGGTGCTCGGTAGGCTTTCTAGGCTGAGGCCCCCTGTGTCACCGGATAACCTGTTTTAGGTTTGCTCTAAAAACTCTTCAAATTGAGATTAGACTTGAGCTCCGTTGCTAGAGGGCGTTTGATTTCACCTCTGTGAAAACATGCAGTGTAACATTAGAAACACGGTGTGAATTAGTAGCTTGTAATGGAGCTCCTTATTAGTGAGAAATGAAATTAGTGTGCCCTCTAAATTTAGGTGGCCTGAATGATATCATTGCGGGGCTCGGATCCAAGATGAGCTTTCCTCGTACACCAACCTTAGCACAGTGAGTCTAATCTGGAGAACAGCTTCAGTAAGGTATCGCTGTATTAGACACTACTTACCTATCCTTATATAAGGAAATTGGTCTCATATTATTAATACCAAATTCTGTGTTTGTTTTGTTTTGCCCATATATTAAAAAGTCAACTGGGCCAATGTTCTTTGGACCACAGTGTGATTCTTTTGTGTTCCACAGGAAAAATTAAGTCAGGCCAGGCTCATTGGAAACAAATGTGCTTCTGGTGACATTTCTGCAAAATTATATTGAGTTGCTTCTTGCATGTTTTACTGCACTTTTAAAGTGAAATAACCAGTAAATGGTGCTAAAAAGGGTGTTTGGTTTTCCTTTTTTGCTGGTTGTTGAACAGATCGCAACATTTCGGAATGAAACATCCATTGAGCGGCGTTAAAAGCTTAATACTCTATCATAACCCTACCATAAACTTAACCAATAGTGTTAACAAAAGCATTTGTGAGATAAAAACACATTTGCTGAAGCAACCATGCCATATTATCTTGCTTCTAGTGATTCATGTTTCACAGGACCCATATCTGAGGGCTCCACATTGCAAGTGTAATGCTGTATCGGGTGGGCCACAGAGCAATTTTACTATGTCAAAGAAACCATATATATGGAGCTGGTTATGTGATGCAAACATAAAAATTAGTGGTGTCAAAATTGGCATGGTAACGCAGGCGATAATTTTTTTTATTTTAACACGTTAAAAATATTTGACCCAATTAATGCACGGGCGGGGCTAGGTTTGGCCACCCCGCCTTAAAACTGTGCATGCAAGTGTTTATTATTTAAGAGTCACATTTAAAGCAGTGTCAGATCCGCTTAAAGTTCAGCCGCGGCAGCTTTTAAAGTAACAGCAGCCAAAATATCCCAATAAGCAGCTGCTGTGATGTCTGTTAATCAGAGAACAAAATTAAAAATAGAAAAATCAATAACTTTTGTAGTTTTAAGCTTTATCTTTTATTTAATTTAGATTTTAGTGTTTGGTAACTTTATTAAATTTGGCTATATTTTCTTGTTGAATATGACAGTTATTATAATGGGTTTATGTGAAGATTGTTTTAAGTTCACTTAAAGTGAATTAAAATGTTAAATTGAAAGTGCTCAATTATACTGTAATGTTGAATGGCTATAGTCAATGGTTAAAAATTCGTAGAGACATCAGTTGGTATCAGTGATACTTGCCTTCAGTCATAAAAAAAGATGCCATTAAACAAATATAAAAAAAATATACTTCCTTTATGTAGTTTCTACATTAATTTTAAGACTGAATGTGAAATATTGCAATATAAAAGTAGAAAATTAGAAAAATTGTAATGTTAGGTGGGATTAATCACGATTAATTTCAGAAAAAATGTGTGATTAATTAGTTAATTTCTTTTTAATTGATTGACATCACTAGTAAAAATGTATTTTTGCCAAGTGTTTTTGATCATAACATAGTATTATACAAGAAACCATGTGAAAATAATCTCCCCCATTTATTATAATTTGCATAGGAATTAAAGGGTTTTTTTCTTGCCACTGATGTTCATTTCAACTGGAAAATGCAGTGAATTGTTTTGCCAAAGCGTAGGTAGAGACATTTTTTCCAATGAGCCTATGTTAAAGAAAGTGAGTAAATGATGACAGAATTTTCATTTTGGTGTCAACAAACCCTTTAATACCAGGTGTAAACATTTTCTTTCATCACCTGCTTTGTGTTTTCCAGGATAAGGGTCTGGAAGCGTACCGCAGCCTGCCTCGTGATGTTGTCCCCTGGGCTACCCAGTTTCAGAGGGAAAACGCCCGCTCCTCCCTCAGCGCCAACCATCCCATGGTGGACCGATGGCTTGAGCGTCAAGAACAGGTACTTTCAAGAACTCATTCGCATATACCTATCTCCGAAGTGCCTCTTAACTCCAGTAAACTGCGATGATCTATAAACCTGTGTTGTTGTTTTTTTGTTTGAGTTAAGAGTAGATTCAGGAGTCAAGGGGAGATTATTGAATATAGCACAAAGGAAAAAAAGGATTGCTAAGAGAAAAAAAATACTAGAAAACGGCACCCACGTTGTTGGTTGAGGATTTCACTAACCTTACAAAACGTGAGCCACGGTCTCCATAGACGTAGATGCTGAGTATCTTTGAAATTCAGCTCTTTTGTCAATGTATCGGTGTAACCGTCTAAAAGAGTGTGGGAGGTGTTTCAAATTCCTCTCCCTCCTGCTCAGAGGAGAGAAATAAAAGAAAGAGGTGAGAAAGGAGATTGAGATGTTTGAGGCGCCCGGCATGCTGCGGGGAATTCACTTATTAATTTTCGCAATCGATTTTCTCGAACCGCCAGCATCCATTTCACTCTTTCCCCCCACTTTTCTTTCTTTGGCCCATTGAAACGACTGTGACAGAGGTTCGGCTGCTTGTTTGCAATTCTGGTGGTCGCGGGTTCTCATTCCCCAGAAGCTTGAGTTGGCTCACAACGAAATCCCCCACCACCACCACCACCACCTCAAGGGCCCGTGGCACAGAGAGTCGTGCATCATCATTAGGGAAGTCGTCTTGCATGGAGGAGCCTCTGGGCTGGATGTTGGGCTGCTGGCGGGTTGAAAGGAGCAGTCAGTCAAGGCCTGGGCTCAACCTGACAGACTCATTCATTTGAGCCTCAGTCTATTACAGCTTAGCCTGACCCCCCAGTCTGTTGCCCGCCCCGAATCACTCTTGCTCGCTTTCTCTCTCTCTTTCTCTTTCTCAAGCTACGCCATCGTAGCACCTCTGCCCTCTTTTCTTATTTCTCCTTGCCTGTTTTTCGCCCCTTTCCCCTCATTTTCTCTCTTAGCAGGAAGTGGTTATTTGAAGTGACAGACAGATTTCAAGACAGATGCAGAGGTTCTGTTGCTATTCAAGCACATTAACGTGCACACACACACACACACACACTCACCAGAGTAGGCTGAAGCTACTGTAGCTAGTATTTCACCCATCTTTCTCAGCAATTTGGCATTATCACTGTTTATTTTAAGCTATTTTGTTTGTAAAATGTAATGTGTTTGTGTGTTGGCGCTAGCTTAGCTTGCAACAGTTTTTGAGTAGTTTGTTTAATGTTGCACTGCGCAGTAGGTACTCAAGGATATCACATCAAGTCAAGTACGTCTTTGTGTTTTATATTCACTCCGTGTGTTATAATAGTTGCCTCTACTGGCTTATCACAAAGTTCTTAGCAATTATGTCTTTATTGCCATCTTAAATATCCATTTAATCTTTCATTTCCTCTTTGCTTTTATTGGCTCTAATTGTTTCGTTGCCTTTCTCTTCACAACAGACTCAGTTCGATATAGCCTCCATTCTATTTGCATAATGTTGTGGCTTTTTTTTTATAGACCTTGAGTAAGCTACTTAATTAAGCTTGGCTATTTTCTCTTTATTAACCATGTCAGGCATGCCAAAGTATGCATTCTAAAACAATTTACCAGGAGATTTCCTTTCATTTTAAATCACTTTTTGTTGCCATCTCCACTTTTCTATGAAAAGCATTATTAAACAGTGTAGCTTGATGAACAGACTCTACCATACCTGAAACAGAAAACTTTTGAATAATATTCTCTCTGCACTTCAGAAACTGTAAACGGGGGGAAGGGCGAAGTATGCTAACAGAGTCACTCAGTGTTCATTTCTCTGAAATGCATAAAACATTAAACTGTTTTGACAGTATATTAATTGTTTATGTTTTTCAATATCTGTGTATACTATATATTTTTTGTCTGTTGTAGTTTTCCATTGTTAGCTTAGCAAAATGCTAACATCCAGCTTTGTTGGAATTTATGCACACTAATTGCCTACGTATTTCTGCTAAAAAAAAGGAAACTCCTTGTCAATTTTTAGTCTGCACTATTATAATATATTATAGAACTGCATGGTAAATCGTATTGTAATCATGATATTGATTTTTGCTTTTCTTGGTTTCTTAAGCATACTCCGTGACCTTTCATTGTAATTTAGCTTTTGCATTATCTTGCATTGCTTACTAGCTTCCACAAGCGTTCCCAGATTGTGGTTGTGGTTAAATCCGCTTTTTTTTTTTTTTTCAAAAATGTATAGATATTAGCCTAGTGGTTACTTAATCTTCCCAATCTGGCAACCATGGCTCCCAACCTGGCATGTGGACATTACAAAAAAGCTCTGATGAGCTGAAAACACTAGCAAACATGTAAATTGGAGTTTTACAATCTCTATTGAGATATTCTGCTCAAATAAAGGTGTAATACAGACAATAATTCAGATGAAAAAAAAAAAAAGTCTGTTGAGGGACATTATTTTTTAACATTTTTAATGTTTTAGTTAATTAATTTTGTTCTTCATTTTCTTCCAATGTCCATATATCGCACTACAATGGAAGTTGCATTGGTCACTGAGGCTAAATGTGTAAACGATTGCTCATAGAGTCTATTGAGACATGTCTCTCTTTTAGTTTTTATAAAGGGAGTTGCTGCCTGTGCTTCTTTCTTTCTTCCTCTTGTTTTTAATTCTACAAGATCTGATGATTACGTCAGAGATACAACACTATGTCCTTATAGACATCGCACCGGCCCTGACCTTTCTCTGTAAGGAACGCACGTTGTTTAGAGGTAAGGAATGTCTGAGTGTTTTCAGTGTTCCATTTAGTTGAATGTACAACAGTTTGAGAGGCAGAAGAAATGCATTTTAAGGCTCCATGTTAATTCTAACAGCCCAGCTGCGCTGGTGCTCTCACCCACTTGAGTCGACCTCTCCAAAGACCGCTCCGAATAACACCACAGCAGTGAAGCAAACCGACGAGAGCACTTCGCACGGCCACCTGAAAAGGACGTTCCGTTCCAATACAGAGTAAAAGCTTTGCTGCTTGTTTTTCATCAGGTTGAATGCAATGTATATTACACTAGAACCCTTCAGATTGTGTTCTTGGTTTGTTCTGAATGTTTTTAATTGCATCCCGACGTGTCAGTCTTTCACATTCCCACCTGGCGCTCTTACAGCAAGGTGCTGGTGTCTCTTTCCATTGGGGATTGTTAGAATGGCATTTCCTTTTTCATTTTTAAAAAAGTTCCTCTCCCTAGTGATGAATTAGAGATGACCCATCTGGGCAGGAAGAGGGCAGCATGTGGATTTGCGGATAATGCAAAGTACGGGAGGGTCATGAGGTCTGCTTATTCTGGAACTAGTAAGACTGGATTTGAGGATTTCATCATCGAGTGACTGTTTCCATTTTTATTCAAGAGAGCAGAAGTACAGCTACAGTGTCTGTCCATTTTATTCATACGGTGTTATAAGATATTGTGAATTAGGTTAACCCAGAATGAAGCTCTGTACGTGACCAGTATTAGACTTTAGCTGGACTTCTGAGTTGGATTATGGAGATAGAGCGCCATTTTTGTGTAATAAATTAGAAATTGTTCAAGAATTACACTTTTTCTCAGGAGAACTGCAAAAGGCCGTCAAATCAATGCTTTATTGTTAAGTGCAATTTTCTACTAGCTATTTCTATGTAATGAAAGTGGACAAGGCACTATTAAGCTATAATTTAGTTTTCTGTGTGTTGTAAAAATGTCTTCAGAATTTCTTATATAAGCTTTTGTGGTCCATCATTGTCTAACATCAGTCTAGTTTAAGACATTTCTGATAGGTACAGGTAATGGAGGCTACTAATGTCAAGTTGCTGCTGAAGTTTAGTTTTGAACATGGAAAAACGCTGAATGAGTGTAATGGGCAAAACCACCAGAGTGCACCTGAAGAAATTTGGTATTTAACTTGGTACATATTTTAGATATGCAGTGTTAGAAATGAATCATCAGTTCCCAGTATGTCAATTCAATGTGCAAGTTTTCATTTTTGGAGTGTTTTGAGTTTGGAAATCTGCAGTGCATCACTAAAATGTTTCCTGTCAGAATGACATTAACAGATGATTTCAAAACGTTTATGATAAAAATGCATGTGAATTATGGCTTTTTATGGTGTTTATCAAATGTTTTTATTTAATTAAGATATTTTTTTAGATAATGCATTCTTATGTTCTCAACATGCATGCTTATGTTTACTCAGATACATAATGACAATACATCAATACAACATTTTAGAAGTGCATTGATCTGGTGCACTTTGATTATAATATTAAGAGCTCAGACTTCTTGTACATTGATTTTAAATATAGTACTATTATAATGCAATTGCTTTGTAACAATAAATAAATAAATAAATACATGTACATAAATAAATGTTTTAGTGTATATATATATATATATATGCAGTACTGTGCAAAAGTCTTAGGCCACTAGTATTTTCACCAACAAAAAAATGATTTTAAGTCAGTTATTTCTATGTTTTGCTGTAGTGTGTCAGTAGGAAATATCAGTTTACATTTCTAAACATTCATTTTGCCATTAATTGTAATAATCCAGTGAGATTTTTGTTTGCACAAGAAGTCTGACAACAGCCAGTGCTCCACACAGAGATCTGATCTGACCATCATCCAATCTGTCTGGAATGACATGAAGAAACAGAACAAACTGAGACAGACTAAATCCAGAAGAACTGTGGCAACATCTCCAAGATGCATTAAGAAACCTACATGCAAAGCTACCTGAAAACTTATGCGCAAATGTACCTAGGGCAAAAGCTGTTTTAAACGCAAATATGGTTTACCAAATGTTGATTTAATTTAGTTAATAGAAGTTAATTGATAAATAAAATCTATTTATGGCATTATTTTTGACAGTATCCTCATTTTACAGCATTTTTACACAAGTGCCTAAAACATTTAACAGTACTTTACAGGTAGGTTTCTTGAAGCATCTTGGAGACGTTGCCACAGTTTCTGGATTTAGTCTCAGTTTATTCTGTTTCTTCATGTCATTCCAGACAGACTGGATGATGGTGAGATCAGATCTCTGTGTGGAGCACTGGCTGTTGTCAGACTCCTTGTGCAAACAAAATCTGACTGAATTATTATTACAATTAAAGGCAAAATGAATGTTTGGAAATGTAAACTGATATTTCCTACTGACAAACTACAGCAAAACATAGAAATAACTGACTTAAAACCATTTTTTTGTTGGTGAAAATACTAGTGGCCTAAGACTTTTGCACAGTACTGTATGTGTATATATATATATATATATATATATATACACTACCGTTCAAAAGTTTGGGGTCAGTTTTTTTTTTTTTTTTTTTTAAGAAATTAATACTTTTATTCACCAAGGATGTATTAAGTTAATAATTAAAAGTTTATTAAAAGTTAATAATAAATAATTTACATTGTTATAAAATATTTAGATTTTGAATAAACACTGTACTTTTTAAACTTGTTATTCATGAAAGAATCCTGAAAAAAAAAATTACAGCTTCCAAAAAATATTTGGCAGCACAACTGTTGATATTATCCAACATTGATCATTCTAATAATAAATCCGCATATTAGAATGATTTCTGAAGGATCATGAGACACTTAAGACTGGAGTAACAGCTGATAAAAATTCAGCTTTTCATCACTGGAATAAATTCTATTTTAAAGTATGTTAAAATAAAAAACATTATTTTATATTGTAAAAACATTTTGGAATATTACTGTTTTTTTTCTATATTTTTAATCAAATAAATGCAGCCTTGATGAGCATAAGAGACTACTTTAAAGACTATTACAAGTCTTACTGACCCCAAACTTTTGAACGGTAGTATATATATATATATATATTACTATAAGACTACAATGCTTATGTATTAATTAATTAATTGTAAGTGCTAAACCCTCAAACTTTAATTTTATTTATTTTTTATTTTATTTTCACATTAAAAATCTAGGGAATTTCTGTAAACCTCTGTCGACAGACATATAAAAAATTATGTACAATTTTGTGAAAATAACTGTGTAGCTGACACGTCGCATTCCCAAATGTACATGAAACTCAAAGAATGCTGGATCTGCTAACATGTAAAAGAACACAGTGCCTCGCTTCACTCTGAAACAAGCACAACTGTTGATATACTGCAATTTACACTAAGCAATTTTAAGTTTTTAGTTCGATTGACACCTGTTTTGCCAAAACGATGGTGCAAAAACAATGCTAGAGATGTTTTATGTTACTATGAGGAGTCTAAAATATTTTTGGTTCATTAGCGGACTTCCAGAGTCTAGGTAAATTCATAGGAAACACTGGAAGTATCATTCATGTGCGTGGCACATACTAGACGTAATCGTCACAAATCCACAAGCAAATGAATTGCTGTATTTACTGCCCAAACTGCAAACCACCATTCATCAAAACTCTCTTTTCCCTCAATACCAGAAGGATACCAGAGAGAGTCCGAGGTATAGATTTACCTCACATCCTGGTGAAACAGTACAGAGCGCCTCTGCATTTCATCTTCCTGACAGAGGGATAGTGGATTGGTTTTGTGGCTGGAGGATTCTGCGTTCTCACACTCGGTCTTGCTTTCCGCTCGTCCTCCACAGGTTTTGTTTTCTCTTTCTCTCTCCCATTTCTGTAGACGAGACCAGGGATTCTTCTTCCACCCCCTCGGAAGGTTTCACATTCTTTGTTGTTACTTTTTCCCTCCCTCTCTGCCTCTCGCCGTGTGTGTGCAACTTGCATTCTCGCCGCAAGCGCGTAGCAAACCTGGCCTGTAGGTGCTGCTCTGATCTCACTGTTTGAACCCTCATCCAAGAGGAAAGAAACAAAGAAAAAAGGGCAGATAGAAGAAACCCTTTTTCCCTTGGCTCCTTTGAAAGGCCTCTCCCATCATACCACACACACACACACACACACATACTGTGATTATTCACAGTGCAAATGGCAGCCCACCAGAGAGCAGCTCCTACAAAGAAACCCAGACAATGCAACCTGAGACACTGCTAAGCTCAGCCTACCGTAATTAACTATCTGCCTTGTTCTTGCCTGCTGGCTTCGTCCCTCACACTCATTTGGCTTCCATTTATCCATGTAAACAAATAAAACACATTTCTTTTGCACTTTCGTATGAAGCTACATTGCAAAGAGCTTCGGAGATTTCCAAACGAGGCCCATCGCCAACACATTAGCTAAAGCTTTATTCAGTATTGCTGAGCTGAAGTGCCTGTTGATGTATCTTTAATTTCTTCTCTGGCACACTGAGTCTTTTAAACACACATTCGAGTGCAATTTCACCGCCTTCATCTCCTGTCTTTGAGAACTGTTGTACGTGAAGATACAGGTGTCAGTGAGACTCATAGGGGAGTTCAGCTAATCTCTGAGGGACAGGTTGGTGTGGTAGACATTAAGTCTGACCTTTAACCTCTTAATCTAATGTCTTGGGCTGCTCATGTTCCCCAGGCCCACAGCTGACACCATTCGACCTGTCTGAAAGGCTTTCTTCACAACGCATCCAGGCTTGTCTTATGGAGAGCACTAAGTGAACTGAAACCATTCTTCTCCATTAACCTGCCAGCACTGGCCCAAACCATGACCTTTTCATGCTACTCCAGCTGGAAGCAAGTGATAGAGCCTTCATAGAAACCAGTTTAAGGTTGTGGCTGAGAATTTCAAAACTGTAGGTTCTTTCAACTGGTCCAAGTTGGTCATAAGCTGGTCAAAGCTTTGTTAGGTGGTTGACTAGCCTGACTACCAACTAGTGTAACCTGGCTTTGGACTGTGGCTGGCTGGGCTGTGACCTGTGATTATTGTTATTGAAAGGAAGCTATATTATGATGCAAGCTTTAAAATATAATCGGCTACACATTTTGTATCTTTTGTGGTTGTTGAAATCCAGAGAAGCACAATTTACTTTTGTTTTTCCTCAGTCCAGATGCATTCGGTTAGATTTTTTTCTCTCTTCTGAAGTGGACTGAGCCCTGGAAGCAAATGTTAGAACTTTCCCTGAAATTCCAGCTTAAACCACTTTAAGGTGGTAGTTGGGACTTTGAATGTTGTAGGTTCGTTCAACTGGTCCAGGTTGACCATTGTTGTCTGTAGCGAATTTAACTCAAAATGGAAATGTATATATATTTATATCAGCTGCCAGTAGTAACTGTAGCAGAATTAAATTCCCATCAACTAATCTGTTCGTCCAGCGAACATTCAGTATAATTTTTATATCAACAATAATTTATATATTGTTGATACTTGATTTTGTTTTCCTTGCACACAAAAAGTATTCTCGTAGCTTCATAACATTACGATTGAACCACTGATGTCACATGGACTTACTTATCGATGTCTTTACTACTTTTCTGAGCCATAAAACGTTAATTTGTGTTTCAAAGATGAATGAAGGTCTTACGGTTTAGAACAACATAAGGGTGAGTAATTACCCTTTAAACTGGTGTGACCTCTCAGTAGGGCCCTTGACCAAGATGTTTTACCAGCTCAAGCAGGTCATCACCAGTTTTCACTCTAGTTGCTCAACCATGTAAACAGAGGCTGGACCAACTAGAAATCACCTACAATATTCCAAAAACCAACTACTACTTTAAACCAGTTTTATTTGGATTTTCAGGCAGGCAAAAATGCAGGCTTCATTCTCATTGCAAGTCTGCACCATCCATTCTGCAGTTGTCCTCACCGTTGTGACCCAGAACAGATACGTGTAGAAGGTGACCTTTGCTCCTTTGTACCTCTGTGGTGATGACTGAGAACACACTGTTTTCTTCACCTCTGCTTGTCCCAGCTGGGAAGCCTTTGTGTCATTTCAGGATGTGCATCGGGTTAGAAGTTTGGCGATGATGTCATAGCTGCTCCTGCCTGGGATTTAGCTGGACTGACCAAGGCCATTGCTTGACTTACTTGGACTGGTTAAATAATTGCAAATGATCTGTTTCCTTTCAAATAATTATTTGGACACTTAAAAAGGGTCAGCTGAAGTGTATTCCAAATCACCAGTCTAGAGTGGTGTAGTATTAAAGCTTAAGGCCAGGAACTGGAATGTTCATTTCCGGAGTTGTCCCCTATACAGTATGTCCATGCTGTGTTCTGCTATATGTAATGCAGATATATTCTAGACTGTTTTGTGCCCTATTTCTGGCTCCATGGTTGCATAATTAATGTCTTGCATCACAACAGACCACCAGACACAGCCATTTGGGAACTTTCTCACTGACATTCGCATTTCAAAACAGTCTAGAAAGTTCTTCGGTCTGTCTGAACTCCCAGAACAATTGCTTTGCTCTGAATAGAACAACCAAAGGAAGCTATATTAAGATGCAAGCTTTTACAGATATCGGCTACGCATTTTGTACCTTTTGTGCTCGCTGCAATCCAGAGGAGCGCAATTTATTTTCTTTTTCGCTCAGTCGAGACGCATTCAGTTAGAATTTTTCTCTCTTTTGAAGTGGACTGAGCTCTGTGGCAAGTCTAGATACACGTCTCTTATCTCATTTATACATGACAAGGAGGCATTTTGGGGTTCCTTGCAAGACTTTACTTTCACCACAAAGTATGGCAGCGGAGGAAAAGACTGAGAGGAGTCTGAAGATATGATTGCTGTTGTCCTTTTGTACACATGTGTGTCTCTATCCATTGTTCCACTCTCTAGTCCAAGATATTATAATCTCTCAGCACAAACATAGTTTTTCACACTTCCTTAGTGAAGGGAAGCAGTTTGTAGCAACAAAGCAATAGATTTAGGCAACACAATTTTGAGTCACAGTGAGCATTGGCGATGCAACAAAGTTGAGTAACTTGCACTGAGCAGCAACCAATGAGAGTTACAGTGAAAGTCACATGATCAGACTTCTAGTACTGTGGTTGATTAGGAGTTCCTACTTGTACAAACCTCAGTGTGAGCAGCCCATCAAAGGCCTCATTTACACTGTCAGTTAAATGTGATCCAGTTGCGTTTTTTTGCTCATATGTGACCCTGGACCACAAAACCAGTCATAAGAGTCAATTTTTTGAAATTGAGATTTATACATCATCTGAAAGCTGAATAAATACGCTTTCCATTGATTAGGATAGGACAATAGTTGGCTGAGATATAAGTATTTGAAAATCTGGAATCTGAGGATGCAAAAAAATCTAAATAGTGAGAAAATCGCCTTTAAAGTTGTCCAAATGAAGTTCTTAGCCATACATATTACTAATCAAATATTAAGTTTTGATAGGAAATTTACGAAATGTCTTCATTGAACATGATCTTGACTTAATATCCTATGACTTTTGGCATAAAAGAAAAATCTATAATTTTGACCCATACTGTGTATTTTTGGCTATTGCTACAAATATACCCATCCTACTTAAGACTGGTTTTGTGCAGGGTCACATATGTGACACAGATCAGATGTGTTCTATGACCGTGTAAACATGAAAAATATGCATGCATTTGGATATTTCTTAAAACGGTTTCAGGCCTCATTCATATGTGGAAATACATCAGATATGTACCAATGCAAATTTTATGTAAACAAGCAGATCAGATTTTCTGAGGCATTGCATTGTGTACGTCATCAAAACTGCGACAGTTTAGTACTTCTCTATGGTTTAATGACGTGATATTATCCTCAGGAGGAAGCACGTGTGGAGGCAGCAGTGTTGCCAAGTCTATGATTTTCCTGCGCAATTGGGCTACTTTAACACTGGTGCAGTGGGTTAAAGCGACCCTAATAACGTGATATTTAGCCTCTGGAATGCAAATTGTACAAAGGAACCCCACCAAAAAATTTTTCTTTTTTCACCAGGAATGCAATTTTTACAGATTTTTGCGAAAACCTGGCAACCTGGGAAGCAGTAAATGACCACAGTGGACCTTTCTAACATTTCTGGGTTTCTCGTAGCAGAAGTCATCATAGTTGGGTCAAATTTGAGAGCAGTGAATGGGAGAGTACAACAAATATATTTTTTGTATTCCCATTCGCTCAAATATCAAAGTAAAAACTCAGTCAGCTTCAGTGAAAGTTCAGTCAGCAGTCACAAGAGAAAACAATGTCAAATTTACTGTCCCTCCCTTTGACGCTGCATTAGAATCACCCTCACATAAGCGTTAACTTTTTTTTTTTTGTAACTTTACAAAAAGGTGTTATAATACAACGTGTAGTGTTGTACATACATTTTTTTAAAAATCAAAATATGAAAAACTTTATAATGATGATGACCGTTGAAACGCGTCATCACAATCTTGTGAAAAGGGTCCATGCAGGAAACATGGAGGAGGTATGGCAAGAGTAAACACATGACATGTGCGGTAAAAAAAAAATCGATATAGGCAACTACAGACCTGCAGTGTAAACGAGGCCAAAATTGACAGGGTTTCTTTTCTGGCTGACATCACTAAATGGGTTTCATGAATTCCGTCTAATGTTAAAGGGGTTCTATTATGCTTTTTCACTTTTTGAATTTTAGTCAGTGTGTGGTTTGTATCTTTGGGCATAAAAAAGATCTACAAAGTTACAAATCTCAAAGTCCACTCCAAAGGGAGATATTGTTTTTAAAAAAATCTCTTTTCAAGAACTACAACGAACGGCTCCTTTGGACTACAGCGTTTGTTTTCCGCATGCAATGATGTCACAACGCGGTCCATTAGAATATCATTAAATTAAATCCCACCTACGGAAATTCAGATTGTTGGGCGGAGGGTAGGGATGAGGTGGGGGATTAGCCAAAATTTAGCGAGCCGCAGTGCAAGTGGTATTAACACAAGCATTGACTAGAGTGGTCGCATCAGAGCCGTAACATGCTGCAGACGTGTGCAGTGTGTGGTAAGAGATTTATCAATCATACAGTGTAGATAGCTTCACTTATAACGTGAGTGTTTTTTTGTTTTTTTTTAAATGCATAAACTTGCACTGGACTAGGCTAATCAGTGATGATGTTCTTTGATAATGTTAGGCTGCTTTTAGCCTTATGCTAGAGCTGGTTTCGGGCAATGAAAATAAGTATGTAAAATAATTAAATAAATTAGCACGATAATATCATGTATCTGTGATCTCGCAGGCTGAGGACAGGACTCAACACTACTGTAGCGTATTATTACTTACCCTCAACGCATCCTAGGTGTATATGATTTCCTTCTTTCAGATGAATGCAATCGGAGTCTAATAAAGTCTAATAAAGTGCATCCATCCATAATAAAAAGTGCCTCACACGGCTCCTGGGGGTCTCCTGTATCGAATCGATGCATTTTTGTAAGAAAAATATCCATATTAAAAACGTAAGATTCACTATTAATCTAGCTTGTGCTAACTGCTTTGATAAGGGGCGTCTAAGCTGTTCACCAACGCAGTGGGACAGCTAACCAATCACAACATTTCCTTTTTCCGGAAGGCGGGCCTTCATTAAACCCGGAACTAATCGAGCCATTTGTGCCAGGCTGGGAGAAACGTATTGTAGTAATGTAAATTATGTGAAAAATAATGTGTTTTTCGAACCACCAAGCATGAGAGCATGTTCTAGTACACCCCTAAAACAAAATCAAGAGTTTGAAAAAGAGCATAATAGGACTCCTTTAACTTTGAGATATCTCAACTCAAAGTTGCTTGTCAGCGTTCACACTTTTAACATCAGTCCTCTTTTCCACCTTCCTTATCTGTACTCAAAGTTCTGACTGAACCACATTATCTGAGTCTAATCAGGCCATGTTTTTTACGCAATCATGCAGAATTTTCCCTCAGGGATCAATAAAGGATGCTTATCTCTCTTTGACACAGTGTGAAACTCTTTGCACCTGTCATGCCGAAAACACAAAGCGCATCCTCCCTTTACCTGTAATCACGAGTCTGTCCTCCACAACATGTCAACCCCATCTATATTTCACTGTTATTTATGTTCTCTCTTTCTTTTCACCCACTCTTTTATTTCCGCATGGGTGATTATGAGTGTGTTATGTCCTGATTAGAATTAGTGAGTGCACTTTGTGCTCTGCTCTACAGAGTGAGAAATCACTCCCTCAGTGAGAATAATTGAGCCCAGGCCCGGTTGCCAGCTCATTACCCACAAATCATAGCAGGCTGGGGCAACTTAGCAGGAGACAATAATGACTTTGGGGAATTTGGAACCTCACTGTGGTGAAAACCACTGTTGCACTAAGGGCACATCCGAGGTGGGGAACTCCGAATGCGGGCGGAGGCGTACGAAAGCTACGAGGGAATGTAGGGTTATGTTGCTCAAATGGCTATATTAGATCTGTCAGATGACTATGCTGCAGCAAAGTGTGAATGCAAGTAAAACAAGGCAATTTCTCAGACGGAGGATCCTCACAAATCAACTGGACTTGATCCAAGCTCAGTTGTTGATGCACTGGGAATTAGCCATTCTTGAAAAGCGCTAACATCCATCAAAGGTTTTGCATTTGCAACCGACAACTTCCTTTAAAAGACAATTTTGGCATTAAGTGGTGTCCGCCTTTCTCCAGCCAAGTGAGCCACACCTGGACGCAATTAGATATCCAGAAAACGAGGGTAATTGAGGGACGACGTGTCACGGTTTACACAGAGAGCGAGTGGTTTTAAAAATTCACACATTTTTGAAAGCTAAGAGGAGTGTATTCTTCCACACCTATTAGACTAAATGCTCTAGTGCCGTTTATTTGGATGACAGCTACGCAATGAGGTGGAAGATAGACTTTGGAGACTGTCAGTATCCGATTTCCCAGCCCTCCTGAATAATTCATTCCTTTTTATGTGATTTTTTATTTATTTTCTGCTGTTTTCTACTCTCCGTTCCAGTTTATAATGCGTGTGTCTCCTTTGCTTCGAGTCATTTGTCTCAAATGAGTCCTCTCCACAGTGTCCGTGTCCATCGTACCAACAGGCCGCTTTCGTTCTTTTATTGCTTCCATTAGAGCGTAATGCTTTTAAGTTGCCATAGGAATATGGCCAACTGTAAACAGCTGTGAATGGAGGCCGGGAGGAGTCCTTCTGCCCATTTAGAGAAAAGAGAAAAGCATTTGATTTGCATGAGTGGCAAAGAAAAGCAGAAGGAGCCTTTTCTGAATGCGGGTCTGCGGTGGCCCTCTACGCATTGACAGGAAGGAGTGAAATGCAGATACGGGCTGAGTGGAAGGTCTATCAGCTTATTTCTCATTTCTGTGGGAAATGAAATCACTCACAAATTGATCTCCGCGGGACGAGGACCGCATGTTGGGCTTACTTGTTTCCGTAGAGCGGGGAGTCCCTCGGTTCCATAACCTGGCTGTCCACAGGTGAAGCGTAATGAATGCATGGATGAATATGCATTGCTCGATGCTGTTCAAAAGTAAATCGTGCGTCACATGCTGTTATTTTCGATGAAGACTTCGTTCCCACCAGTGTGAGGCCTTTGCGAATGTTCAGTGCTGTGAAATGATTGAAAGCCGAACCAGCTGTCTCTCAAGCGCCAGATTAACAATAATCATTTGTTATTTCAAAATAAAAGTCACACAAATGACAAAAATCATTAGTGTTTGTTTGTTGATGGCATGGGTCAAAGATGAAATGGGGTTTTCAAGCATCAAAAGAATAAAAGAATGTGTCCTGTGTAAATTTCTGAGAAAAACAAAACAAAACAAAACAAAAAAAACTATCAAAAAGACTATCATATATTTTTTTATATTTTATTTTACCACTAAAATAGCATAAATAATCGCTCAAGCGCCAAAATAAAAGTTATGAATAACAATAATCAGTCGTTATTTCAAAATTAAAGTCTGTCATGCAAATGACAAAAACAGTTAATATTTTGATGCTGATGAAATAAGTCAAAGATGAAAAGGGGTTTTCAATCATCAAAACAATAAAAGAATGTGTCCTTTTTAAATTTCTGAGCAAAAAAAAAAAAAAAAAAAAATTACTATCATATAGTTTTACCATGATTCACAAAAGACACCTAAAAATGACACCACTAAAATGGCATAACAACATTGTGTAACAATCGCCAATCGCCAAAATAAAAGTCATGGATAAAGTCTGTCTTGCAAATGACAAAAATAATAACATTTTGTAACAATAGTTTATATACCAGAAAAATCTTGTCAGGCATATTTAGAACAATAATTATTAGATGACATGAAAAGACTATATTTAAGAATTACAGTGCAGCCCCCCAAAAATGAATTAATTGTATTTTTTTTTTACCTGTAGTTGCTATTTAAATTAATTATAATAATATAATAAAATTTAGTGTGATAATTTTTATACATTATAATAAGTACAGGTCAGAATAAGAATGTTACATTTTTACAAAAATATATCTGTTATGCTCAATGACAATGGAATATTATTTCACCCACATGTTGACATTTTATTTTCGCAAAAGTTATTTGAAACATTAAAGTAGGTGCTTTACTTGTTTTTAGTACTTTTATGGATATAAAATCACTTTTGCTTGTTTAATTTGATGAAGACTTTTGGCCTACATACAAAAATACTACTACTAATAAAATAAATAAAATTAATAATAATAAAACTAATAATAATAAAACTAATAATAATAATAATAATAATAATAATAATAATAAACAAATCATGACCTGAACAAAACATGGTATGATGATATATGAAGAGTTCAGATGCAAAACCAGCTAAAAGCCATCTCGCTCAAAAATGAGATAATGATACTGAGTGAATGCTCTCGACACATATTATACGTCCATCAAATACTTTTTCTTCAAACTTGCTAAAATACCAGCCTCAGCCCAATCAGAAGTACCAGTACTCACATAGAAACCTATACATCTGAGCCTGATAAAAATGCTTTTTTTAAAGAAAGACATCAGATGGATTTAGCTGGGTTTGCATCTGAACTCTTCATATATATATATATATAATGGAATAAAAAAAATGTATTAGGAACAGCCCATAAAGTACATTTAACCTGACATGACTTACCTGGTTCAAAAAAATAAATAAATAAAAAATGTTAAGCAGTTGTATTGTTTTGCAGTTTATAGTGTTATAATTTATTACGACATATATTAGCAGTCATTTCCTACTGATTTTCTGCTAGTTTGTGTAGATTTAACAGTCGTCATGGAGTTTGACTTTAAGGCTGACTTCTTTCTGGACTGCTTTTAACCTGCTGTGCTACTTTGAGTTATTGCTTTCTGCTTCATCTGAATTCCGGTGCGCTTCAAAGACTTTTCCCCATTCTTTCCTAGTGGAACAGACTCTAGAGTGGGAGGATGTCTTGGATGGTTGCACCTTTGAACCTGACTGATGCTTTTGTGATTGGTCTAAAAATACAGCAGGTAGCCCAGGCTGTCAATATATCAGGGATCTGTCTCACAGCAGAACAGGGGCGGAAAGAGAATCGGCCGTGTTTATTCTATAAAACAAAAAGCTTAGTGCAAACACGCTGACGTGCTTCTCCGCTTCCCGTTTTCCTGCGTTTGTTCTAGCCTTCATTCAAATTTCTGCTCAAATGCTGGATGTGTTGCTTTTGGCATATGGGCTTTTCAAGTGGGAATAGCAAGTGTGGATTGGTATTGTCTTGAAATATAAAAGCTGTCCCATTTCAATTGTTGGCCCGGCTTTGCGACGTAGCCGATGAACTTGATGCTTACAAGATTCTTCCTATGAAGTGTTGACACTTGAATGAGCAGACTTCCTGTACAGACCGAGCGGCACAGGAAGGGCCGTATCCTGTCGTGAACCGAGGTGCAAGTGGGTGCAAACATTTGGATTAGGAGGTTAACGGTATCATGGCATTTTTGTAAGAGGAGGGAACGCCGTCGGCACGACTTCCCACACCGATTAAAACAATACCGAAAGAATAATAGTTATCCTTGCTGTGTTTTGCCAAAATATGTCAGGAAACGCAGCAAATGCTAATGTTCATTGACCTTTAGTCTTGCAGACTAAACACAGAAATGGGCTGAAAGAAATCTTGTGAGTTTAAAACAAAACGTATTGTATTGAGCTTGGGTAATAGCTGTGTTTTGGCCGCTTAGACAAAGGAATTAATATCCATGTTCCCTTTCTGTCATTTATTGGATTCAGACGCTGCCAGCTGTACATTTCCATCAATTAACTTGTCCCATTGAGTCCAGGAAACACACATCCAACAGCCTCTTCTGATCCCACTTCCAGCGCTCCACAAGAGAGTAATAGACTGTAGACCACACACAAAACCTTCAGTGCTGGAAAACAATATGCAGTGACTGCATAGGGCTGCAAACAATCGGACTAATCAAACCCATTGTGTTGGTATACCAAATTTAGATACATCAAGCTTAGTTTCTATAAAGTGGTTCACAGGGCAGTATGAAAAGACGTACATTCAGAAACGGGTTAAATGGATAGTTCACCCCTGGAGGGGAAAAATAATACTGTGTGTGGGCAGATTCTTCGGTTTTCCAGCATATTTTCAATATTTGAAGCCTTTCCAGCAGTGACTGTATGATTTTGAGGTCCATCTTTTCACACTGAGGACAACTGAGGGACTCAGACACAACTATTAAAAAAGGTTCAAACATGTACTGATCCTCCAGAAGGAAACACTGATGCATTAAGAACCGGGCGGCGAAAACTTTTGAGCAGGATGAAGATGTCCAAATTTTTCTTATTTTGTTGAAATATTTTTTTTTTTTTTCCATTTAGTACTGCCCTTCGGAAGCAACAAAAGATACTTGCATGTTTTCCAGTAGACGAATTAATTACAGTTTACCTTGATCTTTAAATTCAAAAAGTTTTCACCCCTTTTATGTAAAATATCTTACTCAGGACAGTATTACAAAATAATAATAATAATAAATATATATATATATATATTATTCAGTGCCACATGATCCTTCAGAAATCATTCTAATATGCTGATTTATTATCAATGTTGGAAACAGTTGTGCTGCGTATTTTTTTTTTTTTTTTTTTGGAACCTGTGATACTTTTTTCAGAATTCTTTCATGAGTAGAATGTTTCAATTTCTTTAGTTTGAAAGAAGATGGTATGGATGAAAGTTTTAATACTTTTATTCAGCAAGGATGTGTTAAATTAATAAAAAGTGATAGTAAAGACTTTTTATATTGTTAGAAAATATTTCTATTTTGAATAAATGCTGTTCTTTTACATTTTTTATTCATCAAAGAATCCTGAAAAAAGAATCACAGGTTCCAAAAAAATATTAAGCAGCACAACTGAATGATTTCTGAAGGATCATGTGACACTGAAGACTGGAGTCATGATGCTGATGAAAATTCAGCTTTGCATCACGGAAATGAATAATATTTTAAAGTATTTTAAAATAGAAAACTGTTGTTTTAAATTGCAATAATATTTCTTTTTCTGATTTTTTTCTTTTTATCAAATAAATGGAACTTTGAGCATAAGAGACTTTAAAAAACATCATAATGATCCCAAACTTTTGAACAACAGTAAATAGATTCTGCCATAATAGTTTGCAGTGATTGATCACATGGCAATTACAGTTTAGCCATTCAGCTTTTAAAACTTGCTTGTAAATCTCTTATTAAGCAATATTATCACCAAATCTTGGAATTAGTCTTCTTGTCCGCTTGTTTTCTTACAATTAGCACAGGTTTTGTGTGTCTTTTTGGAACCGGTTGATCATAGGCCTCACTGATTTAAGCTTATGCACCTCCGTTTTTGTCTACATTCAGTGCTAATGCTAACTAAATGAAAACAAGCTGATAAAAGTATTGAATCCAGTGTTTTGTAGATAATATAGCTTATCAAGAAATGTATTAGCAATTTTTTTTGTAGGCTGATCGTTTTTTTTGACTTGGAGCACCATGTCGTAATCAGATGCCACAAGATAAGATTCCAGTCAAATCAGTCCAAAATCACAGCCAATCAGAATAGAGTGTGGGCGGGGTGTGTCTGCAATCGCACTGCATTTGTGATTAAATGGATAAGAATGTAATCTAATTCATAAATATTAAATCATTTTATTTAAAGTACGTACTGAGTGACTGATACCATCTTCGTCATGGAGTACACTTGT
Organism: Cirrhinus mrigala; assembly: GCA_036247105.1. Lineage (NCBI taxonomy): Eukaryota > Metazoa > Chordata > Actinopteri > Cypriniformes > Cyprinidae > Cirrhinus > Cirrhinus mrigala. The sequence continues at coordinate 21,859,724 of CM070030.1, forward strand.
TTGTTCATGTTGAGTTCACAGTTCATGTTTCCTTTAAATTATTTTCAGAATCTGAGGAAAATGATCCATTATGGCTTTCATTATAGCTATAAAGCTGATACAAAATTTCTATTCAAACTCACATTAGACACTTAATAAAGCACATAATCACCTAAAACACCTAAACAAATACGGAAATTATCAATTTTTTGGGGTGGAAATCATTGTATCCTATGTGAGCAAAGTCGGTGAGAGTTAGTCCTATGCTATAACTTTAACTAGCATTTTCAGGAAAGGTAAAATCAAAATCAAAATGAACACAACATGTGGCTGAGCAAAAATGTCTGATTTTACGTTGCCATCGAGAAGTATGCGAATGCTAAAAGCTAGCTCTCTCCAGGTGTTATATATCTCCTTAAAAAGAACTGATGTGTTTCAGTATATCAGAAATCACTCTCTGGAGTACTCATGAAATTGCCGATCTGTTTCCACTTTGTCCCGCAATCTCTGCTAATGTCTTTATGAGCTCAGGTTTTTGTTGCTTTTTGTAATCACACATATGCTCAATGACCTTCATGGCTTAGAGCCAGATTAATAGCTCCATACGGAGTTAGTGGGACGATCCTCCCTCTTAATCACCTCTAAATTATGATTAATCATGGAAAAGCAGTCATGAGTGTGCGAGATGTGCAGCTCAAGGCATTTGAGAATAGCTGTAGCTTTAATCATCTGTCTAACTTTTATGTTGCAGGGGTTTAGCCTTACTGTAACATGGTATTACCATGATTTTTTGACATGATACTGTGATAATGCAATGCTATTTTTACCATAAGTCTACCATGAATAATAGCATCACATGTTAGAAATAGTATATAAATATCATAGTATATGGAAGTAAAGTATGGCTTATTTATGGAAGCAATCAAGCAAATAAATGATATATATATATATATATATATATATATATATAATATATATATATAATATATATATATATAGTGTGGTGTGTGTACATGTTGATTTAATTGATTAACAATTTATTGTGTATATAAACACAAAATTATTATCTATCAGATAATTATCAATTATTTAAAAATAATTGAAACATTTATTTAAATAAATAAATAAGTAAATAAGTAAATAAATGTTGAAAATTAATTATGTATAATGTATTAATAATTAATAAATTAATAATATTAGTAGTGTGTCTGTGTGTGTGTGTGTGTGTATATGTGTATATATATATATATATAGACACACCCACACAACCACAAACACAATAAATTATTAATACGTTAAATAACTTAATAAATAAATTATAGGCTACACATGCAATAAATTATTAATGCATAAAATATTTTTTAGAATGTAAAAATATTAATTAAATCAGAAATGAATTATATTCATATATTGTTATTAAATCATCATCATCAGTTAATTCAATATTAATTGTTTAAAATCAATTATTCTTATTCTGGACCACAAAACCAGTCATAAGGGTCAATTTTTTGAAATTGAGATTTATACATCATCTGAAAACGGAATGAGCTTACCATTGATGTAGGTTTGTTAGGATAGGACAGTATTTGGCTGGGATACAAATATTTGAAAATCTGGAATCTGAGGGTGCAAAAAAAAAAAAATCAAAATACTGAGAAAATCACCTTTAAAGTTGTCCAAATGAAGTTCTTAGCAATGGATATTACTAATCAAAAATTAAGTTTTGAAATATTTACGGTAGGGAATTTACAAAATATCTTCATGGAACATGAACTTCACTTAATATCCTAGTTATGTTTTGCGACAAATATATACCCATGCTACTTAAGACTGGTTTTGTGGTCCAGGGTCACATATTTATGCTTATGGTCTTGTAACATTGTTGTCACTGTATTGTTGGACATTACAAAGAGAACCACTCTGACTAAACCAGCAAATCACTTCAAAAGTGGCTCCAGACAAAAGCCGGCAGTGATAACTTGATTTTCAATAATTCATGCGCTCTTAAACCTCTGTGTGGGATATGAGAAAGTATTCCTGCCTGTGGTTATTGATGAAGGCATGCCAGTTAAAGGCAATGCCTGCTTTAGGTTTTATTATTGACTAAATGATTGATTTAAACCCTCATAATTAGCCAACCTAATTTAATAAAAGTGCAATTTAACGATACTGCAGCCCTACCGAAGCGTGCCGTGGCATTGATAGATACGCCGGCGCGTGTATGAAATCACAACTGACAGATGATGTATTCAGTACAGATGCATTTCTTTGAGAGAGCGAGAGAGAGAGGGACATTGACATTTTGTCCCGTGTCCCACTGCAGGTCACTCTGGCGAACTTCTGCTTTTCTCGATCTAGACAAATGTGAATTAGCTCACGTATCTGATTTAATTTACTTAATAGCATTAAGAACCTGTTTGCCTTTAATTTGCTTAAAGTAATCCTTGGCCGAGCCAAACTTTTATACACCATTAGTGGTGTCTTAAAAAACAAAAGCGAGACAGTTTTAAAGGCTCTGGTGTCTTTGTTGATTTAAGCGAGGGAAAATAAGAGCTGAAATACAGTGGCAGAAATAAAACTTTGCTCATTGGATTATAGGATGCCAGATTTCAGCTGCTGCCTGGTTTGTTTATGAGCATTCAGATATGCTGTTTGCCAAAACTGTTTCTGTTTCTGTCTGGCTCGTATTTTGGTGTTTTTTTTTTATTTTTTGTTTTTTGTTTTTTGCTCCTATGTTTATGTTCAGTTTTTTCACTATAACTTATTCATTGCCATTAAAGTGTAATTACTGAACATACACATAGCAGCCTGATAAAAAATGAAGATTTAGAAGAAAAATTTTAAATGGCATATAGGACAATACATTTTTTATAAGGGTATACTAGTTCTATGCAGTGCTAGCTCTTTATGAGCACTGTACATAACTGCTGAAAACATCAAATCAATAAATAAAAAACAGGATAATAATGGGAGGAACACGTCATATTTCAAGTGCTGAGCTTGTTTTTGTCTGAAATAAAAGCGTTAGATAAACTGACTCACTCCTTACTGCCCCAGAACGAGCACGGCTCTCTTTGAAGTCTTGTTCTTGACCCACAGGTGCCATTACAGGAGAATATGAAAGTGTCTGAACATGAGCTCAAAACTTAGAAATATTACCGGCTCGCTCACCGGAGGCACATCCGTGAGCCCGACACGCAAACTGACAGTGCTCCGACACAGCTCTCATCTCTCGCCAAACAGCTGAGCCGATTTCCACAGGAGGCAAATAATAATTGCTGGAGAGATGCTGCAGCTGATATATATGTCATAATACAGAGGGTGAGGCTTTTGAGAAGAATCACACTGCTGTCACTTACAAAAAAATAACTCTGGTATATAGTTATTCGACCATTTTGTGATAATACCATGTTTTTTTTGGATGTGTACCATGGTAATACCATCATATCATTTAAATTACTATGTAAATACCACACTATGTGAATATGGTACACAATGGTATACAATGCCATTTGGTACTTTTGCTGTACCATGTCACAGTCAGTGTTGGGGCTAACGCGTTGTTCAAGTAACTTACTCAAGTTATGTAATCAGATTACTTTTCTCAAGTAACTGGTAAAGTAATACATTACTTTTTAATTTAAAATATGTATATATAGTAACACAAAAGTAACATAACACATCACTTACCATAAAAAAGTAACACAACTTTACTTTTAAAAGTAACTTTCCTCAAAATATATATGTATTTTATATTAAAAGCATGCAAGCAAGCCCAGCACAGATGGGAAAAAAAAAAAAAAACTAAATGCAAAATTCATGTAACACATTAATTTCCATAAATAGTAACTAAGTAGTGCAATTAGCTACTTTGTAGCGAGTAACACAATATTATAATGCATTACTTTTAAAAGTAACTTTCCAAAGAAATGTACATTTCTATGTTAAAAACAAACAAACAAACAAGCAAGCCCAGCACTGATGAGAAAATTAGCATAAAAGTAACGTAACATCACTTTCTACGAAAAGTAACTAACACAATTAATTACTTTTTAAGGAATAACACAATATTGTAATACTTTACTTTTAAAAGTAACTTTTTTTTTTTTTTTTTAATATAACTTTCTATATTAAAAACAAACAAACAAACAAGCCAGCCCAGCACAGATAAGAATAAGTAATGCAAAGGTAATGTAACACATCACTTTCTACGAAAAGTAACTAAGTAACGCAATTAATTACTTTTTAGGGAGTAGCACAATCTTGTAATACTTTACTTTTAAGAGTAACTTTTTCCAAAAAAATAGAACTTTCTATATTAAAAGCAAACAAACAAACAAACAAGCCCAGCACAGATAAGGAAAAGTAACGCAAAAGTAACGTAACACATCACTTTCTACGAAAAGTATCTAAGTAACACAATTAATTACTTTTTAAAGGGAGTAACACAACATTGTAATGGTTTACTTTTTAAAATAACTTAAGCAAGCCCAGCACAGATGACAAAAAGTAATGCAAAAGTAATGTAACACATCACGTTTAATAAAAAGTAACTAAGTAACGCAATTAGTTACTTTTTAGGGAGTAGCACAATATTGTCATGCTTTACTTTTAAAAGGAACTTTCCAAAAATGTAACTACTTATATTAAAGGCGAACAAGCAAGCCCCGCACAGATGGGTAAAAGTAACGTAAAAGTAATGTAATGAATCACTTTCCATAAAAACTAACTATGTAACACAATTAGCTACTTTTTATGGAGTAACACAATATTGTAATGTTTTACTTTTAAAAGTATCTTTCCAAAAATCTAACTTTCTATATTAAAAACAAACAAGCAAGCAAGCCCAGCACAGACAGGAAAAAGCAATGCAAAAGCAATGTATTATTAATTTATTATTTAACACATTATACATAATTAATTTTCAACATTTATTTAACACATCACTTTCCATAAAACAGTAACTAAGTGACGCAGTTGGTTACTTTTCAGGGAGTAAAACAATATTGTAATGCTTTACTTTTAAAAGTAATTTCCAAAAAAATATAACTTTCTATATTAAAAACAAACAAAGAAGCCCAGAACAGATGAGAAAAAGTAATGCAAAAGTAATGCAATTCATTAATTTCCATAAAAAGCAACTAAGTAACACAGTTATTTCGTTTTAAGGGAGTAACACAATATTGTAATGCTTTACTTTAAAAGTATCTTTCCAAAAAAATACCTTTTTATACCGAAAGCAAACAAGCAAGCCCAGCACAGATAGCGTAACGCAAAAGTAACGTCATCCACACATTTCCATAAAAAGTAACTAACACAATTAGTTACTTTTTAGGGAGTAACACAATATTGTGATGCATTACTTTTAAAAGTAACTTTCCCCAACACTGGTCACAGTGCTTAGTAGTAAAAATCAATTAAATTTGATTTACTTCCAGTCAACAAGTCTTTTTATCTTAAACAATGATAGATAAAGATTAATTTTTGCAATTATAGCTTCTCTTTGTTGCTTTGTTGATGTTTGTTTGTATTGATGGGTCGATTCTGTTATCCGTGTTGAGGACATGAAAAATACTCTGATGAAAAACAAGTTAATCTAAGATTTAATCAATGCACAAGATGACAGACATATTACGAGGCCTGATTACAGGCGTGCATTAATGGATTTTACAGTCGCCTGTTAATATCCCCTGTGACATGATAAGTGTATGAAATGTCTATACCAAATGGGCTATATTTTTTCATTTGACACTCCAAATAAACAGCAGCACAAACCAAGCTCAGTGGGATAGTGTTCGTATAAGTAGATTACGGTAGTGGGTCAGCTTTATGTCCGGTAATGACTTTAGTCATCATTTAGGTCCTTTTAGCGTTTGTTTCCCCAACACAAATACAAATAAGCGTCTCGAAAATGATGAGTAGTTTGATCCATTGACTGTTGTAATGGAGATTTTGTTTAACGCTGGCATGAAATGGCTCTGTGTTTGAGAGAAAGATGTGGAAAAACCCAAGTCACGTTCATTTAAATCAGTCTAATTCTTTTAAATGTCTAATTGAAGTAATAAGAGTTGCCTCTGAGGGACAGATGTACTATAATGACACATTGTGGCGCCCACAGTAGGGCCTTTCATCTGCTTTTTGAGTATGTATGGGCTCTTAAACCATGATTTTTCCATTTCTTTATCGTCTCGAATGCTCCACGCCAGACATACTCATTGGTTTCCAGTTATGTATCACCTACCGACCCCAACGGCTCCTCATAAGGTTCACTAGTTCCTCCAACCAGACACGAGAAGTTTTGGACAGCCGTAGTATTTCTCATGCCGGTCTCATTTGTTATGTTTGGCTTTTTCCGTGTTGTTTTTTGGGCGTTTCGCTGTAGGTAATTACCAACTTTTGTACGTAGTCAGGAACTGGAGTGAAGTCACTATTATTTGAGGTCGTAAATATTTGGACAATCATTGTTTGAAAGACTCTGTACAAATTGCCCGCTTCCTTATATTTTCTTTACGGCACATTTCCAAGCACTTTACGTTGGACAAGAAAATAGTCTTTCGGTCAGTTCTGGGTTAAAAACGCAGAGCTGTATGTTTGCGTATAGATTTTAAGATATTCTTCACATTATCTCTGTTCCTGAGAACATTAGCGAGGAGATCGAAAAATAATTGTGTTTGCTTTTGTAGCAGTCTCACATAAAGTCCAGTCCACTTTGCAACTTATTATTAGCCTGCTGATTATTTCTCAAACTAAACTCAGAAAGCTAAGTAAAATATGCAGTTTTCACTTGAATATGTAGGGTCATTGCTACTGTGGCTCAATTTTCAAAGCTTTCATGAAAAATGTTGCCAAATGTAGTGACTAATCCTGAAAAACAAAAGCATCTTAACCCTCTGGGTTCTGAGGGGGTTTTGAGGCCCTGGGGAAGTTTCGACATGCACTGATATTTGTGTTTTTTTTTTTTCTTTTTTCAGTATCTTAAAAACATATTAATGGCTGTAGTATGATTACAGTGTTATCAGCACAAACTGTGCTACAGTAATATGTGAGCAGTATGAATGTACATGTTTGTGTTTTTTGAGATTGATCTTTTAGAATCTTGCATGAATCCCTGAATACAAATTTTACAAAATTGATGAAAACAAGTTATAACAGCCACTGTGTTGATTATATTTCAACAACAAATTGGAGTAGAAACTTAATTTCACAAATAGATTTAGAAGTTAATGTAAAAATTGCCGTATGTGCAATTTACAGGTTTGCCTAGAAGTTTTTATTTGAGTGTTGATTATACTTAATTAATCATAACCTTTAATATTATAGTAATTTGCAAGTAATAGGGCTCCCTGTGTAGTTTACAACATTAGCTGAAATAGATTTTGTAATTATAATTCAATTCATTTAAAGACTGTGCCACAATTTGTTCAGTAAACCACTGTTCAATAAAACAGAAAAAAATAAACAATTTACATAGTTTTCTCCCCTGAAAATGTACCGAACAGTGACTTTAAACGTGGAGTACATGCCGAACCGTTGTTTTTCTGTGTACTGTTGCGTCTGTAGTATCAGTGGTGGACAGTAATGAAGTAGTTTTGCTTTCTTACTGTACTTAAGTACATTGTTCCAGTATATCTGTATTTTTTCTGGGTATTTTTGTACTTTTTACTCCACTACATGTCTTAAAAAACATGTCATTCCTCGTTATATTTAAAATATTTTAAATGAAAAATTCACATAATTTTACACATTTTGCCCTATGAGACATCATGAGATATATGAGACATCAATATTTCCTCCATTTTTAAATACTGTTATATATATATATAAAAATCTTTAAAGAAATTTTTAATGATATAAGGCTTTTGCGACATTTAGTGTGACCACTCATCATGTGGTGCGACCAATAATAGGAATAACTGTATTAACTTAAAAAATAACATATCTAATTGCTGTGGTTGAAATATGAATCGCTGCTACAGTATGCTTAAGTGAATGGTATTTTTAAAATATTTTTTATGTTTTTTATACAATTTACAGGAAAAGTAAGTCTAAGAAGGCAACTCTGAAATTGTAGAACAAAAATATGAGATCATTATTTACAAAAACTAAAATACTTTGTTGAACTTCTAAAAAAAAATGTTAAGCATGTTAAGGAAATTAATTAATTTCAGTATAAATCATGGTCACACCACATGACTATTTTTATTTTATATTTAATTTTATATTTTATATTTTATTTTACTTAAGTACATTTCTCAAGTATCTGTACTTTATCTGGGTATTTTTGTACTTTTTGCTCCACTACGTCTTAAAAACGTCATTCCACGTTATATTTAAAATACTACCTATGAGACATCTGTTTTTACAGTATATTTAAAAAAAAAAAAACATTACATTTTTCCTCATTTTTTTCTTACTGTTTTATATATATATATATATATATATATATATATATATATATATATATATATATATCTTTAAATCTTTAAATGGATTTTTAATGATATAAGGCCTTCACGTCATTTGGAGCAACCACTCATCATGTGGTGCGACCAATAATAGTAATAATTGTATTAAATAAAAAATAAAATTCTCATTTCTGTGGTTAAAATATGAAAAACTGCTACAGTATGTCTAAGTGAATTGTATATCTGTTTTATACACTTTACAGGAAAAATAAGTCTGCTAACAAAAGTATGAGATCATTTTTTAAAGTAACTCAAAAGAAATGCAAATACTTTGTTTCTAAGCACTTTAAATACTGAGAACATCTAAAAAATGTTAAGCATATTAAGAAAATTAATTTTAATATAAATCATGGTTGCACCATATGACATTTTTTAAGGCCACGACCAATTTATCTAGATAAAAAAAATACTAAAATCACTTTTTTAACGTTTTAATATGAATTTATGTGTACACAACATTCTTAATGTTTGAACAGTTACAACAGATATTATTATTTTTTTGTATTTTAAGCATTAGGATTATATAAGATTATTAAATGTAACAGTATATAAATTAAAATTACAAAATAAACATTCAGTACTGATTTAAAATACTTAACACTTAATACTTTACTACATTAAAAATCAAATACTTTTGTACGTTCACTCAAGTAAAATTGAAGAGGAGTACTTGATATTTTTACTGGAGTCCACTTGACTTGATCACTGACTAGTATGCATCAGATGAACTGATGCCGAGACTGAGGTAGTAGTAGTACAAACTCTTGCGATCTCTGTGTGTGAATTCAACCTTAGACCAAGTGCTAGAGGCCAGACCTCCACTCCTGTCACTAACTGTCATGTCACACCACCGTCACCTTCCTGATTTCATGTGGTTGTTGTGGAGGTCGTCTCCCCAGACGTGACCTTCGAGCCCTCCAGCGAGGTATCCGTAGGATCACGCGGGCCTCTGTTTGGCTTTCATCCAGCGTTCTGGATATATCATCCGTTTCCTCCTATAATCCAAGTTCCCTGTGGAAAAGTTTCTCCCTCCAGCTCCTCACAAGCCAGCAGTCTCTCAATGTGACCGACCTCCTGCGTCTGCCAGGAACAATAATCTAATGCACTGTCTGTCTAATCGCCAGCTTTGTAACCTCTGGCTTCCTGTAACTGCTGCACTGAGTGGCTTCTGGCCTTCACCCAAGCTCACAAACGCACACAAACACTCAGCAGACCCCTAAAGCGCCCGAATGACAGCGGCGGATTCATCCTTTACAGCTGATGTCGATCTTCGCCTCTGGGACGCCCAGTAAATGACCTTTTCCCCCTGTGGTGGGCTGATGCAGGAGTTTTTCATCGGAGCTGGCGTCTGGCAGGTGTTCAGAACCGGACAATGGAGCGCCTGGCATCCAGCCTCGTTTTCCGCGTCTGTCATTACCGCCGCCACCACGGGCAAAGTGACACTTTGCGTTCTGTGCGAGTGACTTTGTGACAGGGAGCGCTCTCCGCTCTCCTCAACCGCCTGGACAGGCTCTCGAGGTCCGACGTGACGACCCTCGCCGCTCCAATTTATCTCTCGTTGCTAATAAGCTCATTCTCTGGCTGTGGACGGCAGAATTCACAGCTGAATGGAGACACTCCAGCACAGCTGCATTCATGCCACATGAAACTTTCACTCCTCCAACTACTCACTCACTTTTTTTTTTTTCTTTTTAATAATAGTCAGTGACGAGGACATCATCGCAGTTCACAGTTTGTTTTAAGCGACATCAGTAGCAGTCCTGCCTTGCTTGGGGGGGTAGATTAAGATTTTTATCTTAATCTACAATTTAATCTACAAAAATCTTAGAATCACGCTAAATCAAATAACCTGAAATTGTAATTATCATTTAATGAGTTTTTGTTCCCTCAATGAAATTAGATAGTATTGTCATAATAATAATAATAATAATAATAATAAAGATAAATAAAGCAATTTAGCATGTAACTTTTCTTATTTTGGGCATAAATAATATGTCATTATCATTTAATTAGTTCTAGTTAGTTAATTAGTTAATTAGTTCTTTCCCACAATGAAATTGGATATAATAATAGTAATAAATAAATAAATAAATAAATAAATAAATAAATAAAAAGATAAATAAAGCAATTTAGCATGTAACTTTTCTTTTTATTTTGGGGATACATAACCTGAAATAACCTGTATTTATCATTTAATAAGTTGTTTTTTTCTTTCCCACAATGAAATTGGATATAATAATAATAATAATAATAATAATAATAATAATAATAATAATAATAAAGGAAAAAAGATAAATAAATCAATTTAGCATGTAACTTTTATTTTTAGTTTGTACTTTGGGGTTGAATATGACAATTTTTAAATATTACTTTTTTTCTTTCTCCTGCTTTTCTTGTTTTTATTATAAATATTATAAATATTGAAAAGACAATATATATATATATATATGACAACAAATAAACAATGAAATAATTAAAATAAAGGAATTTAGCATCTAACTTTTCTTTTTATTTTGGGGTTAAATATGACAGTTTTACAATATTACCTTTTTTCTTTCTCCTGCTTTAATGAACTTATAAATATTGTAAATATTAAAAAGACAAGACTTATTTTTTTAATGACAACAAATAAACTGTGAAATTGGGGGGAAGATGTAAAATAAAACAAAATAAAATAAAATAAAATAAAATAAAACAAACTTATTTTTTAAGCATGTATCATTTATTCTTATTTTTGGTTTAAATATGACCCCCCCCCCCTTTTTTTTCTTTTTTTAATTTTTTTTTTTTTTATTAACTCTTTATTGTGCTTTAGAATCACCCCAAAATAAATAATTCTGATCTTGTAAATACTGTAAATATTTAAAAGACTATATATATATATATATATATATATATATATATATATATATATATATATATATATATATTTATATATTAGGTTCACATTTTCTCCTGCTTTACTGATCTCGAAAATATTGTAAATATTTAAAAGTAATATGGGAAAAACAACGTTTTACCCACAATAATCGTGGAATTTGATATTCAAAGATGCTTTTAATCCCAAGTTTAAATCACAATGCAAGTAATGTTTGGTTTATTTCACTTTTTTTTTTTTTTTAAATAAATAAATAAATAATAAATAAATAAATAAAGTATATTTTATTCTTATTTTGGGTTTAAATATGACCTTTCTTTAGATTTACTCTTTCTCCTGCTGCGCTGATGTCACTATATATATTTTCTTTTGTGGACATTTTTAAATATTATATTGTTATATTATAACATATTGTCATGTAAATATGTTTTTTCTGGATTTCAGTGCAGATTTTTCTGCAATCATGCTACAAATATCAGATATACAGCTTGAAAATCGGAGAGACGCATATACCTGTAAATTAAGAAATCTGACCCAAATTGATGCAGTAATTCTTAATTTAGTGCTGTGGATGACAAGATTTGATTGAATATCCTGGATCAAATATAATTAGGATTTGTTCCTCCCCAACACTGCGAAATGAAGGCAAAAATCCAGCTATTTTTGCAGAAAAAAATCATTTTATTGGGCGGCGAGTAGCGAAACCATCGACTGTGTTTGGAGAGGCAATTGACTCATTTTCACCAGAATAAGGTAACAGACCTGCTGCCTCTTTTTCCGAGGTTTGCTAATAAAATTTTCATGACCCCCACTCGTTCTTTAACCTCTACAACAATAAAAAAAAATACAGACAGATGAAAATAGGACTCCAGTCATCCTCTTCAGAGCGGCGGATGCGTGTGCTGGAGGGTGACTGTCTGAAAAGACTGAATGCATTTCCATATAAAGACGGAGAAGCGCTTATTTAGATGTGCTTGACATTTTGGTGAGAGGGGAAGGTTAAGGGTGAGACCGCTGGAATATTAATATCCGTGGCTAACAAACCAATGCAGAATCTCGCCCCGTGTCTAGACACTCACTTGGCTTTGGAAATGATCCACAGCCGAGGGTTCGAGAGGAATTAATGTGTGGAATACATTCACTTGTCGTCGGATAAACTCCATTGAGGAGCTGTTGTTAATCTTTGGTCTCTTTTACATCTGCATTAACATGTATTTATTAATATATATGTATGCATGAATGAATGAATGAATGTATTTAAAAATGTTTTATTTATTTATTTATTTATTCATTTTTTTTTAGTTAGTTTTAGTAACTATAAACAATTTTTTTTATTTATTTATTAATTTAAATACATCCCAGAAAACTAAATGAAAAAGAGAAAAATTGCCTTGACAACTACATCACATTAAAATGATTTATTTATGTATTTATTTATTTACAAATGAACCTTTTTTTTCTAATGTTATTTTTATATAACTGAGATAGTAGACTTTTTTTAAATTTCATTTTTAATCCATTTTAATTTTAGGTAATTTTAGATTTCTTTTTGAATGTGTCTAGATTGATTATTTGTTTAGTTATTTATATATTATGTATTTATTCATATTTTATGATGTTATTTATTTATTTATTTATTTATTTTAGTTTAAGTTTTACAAATAAGTTTTAGAAATAAAATGTTTTATTTGTTTATTTGTTTACAAATGAAACTTTTTTCTAGTGTTAATTTTTATGTAACTGAGTTTAAATTTTCATTTAATTTAAATTTTAGTCATTTTAGTTTTTAAAATGTGTCTAGATTGATTATTTGTTCAGTTATTTATCTGTTATTTATTTTTTATATTATTTATTTATTTATTTTGGTTGAAGTTTTAGTAACTATATACAATTTATTTATTTATTTATTTATTTACATCAAGGAAAACAAGATGAAAATGAGAAATATTACCTTGACACATACATGGCATAAAATATTTTATTTGTTTATTTATTTACAAATGAAGATTTTTTTCTAGAGTTGTTTTTTTTTAAATAGATTTTTCTTATTTTATTTCATTTTAATTTTAATTAATTTTAGTCATTTTAGTAAATGTGTCTAGATTGATTATTTGTTTAGTTATTTATTTATTATTTATTTATATTTTATTTATTTATTTTAGTTAAAATTTTAGTAATTATATACAATTTATTTATTTAAATGCATCAAGAAAAACAAAATGAAAATAAGAAATATTACCTTGAGAACTACATGACATAAAATGTTTTATTTATTTATTTATTTACAAATGAAGATTTTTTCTAGTGTTATTTTTATAGCAAGATAGCAGTGTTTTTATTTCATTTCATTGTAATTGTAGTTCGTTTTAGTAATTTTAGTTTTTAAAATGTGTCTAGATTGATTATTTGTTTAGTTATTTATCTGTGATTTATTTATATTTTATTATGTTATTCATTTTTTTCTTTTATAGATTTTTGGATGTCTTTGAGACTCATTGAAATGCAAGGTGTAAATGCATCGTTACATAACATACATAAATCCATTTCCTACATAAATCCATCTTTAAAAAAAAAAAAAAAAAAAGAAAATGTAAAGTGGGCCTTTGTTTCCTATTCGGCATGACTAACCATTTCAAAGATGGCAGCTGACATGCTTTTTGTGGTCAGTCTGTCAATATGTTTGATGAGAGTCCTGCCTTCAGTCCGGCCTCCATTATTTGACAGGACCTTATTGTTCTACATTTTTCCAAGAATTATCAATGACATCTGCACATATCGGACGTGTCAAGAGGTTGAGAAATAGAACGACGGAGAGATGGAAATCAGATAAGGACAGCGAAAGAAACAAATGCACGTCCAGTCGACTCTTCTCTTATCCGATTAGCAGCAGACCTGAGTCCAGACTGATTGATTGAATATGAATAATCGATTACAGCCATCGCTCTGATGTCACGGCCGTCCTCTCACAGTCACCCTGATTTAAAACAGCAGCCATTACACTCATCTGTCACTCAATTAGATTAGAGCGGCCACAGATCGACTGCTGTACGTGAGATGTGAGGTAGAACCGTCGGCTCACAGTGTGTTTCTTCGCTGCTCCACAGGAAGAGGAAGAAGAAGACGAGGAGAGAACTGACAACGGGAAGAACGGCAGGATAGAGCCAGTGGGACGGGCAGATTCCTGTGTGGAATCAGCTTCGCTTGAGTAAGTCCTCACATGAACACACGAAAAATGTATTTGTCTTTCTCACAACCAGCAAAACCCAACAAATCATCATTTCAACTCAGTGTCTTAAAGGGTAATTCATTCTAAAAAATAAAGAGCTACTGAACACAAAATGAGATATTTATGAAGATGTCCAGGCTGCCTTTTTCCATGCATTGAAAAACATGTGATGAGTGGCTGTCAAGCAACAAACACACATTTAATTTTTTTATTTTTTATTTCTATTTTGTTTTTGTTACCATACATATTTACAATTTATTTTTATTTTTATTATTCTTATTATTACATTATTTTCTCTTCATGGTTTAGTTTTAGTTTACTATAAATTTGAAGTGTTAATTTAATATCATAAATATTTTATTTTTTTGCTAATAGGTTATGTATGGATGTATGGATGTATGTATGTATGTATTTATTTATTTATTTATTTAATGCATCTATATGGTTTTTATTATGTTTTATTTAAGTTTTAGTTATTTTAGTGTATCAAAATAATCCAAATGAAAATGAAAAATGTTGCCTTGGCAATTACATAAAATAAAATAAAATTATAAAATAAAATAAAATAAAATGTATGTATGTTGCCTTGCAAATTAACAAAAATAAAATACATGTAAAACGATATTTTATTTTATTTTATTTTATTTTATTATTTTATTTTAATGGTTTTACTTTTTGTTTTAATTAACAATAATAACCCTGATTTGTTTTCCAAATGGTAATTTTTACGTGAACTAGCCTTAAACTATCAGGAGATGATGACAATTTAAAAATTATTTTATTTTATTTTATTTTATTTATTTTTTTATTTTTTTTTTTATTGCCAGGGCAACATTTTTCATTTTCATTACTTTGATGCACTAAAACAACTAAGACTCTTTTATTTTATTTTATTTTATTTTATTTTATTTTATTTTATTTTATTTATTTATTTATTTTTTTATTTTATTGCCAGGGCAACATTTTCATTTTCATTACTTTGATGCACTAAAACAACTAAAACTCTTTTATTTTATTTTATTTTATTTTATTTTATTTTATTTTATTTTATTTTATTTTATTTTATTTTATTTTATTTTATTTTATTTTATTTTATTTTATTTTAATGGTTTTAGTTTTTGTTTTAGTTAACAATAATAACCCTGATTTGTTTTCCGAATTGTAATTTTTAGGTGAACTAGCCTTAAACTATCAGGAGATGATGACAATTTTATTTTATTTTATTTTATTTTATTTATTTTTATTGGTTTTACTTTTTGTTTTAGTTAACAATAAAATAACCCTGATTTGTGTTCCAAATGGTCATTTTTTAGGTGAACTGGCCTTAAACTACCAGGAAAAGATGACAATTTCACAGACCGCAGCACCTCATAAGTTCATGTTCTCATCTTTTGTTGTCCTCTCTTTATCCCATGTGTATTTGCCATATGTTTTTCTCTCACAGGTGTAGTGCGCTCACTGACTGTTAAAAAACCCAGAACCGGCCCACTGCAGGCCTCAATCTGATCCTAATCACTTAATTGAAGTGTCTGTTTGGGTCCTCCATCGACCCGTGTGTCTTAATGGCCCCTGGGGTTATAGATGGACTCACGCTGGGCTGGATCTAAACTAGCCTTAGCTCCCAGCGCAGCAGCTCATAGCTACTCATAGCCGCTCTGTCATGCTCCAAACTTTTTATGTATTGCCATTTCTTTGTTTACTTGGTTGCTTCTGTTTTGTTCCTCCTCTCATTGGCCTCATCTGTCACTGTCCCTAGTGAAATGTTAAAGCTGGTTGAGGTGTCCAATGGCGGTGGGCCGCTAGGAATCCATGTGGTGCCTTTCAGTGCCAGAGACAAAAGGTAAAAAGCTCCACAAAGCCACATTGTCTTCACTGAATTCATTTTATATTTGTCAACTCATTGCATAGAATGTGTTTTTTAATCTTTTCCTTCCATGCAGTGTTATTCTTAAAGGGACAGTTCACTCAAAAATTAAAATTGTGTTCATTTACTTGCACTCAGGCCTTCCAAGATGACCATAGGTGACTATTTTTCCTTCAGTGGAACAGTAAAGAAGATTTTTAGCTGAAACTATGGTCCTTGGTGATTCATAAATTGCAAGGCAATGGCTTCCATCAGCACATACTTAATACCAGTGGCTCCTGACAATGTATTGAGGCATTATGAAGCAAAACGATCAGTTTGTGCAAGAAACTGAACATTATTTACAACATTATTACCTTTAATTCAGAGCCTTAGGCAAACGGTCTGGAGTGATGTCCCGTTCATGAACGAATCATTCTTTTGAACCGATTCTTTTCAATGAACTAGATGAATCAGTTCACCAAATCGGACTGAATCATCTGAAACAGTTTGCCGTTCTAAAAGTTACTCAATCAAAACTCACTTTTAGACACCTGACAGTCACTACAACTCAATACGAGTCAAAAGCGGCGTATCTGATCCTGTAATGAATGAACTGATTCAGTGCTCCATTTCATCCAACAGTCACTGAACTGAGGAAGCAGTTCGACTCTGAAGTTTTTTTTTCGCTTTATATGCTTTAGACATGTAAAACACCCACGTTTGACATCATTATTGTGTGCTTTAATAATATAATTGTGTATATGCGATGTTGTGTGATTATGTAAACAAACTAGTGAATTCAATCAGTTCATAGAAACAAACTGTTCGAAAGAACCAGTTCGCAAAAAAGAATCAAACTTCCCTTTTTGCCTGAGGCTCTAGATTACAGGTAATAATGTTGTAAATAATGATCAGTTTCTTGCACAAACTGATTGTTTCGCTTCATAAGACCTCAGTATATCTTTAGGAGCCACAGGTATTCATTTTGTGTTACCTGATATGCTTTTTTGAGTCTTAAAGTGACAGTAGTTGGATTGTATGAATCACCAAAGAGCACAGTTTCAGTTTAAAACCTTCTTTACTGTTCTACTCAAGAAAAAAAGTCACCTACGTCTTAAACTGACAGCAAATTTTCATTTTTGGGTGAACTGTCCCTTTAAGACTCTCCGGTTGTGTTTTCGAGCAGCTGTAACTCGCAGTCCTCAGTTGTGTCCTCTGCATCCCTCAGATTTCGCTCGTATTTTGACAAGTTTCCCTCAAGGTGTTTATGCAGAAGTTGACTTTTGTTTCCCAGCGTGTAGCATCCATTTAAGATGGTTTTTCATCATTCCTCAAGGACGTATTGACAGTATGTCTCTCTCTCGAGTGGGTTCTTCTTGAACAAGTGTGCAACTTTCTATACCTTCATTCTCCAGCTGAAGAATGAAAGCAAAGCTACAGCAGCTCGGGTTCTCTATGAGGCCACAGAAAGAGCCTGAATGGGACGCTTCTAAATGCTCTGCTCCCCTCCAGAAGGACAAAGGGGACACGGGGCATGGCGCCGAATAAATTAGGTAGCTTTATTGCAATAGGAAAAGCCTGAATCCGGCCAAGTCAATTCGCCTAAACTGCTTCACCCAATCTGACTAAAAGCTCATCCATATTATTGGTCATTCGCGACAACCAAGGTCAGCTGTGGAACGAAATGCAAAATGATAAAAGGAAGGTGCAAATGAATGGAAGAGTGTTCAAATTTAGGCAGTGACGACTATAAAGGGATTTTCAGTGAACTGTTTATAAGCAATAAAAATGCACAAACTTTTCCGACCAAATTTGATGTTGGTTTATGAAATGAATGCCATGCTCTCAGAAAAAGTCATAACTCTTTCAGTTTATAAAAGGATAACCACACTAGGTTTAATATTAATACTACTACTACTACTACTTCTAATAATAATAATAATAATAATAGTGATGTTGACAATAATTTTGTTTTTAAATAATTATTGAGGAAAGTAAAGTTTATGTATTATTTTTATTATTATTATTATTGACGATATGTTATTACTAGTAGTTATTATTATGTTGAACTGGCTTAAAAACGTATTTGAAAATGTAAAAAATATATATTATTATTATTATTATTATTATTATTATTATTGTTATTATTATTATTATTATTATTAATGATCTGTTATTACTAGTTATTATTGTGTTAATTATGAAAATAATTACTGGGTTACTAATTTGAACTGGCCTACAAATATTATATTTGAAATAAAAAAATTATTATTATTATTATTATTATTATTATTATTATTATTAGTAAGCTGTTATTACTAGTTATTATTGTGTAAATTATGAAAATAATTTCTGGGTTGCTGTTTTGAACTGTATTCAAAATAGTTTTTGAACATTTATTATTATTATTATTATTATTATTATTATTATTATTATTATTATTATTATTATTATCATTATTATTATTATTATTATTATTTCCCTGTTAGTGTAGTTATTGCTGTGATAATTGTGAAAATAATTACTGGGCTACTATTTAGAACTAGCTTCAAAATATTAGTTTTTGAACATTCAAAATTTAGTAATAATAATAATAATAATAATAATAATAATTCTTCTTCTTCTTCTTCTTCTTCTTCTTCTTATTATTATTAATGTTCTGTTTTTATAGTTATTATTGTGTCAATTATGAAAATAATTACTGGGTACTATTTAGAACTGCTTTCTAAATATTAGCTATTAGACATTAAAAAATAAATAATACAATTGTTTTTAAATTATTATTATTATTATTATTATTATTATTATTATTATTATTATTATTATTATTGTGTAAGTGTAGTCATATGCATCTTTTCTTAAATTGCCACACTTTTTTTTTTCTGCTCACATTCATTTGCAATTTGTCCTTGTCGTTCTGTCCTTGAATGAATCTCGGCCTTGTAAATTGTCACACACCTGATACTTTAGTTAATAACTAATCAGAACTGTCAATTATCCTCACCCGAACACAATGGCACACTTCCACAGCAACTCGTCGGTAACGACTTCATCAGCTCGTCTCGTGTGATTGGTGGGAGGCGTTGAATGTTAACTCATTAGCATCTTGATAGAGGGCACGGAGGTGACGGCGAGGGCTCGGAGTGTCAGCTTCTAAAATGACCAGCGTCTTCTCTCTGCCAACAGCGTGAGGCGCGTGACATCTCAGAAAATTACTTAGACGCGGAGTCCTGCGGAAACACGACTCCGGTAACGAGATCAGATCACATGACTGGCGTTCAAGGCAAACAAGGCAGGGTCTAATTGCTCGGTGTAAATGGATCCTGATTGCACTGTTATTCAATTAAAGACAGTGGATAAGAACAGGTGGTCTCCTTCTCGCTGAATCTGATGGGCCATCACTCAAGAGACGGACACTCTGCTGATGCTGAAACCATTCAGAAAGTGCCAGTTGGCTGTACAAGTCTGGTTTCACTCAACAGAATGTATATAATGAAGTATGTGAACCAAATACCATACATTTCTGAAATCTCTTTGACACTGCATTGTCAAGTGATCTACTAAAGGAGTCTTAACAGGATGCATATGCTGTTTTCCAGTAAGCGTACTTATATTAAATCTGAAAGGTCCTTACTTTGATTGGAAAATGCATACATTTG
This sequence comes from Cirrhinus mrigala, assembly GCA_036247105.1. NCBI lineage: Eukaryota > Metazoa > Chordata > Actinopteri > Cypriniformes > Cyprinidae > Cirrhinus > Cirrhinus mrigala. The sequence continues at coordinate 21,879,777 of CM070030.1, forward strand.
AGTAAACAGTCTGGCAGTACTGGGATATAGTAATCTTGCATACTATTTAGTGCAGATAGTATGCAAATTGGGAAACAGCGTTAAAAGTACAGCCACACCACACTAGGTGGGTCATTGACTTCCATTTATATGTATGCAATTGCTGGTGAGAACAAGTGCAAATAGTTCACATTTTGTGTATTCTGACCTGCAAATTCATACATATTAAAGAAAAAATAAATAAATAATATAAGACTGACTAAAAGGGTCTAAATGTTGCTGATAATATAGTAGGTAATATGTTTTAATCAAGAGTGCATTGATATTATATTTTATGGTCAGTCATATGACCAATAACTGATGTTAAAATTACCATTTCGTCTGAGATGAAAAAATAAAACATTAAAAATTTGTGCTTTTAAATGCTGTAAGCAAATTTAAACATCTCAATGTTGTATTGTACAGTATGAAAAATTATGATTGATAACGTTATGATTGATATCCAAAAAAGGGCCAAAATTGAATTTGGGTTGTCCTAAATAATATAGTAGATAATAAATTTTAATATCTGTATAGTCCATAATACATTTTTGGCCAGTTTTATTAACAATGACTGATGTTAAATTGACCATTTTGTCTAAATAAATGAAAAATAAAACACTAAAAACTAAAATTAGTCCTTTAAATGCTTTAGGTGAATTTAAGCGTTATGGCATTGCATTATACAATATGAAGAACTGAAATTCATTTGAAGATTCATTTTAACATTATGACTGATGGCCAAAATTGAATTAAATGGGCAAAATTAAATTGAAATGAATTATTTTGTCTAAATAAATAAAACAAATGCAGCACTTAAAACTAAAACCCAATGCAAAAACAAAACAAAAAATAAAATAAAATAAAACTTTACCATTATAATAAATAAATAAATAAATAAATAAACAAACAAATAAATAGTCTTTTTAAATGCTTTAAAATAAGTGAATTTAAGCATAATGACATTGTATTGCATAATATGAGGAGCTGAAATTCATTTGAAGATTTAATTTAACATTATGACTGATAACCAGAATTAAGTTAAAATGAATTATTTTGTCTAAATAAATAAAACAAATGCAACAATTGAAAATAAAACCCAATGCAAAAATAAATAAGTAATAATAAAAAATAAATAAATAAATAAATAAATAAATAAATAGAATTTTACATTTTAAATTAAAATCAAAATCAAAGTAAGTAAATAAAAAAAAAGTTTAAAATGCTACATGTAGGCATCAATGCGATATAATGTACAGTATAAGAAAAATGCGTAATTATGTCAAGATAATGCAACAGCATTAATGTTTTATTAAACGTTTAAGTGAAAAAACACCACTCAGTTACACAAATACAGACTTATATGTACTTGCAGATGAATTAATTCATTAATATTGATTTAAAATAGGTTAATGATATATCTTGCATCCGCAATGTTAATATTTTGCATTAATATTTGTCAATTAAAGTTCATTTTTATTCACGACAAAAACTAAAGAGCACATCCCGTCAGCCGTATTTCTTGCGTGTTTTGAACTCGTTTTGCACGCTTGAAGTTTAGTGTGACCGCACCTAAAGTCTCTGTTTTAATCTAATGACTAACGAGCGTCTCCAGATTGTCCATCAGTCCGGTGGGAGCTGAACTAATCCTCGCTCTTCCCCGCAGCTGCTTTACATCAACATCATGAAGACAAAGTGCAAGCTGTGTAATTACTTCACAAGACCACACCATAGACTCACCCCAGCCCAGCCAATCACATCTGTCTAATACACACTACAGGAGGGTTTGATCTATATATCCGTCCATCTGTCTGTTCTCCAGCAGTTTCAGTCAAAGTATTTACAGTAGGCCTTATTTGTTCCTTCACCCACATCAGCTATTCAAGTCAGGATTTGCTGTCTGTGCATCTATAGGATCTATTTCCTGCCTGCTGCCATCAGCACACACACACACACATACACACACACACACACACACACACACACACACACACTCTCTTCTTAATCTCCATAATTATTAATGTATTGTTTTAGTGAAAGTTTGCTGTTGAAGATTGCTGATGTAACAGACTGAGGCCTCAAGGAGCAGTTTTGTAAGCTCTATTTCTATCAAAAGCTCTTTTTTAAAGCTATCAAATGCGACGCTGCATTTCACATGATTGCGTCTCAGGGTTTGTAGATTAGGGGCCGCAGCGCTCGGAATCCGAAACCACAGCAGGTCTGCGAACGGTGCCAAAAAATCCATATGGCCAAAGTCGGCTTAAGTTCAGAAAGTCCTGTTTGATGTATTGAGTTGAAAGAGAGCCGCTAGGAACTGTAAACTTCTTAAAAGTTCAAGATTAATGGGAACTGTTGTCTTTTTTACTTGTTTCTAGATTTGATAAAGGTGAAACGGCGCCATGCATTACCAACCCTTATCCTTTCTTTGATTCTTTTTGCATATGAAATATGAATATACGGTGTTCTTGATTGTGTAATATTTTCATGAAAGGATGCAGTGGACACACAGGTTTGTTTGTTTTTATAGGTTTGTGCATTTAACATGATTACCATAGTTTCCACCATTTTTTTTTTTTTTTTCAATTAATTAATTTACTTATTTTAAATAAATACAATAAAGCACTGTGAACTTGATTATTATTCAAAAGTTGTCCATAAAAAATAAAAACAGTGTATTATTATTATTATTATTATTATTATTATTATTATTATTATTATTATTATTATTATTATGGACAACTTAAAGAAATTATAAAAGCTTCTTACACTTTTTAAAGGAAATGGCATAATATTTTTTTGTGATTCTGCGCTGTGAATGTAGTAATTACTATATAAATAAGAATACTTTATTATGTATTTATTCAAATATTGTGTCATTTTTTTATAAAAAAAATTATGAAAGGTTCATGCACGTTTTATATTTTTTTTAAAAAATGTTAAGTATTTTAATTAAAAAAAATAATCATAATAAATCTTTGTGTTATTTTTGTTATTTTATGTATTTATTTATTTTAAAAAATAAATAATAATAATAATAATAATAATAATAATAGTTTCTTTCTTTCTTTCTTTCTTATTAAATTCAACTTTATAATAATAATAATAATAATAATAATAATAATAATAATAATAATAAATATTTCAGTTATTTTTGTTATTTGATTTATTTATGTGTAATTTAACTTTAAATAATAATAAGAAGAAGAACAGCAACAACAACAACAACAACAACGACAACAACAACAATAATAATAATGTTTGAAAACATCAAAGTGTTAATTTATTATAATGTACAGAAGTAGCAATTGGTATTTTTGTGGAAGCTGTGTTTTATTAAATAATAGTAAATAGGAAATATTTAATAAATAATGTAAATAAAAAAAAAAGTAAATATTCATATCACTCTGAGCTACAGGAGCCTCTGATTACTGAAAACATCCCCAAAACAGCATGTACAGCTTGCATGACATTTAAAATGCATTGATTTTAATTGCATAGCACCATTAAATTGAAGCTAACTGTGCGTTCTTTGTTAGCTCTTGTCTGGTTGAAGCTGTGCATCTATGTCAGGCCCTGACAGTAATGTGTGGCGTATCTGATCTGGGAACAGCGCTGCCACTGAGCTCAATGTCACTAATATGTGCTGTGACTGTTCCAGGACGCTGGGTTTGTTAGTGAAGAGGCTGGAGAGGGGCGGGAAGGCGGAGCGGGAGGCTCTGTTCCAGGAGAACGACTGTATCGTCCGGATTAATAACGCAGACCTGCGCAACATCCGATTCGAACAGTAAGCCCCTCTCTGGAGGAGACGCTTTATCCTTTCAACCTCTCTGTCCTTTCCACACTTTCATGAGCTTTCAGTTTTCCACAGAGCTTTAAAGTCTTGCCATCAGCCTTTCATCTCATCCCTCGCTCACTAAACAAAGCAAAACATCTCTGTTTAAAGTTTGCAGAAGTTGTCCGTGGCTCAACGGCAGAAATAGAGGTTATCGAAAGGTTGATTACAAATCTGCCTTAATTTCCTTGAAGGTTTATGCAACGTGATAACTGTGATGCTGTATTATACTTTACCTTTTAGAGCTCAAATCTTCCTACTCAGTTCAAAATGTCTATTGAAATTAGCCTGAAAAAACTTGTGTGCCATTATTGAATGAATGAACTCATGTGACCCACTCACACATCAACAGCCTTGAAAAAATAAAATAAATAACAAACAAGCAATGCACAACTATGGTGCAATAGATTTATAGATGATGAATTAAATGTTGCTGTTATTCCTAAAACTATAAACCAAAAATTGTAAGATATGGGTCTTTCTGATTCTTTGAAGAGAATCGACTCAAAACAGTGATTCATTGGCGAAGAGACCGAGCTCTTGAAATAAACTACTAATTTCTTAACATTCGCTGCATTAAAATAAAGTAACGAGAGAAACTAAGTGGATTGATTGCAGAAAGTCTGGAAACTATCCCAGCTTTCATTGACCAAAGGACCATCCGAAAGGCCATCTGACAGACATGGAAAGCCACCGATCACCATTCGCTTTTTTCAGCGTCATGTTTTGGGCTGTGAAAATGCAAAATTGATTTCTCTAACAGACCAGAAGAGAACAGAATAACTTGACAATTTTAAAAATCCAGCATTTAGTTGACCCTGATAAGTGATCATTGTCATAGTTGTTAACACAATGGCTTTGTTTCCAATCAGACTGTTGAAGAATGCTACACACACAGCAATATTTCACAGAAATCCTGTAGAGTTCAACTAATCAGATGACTATTTCTAAACTACTGAAGTGTTTATCATTTTGTGTGCCTATCCATCAGATGTTCAGCAAACAGTCTGAGGCTAAGAGTAATACTACCTTGAAAAAACTCTTCAACGTGCATATTTTCTACCTACCTCTGAGTGTAAGGCATATCATAATGAACTATATAATATAATATAATATAATATAATAATGATAGAATTATGAGTTTATATCTTGCATTTTTGACTTTATTTATCAGAATTCTAATTTATTTCTCAGAATTGCAACTTTATTTATCAGAATTCTGATTTATTTCTCAGAATTGTAACATAATTTTGATTTATTTCTCAGAATGGCAACTTTATTTGTCAGAATTCTGCTTTATTTCTCAGAATTGCAACTTTATTTATCAGAATTCTGATTTATTTCTCAGAATTGTAATATAATTTTGATTTATTTCTGAGAATGGCAACTTTATTTGTCAGAATTCTGATTTATTTCTCAGAATTGCCACTTTATTTGTCAGAATTTTGATTTATTTCTAAGAATTGCAACATTATTTCTTCTCACAATTGAGACTATTGATCATAATTTTGACTTTTTCTCAAAATTACAAGTTTATATCTTGCAATTCTGACTTTATTTCTTAGAATTTCAACTTTATATTTTACAATTCTGCCTTTTTTTGCAGCAATATTTATCAGAATTCAAATTTATTTTTCAGAATTGCAACATTGTGTCAGAATTCTGATTTATTTCTCAGAACTGCAACATTTCTCAGAACTCCTACTTTTTTTCTCAGAATTGCACATTTATATTCTGCAATTCTGAGTTTATTTCTCAGAACTGCGACTTTATTTTTCAGAATTCTGACATTTTTTCTCAGAATTGCGAGTGTATATCTTGTAATTCTGACTTTATCAGAATCGTTTTTTATCTTTTTTATCGAAATTCGGACTTTTTTTCATTAGAAAAATATATTATAGAATGTTGCGATTCTGATAAAGACTTTATCAGAATCGCAACATTATTTCTCAGAATTGCAACTTTATTTATCAGAATTCTGACTTTTTTCTCAGAATTGTGAGTTTATATCATGCAATACTGGCTTTGTAATTCACAATTGCGATTTTATATCATGCAATAATGAGAAAAAAGTAAGAATTGCCAGAGAGAAAGTCAATGTTGTGAAATAAAAAGTTGCAATTATCTTTTTTTTTTTAATTTTCAGTGGCCATATATATATGGGCTGCTCTATTTGAGATATCTGTTAAATAACAATTCCAAGAAAGCATAAAGATGAGAGTATTGTTTTAAGTGGAGATTCCTTCCGCATTTATCATCAAGAGCTTCTTTTGGCCCAGTCCTATGTTGCTCGGCCTGGTCCACACGATTCTACATGGCAAGACAAAAGTAAACTCAGCTGCAACAGGAGAACGGATGGAAGAGCCCTCTGGCCGGGGTTCGCCACGGGGCACAGAAAGGGCACAGCTGTGGGAAAATTCATAATCTCATCTAAAACTAATTTACATACATCATTCATCCCGCTTACACAAACCCGACACCACAAGTTAATTTCCCCAGTGTCCCAAAGCATTATTGTGTTTTAATTGCTCAGCTATATTTTAGCATGAGACCTTATATGTGTGCGAGCTTTCGCCGCTAGTACAAATACACAAACCCAACGGGGTCAAGGATTAAACACGACCTTGTAAATTACATACACGTCGGGTCGATAATGTGAGTGTAATACATATTAGATATTACAGCCTTTTGTTCTTGGTATATATTGGCGTCCCTCAGGGCGTTCGGCTCGTCGATTCGGTACGCTAGTTATCTGTAAACAAACTTGCGGTTTTCATGCTTGCAGAGTCAATTCACGAGAGAGTAACGGTTTAATCTGCATCTGCGTTGTCGTCTTTTTCTCTCTCGCAGCTGCTGAATTCATACAGGCCGATGTTTTCTTTATCTGGCTCCCTCTGTTTCTTGATTGTGCTCCATGTGGAGTTATAATTCATAACGATATTCTGATCTTATTGGATTGTTTGCATGGGTAAATATTTATCAGCGGTTGATGTAATGATGCGTTGATGGAGTCATTTATTATTCAATCAGACAGAGGGAGTCGCGTGATTAGCCGCGTGTCACCGCTCCGCTCGTCTGCGCCGTTCGGTTGGGGGCGGGCGGGGCTACATTTGCATAAAAATAGATGGGCGTCCCTAAAGTAGGCGCCGTTTGCTCTCTAGATGCAGAGATTGATCTAATGAAGAGTTTATTGAGACGGAAATAACTCACTCTGATGGTTCTTATGTTAAAGAAGTAAACAGCGGCGTGCGCGACTGACGAGCTCGTGTTCCTCTGCTATTTCTCGGTTTAAGTTTCTGGGTCAAACTATCTATATGCAAAATAGCAGCATTAACCTGCGGTCCCGACGTGCTTGTCTTGTATTTGTTGGGCGTTTATAAGAATAGTTCACCAAAAAATTAGGATTCTGGCATTGTTTACTTACACTCATGAGGTTTTAAAATACATGTTGTGTAATGGAATGTAAATTGTGACTGGAGCTTCCAGTTTTTAAAACTGACAAAAAAAAGTATATAATTGCTGCGCTCTATTTCAAGTCATTTCCGTTGCACTGTTTTTTTAAAGTCATAGGATTGCTTTATGTGAGGAGCAAACAAAAATTTTAATTACTATTTGCTGGAAATCTTCTGCTGCCACCATAGCTTTCAGTTTTGCTCGTATAATTTCAAGTTTGCTATGTCAAGATGCATCACAATGATGAATAAATAAAATTTTGGTTTTAATTTGGTTTCAAGTTTGGGTTCATTATTTAGTATTGTTTTCTTTTAATTTTATTAATTTGTATTATTTTTATTTTATTTTATATATTTTTAATTTAATTTAATTTTATTTTTATTCAAATTGTGGTTTATTTCTCAGACAAACTTCAAGTTCAGTTTGGGGAAATTATTTTATTTTATTTTATTTTATTATTTTATTTTATATATTTTTAGTTTTATTTTATTTTTATTCAAATTTTGGTTTGTTCCTCATTCAAAATTCAAGTTCAGTTTGGGGTAATTAATTAATTAATTAATTAAAATTGTGATTTGTTCCTCAGACAAAATTGAAGTGCAGATTGGGTGTCATTTTATTTTATTTTATTTTATTTTATTTTATTTTATTTTATTTTATTTTAAATTTTGGTGTGTTCCTCAGACAAAATTCCAGTTCAGTTTGGGGTTATTTATTTATTTATTTATTTATGTATGTATGTACACTACCGTTCAAAAGTTTGGGGTCAGTAAGACTTGTAATAGTCTTTAAAGTAGTCTCTTATGCTCATCAAGGCTGCATTTATTTGATTAAAAATATAGAAAAAAAACAGTAATATTGCAAAATGTTTTTAAAATAAAAAATAATGTCTTTATTTTAACATACTTTAAAATAGAATTTATTCCTGTGATGAAAAGTTGAATTTTTATCAGCTGTTACTCCAGTCTTAAGTGTCACATGATCCTTCAGAAATCATTCTAATATGCGGATTTATTATTAGAATGATCGATGTTGGATAATATCAACAGTTGTGCTGCCAAATATTTTTTGAAACCTGTAATTTTTTTTTTTCAGGATTCTTTCATGAATAACAAGTTTAAAAAGTACAGTGTTTATTCAAAATATAAATGTTTTATAACAATGTAAATGATTTATTATTAACTTTTAATAAACCTTTAATTATTAACTTAATACATCCTTGGTGAATAAAAGTATTAATTTCTTAAAAAAAAAAAAAAAAAAAAAAAAAAAAGAAACAATAAAAATGTACTGACCCCAAACTTTTGAACGGTAGTGTATGTATGTATGTATGTATGTATGTATGTATGTATTTATTTATTTATTTTAATTGTTTATTTATTTAATTTATTTATTTATTTTTATTTAAATTTGGTTTGTTCCTCAGACAAAAATCAAGTGGAGTTTGGGGTAGGGTAATTTATGTATGTATGTATGTATTTATATATTTATTTATTAAATTATTTAAATTTTGGTTTGCTCCTCAGACAAAATTCAATTGCAGTTTATTTTATTTTATTTTATTTTATTTTATTTTATTTTATTTTATTTAAGTTACGTTTAGTTTATTAATTTATTTTAAAAATTAATTTAATTTCATTTTAAAATGTACATTTTTTTAAATGTGTTAAAAATGTAAATCATGTTAAAATGTTTTTATTGTATTTTTGATCAAATAAATGCAAACTTGGTTTTTCAGATCTCAAAATTTTTTATGATTTTTTTTTTTTTTTCGAGTGAATAAGGAATCTAACAAAATAAAGAAATAAAATAATAATAATTTTTTGGGGAATTAATCCTTAAAAAAAAAAAAATCACTTCATTCTATAAATGAAGATTTGTTTCTATGGTATTATGCATCAGTCACTTATAAATCACTCCATCATGTACATCATCACTTGATTTATTGATGAATTGGTTTAGACTAATCCAGTTTTTTAGTGTTTCCTTTGGCTGTGTCTTGTAGGTCTGCTGAACTGCAGTTTTTGTCCTCCATGTGGCACACTTATGAAAACAGATCCCGCTTCCTGCCTCTAATACGTTTCACTGCTTCCTCCCCAAGGCTTTGCGATTATGGAAATGGCAGATAATGTGAATTAACCTTGTTTCCAACTGTACTAGTACAATTAGCCAGCGATTAAGCAAGGCGACCTTTTGACCTCTGCATGTGCTCTGCTTTTAACAGTCCCACTACTTAGGATGAGCCTGTTCAGTAATTGACAACGAGATACATCCTCACTGAGACCCGTGTGTGTGTGTGTGTGTGTGATGTTCTCTCCCCTCAGGGCCCAGAATTTGTTCAGGCAGGCGATGCGTACTCCACTCATCCTGTTCCATGTAGTTCCAGCGGTGAAGAAAGCCCAATACGAGCTGCTGTCTCAGAACGAGCTGGGCCTTCAGGCTGCTCCGGGCCCCGGGGACAGGGACAGTCTCGTGGGAGGAGGTGCAGACTACAGCCCGCGGAGAATGTCCAAAGCCGATTCGACCTTGGGCTATCCCACGTTACCGCACATAGCAAACTCGTCAAACAAGAGCCTGTCGGGCACCATCCATCCCTCCAGACCCACCAGTGCCGCCTCCTCCATGGGCTACTCGAAAAAGATCGGCCGCAGGTTCAGCGTCCAGCTGAGGAAAGGTACGATTACACACGTCTCATCATACTGACTCACAGTGCTTCAACATAACGTGACCTTTCGCATGAATACATTTATTTAGTTAATTGAAATATCCTGCCATCTCAGTTTTGGTAGATCACTGATGGGTCGGCCCAGATGCAGTGTTTTGCAGAATGAATTTATTTGTGGGAAATTGTGTCTTATTGCTACTGTAGCTGAAAGCAACATTTAATTAAGCAAAATTATATATATATATATATATATATATATATATATATATATATATATAAAGCAACATATTTATTTTTCCCTGGAAAAAAAGTCTTAATATCTTTTTCATTTAAATTATTAACTAACTAAAATATGTGACTTTAGTATATGTAACTAGTGACTATACATAACTTTATATGTTATTTAGCATTTATAGTAATTGTTAATATATTACTATTATTATTGTTATTAAGCATTATTTCCATATAATAATGCTAATAATAATAATAATGAACTAAAACAAAAACTAGTAAAAATAATTGTTGTTAATTGAAATAATGTTGAAAATAATGCCAGTAATAATAATAATAATAATAATAATAATAATAATAATAATAATAATAATAATAATAATAAATTGATAATAAATAAATTATTATTATTATTATTATTATTGTTATTATTGTTATTATTATTTATTATTATGAATAATAATAATAATAATAATAATAATAATAATAATAATAATAATAATAATAGTTAACTAAAACAAAACTAGTAAAAATTGTTGCTGTTAAGTGAAATAATGCTAAATATAATGCCGGAAATAACAACAGCAATAATAATAATAATAATAATAATAATTAATAATAATAATAATTGTTATAATTGTTAAATAAAACAAAAATAGCAAAAATTGTTGCTGTTCATTTAAATAATGCTAATAAAAAATAAGAAACTATAAAATACTTAGAATTCTAATATGATAATGATTGTAATCGCTATAATAAATTAATAAAAATAATTAAATTAATTGTATTATTATTATTATTACTATTACTATTATTATTCTTATTTTCTGGCATTATATCTGGCATTTTTGGCCACTATAGTGAATATGTAAGAAATCCACTCACACAAGACGTCTTGTTGTTTATCGAAATTCCCTTGCAATAAGAAATAACTTCTGATATGCATTTATTTATTTATTAGTTTGTTTTCCTCTGAAGTTGCCTCTATTTTCTGCTGTTTTAATAGCTGATGATATCAGTGCGAACGGCGGTGTATCTTTCCTGCTGTAGCGACTAGCATTGTGTAACTAATGCAGTTAGTACTTCAAAGGACTCTATCTGCTATTGTCAGGAAGTGCGGATGCAGCTTCCTCTCAGACTCACGGGCGGCTCCAAATCCCATTCGTTCTGCACGGCAGCCGCATCTCAGCATTTCACACCGCGAGAGAACCGCAAATGTCTATCAGAGATACCACAAACACACCCAAACTCACACAAACACACGCATGTTTATGCATAAACCGAGACGTCTGAGGAATAAATATTACTGCGTACGCAGCAGCGCCTCTGATCTCCACTATTGGCGGCTTTTGAAAGAAAACGCTAGAACGTCAAGCCACGAAACTTTCTGTGTCTCTGATGCCGTTTCCCTCCCCTCTTTGTCACCACGTCCTGGTTTTAGCGCTGTCGTAATCACACGCTCCGGCTTGTTTAAATGAAAGAGCAAAAAGAAGTTTCTTTGTCAGCGGCTTGTCGCATTCGCATCTATTAGGTTGACGCAGCAGGAGAGGGAGCGGTAAAGACACAATTAAATCCTGACAACAAATGGGCCGGGCTTCAGCGCAGTGTGAAATATGGAGCGGGTTGGGGAGGGCAGGTGTACGCCACGCTAGCCTTTAATTGAAAAGACAAGCGCGGGCGAAAGAGGGAGTTCTTAGCTGGAGTCTGACACGCAGGCAGGAGAGTCTGTTAGGTGTTGCTTAAGAGCATTATTTGTGTTTGGAGCCTTTCTGGGCTGTAATATTTATAGAAAAGAATTCCTAAGTAAACTGACTGTCCTTCCAGTATCTGGGATGCATCCTAGTTAGGGACATACCTTTTAAAAACTACTTATTACAAGTATATTATTAATATACTTAAGTGCCATCTGAATGTAATGTGTTCAGATACTTGAATGCATGTTAATTGCAATTAAATGAAAATGCATTATAAATTAAATTGCAATTAAATGAAATAATGTTGCAAGTGCTTTTTGATGCACTTAAATAGGACTTAAGTACATGTTTGTATGTAATTTCATAGTTATGTTTTCTTTGAAATATGGTTAAAGTGTACTGAGATTTTTTGTTAAATTAAAATATAGTTTAATGTCATTTCTATACTTGTGTGTCATGTATTTAAATGTATTTGTATTTGCGCATTTTGTAATAATTAAGTTGCAATTTACTACATTTAGAATATATTAACTTTAAATATAGTAACAAATAACAAACTAAAAGTTAAAATTATAATCACATATTTACATGTTAGTCGTCATATCGAAGTAATGTACAGCTTTGAAGCACAATCAAAATTGTTTTTAAATGATTAAAAATGCGAAACATTTAATTTTACAGTATTACAGTTTTAAAATGTTATTTTATTTTATTATTTTATTCTATTTTATTTCATTTTTCAATTACAAAAAATATTTTTTAAGTTTCATTTTATTTTTTTTAGTTTTGTATTTTATTTTATTTTATATTTTATTTCATTTTTCAATTACCAAAAATGATTTTATTTTATTTTATTTTATTTTATTTTATTTTATTTTATTTTATTTTATTTATTTTTTCAATTACCCAAAATTATTTTTAATTGTTTAATTTTTTTTATTTTATATTTTATGTTATTTTTTAGTAGTTATTTTATTTTACTTTATTTTTCAATTACCAAAAATTAGTTTTAATTAGTTTTTTTATTTTATTTTATTTTATTTTTCAGTGACCAAAATTATTTGTAATTACTTTATTTTATTTCATTTTTCAATGACCAAAAATTATTTGTATTTATTTGTTTGTTTATGTATGTATGTATGTATGTATGTATGTATTTATTTATTTATTTATTTATTTATGTTTTATTATTTTTTAATTACCAAAATATTTGTAATAGTTTTAGGTTCAGTTTTAGTTAACAGTAACAACACTGGTTGCACCATTTTTATTTTTGTGGTATTTAAATATATAATAATAATAATAATAATAATAATAATAATAATAATAATAATAATAATAATAATAATAATTATTATTATTATTATTATTATTATTATTACTATTATTTCAGTAAGTTAGCAAGGCAACATCTCTCAATTTATTTATTTTTTTCATCTATTTTATTTTTTATTTACATTTTTATTTTATTATTTTATTAGCATGCATCCAGCAACATCTCTCATTTACAATTTCTATTTCATCTAAGATTTTATTTTTTTATTTACTTTTTATTTTATTTATATATTTAATATTATTTTATTAGCATGCATCCAGCTAAATGTCTTCCTTATTTAAATTTTAGGTTCAAATATTTAAAAACTACTGCAATAGCTTTAGTCTCTTAGTCTTTTGTCACTTTTCTAAACTAAATTAATTGAAAATATTGTCACAAACTTCTGTAGTTGGAGGTAATATGGGTAATACTACCTATGAAAGCAGGCATAAACGTGCAGAAATGTACCAGACACTACACCATGTGAGCATATTTGGCATACTGTTTTTAATGTAAACCTCACAGTATTCAGGACACACTTATTCCAATCTTGTTTACTATGTAGGGTGGGTAGTATGTAAATTGGGACGCAGCCTTGACTGGCAGGCCTCTCTGGAAAACGCTTGAGCAGGAGCCCTGAATCCAAACACGAAACGCCGCTCTTCACTGTCAGTCCATCTTCTTCTTCTCCCTCTGTGATTCGCAGAGATACAGAGAGAGAGACAGGAAATGAACATGCGCAGGGCGAGTGGCCCGCTGGCGAGTCTGGCCGTGATGCAGCAGATGTTGCGCTGCGGTTCTGGCACGCGTGCCGGACTGAGCTGAGAGGATCGAGTCGGGAAGAGCGCGTGTTACAGGCTAAATACAGCGGATCTGTGGGAGCCTTCGGCGTTTACCGGCACACGCTCTGACAAACACCGAAGGCTTGCTCTCCGGCCGGGACGCTGTCTCGTTTCCTCACGTTTCCAGCGAGTTTTGGAAATATTGACTCTCGTGGAGCCGGTTTAATCTGTCAGAGCGCTCTCCGATTGGTTTCAACACGTCTGTGCCAGCTGAGAGATTTATTTGCTCTGGGCACTTCACCACCAACAAATAGAAAAAACCTTCTAGATTTATGAAAAACAATGTTGTCTTTATATCAAATTCAGGTTTTATTCGCTGACAGGTGCACTCCTCAAATAAAATAATGCATCTAATGCTGTTTATACTCAAGGTTCATTCTGCTAAAGTGACAAGTGACTGTAGCCGTGAAGAGCTCACTCACATTTTGTGTTTTTATAGGCTTTTTTAAACGCATCAGTAAAAATGTAACGTAAAAAAATGTCTTTTTTGCCTCCCAACCCTCTCGTTTTTTTCCCCTTCCATAAAGACACTCTTCTGAGGTCTATCCCCAGCGTTTCCTTACTGAATTGAAATACGTAAAGTTTATTTTTTCAAATAAATGGACACACAAATGACTCAATTTTCATTTGTCATTAATAATAATAATAATAACAACAGTACTAATAATGTGCTTTAGTACGTTAGCCGTATATATATGTATATGTAATGTAATTTAAACTCTAAAACATTTATTTTGACATTATTACAAAGAATGAAAATGTTTTTATTTTATTTTATTTTATTTTATTTTATTTTATTTTATTTTATTTTATTTTATTTTATTTCATTAGCATCCAGCTAAATGTATTCCTTATTTAAATTTAGGTTCAAATAGTTATTAATTTTATGATTTTTAATAGTTTTAGGGTTAGTTTTAGTTAACAGTAACAACACTGGTTGCCATATTTTTATTTTTGTATTATTATTATTATTATTATTATTATTATTATTATTATTATTATTTCAGTTAGTTGCAAAGACAACATCTCTCATTTACAGTTTTTTTTCTAATAATTCATTCTTTTATTTAATTTTTTAATTTTATTAGTATGATTTTGTTTTTTGTTCATTTTAGTCATTTTATTTTATTTTAGTCATTTTATTTTATTTTATTCCATTAGAATGCATCCAGAAAAATATTTAAATTTTAGGTTCAAATATTTAAAAATAAAATGATTTTTGATAGTTTTAGGTTTAGTTTTAGTTAACAGTAACAAGAATTGTATTATTATTAATAATTGTATTATTTAAATTATTATTATTATTACTATTTCAGTTAGTTGCCAATCTCTCAACATCTCTCATTTACAGTTTTTAAATCTAATATTATATTTTATTTTATTTTATTTCATTTTTTTTTTTTCAGCTTTTACGGATTTGAAGCACAATAAAATAATATTTAAAAAAATATATCTAAAATATAAAACATTTAATTTGACATTACTGCAAAGTGCAATTTTTAAAATTGTATTTAAAAGTGTGTTAAGAAACAGTCATGAAAATGTCGCTCTACTGAAATACTTTAGTGGCCTTTTATTTCATTAATAAGATTATTATCTACAATATGTTGTTATTTTATTTTATTTTGCTAAATTTATAAAATGTATAATGTTTAATTTATAATTTTTTACAAATTATTTTATAATAAATTGTAAATGTATATTTTTATTTTAATATAATAATATTCATATTAAATAATATTTATTTATTTATTTATTTATTTATTTGCTTGCTTGCTTGTTCGCTCAAAAAGGGATCTTAAACAGTTAACGCAGAAGAAAAAAAAATCTGTTTTAGCAACGCTGAGATATTTCAGTGGAAAGTAAGACAAATATGATTTATTTTTTTTCCTCCGCTATGTGGATTTGGGATTTTTCTGTTCTCCCAGTGGAGCTTCGCTCATTTAAAGAGTCTTCCTCCTGCTTCCATTAGTCCATTTGTCTTTTTCTGTTATGATAATCTTAAAATAGTATTTGAAGAGGTCTTAGACCACACCGTCCTCTCTCATATGTCTTTTCCTCCCGCTTTCTCTCCCAACCCCTCATAAATTAATGGATTGCAGAGAACATTTTCCTAATTTGTTCCTCAAGCTGTAATTTTCTGTACTGCCTTTTTTTTTTTTTTTTTTTGACTCTGGCACATTCAAACAGACAACATTTTTTTTTATTATCCTTCTCTAACATAATCCAAAAAACCTGAGTAGAGAGCGCGCCACATCCGTGATTAATTAGCGCGGGGCTATTAGCGCTCCATCACTGTAATTACTTGATTGTAAGCAGTTAACAACTGAATGTCCTAATGGCCGAAAGTTTGATTGTGGTAATTATCCTGTAGGAGGCATCAGGTGGGGTTTTGATAGCCTCGCAGGCCCGTTATTGACTCTGGCTTCACTTCTGGCGGCTGTAGCCGTACGTCTTGGAACATTTATCCCAGCACCATAACAAACATAAACCATTTAGAGAACAGCACAGCCACTGACCCCAGACCAGCAGCGCCCGCTCATGCTGCAGCAGATCCTGTTCTTTGGAAGCTTCAATGCGAGTTAAGCTCAGTCAAATGCATTTGTGGCATAATGTTCATTATCATACACATTATCCATGTTTTATGGCTTATTCCATAGACGTAATGTTTTTTTTACACTGTCCAAACTGTATTTTCTATCCCTTACCCTAAACCTACCACTCACAAAAACTTTTATATTTTATATTTTAAAAAAATTGCATGATTTATAAGCTCTTTTCATCATGGGAACTAACAAATGTGCCCACAAGGACAAGGATTTAGTTTTTTGTGGATATTGCCGTTTTTGTGGGGATATTTTATCCTCATAACATAGGATTATTGTAAACAGTAATGCATTTTCATTTGAAAATGCTTCTTTTTCTCTACATTTTGGCCTTCCGTCTACACTGAGATGGTGTTTTTGTCAAGGTAAACTGAGCTTTTAGAAAAAAATTGGTAACGCTGTTTTCGTTGTGGTGTGAACTGTGAAAACTGAAGCTTTTGAAAACGATGACGCGTGTTTAGTCATGTGATGCATGTTGTGCCAATAGATGTCTAAGTTTATGCCAGAATTGTGCCTGTTTCTAAAGATATGTTACTTTATACACTTTTCATATTACAGTCCTGCAAAGATGACAGAAAATGACAGGGCAGTTGCGTTTTAGATCAGACATATAATTGTGAGAAAAAAAAAAAAAAATAGATGAAAACTTAACATGTCTGTTCATGTGTGTGTATCATCTCAGTGAGCTTTTATGAGGTTTTACACATGCAAAGCAAAACAAATTGAATGTTTTCCAACGTTTCAGTGTGGATGAAAAACTTTTGGAAAATGCTAACTTTACACAGAACTAAAGTAACCAATAAAATAATACTAAGAAACATAATGTTTACATATTATGTCTGTATTTTTGAAACGGTATTTTAACATTTACAAATTGGCAAAAACATTTTAGCAATCAAAAATGGTCAGTTTTTGGAGTAGGAGAATTTTTTATTATATATATATATATATATATATATATATATATATATATATATATATATATATTTTTTTTTTTTTTTTTTTTTTTCTCCCATTATTTAATTTGTAAAGTTGTTTTTACATTTGTTTAAAATCATTTTTATGTTGCTTAAATTGTAAACCACATGTGCTAAACCAATCACAATAATTCTTAAAACAGTTTTTTAGTATATGAAATTATATCAAATATTTTGTTCTGCGTATTATTTTACTATTATTTACATATTGTTATAGCATTATTATTATTAATATTTTCAGTTTTCATTTTAGTTTAGGTTTTAGTAACTTTGTTATTTGCGTTTGTCATTTTTATTAGTTGATTAAGATTTTTCAGATTCAATTTATTTTTAATTCAGTTTTAGTTCTAGAAATTGTAGTACTTCTTATATACTTCTTATACTAAATTATTTATATTAGTTACTTCCAGGGTTATTATAGCTAACTAAAATAAAAATTGAAACTGTTAGAAAAATAATGAAATAAAATAAAGTAAAATTAAATTAAATGCAGACGCTTTAATTCTTTGTAATAATGTCGAATTCAATGTTTTACATTTTAAATATTCTTTTATTGTGCTTCAAAGCTGTACTCTTATTTTGGTGTGTTGGCTAATATACATTATACATAATAAGTACATAATAATAACAACAACAACAACAATAATAATAATAATAATAATAATAATAATAATAATAATAATAATAATAATACTTATTATTATTTAAACCTTAAACTTATTTTATTTAAGCTAGGTGCTAAGGCAGTATTTGCATTTAGTTTAACTTGATCTACTAAAATTAACCTAAAACTAAAACTTTAAAACTAGTAAATAAATAAATAAAAAATAACAATAGATATATTTAAAGACAAATAATAATAATAATAATAATAATAATAATAATAATAATAATGGCAAAAACAACAAAATTGCTAAAACTTTAACTGAAATTGAAAAGAAAACAGAAAATATTAATAAAAAGTATAATAGTTGGATGCTGTGTTAACTATATTATATTTTCATCCAGTTTTTATAGTTTGTTTTATTTTTGTTCTTTTCCATTAATTTAATTTAATATAAATTATTAATAATTTTTAAAAATTATTTTTAGCTAAAAATACAAATAATACACACTAAAGTCATGATAACATGCATGTATTTTCATCTAGTGGCTGTACTAATGAAACAGTATTTTAATGTTTACTAATTGGAAACTGGGAAGTATTGTAAAAAAAAAAAAAGAAATTAAAAAACAAAAATTTGTACAATATAACTACACAGAAAAAAAGCGTAACACAGAAATCGTATTAACACGCATGTTGTGTATTGTTTGTTTCAGCTTTACTACTGAAACAGTATTTTAACGTTTGTAAATTGGCCCCGTTCACTTCTCTTGTAAAGGTGTGACTCCAGTAGCGAAATTGTATGGGCAAAAAAGGTCTAATGACAGGTAATAGTGCACCGATTTATGAAGAAAAATCACAGAAATCACTTTCAAGTCAAGCAGCTTTCTGTTGGTCAACACAACCACTTGAACTTGTTGCAAAATCGGCATGGGGAAATCTTTCACCCTAACATAAAATTTCAGACTGTGCTGGTTTCTATTAAAATGAATGGATTCTGCCTGTAAAAAGTCCTTCACTTTTTTTTTATTTTTTTTTTTTTAAACAAAAAAGAGGCACAAGCTCTGTATTGCGATATGATGCCACAAGTGTTGTTTTATTGAACATAACTTGCTTCGATGCTGAAATATCACATTTAACCTCTTGAAAAATTCTCTTTCGGCCACAGACCATGAACACAGCACATCCCAGATATGATATAAGGGAACACAGACAGTCCTGAGGGCTACAAATGTGTCTCCAGATAAAGCTACGTGTCCGTCCGGCCTATCGCTCTCTCTATCTCCCCCCCTGCCTTTTCTTTTACCATTACGGCCGTCGTTGGGATGATAAGGTCAACCTTACTGATCCCTCTGCATCCCGACCATTACTCCTCCTCTCCGCTGCTCCTACATCTGCCTATTCGTATTCATTTGGCACTCCCAAAAAGGTCATTTTGTGGACAGGGAGCAAATTGCTGCGCGTACCCCGCGTCTGAGCCCCTAACTGCATTTTCCAGGATTTACTAACGTCTGTGGCGAGCTGTAAAGCTCAATTTGCCTGATGCATGTGCACATCGAGACCCTTCAAAGCCTGGGTTTGAAGGGAGTTGGCCTTGTTGCGACCGAGGAAAAGCAAATGTCTAGAGCGTGCGTTCTGGAGGAGCCCGAGCATGTCGTGTTCCTGCCCCGCTAGATTTGTAAAGCGCGTGCCGCTGAAACGCACAGGGCTAAATTTGAAGTCACGCTGCGGTTGTGCCGCGCACACAGATGGGTTCGAAACGTTTAATTAGTGTGGCCTGTGTTGCCATATGCTTGGGCTTTGCCTGTGTAATTTGTATTTGTGCGCACAGGCGGTCATGGAACACACTGTTTTTTCTCTGTAGCGTTTAAAGACATAAAAATATCCCGTCTGATGGATTCAGATTAGTTATTAGATACAGCAGACTTGAGCAGGACTGTAATTTTACTGCGGACGATATGCAGTCGGTCTCGTATATAGAATTCACAAAACCTTTGCAACACTTTGGCTTTGTTTAAAACATTAATAGTATTATTCAGAAAAATAAATAAATGAAAGTAAAGACATTTATAATGTTACAGAAAATGATTATTTTAAATTTATGCTGTTCTTTTGAACTGTCTATTTATCTGTGAATCCTGAAAAAAAAACAAAAAAAAAACAGTTTCCACAAAAATGTTGTGCATCACAACTGTTTTCAACATTGATAATAATCAGAAATGTTTGTTGAGCAGCAAATCAGCATATCAGAATGATTTCTGAAGGATCCTGTGACACTGAAGACTGGAGTAATGATGCTGAAAATTCAGCTTTGCATCACAGAAATAAATTACATTTTAACAGATATTCACACAGAAAACAGATATTCTAAATTGTAATAATATTCACAACTTTTATTGTTTTACTGTGTTTTTAATAAGAAAAATGCAGCCTTGGTGATCAAAAGAGTGATCAAAACAAAACAAAACAAAACAAAAAAAAAACTATATGATCAGAGTAATAAATAAATAAATGACAAAAGCATGTTACAAAGTATCTAAAACTTAAACCAAAATATAAGTAAAGTAAACTAAAGTAAAAAAAAAAAAAAATAATAATAAATAAATAAATAATAATAATAATAATAATATTGATAATAATAATAATAATAATAATAATAATAATAATAATAAAATAAATAAATAAATAAAACTAAACTAAAGCTTAAACTAAAACTTAAACTAAAGTAAAAAGAAAACAAAAAAAAAATACATATAAAAAAGCTGAAAATTAAAAAAAATAAAAATAATAAATTACATAGATAGATAGGTAGATAGATAAATAAATGAAAATAACAAAAATAATAAATATAAAAATAAATATAAAAAAGAAAAAAGAGCATAACAAAATTATTAAAACAAAGTAGAAATGAGAACTGAACTGAAAACAAAATAAAAATAAATCTTTCCAACCTCAAGATATTTAAAATCTTGAAATCTTGAACAAAAAAGAATGAAAATGACAAAAAAATAATAATAAAAAACTCAAAAGTGCATAACAAAATTACTAAAAGTAAAATGAAAACTGAAAAAAAAAAAAAATATATATATATATATATTTCCAACCATTTATTATATATATTATTATTATCTATATTATATATAGATATTTTATCTATATGATCGGAGTACTAAAATTACTAAAACTGAAATAAAAAAAATAATAATACAATAAATGACAAAAGCATGTTACAAAGTAACTAAAACTTAAAGTAAAAAAATAAATATAAAAAAGCTGAAAAAAAAAACAATTACAAAAGAGCATAATTGCTAAATTAAAAATGAAAACTGAAAAAAAACACTTGCCATGAGATATTTAAAACCTTGAAAAATAAATAATAAATAACAAAAATAATAAATATAAAAAAAAAAAAAAAAAAAAAAAACAAACAAACAAAAAAAAGAGCATAACAAAATTACTAAAACAAAGTAGAAATGAAAACTGATCTGAAAACAAAATAAAAATAAATCTTACCAACCATGAGATATTCCAGATCTTGAAACCTTGAAAAAAGAATGAAAATAACAAATTTAATATTTTTTTTGTTAATGAAAAGTGCATAACAAAATTACTAAAGCAAATTAAAATGAAAACTGAAAAAAAAAAAAAAAAAATTCCAACCATGAAAACATCTTTCAACCTAAATAAATAAATAAATATATAAATAAATAACAAAAATAATATATATATATATATATATATATATATAGATAGATAGATAGATAGATAGATAGATAGATAGATATTCCAAGTCTCAAAATCATAAAAAAATGGATGAAAATACCAAAATTAATAAATATACAATAATTATTTAAAAAAAAAAGAAAAATCAAAAGTGCATAGCAAAATTACACAAAACAAATGAGCAAAATTACTAAACAAATGAAAACTGAAAAAGGTCTTTCCAACCATGAGATATCAAAATCTTAAAATAAATTATAAAAAAAAAAAAATAATGAAAATAATAAAAGTAAAAACTGAATAAAAAAATAAAATTGCTAGAAGTAAAATGAAACCTGAAAAAAGGTCTTTCCAACCATGATATACTCCAGTACTTGAAATGAAAATAGCATAATAGTACAAAATGGTAACTAACAAAATTACTAAAACTTCAACTAAAATGAAATAGTAATGAAATATAAAAATAAAACCTTTAAATTAATAAATAAAATAAATACATATTTGGTGTACAAAAAGTGACATTTTACAAGCCAGACTCATCTTAAAGAGGTCAAATTATCCTCCCAGACGGTCATTGTTTGGTCTATAGACAGAATCTTTAGTTCATTTATGCCTGTATTGTTTGTTATTTTTGCGTTGCAGGTCCGGAGGGTTTGGGTTTCAGCATCACCTCCAGAGACGTCCCGATCGGCGCTTCCGCCCCCATATATGTGAAGAACATCCTCCCGCGTGGAGCCGCCATCCAGGACGGCCGTCTGAAGGCCGGAGACCGGCTGCTAGAGGTGAGAAAACCTGGAAGCTGTTGAGAACGATGAGTGACATCACATGGCCTTCACTTCCTCTTCCTGAACATTCAGCACCATATACAGCTTTTCTTATACAAAAAACATCTTGCGTCTGACGACTTCTTGTTTTCCGGAGGATTTCCCCCCTTAGTTGATTGGGAGGCAAGATGTCCATTGTTTTCCTCTGTCCCTTGTGAGAAGCACTTTCCTTTTTAGTTTGGGAGAGTAAATAACGTTAATAAAAGAGAATGGACAAAAAGAACTGTAGCTGATGGCTGATTTACAGTGACAGCCAATCAACAATGGCCATTTCATTTAGAAATGGAGCAGGACACCTGCAGGCTCTCATGCCAGATGCTACCGTGGAGCCAGAACGTCGTCCATTTGGCTTAACGAACCCTGATTCATTGCTTTAATGGAGTCGAGGCCTTTCGGAGCGCTTTCGCTTCACCCCGTGCCTTTATGTTGCCATAGAAATGTTGGGACAGAACTTCCTGTTGTCATGGTCACAATAATGCCACAGCAATTAATTGTAATGCTTGATCGGATATAATTACACGGAATATAATTCAGGGTTTATTTGTTGCTTTATTAAACACTCTTTCAAATGACTCACGTCCTGTAACGTCAGATTTGACAGCAGTGCCACTTTTGCACAGGTCAGGCTTTTCAACATGATGCTTAAACCTGTTTAGTCAGTAATTATGTGTATATTCCTAATATCAGAATTACAACCTATACTATTAATATAATAATATTAATATTTTGAATTTATTTTTTTTGTTTTTTTTAATTTCAGTTACAGTTTTAGCAATTTTGGTGTGTTTTTGTCATTTTTAGTTTTTTTATTCATTTTAAACTATTCATTCAATTATTATTTATTATTATTTATTCATTCATTTTTTAAAATATGTCTATTATTATTAGTAAAATTATTATTAAAACTTTTTAAAAAAGTTTCTTAGATCAACAAACCAAATTAAAAAAAATAAAATAAAAAATACCTTGGCACAAAGCTGAAATAAAATAAGTTTATTTTATTTTATTTTAAAATTAAAAATCTAAAATAAAACTAATAAAAAATGAAAAAATAAATAAATAAATAAATAAATAAATAAATAAAATAAAGCTGCTAAAACTTAAACTAAAATGAAAACTGGTAATATAAAAAATGTTTTTTTTTTTGTTTTTTTTTAAAGGTTTTATTTTAGTTTTAGTTAACTGTAATAACCCTGGTAATAACTGATATAAATACGTAGAATTACTAAAATTATTATTATCTTTATTTATTTATTTATTTATTTATTTATTATATCTTTTTTTTTTTGAAGAAATCTAAAATGTATTAAACTACTAATAAAAATGACAAAAGCAAATAAACCTAAACTAAAATGAAAACTAATAATATAAAAATTTATTTTAATTTATTATTTTATTTGTTTTATTTTATTTAAAGTTTAATTTATTTCAAGTATTTATTTATTTTTTATTTAACGTTTTTAATTTTAGTTTTAGTTAACTATAATAACCATGGAAGTAACTGATTACATAAGTTGAAGTACTAAAATTTCTAGATCTAAAACAGAATTAAAAATAAATGAAATCTAAAATATATTAAACAACTAATAAAAAAGACAGAAGCTAATAACAGAGTTACTAAACTTAAACTAAAATAAAAAAAAAATCTGATAAAATAAAAAAAATTATTTTATTTTATCTTATTTTTTTTTATTTTATGTTTTATTTAAGGCTTAATTTACTTATAGCTTAATTTATTTCTAATAATAATAATAATAATAATAATAATAAAAATAATAATAATAAATAATAATAATAATAATTGTATTTCTTTATTTATTTAATGATTTTTAATTTTAGTTTTAGTTAACTATAATAACCATGGAAGTAACTAATATAAATAAGTTAAAGTACTTAAATGTCTAGAGCTAAAACTGAATTAAAAATACACTTAATCTAAAATATATTAAACAACTAATACAAATGACAAAAACAAATAACAAAATTACTAAAACTAAAGATATAAAAAGAGCAAAATAATAATGCTATAATAGTATGTAAATAATATTTGTGTATCCTTATGATTTATTATTTTATATAATTTTATTTAATACAAAAATATTTTAGTAATTATTGTGATTGGTGCAGTGCGTGCATTAAAAATATACATTGATGAAAACGCATTGGTTGTTAAGCCAAATAAGGGGCATTTTGCTGTCAGATCTTCATTTTTCTGATATTTTGTGATTTGTGTGGGTGTGCAGGTTAACGGAGTGGATCTGAATGGCAAGACTCAGGAGGAGGTTGTGGCTCTCTTACGCTCAACTCCCATGGGAGGCACTGTAGGTCTACTCATCGTCAGACAAGAGGACACTTTCCTGCCCCGCGAAGTGGTGAGTCACACGCTCGCACTCCCACACACACACACCTAAATGTGCAACCATCTTAAAATGGCTTAACAATAGCCATAAATGGTCTCTCGATATCACACAGAGTTCATATAGCACCATGAAATGGCCTCTTCAACTCTTTCCCTGCCTCTGGCCTATTTAGGTCACATGTGTGCTATAGAGGCAGCTGCCACCCGCCTTAATTCATTTTGAAGTCATTATTATTTCCATAACAGATAACTCAGGAGTGCAGATGAACTCCCGGCTGCCTTGACATTTGTATGCAGATTTTTTTTTTCTTGGTCGACATTCCATAAAGATGCTTCTGTATTCAGCCGGTGCTGAAGGTTCCCATTGGCTGTCTCAGTGATCTGTTGTTTACAGCATCAGTAAAATTCCTCCTTTGCACTTAGCAGTGGTAATGACAGGCAGGTTTTTTTTGAAGTCTAAAGCCTGATGTATGAGTGCTTCTAGCTATGCAAGCTTGATTTGTTGTGTCCAAAGACATATTTTAATGCATCACAAGCATGCATTGCATTCATAAACTGACCACAGTGAGAGCTAACAGTTTTTTTCTATAGTCAGTTGTAGCTCTTTTAGGTCAATTGCTTTCTGGCGGAGACAGTTTGAAGAGGAGTAAGATAGTCCAAGCTAATTATAGCTAATTAAAGCTAATTAAATTGTTAGCCACTGTCTACCTGAATTTAAAGGTAACTATGTCTCCTATCAAAATTATGTGCTTTCGGCTTGACTGTCAACACAGGGTAATTGCAAAAGCATGCCCCTACCTACCTATTTTTGAAGAAATCCAAAAAACTACCTACAGGCCTACATAAAAAAATTCACTGCAGTTTCCAGCTGAGATGAACAATAGAGGCAGTAAAACACCAACAACTTATTCTTTTTCATGCAAATTTTGATTACAGCGGCAGATTATCAATTAATAATGACTTAATTTCATGCATTTCCTTGTGCAATACCTCAAAACATTTTTACCGTTGCACGTTGTTGGTAAACTAGTGTATTTTGATGCTTGCATCGCATAACCAGCTCCGTAAATATGGCTTTTCTGTTGTAGTAAACTTGCTCTGTAGCCCACCCGGTACAGCACTGTACTTGTGATTTCTGTGAAACAAGAATCATGATAAGTCTTTAAGAGCTTTAAAGACTTGTAGAAACAAGCTAAAATGCCTCTTTTGCTTGGGCAAATGCATTTTTATCTCACATTTGTAAGTGTTTGGGAATCTGTTTTTTCTCCTAAAAGGATTCGAAATACCATAGTCAAAGTACACACCCAAACCTATCGAAGAGGCCAGCATGTTTTGATGTTTTGAGGCTTGAAAAACACGTCCTCGGAAGCGAGTTCAAAAGCAGACTGATTGATTTTGTCCTTATTTAAGCTTAGGGTGATTGAGCGCGGGTGAAGATGAGGTTTGACTTCCTTTCTCTGGCTCCGGCAAGATTTGATTAAAGACACCATCGTGAAGACACTGTTTCACCAACTCTCCCGCTCCGGCTCGTTTCTCATCAACTCCCCCTTAAAATTTGGAGTTTAAGACATCAGAACGACAGGGGTGGGAAGAGAGAAAGCGAGGGAAGAGATAAACTGTTGGACGCTTCATTACTCTTATTGTCACATTAACATTCAGGAGGCTTCGGGTTTGCAACGCACCCCGTTCAGGCATTAAAGGATCTCAATAATCCATACAAGTATGTTCATAAAAATCAGATTACAAACGCATCGCTCTACTGCTGACAGTTATTGCAAATAAAGTGGAGAGGGAGAGGACAGTGGAGGGTTATTGATGCTATTTTGTAGGGAGAGAGAGCGTGGTGGTTTGTGATTGTCATGTGAGCCAATCACAGCGCCAGACTATTAACGCATCATCGGGGAAGTTCTAAATCAAAAGACTGAGTGATACTCTCTGCCACAGTGACAGGTTACAGTCTAATAAATCAACACAGCCAAGTACTTAGTCTATGCTTTATGATATTCAAAGACACGACATAATTAACCTCAAATTAGTATAATGACATCAGGAGAGAAAGCAACAGAGGCCTTTTTATGAAATAGAGCATAAAATAAGCAACGCTAACATGCTGAGGTATCTTATTTATTTATTTTCATTTATCTGCACGCATACGATTAGCCTCCGAGGCGTCGAGGGAATTGCAGACATTTTACGAAAGCGTGAACGTCAACTGCGAGCCAGTGACTTATTGATAGGGGCGTCAGCTTTAACCTTTGCTCACAGCCGAAGTCCGGTCCTGAGGGAACTGCAGAAAAATGAGCTTTGATGCCCCCGGCCGGCCCTCGCCCTTTAGAGAAAAAGAGAAAGAGAAGCGAGCGAAGGAGGCTGCACCACGGGCATGTTTCGGTGAACTCCAGAGAGGCTGTTGTGCCGGAATCGATGAAGCGCTGTCCTTGGAGTGTTCTGGAGTGTGGCTGATGGGCTGGTGTTAGTTGAGTGCAATTATAGGTCATGTGGCACTCAAAGTGCCCTGTGTCACAGTCAGTGTCAGATACTCACAAGATTACTGATCTTGAAACAACTGAGTTGTTGCTTCGTTTGCTACTCCTGACAGGTAGATTGAAACTCGCTTTGACCCATTCTGGGTCAGTCTAAGTAAAGTAAAAAGAAAAAGAAAGGACGTGTGACTGAGTTTGGTGTCCCATTCTCTGAATTTGTGCTCTACATTTAACCCATCCAAGTGCACACTGTAAACACACACCTGGAGCAGTGGGCAGCCATTTATACAGTTGGGGAGTTTGCTCAAGGGACTCACCTCAATTATTGTATTGAGGGTGGAGAGCACGCTGTATGCTTACTCCCCCCACCTACTGAGACTCGAACCCGTAACCTTTGGGTTTCAAGTCCGACTCTTTAACCATTAGGCCCCCTAAAGTCCCACCTGTACAGACTACAACCCTTCCTTTTTCACCTAATGCCAGTGTGACGTATCTCAACAACTATCAAGTTTTCTTCTCATCTGATGGACCCTAAAAAGACCGAAGTCTCGCATAGCCAGACCTTCTGACCTTGGCCACTTTGAATAGCTTAGAACCGCCCTAGAGGCCATATGTCTGACAGGTTTTGTTTTGTGCCACGTCAAGTTTAGGGGCATAGAAATGGCCACACAATAACAGACAATGTGTAAAACTCTTGTACGTTTTTTTAGAGAGGCTGTGCCGCGAACCTTTTCACATTCTTTTGAAAATCCAGCATTTAGTTGGTCCTGATTGATGTTTTGAGGCTTGAAAAACACGTCCTCGGAAGCGAGTTCAAACGCAGACTGATTTTTCTGATAAGTGCTCCATTATAGATTTGCGCAAAAGTTTGGTGATATTTTAGAAATGTTGATAAAACAAGTATTACAAAATGACAACGTTTTCATTAACCCGCCGTTATTCGACTAAATCGTGTTTTTTTCCCCCTCTCACGATAAGTCATGACAACAGATTTTGGCAGATTTTGGCTATATTTAATCAAAGGAGGCTTATGCGTGTATCTTTACAGAAGCAGCGCGGAGAGCCGCTTCAGAAACGTGCGTGGTGCGGCTGGTATAAACATAAGCATTGATTAGAGTGGCCGCAATGTGCTATGGTGGTCATGTCGGAGCAGTAATGTGCTGCAGACGTGTGCAGTGTAGTATTAATGGGAGGGAAAGCTCCTTATATAATCATATGACTTTTTACATATGTCATGTGACCTATAAATGTGAAAAAAAGGTTTCCACTGCGGTTGTGCAAAAGATTCCTTTTTCAAACTGCCTGAAAAAACACCTCATGTGAGCGTAAAACCATTTTTTCTGATATATAGGAATTTTTGCAATTTGAAGGGTAATGGAAAAGCAGCTACTGTCACAGTTCTGAAGACAGATTTCTTCTTTCGTGAGGGGGTTTGGCATTATGGCATTTTTGTTTTCAGGCGGAACGTTAAAGAACGCGACACATGTCTCCTGGAAGTCCTGTAGAATTCAACCAATCAAATGATGACTTTAAAACTACCGAAGTATTTCCAATTTAGTGTACTATAAGCATCAGACATTGAACCAGCGGTCTATGGGTGTGACATCTGAGGCTGAGACTATTCAGACCACAGCTAAGCAAGCCAAAGGGCAACAGTGGCAAGGTACCCAAACTCCATCAGGTGGCAGAAATGGAGAGAAAAACCTCGGGAGAAGCCAGGCTCAGATGTGGGACCAGTTGTCCTCTGGCCTAACAGGGGATCATTTCTCTTTACCTCTGGCTTAAATGGAGGACCAGAAGGGGCGGACAATTCTCTTCTGGCATTTGCTTAGGCCAAAGGAGAACTGGTCACCCATCTGAGCCTGGTTTCTTCCAGGGATTTTTTTCTCCATTTCTGTTTTTCAGTACCTCAGAACCACAGCAAATCCAACATGTTCTGTCTTCCAACTCGCCACATGTGGACGCTTGGTTGGGACACTTTTACTCTCAGCCTCAGACGTCACACCCACAGACCATTGGCTAAACGTCTGATGGATATGGCAAACAAAATCGGAAACGTTTCAGGAGTTTTGAAGTCGTCAGCAGGTTGAATTATATCCAAGAGTATATGTCCAAGAGTTTGTTATTGTAGAGTCTGTTATTGTGGTGACATTTCCACAACCCTAAACATGACGCAGCACAAAAAAAACCTGTCAGTCAAATGGCCTCTTGGTCATTCAAAGTGGCCAAAGCTGATTGTAAAATTCAGTTGACTCTGGTGTGTTTCGTGACCGGTTGTGTCACATTAATGTTAGGATTTATCTTTTGTATGACTATAATTTATTTTGTATGACTAATTTATCTTTTGTATAACTATAAGACTTCGTTAATGGAGTAGGAACATCTCAACGATTATTAAAGCCTTGAGTTTCAATCTGTTCCTCACATAAAGGCATTGTATGGCTTCAGAAGACCTCAGAAGATGAGTTGATTGTAATGCTTATGTGTCATTCTATAATTAGGCGTACATTTGGAATTTGACAATGTGAAGAAAATTTTAGACCTTACATAGCTGCTTTGAAGCTATATTGTATAAAGTGCTATATAAATAAAGGTGATCTGTAGGAATATGTGCATTAAATACCATTTATGTTTGCTACTGTCCACCATGTTACCTTTACTGGGTAACACAGTTGACGGGTAACTTAGTTGACATTCATAGTGTTTTGGGCCTGTACTCAACATGGAAGCCTAGACCTACTCAGCATATGGTATGTTTAGAAATATATTTTCATAAACAAAACATACGTTTTAGTTAAATTGTCTTGTTAAAATTTGCAGCAATAATACTTGTGTAACACTGTTGACAGTCAATTAATCCACTCTTGACACAGGTTTGCTAGTTTAACCAATATTAGGGGAAAGAGAGAAAACAGAACTTCTAGTGTTTCATCCATGTGCTACTAGAGGAAATATCATCATACTGTGCAAATTATGCGAGAATGGGACAAACCATTCCTTTCTGAGGGAGGGGGGGGTTCTAGTGGGTAACTTAGTTGACAATGGTTTTTCGGACACAAATAAAACAAATTATATCACAATAAATACTTATTATTTTTGAAGCGCACACCCAAATGTCTTGATAACCTAATCTAACTGAAGGCAAAAAAAAGAAATTAATTTATATTTGAGGTCATTTTCATGCTTAAATGCAGAGTAGAATGAGCAACTTTACAAAATCGGACAGCTGAATACCAGGGTTGGAAGTGATATGAACATCATTTTTGAGCAAAAGACATGGCTTTTTCAACATACAGTAGTGTGAATGAGAAAAATATAATTGTGTACTAGAAAATTAAGCATTGGGGCTTTATATTAAATATATGAAAATATATTATAAAATATACTTCACGGACATGAGACATACCCACAATTATAGAATGACCCTTATACTGTTCTCTGGTCAGTTTTTGCAATAAATACCTGTGACTTTACTTTTATGTTGTTGAGAAGTGGTTAGGTGCTCACTTTTACAAATTAAGCTTGACTGAATTTGACGCACAAGGCAAACAATTGAAGTAATGGAATAACCTGCACATTGAAAAAATGATGCTTAAGGGATACCCAGTGCATTAAAAGGTAACGCAAAAAACGTCAATATGTGACGAGTTGGCTTGTAAATCGGGCTTTGTTTATTGCAGTTCAATAAAATCCTGTATACACAAACGCTCAGAATTTGTGTAAAGCTAA
The DNA here is from genome assembly GCA_036247105.1 of Cirrhinus mrigala. Classification (NCBI taxonomy): domain Eukaryota; kingdom Metazoa; phylum Chordata; class Actinopteri; order Cypriniformes; family Cyprinidae; genus Cirrhinus; species Cirrhinus mrigala. The sequence continues at coordinate 21,911,126 of CM070030.1, forward strand.
TCAGATTGGATTTTGCAAGAGCTCCATTATGAGTGCCGCATGCATAAAATTGGCCCCGAACAGTCTGTTGGCTCTCTACGGCAGTGACGTCTGAGACTGTGGAGCACCTTGCCATCTTAACATTTGCATCAGGTTTGTTTATTTCGGAAATTGGAATAGAGCCTTGAATATAAACCAATCATTTGTGTTTCAGAACTGGAAAAAAAAAAGGATGTCAGAGGAGCGCTGGATAGTCAGCGTGGTTGACGTGGAGGGTGAGGAATAGGAGAAATGATGAAAGTGGGAGGATCTGGGAGGAGAGGGAGGGAGCGCGACTCGGCGGGAGACGGATAGGCCAGAAGATGGAGAGAGAGGGAAAGAATGAGAGATGTGATAGGCATCTCAGGGAGCCATCAAAAACTCCACTGTGGAGAAAAGACGGGGAAAAAAGAGAACTGACAACAGCGGCAAGGGAGCAAACGTGTTTTGACAGACATCCTGCACTTGATGAAATCTTACCTTGCCACTTCGGTGAGACACACACTCACGAACACACTCCGAGGCCTGACAAACACCCTGCTGCTGAATTATTCATGTCAGAAAACGCAATTATCCGGCACACTAATGTGGCCAGCGGCGGCGTGAGAGCATTAAAACAACACAACACACACACAAGCAATTCCGTCGTGTAAACAAAAAGCCCACCGAGTTCTTCTGCCAGCTGCACTGGCCGCAATTTATCGCTCCTTTTGATCTCCCAGGGTGCACTGCTGAGAACGCTCAGAAGTTGCGTGTGTTTGCGACCGCTGCTAAGCCAGAGTGATAAGCGGAGATTGTGCATCGCCTCCTTCCCTCCGCAAAATAACTAACTCATTGTGAAGTCTTCAGCCACACCAGGCAGAAGGAAACAAAGGAACGAGAGTAAATAGGAATTACCTTTCAAAGCTTTGGCTGAAGGTGAAACTGTGTTGATTGACATTAGCATGTTGAGTCAAGTAACTGGTAGCAACAAAGTGTCTTGCATGGGGATGGACACATGGGATTGTTTTGCTTTGCTTTGCTTTGCTTTTGTTTTGTTTTGCTTTTGCTTTTGCTTTTTTTTTAGGGCTTTGCTTTAGCTTTGCTTTTTGTTTTTTGTGCTTTTGCTTTCGCTTTGATTTGTTCTTTTGCTTTGTTTTGCTTTTGATTTCTGCTTTTTGGGGCTTTGCTTTTGCTTTGGCTTTTGTTTTGGCTTTGACTTGTTTTTTGGCCTTTTGCTTTGCTTTTGTGCTTTTTCTTTCTTTTGCGTTTGTTTTGTTTTTCTTAGCTTTGCTTTTGTTCTTTTTCGTTGTTTTGCTTGTTTTGTTTTGTTTAGCTTTGCGTTTACCTTTTGGAATTTGGCTTTTTGGGCTTTTGCATTGCTTTGCTTTCATTTTTTTCCCCTTTGTTTTGTGTTTGTTTTGTTTTTCTTAGCTTTGCTTTTGCTTTGCTTTTGTTCTTTTTCTTTGTTTTGCTTGGTTTGTTGTTTTGTTTGTTTTTTTGGATTGTTTTGTTTTGCTTTACTCTGCTTTTTCTTTTTGGGGCTTTGCTTTTTCTTTTTGTTTTTGTGCTTTTATGTTGCTTTGCTTTTGTTCTTTTTCTTTGTTTTGCACTTGTTTTGTTTTGCTTAGCTAAGCTTTGCTTTTGGGCTTTTACTTTTACTTTGGGCTTTTGTTTCTGCTTTTTGGGTTTTGGCTTTTGCTTTGCCTTGCTTTTGTTCTTTTTCTTTGTTCTGCTTTTGTTTGGTTTGGTTGTTTTGTTTTATTGTTTCCTTTTGCTTTTTGGGCTTTGCTTTGCTTTGCTTTTGCTTTTGCTTTTTCCTTTTGCTTTTGCTTTTTTGCTTTTGCTTTTTTGCTTTTGCTTTTTTGCTATTTTGCTTTGTTTTTTTGTTCACCCTTCCAGAATGGACACTGTACATAGTGACTTAACACTCATATTCTTGCATTCGAAAACAGCTAGACTGTAGGGATTTGCCATAATAGACTTATAGTTAACTAATAAACTACTAGTCCCAACAATCAACTAATTGACTAGTGAAGTGGACTGTGTTTAGGCAAACAACCAACTAGTTAATTTTGAAAATATGTAGTTTTGGACATCCCTACTAGATGGAACATAGTCTTGTGTAACCAGACCTTCAGACTGACGGCTTTGAATGGGCAAGGTCCGCCCAAGAGGCCATATGACTGACAGGTAAAGCAACCAATCACGTTTGGTTTTGTGTCGTGTCATGTTTAGAGGCGTGGAAATGTCACCATAATAACAGACCGGTGTGTGTAAACCTCTCGGACGTAGTTTTAAAGATTCTATGCCGCGAACGTTACATTTTTCACATACTTTTGAAAATCCAGCGTTAGTTGATCCTGATAAGAGCTCATCGTCACAGTTTTAAACACGACAGCTATCTTCTTCCCAAAGAGGGTTTGGCGCCACGGCATTTTTGTTTTCAGGTGGAACGTTAAAGAACGCGACACACGCGTCTCCCAAAAGTCCTGTATAATCTAACCAATCCGATGTCGACTTCAAAACTTCTGAAGTGTTTCTACTTTTGTGTGCCGTATGCATCAGATGTTCAGCCAGCAGTCCGTGGGCGTGACGTCTGAGGCTGAGATTAGATGGAACATGACTAATGGGGGTGAAATGGAACAGAACACAAGGTTCTTTAAACATTTAAAGCTTATTTGTGAATTTGACACAATGTCTTAATTCTCTATGACTCTGTTGTGCATAGATTGGCAATATAAAATGGTTCAAACGGTTCATCGGTGGCTGACCCTTAATACTTAAGGCTGATTTATATGTACATGCAAGCAGCCCACATTACCAAAATGCACAGTCCTAGTCTTGACAGGCAAGAAGTCTCAATTGAGCCTTTAATGGTAAACTTGACAGATCAGAATGAAATCTCTAAACTGTTTTGAGTTGGTTTGTTTGTACTCTTGAAACTATTTCACATGCCTCGTTTTCTGGCTCAGCTTCCCTGAAAATAACCCTATGAATGACGATGAGCTTTTTGTATTCATGTTCAAATAATACACCCATCTGTAGTCAATTGGAGCTCTCTCCAAGTTGGAGTTGATGCTCAGGACTGTTGCCTTGTTCAAACATACAATAACTGCGACTCGTCAGTGCTTTTGGCTGCGCCAGTCCGATCCAAAATCCCCCAGAACGGTCCAGATGACAGGGCGTACGGGAACCTCGTTTCAGCTCGGCACAGAACAGTAATTAAACACTACATTAAATTCCTCTTCATGACCAGTTCAGACTTTTCACGGATCCATTAGAGGCTGAATCTGCCAAGCTAAGAGAATCTTAATTGCGCAATTAATCTGAACGCTGATGTCTACTGACAGTTGGATTTATGGTGTCTATTGAGGCCAGATCCAGACAAATGTGTGACAGGTTCTATTTTAATACGGCTGATGAGTTGGCTTGATATCCCGGTTTTGCCAGTCATCTAAAAATCTGCTTGTTTTTTTCTGAACTTGTTTCAGAAAGATGCAAGTTATTGAGTTATTGTTGCTCATTTCCTGTTTTGTTCCAATTTCTTTCACGTCACTGAAAAACAGATCTATTTTTAAATGTGGTTTGGAAAGATTTCATCAATGTTAAATTGTTAGGAAACGACAACAGCAATCCAACTTTTGTTTTTCCCAAATGCTCGCAATTATTCTCAGCAGATAATATCTTGGTTTCTCAGAATCACTTCGTACACTCACACTTTCACACTCGTCTTTTCCAGCGCCAACAGAAGGGTCAGGTTTCGACATTTATTTCCCCATGAAGCCATATTTGCTTTTAATCTGCTCACTGGATGTGGGAAACTTTAGTAACTCAAAGGGGGAAGAAATCAAATCAGCATGTTACCTGAACACTAGGGACTAGACCAGAATTGTGAAATTAGAGATTGCTGGATGTTTTGATGGGAGTGTTTGAGAGAGCTCTTTTGTAGAGCTTTCAGAAGTAGGAAGTATGTTTGTTCGTGCTCAACAAGTGCCTCTGATTGCCCTAGAGCTGTAGCAATCATTCACAGGTAGCCTTAAAACACAGACAGCATGGATGTGTTCACAATAGCATACTGCCTACTGTTTTTGAAAGGAAGGTAGCATGCAGTGTACATACAATTCACATCTTCTACATATCTATGTTTAGTTTGTTTTCAGAACACTGAACTGTTCACACAGGACATTTTTATGTCCATCTACAGTATTTTTATAGCAAAAGCTTTCAAAGCAATAGTACACACATAAATGAAACTAAATACATTTTTCTGAAAATGTCCTCACCCTCAGGCCATCCAAGATGTAGATGAGTTTGTTTCTTCATCAGATTTGGAGAAATGTACCAGTGGATCCTCTGCAGTGAATGGGTGCCGTCAGAATGAGAGTCCAAACAGCTGATAAAAAACATCACAAGTAATCCACACCACTCCAGTCCATCAGTTAACATCTTGAGAATACAAGAACTGCATGTTTATAAGAAACAAATTGATCATTAAGACGTTTTAACTAAAATATGAGTCCAAAATTCATAGTAATGCTTCCTCCAGTGAAAAAGTGGTCTGGTCTGAATCAGGAGAGAAATCTGCCCAGATCAAGCACCGTTTGCAAGCCAAAACAGATCTAAACAAATATAGGTCCTATACACTTTCTGTAAATTTCTTTCTTTTTCTTTCTTTCTTTCTTTTAGCTTTATTTTAAGCTTTTTAAAGTTTGTTTATTTGTTCAAGTTTCTATAAATGTCTTTCTTTCTTTCTTTCTTTCTTTCTTTCTTTCTTTCTTTTTTTAAGTTTGTTAATTTAAGTTTCTATAAATGTCTTTCTTTCTTTCTTTCTTTCTTTCTTTTTAAAGTTTGTTCATTTGTTCGTTTTTATAAATTTTTCTTTCTTTCTTTCTTTCTTTCTTTCTTTTTTTTCTTTCTTTTCTTAAAGTTTGTTCATTTGTTCAAGTTTCTATAAATGACTTCCTTCCTTCCTTCCTTTCTTTCTTTCTTTCTTTCTTTCTTTCTTTCTTTCTTTCTTTCTTTCTTTCTTTCTTTCTTTCTTTCTTTCTTTCTTTTTAAAGTTTGTTCATTTGTTCAAGTCACTATAAGTGACTTCCTTCCTTCCTTCCTTCTTTCTTTCTTTCTTTCTTTCTTTCTTTTTTTCGTTCTTTCTAGATCTAAACAAATATAGGGCTGAATTTTAATGTGAGAATCAACAGGAGATGGACTTTTTCACTGGAGGAAGTGTTATTATGAATTATGAATTTTTTGGCCAAAAATGATGGTTTAACATTAAAAGAGCCTCAATGCTAGATTTGTTTCTTATAAACATGCAGTTTTTGTCTTGTCAAGATGTTAACTGATGGACTGGAGTGGTGCGGATTACTTGTGGGTTACTGTGATGTTTTTATCAGCTGTTTGGACTCTCATTGTGACGGCACCCATTCACTGCAGAGGATCCACTGGTGAGCAAGTGGTGCAATGCTACATTTCTTCAAATCTGATGAAGAAACAAACTCATCTACATCTTGGATGGCCTGAGGGTGAGGCCATTTTTCGGAAAAAATGTATTTAGTTTTATTTATGTGTGTACTATTGCTTTGAAAGCTTTTGCTATAAAAATACTGTAGATGGACATAAAACTGTCCTGTGTGAACAGTTCAGTGTTCTGAAAACAAACTAATCATATAGATATGTAGAAGATGTGCATTGTATGTACACTGCATGCTACCTTCCTTTCAAAAACAGTAGGCAGTATGCTATTGTGAACACATTTGTTGTGAACACACAACATTAAAAGAGCCTTAATGCTGGATTTGTTTCTTAGAAACATGCAGGTTTTGTCTTCTCAAGATGTTAACTGATGGACTGGAGTGGTGCGGATTACTTGTGGATCATTGTGATGTTTTTATCAGCTGTTCGGACTCTCATTCTGACGGCACCCATTCACTGCAAGTGATGCAATGTAACATTTCTCTGAATCTGTTCCTGTAAAGAAACATCCTCAAATGCATTTTGAGGCAAATTCGTATTTTTGGACTTACTGCTGTGTGTGTTATATCCACAGGTCTGTCTAGGTTTGTAATAATTGCCAGAGCTGTGATGGACTGTTTCGTAGATGGATGTGTTGATTGCAGACAGGTGTTGCTCTGTCCTGATTGCTGATGAGCCGCCCCTGAAGCATAAATGACACTCTTGTGAGTTCGGCGTGTCATGTGATGTCCAGATCTGTTGTGTTACCAACCCTGTTTCCATAGCAACGGGCAGCGGAGGAAGTGAGCTTGGGCAGGAGGGCATCCCGCTTGATTAAGATAATTAGCCCCTTTCTTATTTAATGGGTGTGTCTCTGTGGTTTTGTCCCAAATTACAGCCCGCCGGCTTCATCTGTCATAACCCTGACCGCATCCCGCCCATCTCCACGCCACAGTCAGATCTTTAGGGAATCATTAAGAAGACCAAACGTTTAGTTAAAGTTTCCTCTTTGCGTTCGGTCTCTGACATAATTATCTTTTTGTTAAAGTTATGCCTTTAAGGCTTTGTCGTAGTCGCAGTTGAGTGAATTCTCCACAGCTTCTGCTTGCGAGGTGTGGACGCGAGACCTGCGGTCCTGTCATTGTCCTTGCTGGCAGCTGTTAGGCAGAGTGTTTCATCTGAGATGTCGTGATGGCAGAATGGGCTCTGTACCATGGGAACGGGGCCGTTTCTGAGCCAAGATAGCTATCAGGATCTATTTGTAACTTGGCAGTCTTTCTGGGTTTTTTTTTTTTTTTTTTTTTTAACAGCGAATGAATTATCACGTTCACTAGGACCTTGGCTCTCTCACACCTGCCGAGAAAAATGTAGTACTGTAAGACCCTTAATTCAGTCACTGTTATTATTCATTGAGAAAAAGAAGAAGAAGAAGAAAAACTTTTGAAGTCTTTGAAAATTCTGAACAAGTTTTGTATAGTATCTGAATTTATTCAGAACGATTTAGGTAACGAGTTAGGTGTGATGAGATGCTTATCCCACAAGACGAGACGAGACACGACACTGAGTTCACGAGAACGGAACGAGACGAGATTTTTAAACTTTTTTGAAGAAATCCTAAATTATGAAATATAGGGAAAAATAGTATCTTATTCAAGTGAAAAACTCAAAATGCATTTGCATTTTGATATGGAACTTGCACTTTATGAAGTTAAACTTCTATTTTAATGAGTTATATGCAGTAATAAACATGTAGACTAAAGCTACAGTACATGATTCTGGATAAATTGAAAATCACAATTCTTTTTTTTTTTTTTTTTTTTTCGATAAATTAGAGATCACAATTCTCATGATTTTGAAGAAAAGAAAGATTAGATTAATCTAAACAAAAAAAAAAAAAAAAAAAACGTAATTTACTTGTGGTTCTAACAAAATGTTCATTGCTTAAAAAAACAAAATTGTAGTTTGGGAGTCAGTGTCTCAATTAATAAGTGTTTCACTGTTGGAATCTCCTGAATGAATGATTCAATGATAAATACTCGTTAAAACGTGCAGTCGTCGCCACCTCCCGGCGGAAATGAATAATCGTTACAAAACATATGAGTGTTATGATACTTTTGCTTTGATCGCTACTGTAGACAATAAGTGTTTATACTCAAACTATAAACTTCTGTTATTTAAATGTCTGTAACACAGAAATAATGATCATTATGTGGTTGAAAAGACTGTTTTGCTCTTTTTGGATCAGATCCCATTTTAATGTCTTTTTACAGGTAAGCATCAATGTGTGGGCAGCGCGATGTGAAACAGTCGTAATAGACAGCGCTGAATCGTTGTAATTTAGGAATAAGATTGCGTGGCTGTTTGAATAGAGATTGTGATCTTTTAACGATTAATCACACAGCTCTTATGTAAACACTGCAAAATGTTTAGGGAGGATATTGTCATGTTCTCGCGAGACATATCGGATCTCGCGAGATCTCGTGCCACGAGATCTCGTCACATCCCTTCTATCTATCTATCTATCTATCTTTCTTTCTTCTTTAAGTTTGCTAATTAGTTCAATTTTCTATCATTTTGTCTGTCTTTCATAAGTTTGTTAATTTGTTCAATTTTCTATAGATTTTTTCTTTCTTTCTTTCTTTCTTTCTTTCTTTCTTTCTTTCTTTCTTTTATTTTTAAGTTTGTTCATTTGTTCAATTTTCTAAACTTTCTTTCTTTCTTTCTTTTTTCTTTTTTTTCTTTCTTTCATTAATTTTTTAGGTTTGTTCATTTGTTCAATTTTCTTTCTTTCTTTTTTCTTTCTTTCTTTCTTTCTTTCTTTCTTTCTTTCTTTCTTTCTTTCTTTTTTTCTTACTTTCCTTTGTATGTTCATTTGTTCAATTTTCTATAAACTTTCTTTCTTTCTTTCTTTTTTTCTTTCTTTCCTTTGTATGTTCGTTTGTTCAATTTTCTATAAACTTTCTTTCTTTCTTTCTTTCTTTCATTTTTAAGTTTGTTCATTTGTTCAATTTTCTAAACTTTCTTTCTTTTTTCTTTCTTTTCTTTCTTTCTTTCATTTTTAGGTTTGTTCATTTGTTCAATTTTCTTTCTTTCTTTTTTCTTTCTTTCTTTCTTTCTTTCTTTCTTTCTTTTTTCTTTCTTTCATTTTAAGTTTGTTCATTTGTTCAATTTTTTTTCTTTCTTTCTTTCTTTCTTTCTTTCTTTCTTTCTTTCTTTCTTTCTTTCTTTCTTTCATTTTAAGTTTGTTCATTTGTTCAATTTTCTAAACTTTCTTTCTTTCTTTTTTCTTTTTTTTCTTTCTTTCATTAATTTTTAGGTTTGTTCATTTGTTCAATTTTCTTTCTTTCTTTTTTCTTTCTTTCTTTCTTTCTTTCTTTCTTTCTTTCTTTCTTTCTTTTTTCTTACTTTCCTTTGTATGTTCATTTGTTCAATTTTCTATAAACTTTCTTTCTTTCTTTCTTTCTTTCTTTCTTTCATTTTTAAGTTTGTTCATTTGTTCAATTTTCTAAACTTTCTTTCTTTTTTCTTTTTTTTCTTTCTTTCATTAATTTTTAGGTTTGTTCATATGTTCAATTTTCTTTCTTTCTTTCTTTCTTTCTTTCTTTCTTTCTTTCTTTCTTTCTTTCTTTCTTTCCTTTGTATGTTCATTTGTTCAATTTTCTATAAACTTTCTTTCTTTCTTTCTTTCTTTCTTTCTTTCTTTCTTTCATTTTAAGTTTGTTCATTTGTTCAATTTTCTAAACTTTCTTTCTTTCTTTCTTTTTTCTTTCTTTCTTTCTTTCTTTCTTTCTTTCTTTCTTTCTTTCTTTCTTTCTTTTTTTCTTTCTTTCCTTTGTATGTTCATTTGTTCAATTTTCTATAAACTTTCTTTCTTTCTTTCTTTCTTTCTTTCTTTCTTTCTTTCTTTCTTTCTTTCTTTCATTTTAAGTTTGTTCATTTGTTCAATTTTCTAAACTTTCTTTCTTTCTTTCTTTTTTCTTTTTTTTCTTTCTTTCATTAATTTTTAGGTTTGTTCATTTGTTCAATTTTCTTTCTTTCTTTTTTCTTTCTTTCTTTCTTTCTTTCTTTCTTTCTTTCTTTTTTTCTTTCTTTCCTTTGTATGTTCATTTGTTCAATTTTCTATAAACTTTCTTTCTTTCTTTCTTTCTTTCATTTTAAGTTTGTTCATTTGTTCAATTTTCTAAACTTTCTTTCTTTCTTTCTTTTTTCTTTTTTTTCTTTCTTTCATTAATTTTTAGGTTTGTTCATTTGTTCAATTTTCTTTCTTTCTTTTTTCTTTCTTTCTTTCTTTCTTTCTTTCTTTCTTTCTTTCTTTTTTTCTTACTTTCCTTTGTATGTTCATTTGTTCAATTTTCTATAAACTTTCTTTCTTTCTTTCTTTCTTTCTTTCTTTCTTTCATTTTTAAGTTTGTTCATTTGTTCAATTTTCTAAACTTTCTTTCTTTTTTCTTTTTTTTCTTTCTTTCATTAATTTTTAGGTTTGTTCATTTGTTCAATTTTCTTTCTTTCTTTTTTCTTTCTTTCTTTCTTTCTTTCTTTCTTTCTTTCTTTTTTTCTTTCTTTCCTTTGTATGTTCATTTGTTCAATTTTCTATAAACTTTCTTTCTTTCTTTCTTTCTTTCTTTCTTTCTTTCTTTCTTTCATTTTTAAGTTTGTTCATTTGTTCAATTTTCTAAACTTTCTTTCTTTCTTTCTTTTATTTTTAAGATTGTTCATTTGTTCAATTTTCTAAACTTTCTTTCTTTCTTTCTTTTTTCTTTTTTTCTTTCTTTCATTAATTTTTAGGTTTGTTCTTTTGTTCAATTTTCTTTCTTTCTTTCTTTCTTTCTTTCTTTCTTTCTTTCTTTCTTTCTTTCTTTCATTTTAAGTTTGTTCATTTGTTCAATTTTCTAAACTTTCTTTCTTTCTTTCTTTTTTCTTTTTTCTTTTTTCTCTTTCTTTCCTTTGTATGTTCATTTGTTCAATTTTCTATAAACGTTCTTTCTTTCTTTCTTTCTTTCTTTCTTTCTTTCTTTCTTTCTTTCTTTCTTTCTTTAAATAAACAGTTCTACATTAATCTACAGTAACTGCAGCACTACAGTAAATGAACAGAAAATCTGTCATATTTTAAAGTCTGAAACTACAATCAGAATTCAGAGCGGATTCATGTATCTTAAAGGTTTCCACATAAATGCAGGTTTTGACACAGCAGGTCAGCAAACCTCCAAAGCTGCAAATGCGCCATCCATTAACCGCTCATCCCGATCTCCTCTTCATCCAGATCCCGTGTTTTTTTTAGGATAGTCAAGCATGGCGAGTCACTCTCTCTTTTTAAGCACTACGCCTGGCATCCCTACTGTGAAAATTACCTCACCCGTCTCCATTAGCCAGACTGGCACGCTTAAGTTCAACTGCTTGTTCGAACCCTTTTTACTCCCCTGAAATCGTTCCCTTGTTTTTTCCCGCTTTCTCTCCCTCTTTTTCCCCCCACTGTTTGCAGATGAGCGGCCGTTCTCTTCACGAGCGCTTTTATGGGCTGCATTTAAACTGTGCCAGTTTGCACGGCTGCGAATTGGGAAAGCCAAGCACTTCCATAATTAAAGCTAATGTCGCAAAGTGCATTGGAAGACAATAGCATTCTGCTAGCATTTTTTTTTCTTTTCATTTCACAAAACAGTTTTGAGCTGCCACCTGTTTTTGTTTAGCACTTCTTTCTCTCAGCTGTGACAGCAATTAGCCTAGCCGTTCATATGGAGCGGCCGCTGTTCTGCCGCTGTACAGCACTGATAAACAAGCTAGTTTAGAGCAGTTTTGGGACAGGCTGAGAGCATGTGGTGTAGTCAAGCACAGTTAGGTCTCAACCACGATGTCGTCCTTGTAGCGGATACGTGTTTATGTGTACAACAAAATGCTGGTAATGATCAAATATTGGCTTGTAATAAAACAACATCTTCTCTAGGCATATTGTCAGCTTATTAAGTATAATCAAAATAAGATAAGCATGCCGAAGGCAATGTTGTAAGGCTGTGTGACTCATCATATTTTAAGCGTTGTTACAATCTATGGTTATCTTGATTTATTAAGCATAATTGTCTACCATATTTGCCTGCTGGTTGTTTATCCTGAAAACGATTCATTTTAGTGTGACATCTTGCATTGGTAACAAGCTTCCACAAGCTATCTGGTTTCACAGACAAAGCTTAAGCCTAGTTCCAGACTAACATGCAAGTCTGAGATGTTTCAAATGAAAGAAACTTGCAGTGACTTATCTTAAAATATGTCAGATGCACAACAGTAATGCTTTCTTAAGATTATGTTCCATGAAGATATTTAGTAAATTCCCTACTGTAAATATATATTTTAATTTTCTCAATATTTTGATTATTTTGCACCCTCAGATTGCAGATTTTCAAATAGTTGTATCTCAGCCAAAATTTGTCCTATCCTAACAAACCATACATCAATGGAAAGCTTATTTTTTCTAAAAATGATCCTTAGGAGTGGTCTTGTGGTCAAGGGTCACAAATCAATGGGTTCGGCATTCGGTGGTTTACTTAACCTGGCAACCATGCACAGACACTTTCTCTTGCCAGGTCCCAGAAAAATTTTCAGCCCAAAGCCAATGCTAAATCTGCCCAAAACAAAAAATAAAAAACTTTTGTTTGTTCATTCACATTTTGTTTTGCTTTGATTTACATTATTTTTGTTTTGCTTAGTTTTTTTTTTTTCTTTCTCGCTTGCTTTGTTTCGCTTTGCTTTGTTTTTATTTGATTTGATTTGATTTTTTGCTTTTCTTTTCTTTTTCTTTCTTTTTTTTTAGTTTAGTTTTGCTTTGCATTGGTTTTTTTTTGCTCTTTTTTAGTTTAGTTTAGGTTTGCTTTTTTAATTTTGTTAGTTTTTGTTAGTTTTATAGTTTTTTTTTTCTTTGTTTTTTTTTGGCATTGATTTAGTTTAATTTGGCTTTGTTTTCCTTTTTTTTTTTTTTTTTTTTTTTGCAACCATGCACAGACACTCTGTAATACGCAGGGTTGCCAGGTCCCAGAAAATTTTCCAGCCCAAAGCCAAAAAAAAAACAAAAAAAAAAAAAAACTACAAACTAGCCCAGTTTTCTTCCTGTCCAATCATAGTTGCCATCCATTTGTGGGATTCCCATAAATGGTTTTAGTATGAAGAGTTTATTATCAAAAACAGATAATTCAAAAATCATGTTTTTATTATATTATCATGTTTTTACTATGTTAGTTAGCTGTATTATTATTTTTTTGTTATTTTTACTTAATCAAAATAACCCGACTGCAGTTTGATTGAGATTAATTAAAATGCACAATGGAAAAAAAAAAAAAAAAAACATGATTTTTGTAAATTGTTAAATCTGTTTTTATCTGTTTTTGCAAATAAATTCTTCATATAAACATTTTGTTTATTCTGTGTATGTTTTAAATTTCAATTAGACTATTTTAGAAAGACAAGTATTTAGCAAGACAAGTATGTTCATATTTAATTATTTAATCTATTTTATTAATCTGCTTGCATGCATTTATTTTTTATCTATTTAGTAATTAGTACTTTCAATTATTCTTATTTATTTAGTAATTTTTGTACTTTTAATTCTTTTACCGTCTTTGATTTAAATTTTCAGCATTTTGCATGATAAATTGTTTCAAATATAAGCTAGAAATTACAATAACAGACATCTATAAAAATCAAGTCACGTCAAATGTGGGCTATTTTTATAGTATTTTTCATAATATATATCAAAGGAGCTTTACAGAATATCATAATGTTAAGTTTATAATTTATTTATACCTTAATGCAAGATTAAAAATAATAATCATGAACTGTTTAGCCATTGCATTGCAACACTACAATATCGCTAACAGTTTTCAGCTTCTTCTTTTGACCTTCCTTTGGGTTTTCGTTTTCTTGTAAAAATATGTATAAATGAGGTGTTTGACTCGTCTTCTCCAGTTCTTGGTGTCACCTTCGTTTTAGGTGCTGAGCTGTGACAGTTCTTTCGCTCGAAGCTTTGAATGTCTCATCTAATCTCCTTCTCTCTCTCTTTCTCGGGTCTTCGGGTCTAATTGTACCTGAAAGTCTTGAATGTGCATTAGTCGGAGGTGTTTAATATGCAGTCTTTATCAGAAGGTGGCGGGCCAAAGAAACAGTGGTGAGAAATTTCATGTTTCTGTACTTATCATGCACAGGCCTTCTTTGCAATTACATACTTGACTGATTTCTTTTAGCCTCTTAAATTCATTTCCAGTGACCTTTATGTCGTTGCCCCGTTCGGGCGAGAAAGTTTCAGCCGTGCTAATTGTTTCAAACCTCGGCAGCAGTTTGAAGCTAGAGAGCAATATTTATCTTTTTATCTTCCTTTCTTTCTTTCTTTCTTTCTTTCTGTATATTCTGTATAAATCCCAGTGGAGTAATGCGAGTGAATGCCAGTCGTCTGCTCTCCTCTGTGTGTGTGTTCAGACGTTGTCTTATCTCTCGTGGGCTCTTCTCTTCATTGTCTGTTCACTGACAGTATAATTCAAGCTCACTCTGGAAACAAAAGCATGTAATGAATGCACACCATCCAGTCTGCTTATGAATGAATTAATTACTCCCGAGCACAATGGGCCAGGTTGAGCTGGATGCGCCTTTTATAAAGTCATGCGTTTTTTCCTCTGTCAGTGCATGAAAGAAATGTACAGTGTTGTGAAGGCTTGTGAAAATGAACCAGCTGTTTGTAACGTAATTTCAGACCTTTAAACAAACTGTTGCATGGTATAAAACTTTATAGTGACTTCAAGCTTATTTCTTTACAGACAGATAGCTTGGGAATCCTTGAACATAGAGACCTGTTTGTGCACAAAATGTGTTCTCATAGCTTCATAAAATTACATGGACATGGACTAATTTATCTATGCTCTTACTATCTTTCTGGACCCTGAACATGGTACGTTGCTGCCTATGCAGGGACAGAAAACTCTCGGATTTCATCAAAAATATCTTAAATTGTGTTTTGAAGATAAACAAGGTCTTCAAAAGGTCTTTGCACCAAAACAAGGACTGGAATTGTAATTTTTACAACAACTTTCGCAAGGCCACAAAATATGTTTACACAAGACATGAATGATATAACCATTCAACTCATTGAGGAAATGTATATTCATTTTTCATTTTATCCTTGAGATTAATTTGTTCATACATTCATTTGTCCTTTTTTGTTTTGTTGGTTCTTTTTATGGTTTTTGTTAGTTTTATAGATTTTTAATTGATTAGTCTTTGTTCATTCTTTCTCTCGTTCTTTTGTTTGTTTATTCACATTTTGTTTTGCTTTGGTTTCATTGTTTTTGTTTTTTGCTTTTTTTTGTTTAGTTTTGCTTTGTTTTTCTTTTTCAGTTTTTTATTTTTACTTTGCTTTACTTTTTTTTTAAAGTTTATTTTTTATTTATTATTCTTTGCTTTTTTGTACTGTTTTGCCTTTTGTTCCTTTTTTTAGTTTATTTATGTTTTGCATTGCATTTTTGCTTATCTTTACTTGCCTTTTTTTTTTACTTTTTTTTTTTTTTTTTTTTTTTAGTTTTTTAGTTTAGTTTTGCTTAGTTTTGCTTTTTGTTCCTTTTTTAGTTTAGTTTTGCTTTGCATTGCGTTTTTGGTTATTTTTACTTGCCTATTTTTTACTTTTTTTTTTTTTTTTTTTTTTTTTTTTTTTAGTTTTTTAGTTTAGTTTTGCTTTGTTTTGCTTTTTGTTCCTTTTTTTAGTTTAGTTTTGCTTTGTTTTGCTTATTTTAGTTTTCCTTTGCTTTATTTAGCTTTTTAGGTTTAGTTTAGTTTTGCTTTTTTAGTTTGGGTTATTTTTACTTTGCTTTACTTTTTTGCTTTTTTTATTTTATTTATTTATTTATTTATTTATTTATTTTTTTGGCTTTTTTAGTTGAGTTTTTGTTTGTTTGTTTGTTTGTTTGTTTGTTTGTTTTGTTTTGCTTTGGTTTTCGTTGTTTTGTTTTGCTTAGTTTTTTTGTTTTGCTTTTTCAGTTTTTTTATTTTTTACTGTGCCTTACTTTTTTTTAGTTTATTTTTTTATTTATTTATTATTTTTTGTAGTTTAGTTTTGCTTTGTTTTTCTTTTTTCTCTTTTTTTTTTAGTTTAGTTTTGCTTTGCATTGCGTTTTTGCATATTTTTAGTTGCCTATTTTTTACTCTTTTTTTGTTTGTTTAGTTTTGCTTTATTTTGCTGTTTTTGGTTCAGTTTTGCCTTGCTTAGCTTTTCTAAGTTTAATTTAGTTTTTCTTTGCTTTATTTAGCTTTTTAAGTTTAGTTTAGTTTTGCTTTGTTTTGCTTTGCTTTTTTAGTCTGGGTTATTTTAACTTTGCTTTACTTTTTTGCTTTTTTATTTTATTTTATTTTATTTTATTTATTTGGCTTTTCTAGTTTAGTTTTGCTTTGTTTTTTCTCTTTTTTTTTTAGTTCAGTTTTGCTTTGTTTTTTTCAAGTTTTTTTTAGTTTGCTTTGTTTTTAGTTTTCTTTGATTATTTATTAATTTCAAATCTTATTACAATTACACTTGCTTTGTGACTGCAAGTTTTGTAGAGATAAGCAGCGTTCACATTTCTTAAGATGTGTTGAATGTGTTTAAAATTTTCTGAAATGACTAAATTATTAGTTTGGTTGTGTTGAATTAGTAATTATGATAAGGCTGATGAATAACTGAATTATATAATTTGCAGACATTCTTTGTCAGCTTGACTCGGATCGATTAACTGATTGATATAAAATCTGGAACTTTTACTCTTCCTTTTGATTTATCACTGCACGTTCTTAGAGTCACACATTGTTGTCATTTCACCAAGCATTAGTACAGTCTCTGATTATCATATATCTGAGTTCCTCTAAATAACTGGCCCAGCAAAATAAGGCTGTAATTGATGAGGCTCCGTGTCTTCACTAACAGCTCTGGAAACTCCTTCAAGTGCTTGACATGTTATTTCTCGGTCGCCACGGAACAGCCGGCAAAAACTGTGTTATCTGTCAAAGGCGAGAATTGGAGTAAAACACAGAAAGATGTTTCTTCATGTTTCTATCCATAATGCATATCAGTTCCGGCCGCCGGCCCTCTCTAGGGGTGCGAGAGCGAGCCGATGAGAGCCACTTCATTGTGTCAGTCTGAAAGGCTGCGGTCCTTTTGCGTACTTGTTGACGGCGTGACAGGAACCAAACGACTGGGTGAAAATCACACGCGTGAACGCCGCGTTAGCGCCCGCCGACGAGGCCGCCGCGTGTGTTCTTCCTGCCGCCTTCACCTGGGTGTTGCTTCTTAACCTGAGAGCTGCTATTGTCTGCTGAGAGCCACCTGGGTTGCCATGGCAACCGCTCAGGCACGGGATGATGGGGTGGGTGTGTGTGTGTGTGTGAGGTGTATTATGAAAGGAAGGAGAGATAGGGGCCTCACCTGAATGCTTGGCTGAATCTCTATAACTCGTCTCCAGCCTCTTTGCTCTCGGCAGCTGGACTAAAGCCAAGCACCTGGCATTCTTCAGCTGTGTGTGTGTGCTCAACCTTTCTTAAAACACATTACCTTTGCTTTGTATAAAAGTGCTATAGAGAATGGATTTTTCCCCAATAAATACCTTTTAATGACCTCTCCGCTTGAAAAAAAACCTAGTTTTGGATGGTAGCTGGATGTTTGCTGTTCTGAAGTGCTACTAGGTTGAATCTAGCTCTACTTGACCAGCTAGAAATGATGGCAGTGTCCAAATATCAAATACAGTTGTGTGGAAATATCAGAGTGCTACAGTATATCATGGGTTTGATTCTGCAGTGCGATTCGATTGTCCTTGAGAACAACAGGACTGCGGCCACTCAACGGGTGCTAACGTAGATCTCCATAGCAACCATTGTAAACATCCTGTTTAATGAGTCATGTGATCCTGCTGTGTTAGTCTCTCCCACCTCTCAAAAGACTCAACTGTAATTCAACTGTTAGGACTATTTATTGTCTTCATATTATTATATGTGACCCTGAACCACGAAACCAGTCATAAGTAGTACAAGTACATTTGTACCAATAGCCAAAAACACAATGCATGGGTCAAAATCATTGATTTTTCCTTTACGCCAAAAATCATTAGGGTATTAACTAAAGATCATGTTTCACAAAGATATTTGTAAAGTTCCTACCGTAAATATATCACAACCTAATTTTTGATTAGTAATATACACTGCTAAGAACTTAATTTGGACAAATTTAAAGGGAATTTTTTCAATATTTGGATTTTTTGCACCCTCAGATGCCTCATCTACACTGGCCAAAATTATAAACGCAACATTTTTGTTTTTGCCCCCATTTTTCATGAGCTGAGCTCAAAGATCTAAGACTTTTTCTATGTACACAAAAGGCCTATTTCTCTCAAATATTGTTCACAAATCTGTCTAAATCTGTGTTAGTGAGCACTTCTCCTTTGCTGAGATAATCCATCCACCTCACAGGTGTTGCATATCAAGATGCTGATTAGACAGCATGATTATTGCACAGGTGTGCCTTAGGCTGGCCACAATAAAAGGCCACTCTAAAATGTGCAGTTTTATCACACAGCACAATGCCACAGATGTTTGGCAGTACATCCAACCAGCCTCACAACCACACCAGCCCAGGACCTCCACATCCAGCATCTTCACCTCCAAGATCATCTGAGACCAGCCACCTGGACAGCTGCTGCAACAATCAGTTTGCATAAACAAAGAATTTGTGCACAAACTGTCAGAAACCGTCTCAGGGAAGCTCATCTGCATGCTCGTCGTCCTCATCGGGGTCTCGACCTGACTGCAGTTCATTATCGTAACCGACTTGAGTGGGCAAATGCTCACGTTTGATGGCGTCTGGCTCTTTGGAGAGGTGTTCTCTTCACGGATGAATCCCGGTTTTCACTGTACAGGGCAGATGGCAGACGGCGTGTATGGCGTCGTGTGGGTGAGCGGTTTGCTGATGTCAGTGTTGTGGATCGAGTGGCCCATGGTGGTGGTGGGGTTATGGTATTGGCAGGTGTATGTTATGGACAGCGAACACAGGTGCATTTTATTGATGACATTTTGAATGCACAGAGATACCATGACGAGATCCTGAGGCCCATTGTTGTGCCATTCATCCACGACCATCACCTCATGTTGCAGCATGATAATGCACGGCTCCATGTTGCAAAGATCTGTACACAATTCCTGGAAGCTGAAAACATCCCAGTTCTTGAATGGCCAGCATACTCACCGGACATGTCATCCATTGAGCATGTTTGGGATGCTCTGGATCGGCGTATATGACAGCATGTTCTAGTTCCTGCCAATATCCAGCAACTTTGCACAGCCATTGAAGAGGAGTGGACCAACATCCCACAGGCCACAATCAACAACCTGATTAACTCTATGCGAAGGAGATGTGTTGCACTGCGTGAGGCAAATGGTGGTCACACCAGATACTGACTGGTTTTCAGAACCCCCCGGACCCCCCAATATAGCAAAACTGCACATTTTAGAGTAGCCTTTTATTGTGGTCAGCCTAAGGCACACCTGTGCAATAATCATGCTGTCTAATCAGCATCTTGATATGCCACATCTGTGAGGTGGATGGATTATCTCGGCAAAGAAGTGCTCACCAACACAGATTTAGACAGATTTGTCAACAATATTTGAGAGAAATAGGCCTTTTGTGTACATAGAAAAAGTCTTAGATCTTTGAGTTCAGCTCATAAAAAATGGGGGCAAAAACAAAAGTGTTGCGTTTATAATTTTGGTCAGTCTATATAAATATAATATCCTCATAGCCTTCAAACAGTTTCCTATAGATGCTTGTTTCCACCACAGGGGGAAAAATAATGATTGAATGAACCAATTCTGAATGAATGAATTCATTCTGGCTTTTTTCTTGTAATTCTGAGTTTCAGTTCAGGCTTTTTCTGGCAGTTTTGAGGGGACAAAAGTCATAATTGTGAAAAAAAATTGGGGATTGTGAGCTAAAAACTTGCTATTTAGAGAAAAAAATTCAATTGTGAGAAAAAAAAAATCTCAATTACTAAATTGGATTAATTTTTTAAAATTTTCTTCTGCTGTATATTTGACGCCTTTTGTTAAATGTCACAAAATGATTGTTTTCAAACATGTATCCTTCAAACACTTTTCAATAGAAGTTTGTTTCCACCACAGAAAAAAATAAAAATAATGAAAGAAATTGAGAGAAAAATGTCAGTCGCTCAGTCATTCTTTTTATTTTTATTCTATGACAGGGAAAAAAAAAAACGGGGAAAAAGTTTGTCTAGCTTTTCTTACTTTTTTTTTTTTCTCAGAATTGCGAGTTTATATGTCACATTTCTCAGAATTGTAAGAATAAAGTTTGAATTGCCAAACATAAAAATCTCACATTTCACATTAATCCCATGACAGACACAAGCTTCGGTACTTTCCTTGACTGTCATTGGTCAAACAGACAGATAGCCCCGCCCCAAACTGATGCCATTGGTCAAACTGTTGCTGCGCTGGTCTTATTTGGGGAAAAAACAAAAAAAACAAACAAACAAAAAAAACTCCACAGACAATAGTGTTCATATACTTTGGTCGTATATAATAGTGTATATAATAATAGTATGAGTGGGTTATTTTTAGTGGTATATTAAACTGTGAAAAAAATACATATTCCATGTTTAACTCATCAATATACTGTTACCTATTCTTTGTTTCTTTAGAAAGAGCAAGATGACTTAATTTTGACCCCGGATGGAACGCGGGAGTTTATGACGTTTGAAATCCCTCTCAATGACTCTGGATCAGCCGGTTTAGGAGTCAGCGTCAAGGGCAATAGATCTAAAGAGAGCCACGCCGACCTGGGCATTTTCGTCAAGTCTATAATCACTGGAGGAGCCGCCTGCAAGGTGAGGAGCAGCTCTCTGATTGGCTACAGCACTCATTGCTCATATTCATATATTCCAATAAAACTTTTAATATGTTCTTGTGATCACAGGATGGGCGGCTGAGGGTAAACGACCAGCTGATAGCAGTTAATGGAGAGTCTCTGCTGGAGAAAACCAATCAGGAAGCGATGGAGGCCCTCCGCAAGTCCATGTCCGTGGAGGGCAACAAGAGAGGCATGATTCAGCTGATCGTGGCCCGGCGGATCGCCGGGAGGGGAGAGGTCAGTTATCCACTGTCTGTTTACGTTATATTATTTGGTGCTAAACTGTGGTTTGATTTCCCGACATTCTCTCATGTGTTTAACTGTATTGAATTTGCACTTGTACTGTACTTGTACATTGGTTTTGCATATTTGAGAGTGTTGAAGGCGATTTGAGAAACTTCCATAGACTTGAATGCAGCATAATAATAAACTAAAAGCCAATAGTTTGTGCCAGGTCCTTAAATTCTGATTATAAAAAATGACGTTCGACCTGCATAGAGATGAATGGAGCAGCCGTCTGAGTGACTGACAGACTGACAGAGTTGAGTAGTGTTTGTGGACGAGAAGTTTGACTGCAGAAAAAGTGAATTAAAGTGAGTAGTTCTTATCAGACAGACACAGGAGACGGGCAGAGAGAGAGAAAGTGACACGGGGGGTGTGAGCGGCGGATTGCGATCGAAAGCAATTTGACCGCTGAAATGCTCATGCTGATTTATACTGATAACAGATGGCAGTATGAAATATCAAATATCAACTTCAAATGCCGTCTTTTCCATCCCCCCTCTTTCCCCGGTGCAATCCTTTGGACGTGTGTTTGTGTTTCGCTCTCTTTTTTTGCCCGCACAGAGTCATAACATCTGAAAGTGTAATCTAACACTTATCTTTCTAAAGAATATACGACAGGCGCTTTGAAGGCGCTGCGTTAGGAGGAGATGAAATTCAGAATGATGACTGCTTATGGAAATGAGACGGCTGCCGTCCGTGGCCGCTCTCTCGCGCTTTGAGTCGAGTGGATGTTTCCCAGAGGAGAACGTTATTGCTCAGAACTTGCTCTTTGAGAGCTCAGGGGACTTAATAGAGTCTTCTTTATGTTTCTTTTAGGTATCGGCTTTGTCTCGGATGCTTTTCTTAAAATTTATTGGGAAAAATAAAAATAGACAGCAACAAGGCAATTGATGGTTTTCAGTAAGAGTGCACCACTATAAAATGGAAGTGGATACTATAGCTCAGATTATTTGCTCTAAAGCTAAAATACATTGTTAAAAAAAAAAAAAGAAAGAAAAAACACAATTTGATGAGTCAACTTAAAATAATTTGTTACCCGGCTGCCTTAAAATGTTAAGTTCAGTCAACTCAAAAAAAAAAGATTAGTGACAACTATAAATATCTAAGTTGATTTAACTTAAAATTTTAAGGCAGCTGGGTAACAAGCCCAGCTTTTAAGTTTAACAAACAAAATTTTTTGTTTAGTCAACTTAAATATCTAAGTTGTCACTTAGTACAACTTAACATTTCAAGCTGAACTTTTTTGAGTTAACTGAACTTAATTTTAAGGCAGCAGGGTAACATATTTTTTTAAGTTGACTCATCAAATTGTCTGTTTTTTTTTTGTTTGTTTTTTTGACGGTGTATTTGATGAGAAATTTATGATGAAGCAGTACAGTTTTAGACATGGATAACATTTTTGCTAAAACATGTTTTTTGAGTAGAAAATTCTGGAAAATCACTAATTGGTTTATCCATTAGACTATTTATTTTATTTTATCTTATTTTATTATTGTGACATTTACAAATACAACCATTTTGGGTTGGTAAGATTCTTAATTTTTATTTTTTTTTATTTATTTTATTTTATTTTTTTGAAAGAAGTCTCTTTGCTCACCATGTCTGTATTTATTGGATGAAAAATACAGTAAAAACAGTAATACTGTGAAATATTATTATAATTTAAAATAAGTATTTTTTATGTGAATATATTGTAAAATGTAATTTATTTCTGTGATGAAAGCTGAATTTTCAGCATCATTCTAATATGCTGATTTGCTACTTAAGAAACTTTCTGATTATTATCAATGTTGAAAACAGTCGTGCTTCCAAATATTTTGTGGAACCCATGATACATTATATTTTTCCACAAAGCTGATAAATAGAAAGTTCAAAATGACAGCATTTAATTGAAATAGAAATCTTTTTTTTTTTTTTTTTTTTTTTTTAAGATGTATTTTTGGCGTTTTTATTGATAGGACAGTAGTGAGACAGGAAAGTGGGAGAGAGAGGGGGGATGGGACCAGGAAAGGTCCGCAAGCCGGGACTCGAACACGGGATGCCCAAAGCGCAACAGTGCTGCATGTCGACGCACTGCCCACGAGGCTATCAGCGCCGACATAGAAATCTTTTTGTAACATTATAAATGTTTTTACTGTCACTTTTCATAAATTTCAAATTAATGTATTCTTGGGGAAAAAAAATAAAAATAAAATAATATATAAATATATTTATTTATTTATTTTTAAATTAAATTGATCAAAAGTGACAGTAAAGACATTTATGTTACAAAAAAGATTTATATATTTTTTTTTTATTTCTGTATTTATTTTTTCTAAATTGCTATATTGCTAGTATATAGTACCATTCAACTATGTATATATATACTAGCAATTTATATATATATATATATATACTAGCAATTTATAAATATATATATATATATATATATATATACAACCAAACCCATTTTTTTTGTTTTTCAGGAAATTGGATAAATTCCGACTAGTAAATTAAGACCTCAAAGTGTTGCATGTAAAAGCTTGATGCAAAATAGGAATCTGAAACATTCTAAAATAAGTCACATAAAAATTGCACAGGTTTAGGAATCAAATCTTATGCTTTGAAGACACATGAAAACACATCTTATGCATTGCTGTTTGTCAAAGTTTTCTAATTTGTTGGTGAATCAGACTACACTGCTCATGCTGTATTGGTATTTGCATGCATCCAGTGAAGACAACACAACAGAGAGAAGAAATAGTCTTTGTAGTACCTTTTATACCCAGTCTTTCTCTTCCTCCAAACTCCCAACCTGACTAAAATAAATTGTCTTTTGTAATCATTCACGGATATACACACAGAAACCCGTGACACACACCAAGAGCGCACCGCTGAGCTCAGATCAGCCTTTATTAGCGGTTGTGTGGAGTTGATTGGTCCTGTTTGAGAGCAGCAGACCTCACGCTGACTTCCTGTCCCCTCACACACACACACACACACACACACACACACACGTGTCCCATCCATCCTCTCTCGCTCGTCCCAACCAAGGTCACCGGTCGCCTTCAGGAACGCCCGGGCTGAAGGTCGCTCTTATCTGTCTGTCAAATGAGGATGAGGACGGTTGCTTTCATCCTTTTCATCAAACTTTGAAGTGTAGCCGGGCTCCCGCTGTGTACCAACATACACCATAAATTGCGCTTTGATATGGCATTCAGAGAGAGAGGGAACGCTGAAATAAGAAAAAAAAGAGATGGAAAGAGTAGTGAAAGTGGAAGGACGAGGAAGATGATGGGTAGTGAGAGATTGCAGAGGCCACTGAAGGAATCAGAGATTGTGTTCATGGGGACGGCGGCGCTGCTTTTTCTGACAGTCGGCAGTTTGCTACTGTCATACAGCAAATGCAGGAAAACAGAGGCCAGCATTAAAATGAATAAGATCCATCACTGTCCGCTGGCCCGTGTGTGTGTGTGTGTGTGTGTGTGCTCGGTTATGTTTGGGAGAAGCACATTCTGTCTCTAGCTCTGTCCTGAATGTGAATGGATGTCCTACATTGTCAATTAAAAGTCCTGTTGTTCCAAAATACAGCATGTTAATTTGCTCATTAGTGATAGCAGGTATTCATATGAATAGGTTGATTTCATTAAATGTAATAAGTGAATAACTGAACATGCTTAATGTTATCAAATTCATTCATTTATTTATTCCGTTGTTTTTTATTCATTTGTTCAATCATTCATTCATTCATTCATTCATTTGTTCATTTGGTCATTCTTCATTCAGTCATTCATTCATCAGTTCATTCGTTCATTTGTTTGTTAATTTGCTCTTTCATTTGTTCACTTGTTCATTTGCTCATTCATTCACACATTCGTTAATTTGCTAATTAATTTGTTTATTTGTTCAATTGCTCGTTCATTCATCTGTTTTTTCATTTGCTCGTTCATCCATTCATTTGTTCTATTGTTAATTTTCCCATTCATTAATTTGTTCATTTGCTCATTCATTTATTCATTCATTAATTTGTTCATTTGGTCGTTCTTCATTCATTCATTCATTTATCAGTTCATTCGTTCATTTGTTTGTTAATTTGCTCTTTCATTCGTTCACTTGTTCATTTGCTCGTTCATTCATTCATTTGTTCTATTGTTAATTTTCCCATTCATTAATTCATTCATTTGTTTGTTTATTTGCTCGTTCATTTGTTCATTTGCTTGTTGATTCATTAGCTTGTTCATTTTCTCGTTCATTCATTAATTTGTTCGTTTGTTCATTTCCTTGTACATTTATTTGTTTGTTCATTTGTTAATTTTCCCATTCAGACATTTATTTGTTTGTTTGCTCTTTTATTCATTAGGTTGTTCGGTTTGTTCATTTGCTCGTTCATTCATTCATTTGTTCATTTGCTCGTTCATTTGTTTGCTCTTTCATTTGCGCGTTCATTCATTCGTTCGTTTATTTGCTCATTTGCTCTTTCATTCATTTGTTCATTTGTTCATTCATTCATTCATTCGTTTATTTGCTTGTTCATGCAGTCGTTTGTTTGTTCGTGCATTCATTAATTTGTTCATTCATTCATTTGTTTGCATATTCATTCATTCTTTAATTTGTTTGTTTGTTCTACCATTCTACCAATGCCTAAACTTTCACATATTAGGATCATGTAGTTATTTATATATAGACACACTGACATTATGTTATTAAATATTATCAATATTATCACATTTTCGACAAAAACTTAGAAAATTAGAGATTTTATTAACTGAAATAACTCATTAAAATAAAGCAGGTTTAAGCTGACAAACTAAAACTGAAATAGATTACAAAAGCACATATTAAAATTAAACTGAAAACTGAAACTATTAAAAAAATGAAAATATGAATACTTTTATATAAATAACATTGAATTACCATTGTTGTTGGGAAGTGTTTAAGGTTTGGGGTGGGACTCATAGAAATATCTATGTAATTGTAAAATGTAATTATACAAGTATGTTCAGAAACAAATATGTAAATAATGTTATTTTATGTTTCTAAATCTTTACATACATAAATACTTTTATACAACAGTTCTTTCTTGTCCTCGAATCTGATTGGCTGAGAGGAGTGCAATATTCTAGTAATATCAAAACTCCGTTTCACAGTTTGTATCACTCCGCTTATGGTATTTCTGACAGCGAGTGTCATGGTGGACATCCAAATCCACATTTTTAGGCAAGAATGTACTTGTTTAGACTTCAAATATGCGGTTTGTTAAAAAAGCTTTGCTCTGGAATGAAACCATACATCTAAACTTGACATATGAACACTAGTGAGACGAGGCTGAACAGGAAGCTCTCTTTAGATACGATGCAACTTAAGATTTTGACATCTTAGAAGGCAGCATCATTTTCCTGCCTGCCTTTTGGGTCAGCATTTGTGTCTTGAGCACCTGTGATGCTTTCAGATGCTGTCTAGGAAGGCATTTCATGATTCAAAGTGGTGAAGTGTGTGTTTCTGACTGAAGGCACTTCTCTTTCAGCTCATAGATGGAACTCGGAAAGGCCTGACATGCAGAGAGTGACCTGATTTTGTCACAATTACAGTAGATCCAAAGTCTCAAACTGTAAATGAAGGGTTTAATAATCAGCCGCTGACTTGAGTGAAACGCTCTTGTCTGAAATGGGTTTCAAATTGAGAAGTGAAGCGGAGAATCTGGACTATCTCTCAGGCTGCCTTTGGTAATTGAAGCAGTGATGTTCTTCATAAGGGATTGTCGTGACCCAGATAATGATGTAATGTATTATTGGTCATTGCGTTTTCTTCTTCAGTTCAATAATTGAGGCTGAGCTTCAGAGCGGCTGCGATCCCAATCGATGGCTTTCGGCTTCTATTAATATAAGGTCATAAGTTCTCAAGCAATTAAAAGTCTTGCAGTCATTTGAATTCAATTAATTTCTTAAAATAGTTTATAACTTATGTTGCTCGATTGTAAGTTTTACTGCATTGTAGTAAAATTACAGGACAAAAACAGTATTCAGTGTAGTAAACTTTAAACAAAATTGTAGGCTTCAGTAATTGATGCACTTAATGCTCTTATAAATGTTTGAGTATGAAGTTATCAAAGTTCAGCAGAGTGTTCAAAGACAGCCTCTGAGGATTGTGGGTAATTGGGAGCGTATGTTCCTCCTCATAAAGGTCGGCATCTGAGCCTATCAGCACTGGATTATTGAAATGAGAAATTAATACATTTCCTCGGATTGAGTGTGTCCAATTAGTTTTCCACGCCTTTGGTGTGCTGTTAAACTGGCTTGTGTTCGTCTGTGACACAGCCCTGTCATTACGCTTCAATCAGGAAGTGTTTGTGACATAAAAAATGACCTGTGAGTTAATTTCCTCTGCGTTTAGCTGTAAATGTTACAGGATTGAAGATAAGTGCAATAATAATATTGCTAAAACATATAGTTTATTTATTTTTAATTACATATTATTTATAGATGTTGTATTATACATACAGTTGAGTTCAAAAGTTTACATCCCCCTTTCAGAATCATTCTTTTTTTTTTTTTTTTTCTTTTTTTTTAACCAAATTAAGAGGGATCATACAAAGTGCATGTTATTGTTTATTTAGTACTGGCTTGAATAACATATTTCACATGAAAGATGTTTACATATAGTCCACAAGAAAAAATAATAGTTGAATTTATAAAAATGACCCTGTTCAAAAGTTTACATACACTTGACTCTTAATACTGTGACTTTTGGAATTTGAAGATCAGGGTAAATTAAACTTATTT
The DNA here is from genome assembly GCA_036247105.1 of Cirrhinus mrigala. Taxonomy (NCBI): domain Eukaryota; kingdom Metazoa; phylum Chordata; class Actinopteri; order Cypriniformes; family Cyprinidae; genus Cirrhinus; species Cirrhinus mrigala. The sequence goes on from CM070030.1 coordinate 21,938,522, forward strand.
TGTCTTCTGGGAAACATGTAAGTATCTTCTGTGGCTTCTTAAGGGCAGAACTAAATGAAAAAAAAAAAAAAAAAATGATATTTTGGAAAAATAAGAAAAATGCACACATCTTCATTCTGTTCAAAAGTTTTCACCCCCCCGGCTCTTAATGCATCGTGTTTCCTTCTGGAGCATCAGTGAGTGTTTGAACCTTCTGTAATAGTTGCATATGAGTCCCTCAGTTGTCCTCAGTGTGAAAAGATGGATCTCAAAATCATACAGTCATTGTTGGAAAGGGTTTAATTACACAAAAATGCTGAAAAACCAAATAATTTGTGGGACCTGAAGGATTTTCCTGAAGAACAGCGAGCAGTTTAACTGTTCAGGACAAACAAGGGCAACAACTATCACTAAGCAAAAAAAAAAAACAAACAAAAAAACAGCTGTGGATTATTCAGGTAACAACACGGTATTAAGAATCAAGTGTATGTAACGGGGTCATTTTTATAAATTCAACTTTTTTTTTTTTTTTTTTTTTTTCCTCTATTTGTAAACATCTTTTATGTAAAATATATTATTCAGGTCAGTACTAATTAAACAATAACATGCAATTTGTATGATCCCTTTTATTTTGGTAAAAAAATAATAAATAAATAAAAATAAAAAAGTAATGATTCTGAAAGGGGGTTGCACTCTTTTGACCTTAGATTTATTATTTGTTTATTATTTATAGTTTTTGTACTATTTGCATATTATTTATAGTATATATATATATATATATATATATATATATATATATATATATATATATATATATATATATATATATATATATATATATATGTATATATATATTTGTTTCAAGGTAAATAAATAAAATAGAAAATGAAATACTGAGCTTGACATGATGAAAAATACTCAGTGTAAAAAAAACCCACAGTACTTAAAAATGAAATTAAAAATACTTTTATGATGCCACTGTCATTTTTAAATGTCAAACTTTTAAGAAAAACAGAAATCATTTCAATAAAATAAAATTTATATATATAATTGCCTCCTTTGTAACTTTTTTTTTGCTATAAACAACACCATACATTTAATAAAACAATATATTTTATTGAGATACCTGGATATATACTTAATATTCAGTGTCAGTCTTTTTTTTTTTTCTTCTTCTTTTTTAAGTTCTTCTTTTCTTTTTCTTGACTCTTAAGTGTGAATTTGCATATAGCACACCCATCGTCATGCATATTCATGAGTTATGTCTGAAGAACTGCGAAGGGCCCTCTGGTCCACTGTTTTATTCACGGTTTCTTTGAGGATATTTTCTTTTTTCTACAAAGAGAAATCAAAGTTATTCGGCATAGCTCAGTAGCGTGCTGGAAATCCTTCAGGGAGCTGAGAAATGCACACGCTGTCCTCACTCAGAGAGGCTCGGTTCTTTGAAAGTATGGAATTTGCATCAAGCCAAAGATAGTTTTGATGTTTTACAAAAGTACTGTTTAAGATATTCTTAGAAGTGTTGCTCATTCCCTTCTATTATTTCCTCCTTGTTCAGGTTATTTGAACTTTGTAGATTAGTCTCAGAGGAGGTGTACAGTAACCTGTAGATGTTTGATGCGGTCTGCTCTAATTGCCAGCCAATGAAAGAGAGAAAAAATGTAGCGAGTGTGCAGAGCAACAACATGCTGGCAGAATTTTTGCTGCATAACAAGACTGAGAATCTGTTTTGCACCTGGTGGATACATTTACTTGAGAAGCATCACTGCATAAAATATTAAAGCTTGTTTTCAGAGAATGTGTTTTTTTTTTTGGTTTTTGTTTTTTGTCAATGAGGTGGTGGATTTTTGCACTTTGTTTTTTTTAAAGGAGTTAAACTTAGGGATTTGTAGTTCACCCAAAAAATGTACATTTTCCGAAAATGGCCTCACCCTTAGGTCATCCAAGATGTAGATGAGTTTGTTTCTGCATGAGATTTGGAGAAATGTAGCACTGCATCCTCTGCAGTGAATGGGTGCCGTCAGAATGAGAGTCCAAACAGCTGAGAAGACAAAAGCTGAAACAAATCCATCATTAAGATGTTTTTAAATAAAAATAATGCATGTTAACACTTCCTCCAGTGAATCAGGTCTGAATCAGGAGTGAAATCTGCACACTGTTTACAAGCCAAAACAACTCTAAAAAAATATGAGGGTGGATTTCGATGTGATAGACAACAGGAGATGGACTTTTTTTTCACTGGAGGAAGCATTATTATGAATTATGGACTTATATTTTTGGCCAAAAATGATGGTTTAAAGTTAAAAGAGGCTTAATTATGGAATTGTTTCTTACAAACATGCAGCTTTTGTCTATACAAGATGTTAACTGATGGACTGGAGTGTTGTGAATTACTTGTGGATTATTGTGATGTTTTTATCAGCTGTTTGGACTCTCATTCTGACGGCACCCATTCACTGCAATGGATATATTGGTGAGGACATTTCTTCAAATCTGATAAAGAAACACACTCACCTACATCTTGAATGGCCTGAGGGTAGGTAAATTTATAGCTAATTTTAGTTTTTGGGTGAAATTCTGTTATGTGTAAACAAGTGAAAAATCTGCCGGTACATCAAGACAAAATATACTTGTATTGAAGATACAGTATGACTGCATTAAACTCTTAATATATTATGTAGTATTAAGAGTTCTAATGTAAATGTATTTTGTTTTATGTATGTTTAGGTGTGTTTAGTCCAGCAAAAATTTTACATGTTTTTTTACAGTGGCCTAATATCGTGTTGGAGTCACCTACAACAGATTTAAATGCATCTAAGGTCAGAAAAACACAGAAATATACATATTTCATATGTAGTCATATGTCAATGATTTCAAAACGGTTTGAAACAGCTTTGAGCGTAATGTCTGTAAACTCCTCCCTTCCATAAGCCTACTCTGCTCTGATTGGTCAGCTGGCCAAGCCTGTTATGACTGTCTCAGAGAGGAGTACTTGAGCAAGTTAGCGAGCGCTACCATCTGTGTTGCCAAGTATGTGGTTGTTTTGATGTCCGTGAGTTGAAGCGACCCCAATAATGTCATATTTAGCCTCTGGAATGCGAATTTACCAGAGGACCCTGACAAAAAGTGTGTATTTTACACCCTGGGATACGTGATTTTTAATGTGAACGGACTAGTTTTAAGTAGCAGTTGGGTGGGTTTTGTTGTTAAAACCTGGCACCCCTGAGCACCTTTACATAAAACAATAATAAAGTGTTCCAATCCATTCTTAAAATAATGACATACAAACATTTTGTTTAAGGGTAATTCCATATAAAAGTCAACCTTACTGTGAAAAAATAAACTTTTTACCAAAGGTTTTTACAATACTGATAGCACAGATGTCAACATTTGGTGGTTCAAATACCTATGTGAGTTTTTTTTTTTTTTATTGCATGATTTTCCATAGTCTGGTAAGTGCTATTTTCAGACTTGTCACATCCGAAACAGTGCATATTCCTTATAAATAGACACATCAAAATAAAATAAAGTAACAATTATATGTTCTGTGAAGAGCCATTGCTTCTCTATTTGTTGAGTATTATTGTGTCTGGTTTGTGCATTTTAATTTGCAGAAATCCTACAAAGTATGTAGTCTCTCAAAAACGGTGTCCTTTTTTGTCACATCCGTAACACATGATTATTTCCCTTAACATAGAAAATTCGTGCATAGACTGATATTTTTCTTATGTTTAGACTTTATCAACAAGAGTTTATTAAAATATAAATAGATGTTTCAGTATATTGGTAACACATACATTCTCTAAGCATTTATATGTCACATCCATAATGCTGGATTTGCCCTTAACACTTGTGCAAGCGAATCGTGCCCACAGCTAAAGTTTAGCTGCTAAACTGTAAACAGTTCACAACACAATAATAATGAATCCGTTAGCCGAGTGTTAATGTGACTAACTGATGAAACAACATGGTTTGTAATCCCAAATATATTTAAGTTGCATTCTTTGTTATTAAACAGAGTAATTAGAACAAAAACAGTCTACATTAATTGACACATTCTTAGGAAATAGTGGGTTTACAGCGAATTATCAGAACATTTCTTTCTAGGTGTACATCAGGGTTGCCAGGTTTTCACAATTACACCCTCCCAGAAACCCGACTCTTTCTTTTGAGAGACAATATTACAATATTACAATTAAAAATAGCTATGTTACAATCTGCAAAAAAAAAAAAAATTGTTTTTTTTTTTTTTTTTTTTTTTTTTTTTTTTAAAACCCATATGACCTGCTCTTTAAAGGAGAAGTCCTCTTCCAAAACAAAGATTCTCATATAATGTACTCACCCCCTTGTCATTCAAGATGTTCATGTCTTTCTTTCTTCAGTCGTAAAGAAATTATGTTTTTGGAGGAAAACATTTCAGGATTTTTCTCCATATAATGGACTGATATGGCGCCCCGATTTTGAACTTCCAAAATGCAGTTTAAATGCGGCTTCAAATGATCCCAGATGCACTTGTAAATGATCCCAGCCGAGAAAGATGAGTCTTATCTAGCGAAATGATCAGTTATTTTCATAAAAATAATACAATTTATATAATATTTTATGTCAGATGCTCGTCTTGTCTTGCTCTGCCTAGACTGTTTTTTTTTCCGGTTCATGACAGTTAGGGTATGTCGAAAAACTCCCATCTCATGTTCTCACTTAACTTAAAAATCATCCTATATCGCTGTTTTACCTTTTTTTTTTTTAAGGGTGTTTGATCTTTTTTGCATGTTCACTTTGCAAAGACTGGGTCGGTACTTCTGCAGCGATGTAGGATGACTTTTTGAAATGATTTTTGAAGTTCAAGTAGAAAATACGCTTGGAGTTTTTCGACACACCCTAACTGTCTTGAGCCAGAATACACAGAGTTCAATGAGAGCAAGGCAAGATGAGCATTTGAGAATAAAAAGTATATAAACTGTTTTTTTTAATGAAGACAACCGATCGTTTCGCTAGATAAGACCCTTCTTCCTCAGCTGGGATCGTTTACAACCGCATTTGGGATCGTTTGAAGCTGCATTTAAACTGCATTTTGGAAGTTCAAAATCGGGGCACCATAGCAGTCCATTATATGGAGAAAAATGCTGAAATGTTTTTTCTCAGAAAACATAATTTCTTTACGACTGAAGAAAGAAAGACATGAACATCTTTGATGACCAGGGGGTGAGTAAATTATATGAGAATCTTTGTTTTGGAAGAGGACTTCTCCTTTAAGAAGTCATTTTTCAGTAAATAAGCAGTAACCAGTAAATAAATACTCTCTGCTTTTATAATTGAAATTTCAGACTCTAATCCATTAGAATTCTTATCAAACTGTGTACCCATTACAAAAAGCAGTGCATCTTGATTTTTTTTTTGACTACTAAAGTGCCTCCTGTGCATAAAAACAACCCATGTGGTTTGTGTCCGCATGACGTTCATGAGAGCTGACATCAGGAAGGAAGTGCCATGCTGGCTACAGAAAACCGTCCTGCTGAAATGAGGGTCTGATCGATTGTGTCTTGAGAGAGCTATCAATCAGCCTGACTGCTAAATTATGGTTTTATTAGCGTTGAGCCAGACTGCCGCTCCACGGGGCGACGCGGGGCATGATGGGACGCATCCGCACGCGCCAGGCAATAAGAGAAGGACTTCTGGATGTGTACTTCATTAGTTTATTTACTCACTTTGACATGAGCTCACAGTGACTTACTGATGTCATAACACCGTGACTGGGATTCATGAGGAGGACCGAAGCATCGTGGGAAATGTAGTTTTGTGCCACGAAGAAATTGCAAATAGGAAGGGGTGGGTTTGTGTACGAGGCAGGTTTGTTTGACTGCAGGTGTCCAGGGAGCAGAAGCCCGGCTTCGAATGAAGACGCTCTCTGTAATCCACTTACAGCTCAGCAGGGAAACTCAATTGGTGCACCTGAGAAAGTAATTGATTGAATGAAAGGGCAGCGTACTAAAGCGCAGTGGCATTGTGCAGATTGGGTGTCACGACAGCCACTCAATCTGACTCACTCACTCACACTTCACAAGGTGAACAGAGACAGTTGTGTACAGAAAAGATCAGCGTGGCTTTTATTTGGCCTTATTGTCTTTTAAAAAAAAGTATTTTTTAATGCCATTAAATGAGTACTACTATTACTACTAATGATAATAATAACAACAACAACAACAATTTAACTATATTAATGTTTTTCACATGTTTTCCCTAAAACAAATAAACAAACAAATAAATAAATGTAGTTTTTATGTATGTAATACATAAAATACTTTTTATAAATCCCTCTGTCTCTCTGTAAATGTTTTTTGTTTTGTTTTGTTTTGTTTTTTGAGTATCATTGATATACTATTATAGTTTTATGGATATTTTGAATCAATTTTTATTTATGTATTTTCTGTTTTCATTTTAGATTTAGTTAAAGTTCAAGTAATTTTAGAAACATGCCTTTTGTTGTGTATTTTTGTGATTTTTAGTAGCTTTTTTAATGTGTGTACTGTATGCAATTTTTTATGCATTTTTATTTGTTTATTAGTTTGTATTAGTTTAATGTCAGTTTTTTTTTCTTTATTTTTTATTTCAGTTTACTAAAAAATATTAAATATTTTAAAATTACTCTTTTTCCAAAATAAATAAATAAATACATAAATTCAGATATTTATATAAAATAAATTTATAAATCTCTCTCTCTGTATAAGTGTTTTTTTTTAGTATCACTGACATACTATTATAGTTTCTAATGGATATTTTAAATGCATTTTTATTTGTATATTTTCTAGAAACAGTAATTTTAGAAACATTTAGAAACAACACAGAAATGCCTTTTGTTGTGTATTTTTGTCATTTTTAGTAGTTTTTTTTGTGTATGTAATTTTTATACACATTTTTTTTTAATTTTAATTATTTTAACACATTAAACTAAACTAAATTATTACAGTTTACAATTACAATTAAAATTACAGTTTACTTTAAGATTTCATAAAATATTTTAAAATTACTATTTTCCTAAGTAAATAAATAAATAAATAAATAAATGTATTCTATAATTAAATTATCTAATTATATAAAAATTAAAATATATAAAAGTTATGATGCATTTAAAATGTCTCAATATATTTGCAAAATAAAATGCAAAATATGTAAGAAAATATATAAATATTAGTCTGTATATCTGAAATCTTATGTTTTACCACTTTCAATTAACAACTAATTTAGATCTGTTTATATTTCTCTCCCTCCATTCATTCTGTAGATGCCACAAGCATGAGTGCTTTATCATTGGACTGCCTATATTTATATATCGACATGTCCAGCATTCAAGCAATGGTCCCACACAGGTGACTAAGGTTAGCCAATCACAATAAAGGTCACTTAAATAAAGAAATGTGAAAGGTACAGTGGCAAATAACAGCCTTTTTAATGCTAAATGGTCAGCAAAAGCTAAATTACAACGTTTTGGGTGCAAGAAACCTTGACTAATGCTTTATTATTTCTGCACTTTAAAAGTGTGGAATTTGGCTCCTTTAACTAAAGCAGTTATACCCTTTCAGTGGCCTTATTCTCACTGCTGAGAGAATTAATTCACCCATTATGGCGACACATAATAAACTGTCACTGGCTCAAAAGCACAGTATTCACAGGGTAAATTTGAGCAGTTCGACCCACAGCTGCACAGCCTCGGGCACTTGTAGCCGTCATAATCCACTTGAAAAATAGACTGAAAATATGTGGGAGAGGACAACAGATCTGCCATAGAAAGGGCTTCATCTCCTCTCTGTACAGCCGAGCAAATGAATGCTGGGCGAGAGAGAGGGAATGGGATTGGAGAGATGCGATAGAGAGGGCTAATGAGGCTGTCTGGGTCTCTAGAGAGAGCTGGACAGAGCAGAGGCTGCATGTGACAGCTTAAGACCTGTAATTACAGGCCGAGAGGGGGAGAGGGCCGCTGGATTAAGACCTCATAAACAGCATCAGGAGGCCAGCCCAGTCTGGAAATGTGTGTATGTTATAGAGTGTGCGTGTGTGTGTGATAGAGAAAGGATTAGAATGACTGTATGATGCTGCTATGTAGACAAGGAGATCCTCTCTGCCGTCCAAGGTCAGAGAGGATTTTCTCAAACGTGTTATAATGTTAAATACGAATACAAGGATAGGTATTACAGTGATTTTATCACGGAAAAGGCAACAGTATAGGGATAGGTTGGATGGATGGATAGATGGATGGATTGATAGGAAGAACAATGGATAGTTATGTTGGATAGTATAATGGATGGACGGATAGGTAGAAGTTAGATAGGTGGAACAATGGATGGATTGATGGATGGATGGATGGATGGATGGATATATGGATGGAAATGTAAAATGATAAGTGTATAAGTAGAAGGATAGATGGATGAAAGGATAGGTAAAATTATGGAGTTATGGATGAATAGTTAGGTGGTTAGTATGATGGATGGATGGATATGTAGAATGATACTGTAGGTAGAACGATGGATGGATGGATGGATGGATGGATGGATGGATGGATGGATGATAGGTAGAATGATAGGTAGAACGATGGATGGATGGATGGATGGATGGATAGGTAGAATGATGGATGGATGGATATGATAAATGATCGGTGTATAGGTAGAAGGATGGATGAATGGAAGAACAGGTAAAATGATGGATGGATAGAAAGAACAATGGATAATTAGATGGTTAGTATAATGAATGGATGGATGGATAAGTTGAATGATAGGTAGACTGATAGATGGTGAATGGATGGATAGGAAGAACGATGAATAGTTAGATGATTAGAACGATGGCTTGATGGATGAATGGATAGATAGAATGTTAAATAGAATGATGGATGGACAGATGGATTGACATAGGAAGAGAGATGGATAGTTAGATGGTTAGTATGATGGATGGATGAATAGGTAGAATGATTAGTGTATAGGTAGAAGGATGTATGGATGGATGAAAGGATAGGTAAAATGGTGGATGGATGGATGGATAGATACGAAGAACGATGGATAGTTAGATGGTTAGAATGATGGCTTGATGGATGTATAGGTAGAATGATAGGTAGAACGATGGGTGGATGAATGGATATGTAGATGGATATGTAAAATGATGGGTGTATAGGTAGAAGGATGGATGGATGGAAGGATAGGAAAATGATGGATGGATGGATTGATGGACGGATTGACAATAGGAAGAAAGATGGATAGTTAGATGGTTAGTATGATGGATGGATGGATGGATGGATAGAATGAATGGATGGATCGATGGAAGGATAGGTAAAATGGTGGATGGATGGATGAATGGATACGAAGAATGAAGGATAGTTAGATGTTAGTATGATGGTTGGTTGGATGGATAGGTAGAATGATAGGAAGATAGATGTAAAATGATGGGTGTATAGGTAGCAGAATGGATGGATGGAAGAATAGGTAAAATGATGGATGGATGGATGGATAGGAAGAAGTATGTATAGTTATATGGATAGGTGAATGGATGGATAGGAAGAACGATTGATAGTTAGATGTTAGTATGATGATGGATGGATAGATGGATGAAAGAATGGATGATGGATAGGTAGAATGACGGTACAATGATATATGGATGGATTGATGGATGGATAGATATGTAAAATGATCGGTGTATAGGTGGATGGATGGAAGGATAGGTGAAATGACGGATGGATGGATGGGTAGATGTATAGGTATAACGATGGATGGGCAGATAGGTAGAACAATGGATGGATGTATGGATGGATATGTAAAATGTTGGGTGTATAGTTAGAATTATGGATGGATGGGTTGAGGGTAGGATGGAAAGATAAGTAAAATGATGAATGAATGTACAGACATGTACTGGTGGATGGACAGATGGACAGGTGGATGGATGAATGGATGAGTAGGTAAAACGATGGGTAGTTTGATGGATGGGTATGTAGAATGACAGATGTGGGACAAACTAACCAAGCAGACTGCCAATCACAGCCTCACAGGACGACAGACTAGAAGGGGGTGTTTTAATCCACATAACTAAGCTTGTTTGAGAAAGCACTAGATTAGGGGAGATTACAACTGGAGTAGGCAGAATAAATGGGTTCGTAATAACTGTTCACCTCCTTTCCTTTCCGAACACTGTGCTGTTAAAGAACTGTCTCCTACAAGCAGATCAGTTCAATCAGCCTCTTTTTTCTTTAAGAAATGCTTCCCCGTCCCGTTTTTATCTTCCTCTCATTCTGTCATGACCGTCAGACTTCAACAAAGGTTCATAAAACAAATCCTGGTTTTGTAATGAAAAGCTCATTGAGAAGAGTCAGGCTGAGCGGTTTATTGTCAGGCTGCATGTGGCACTTGCGTTGGATGAAGTTGTAATTGCGTTGACCCCTTCTATGCGTGCTGTTTTATCAGGCCCAGCGAGATAAGTCAGCAGCTCTAGACTTCATTAAACATCTCATCTATATTAAACAGTCTGGTAGTTTCCCTCCCGAATACAGCTTATGTTGTCCCCACCACAGCGCCACAGACGTCCTGAGCAGATTGAGTAAGATGTGTCTGGTGTGATGGGCATCCTGCTGTCCAGGATGAAACTAGTTTCACAAAATTGTTTTTGGTTGCTATTGGTCAGAAGACATCAGTCTTATTTGTCCATAGGTCTCTGGTATGTCTGGGAAAATCACACTGATCGTTAACTAATCTCTCGTTCCCTGACCTTAGCCAATCAGAGCTTGGTGTTCATCTCACCCCAAGGCCTTGGTTTACCAGCAACTCCACTCCACTCACTTGTATTTTCTTGCTGTCAGAACTGTCTATGTTTTTAATAGGTCATGTACTAATTACTATTATTACTCAAACTTAGGTTAGAGATATGCACAAACCCCTAGCCTATAAGTGTTTACCCTTGTTGCATAATGTGTCCTGTACCATTTGTGCTACGAACATGAAATTTTGCAACTGTTTTTCTAAGCTGTTTTCCTGGTGGATTATAAATCAAGTGAACAATCTAACAAACCTTTAAAGGAAGAGGGACCAGTATGAAAACATTTAGCAACTGTCGAAAACCCCTATGGATGGAAAGGCAGTAGGTTTTAATGGATAGATGGATGGATAGATAGAATGATGATAGATAAATGGGTACAGTATGTAGATGGATGGATGGATAGAATGATGATAGATAGATGGGTACAGTAAGTGGATGGATGGATGGAATGTTGATGGATGGATGGATAGAATGATGATGGATAGATGGGTAAGCAGATGGATGGATGGATGGATGGATGGTTGGATGGATGGATGGATAGATTGATGGATGGATGGATGATGGATGGATGATAGATAGATAGAGTGATTATAGATAGATGGATGAGTGGATGGATAGATAGATAGAATGAATGATGGATGGATGGATGGATGGATGGATAGATAGAATGATGATTGATAGATGGATGGGTAGATGGATGGTTGGATAAGTAGATGGATGGATGGATGGATGGACAGGTCGAATGATGATGGATAGCTGAATGGATGGATGAGTAGATGGATGGATAGAATGATGATGGTAGAATGATGATGATGATGGATGGATGAATAAAATGATGATGGATAGATGGGTAAGTAGATGGATAAATGGACAGTTAGAATGATGATGATGATGATGATAGCTGGATGAGTGGATGGATGGATGGATGATAGAATGATGATGAATAGATGGATAAGTGGATGGATGGATGGGTATAATGATGATGGATGAATGGATGGATGGATAGAATAGTGATCGATGGATGGATGGTTAGGTATAATGACGATGGATGGATATGTAGAATTAAGATGGATAGATGGATGAGTGGATGGATGGTAGAATGATGATCGATAGATGGATAGGTAGATGGATGGATGGATGGATGGATGGGTAGAATGATGATGATAGGTGGATGGTCAGGTGGATGGATGGTTAGGTAGAATGATGATGGATGGATGGATAGATGGATAGGTAGAATGTTGATCGATAGATAGATAGGTGGATGGGTGGTTGGATAAGTGGATGGATGGATGAGTAGATGGATGGATGATGAATGGATAGATAGAATGATAATCGATAGATGGATAGGTAGATGGATGGATAAGTAGAATGATGATGGATAGATGGATAGAATGATGATAGATAGATAGATGGATGGATTGGTGGATGAGTGAGTGGATGGATGGATGGATAGGTAGAATGTTGATGGATGGATAGGTAGATGAATGGTTCGATAAGTAGATGGATGGATGATGAATGGATGGATGGATAGAATGATAATCGATAGATGGATAGTTAGATGGATAGGTAGAATGATGAATGGATGGATGGATGGATAAGTAGAAGGGATACGCTTGGCAACCATCGTTAACACACTAGCAACCGCTTCACCACACTCTGAAGCATGTAAAATACCTTGCTAGGTTGTAAACATTCCCATAGTTCCCTGGAGGCTTGTCACCATTGTTCAGAGAGCTGAGTCTTAAAACATAGACCTTGGACCTTGGTCTTCCTAGTTGCCAGAGCTCAGGTGTTGAGAATGGGCAAGGAAGTATTGCCTACCCTCTTTCACAACAGCCTCCTCCAGGAGAAGTTCCTTTGGGTGAAAGTGCAACCTTCTTACAAGCAATGTGGACACCCTTGGGGGAAGTGTATAATGCTAAAGACACGTGAACTCACAAAGGACTTGAGATCAGACCACACTCACCAAAAGCCTATTCAAAAGAGCACAGTAACACTTCTATTACCACTAGCGCCTGGGGATGAGATACTGAAGATGTACTCTACAAGCTGTGCAACAACTGTTTTTGTTGTTCAAAACTAGGGGGTTTAGAAATTAATTTATTTTACTTGTCTTGTGGTTTCTGTCAAAATGTAGAGACAACTGTGCTTAAAGCAAGAAAAACTGTTTCATGAAGTAAAGCAGCTGAAAGATTGAAAATAAGCCAGTATAAAAAAAAAGTGTGTTTTTTTCTTTTTCTTCCCAGGAGGCTCCAGGTAGCCCGTCTGCACCTCTGAACTCTCCACGAGACGAACATGAGAGACGGATCTCTCAGTCGCTGTATCCCGGAGAGAGCCTGGATGACAACCACACCCCACGACCCACCATGATGGGCAGAATGATGGGTAAGCTGATAAAAACACTCAATTTTTAGTCCTCAGATGGCCAGAGCTTTCTCAAACCTGCTAACTCTAGTCTTTATTTTTGTTCTGGAGTTTGTAAATGGCTTTTATCAGTCAACTGGTAGTTTCCAGGTTGCTCCAAGAAGATCTAATTGATATGCCAAAGATAGTGATGCCATCTGGTACAGACATGGATACTCGGAGACCAGCAATATTTATGTTTTCTTCATTGTTGTACAAGTAGAATGTGACGGTTGGCAGTATTTGCCCCGCCCCTCCTTCACTGTGATTGGACGATTGGACAAAAGTGACATTGATGACCAGAAAAAAGGATAGTGACACTCACCACCTTATCACACTGCCAGTATATGTAAATATGTGGTTCTCCCATTTAAGACAATTAAAAAAATATGCTAGCCTCAAGAAAGAAATACATTGGTGGACACACTGCCCTAAGAAAGTGAATAAGATGCCCTTGAGCTCATCTGTTTGCTCAAAGGGTTATATCTGGTTTATGAATATATGTCATTAAAAGGAAACGGGTCAATTCACATGTCACTTGAAGGTTTCTTCCTGTCTATGTGGATGGTTCTTGGTCAAAATGGCTGCATATTAATAACCATTTTTATGCTGTGCGTACACACCGATGTCAGAATGTGTCCTGACCTTCTGTTTCCATTTCCACCTGTTTCCACCTGACATATACGGTTTAAATGCACAGATGAACGAGCAGCCGGACACACGCGGGCTCAGCCCAGCCAGTCCCAGCATGCTCCTGTGGTTTTGTAAATGGGGGTTAATGTCATTTTCAAGGCCTGTGTCTCATCCAGCATGACTCTTTCAAGTCAGTCCTGATTTCTCTCAAACTCAACTCCGCTTCTAGTCCTGCCAGACAATTGGAATCGGCAGACCAATCCTTTCACCGTCATGCTTGTCATTTCACAATCGACTACTCAGTCTTGAACAATAAGCTCTTTAGTACCTGACGCAAACCCTCTTCTTCCTCCTGCTTTTCTTTCACCTCTCGTTTTCTTCTTCATCCTCCTGTTCTGACCTTGTCTGCTGTGTTCTCATCCCTGTGTGACGATGAGTCAGTCAATGACGTCTCATTCTCCTCGTAAGAGTTGCAGTGTCAAAGGCGTCTGATGGCCGATTGCACTTGCTAAGCCCTCTATCTCTTTTCTATAAATTGCTATTCTTTTTTTCCTTCACTGTATAGATGGTAAATGATGGGGGGTAGTGATAGAATTTTGTATTTATTATTATTATTATTATTATTATTATTATTATTATTACCACTACTTGTCACTTAATAAATACTGCTTTATTAATTATAACAGAAACTTTTTTTAAATCTTGCCATTTATTATTTTTATTATTATTATTATTACTACTACTACTACTACTACTAAAATGATATTAATGAAATAATATTAACTATAATTGATCGTTATCATTAATAAAATAATACTTTATTAATATAATAATAATAATAATAATAATAATAATAATAATAATAGCAACAACAACAACAAGACAACAACAACAATAATAATAATAATAATAATAATAATAATAATAATAATTATTATTATTATTATTATTACTACTATACTACTACGACTACCACCACCACCACTTGTCACTTAATAAATAGTGCTTTATCAATTATATATAAATTATAATTTTTTCCACCCAAAATAAATAAATAAATAAATAAATAATAATTCTAATAATAATAATACTATTAATAATTATTATTATAATAAATGTTTTATTTAATTTATTAGCAATTATATTGTTATTTTATTTTATTTATTTTAAATAATATTTCAAATAAATAATTGATCTTCTTAATAATAATAATAATAATAATAATAATATGTATTATTTAATTTATTAACAGTTATATTGTTTTTATTAACATATTATTTATTTCAAATAATAATAATAATAATAATAATAATAAATACATGTTTTAAATATTATTAAGTATAATTTATATTTATCATTAATAAAATAATACTTTATTAATATAATTGTATTATTATTATTCATCATCAGAACTCAGAATTCTGTCTTCCACCTTTTCCCCCCTCTTGTTGTCTTCACTTCTCATCCTGTCCTAGTTGGTTTTCACAAATGTATGCATTGACAGTTTCTTTCAAAAAGCGTAAGAGTGATTCTTCCCCAGCGCCAGTGCGGAGAAACTCTAAAACTTCTCAAAATGCAGCACTTCAGAGAGTTTAGCTGTACATCTTCTCCGGAGGAAAGTAAAAAGGCAAAAGTTTGAGAAAGTTTACCTGAGGGAAGATGGCACCCTTCAGCTATTGTAGGCCTGACACATTGTCATATATCTCATAAACTCGCCCCGTGCTCCTGAGAATTGTTTCACCACTTGTCAGTCACTTGCATGACACATTATTTTTGTTTGTAAAAACGTGAAAAATGCAACAATATCACATCACACATTAAATGGTCCGTCGCTGGCGTTCTGAATGACAGAATGTCTGCCGCGTAACTTTACGCACTGGAGG